>OX940789.1:59855177-61055177 GCA_954870985.1 Trifolium fragiferum
TGATTCTAATGGATGCTTCGGTGTGTATTTTTTATTTAATATTTAGTTTTTGCGTGTCTCTTTTTTATGTATGTTCACTAGTGTAAAATGGGGATTTCACACCTATTTTTTGGAGATATTACACCAGTTTTGGTCCGGTGTGAACTCAGCCGGTGAGATATGTGCAAGAAATTTACACCCGTTATAAAATAGGTGTGAAAAGGATTATATTATACTGATTTTTAATTAAAAGAGGTGTAAAATGCATATTATTTACACTTAATTACAAGAATTTGACACCTATTTTTAATTTTAATAGGTGTAAATTGTGTGTTGTTTACACTATTTTTTAATGATTTTACACCTGATTTATGTATAATGAATGTAATGTGTATCATTTACATTGAATTCCAATACTTTACATTGATTTTTCAAGATAGTTGATGTAAAATATACAATTTTATTTTATAAATTCTAAATATTCATTAGCCAAATCATTCTTGAAACAAAACAAAAATCAAATTCTTAAGTAATTTGTACCAAAAAAATCATACATTAAACATAAGCTATATTTATATTTTGTTTTCAAATCCATTCATCTTGTTGTCTTTTCTTCGTTTTTCTTGATGATCTTGTTGCTTTAACTTTTCAAGCACTTTCATTTGACACTCTTGTTTTTATTCTTCAACCATTTGCAAACAAATTGAGCCATGAGTTGTAGAGTTTTGTCGATTTAATATCTACACATTCAAAAACAAATAAATTAGGAAACTACATAGTAAAGAATTAATTGACTTCTTACCAACAAAAAAATTATTAATATATTGACCTACATCAATGGCAACAAAACAAATAATCCGACAATCTAAAGAATTAGTGAAAAACAATTGAACTTTCCTACCTACAATTCATCACATGCTTTAAAGATTTAATGAATATGTAGAGTTTCCAATCATCTTCTTTGAATACTTACTAAATGAATTCATGAAAGATCTCAACCATATAAAATTTTCAAAGAAGACTCAATAATCATGTTAAAGAATGTGTACAAGAGTTTGGAGACAAGGTAAACAAGAAGTAACTAAAATACAAAATCATCATAAGAGAAACCCTATGGTAAGAAGTAAGAACCCTTCTTATTGTAGATACAAGGATGAAGAGATAATGATACAGATTAAGAAATATGTTTACTTTTATATTAGAATAGAAAACAAAGAGATAAGAGGGGATGTGAACGGATGAGCACAAACGGAGAGAGTCGGCGACACCGGTGGGGTGTGGTGGAGAGAGATGGTGGTGGAAGAGAGGGGTTTATAATTTGAGTGAGATAGATGGGGTATGTAGAGAGAGAGAGAGTTTGTTTCTTTTTTTTTCCAATGAAGATAAGTTTGTTTGATACATTCCAAATATAAAAAAGTTTGTTTCTATTTGTAAGGAATAATGTGTAACCAACTACTATATTAAATTTCTTTTGAAGCAAGTTATTATTAAATATTAGTTTATCGCACCTTTTTTATATAACAAGTGTATTATAAATTTTGGATGAATTGCCTTTAACTATTACACCTATTTCTTTAAATATGGTGTCTAATATTACAACATAACTATTTTACATCTAGTTTTTCTCACCTTTTTTATATAACAAGTGTATTATAAATTTTAGGTGACTAATCTTTCACTATTACACCTTTTTCTTTAAACGGGGTATCTAATATTACAACATAACTTTTTTACACCCATTTTCAATTTAACAAGTGTAATATCTCTAATTATATTCTTATTTTTCCACTAGTGGTTCTTATTTATTTTTTTGTTCCAGGGTAACAAAATTCATGCTACCATTCGAAAGACACTAATATACAAGTTTGAGAAAGACTTGAAAGAGGGTAAGGTGTATTATTTCACTGACTTTGGTGTTGCCGCAAACCTCGGATCCTATAGAACAACACGTCACGAATATAAAATCAATTTTCAATTCAACACAAAGGTCAAAGTTTGTGACGCTAAGAAGGTTCCTGAAAATGTTTATCCTTTGTCGAATCCAATGGACATATTTACTCCCGGATACAACACTGACTACTTAGTCGGTACGTTATTTATTATTTTAGTATTAGTAAATTATTTTTGTCAATTACATCCTTACTAAAGTGTTTATTGTATTACAGATGTTGTAGGGGTATTGTCTGGAGTTGGTGTTGAAAAAGAGTATGAACGCAATGGAATGAAAACTAAAAGACTTGCCATTGAGTTGGATTATGATGGGTTAGTATATAGTGTTTATGTTTATTGTTTTATGATAATAATAGGTATAGATATTCACATAAAATATTATAAAAATTCTTAATATATTTTAATTATCTTATACTATTACAGTTTCAAATACAACGTTACTTTATTTGGTCAATATGCCGAAGAAATTATTTCTTTAGTTGCTGCTGGAGAGACCAAAAATCTCATTGTAGTTGTGCTATTGGCTAAGGTGAAAATTTGGAAAGGTATATTAATTATTTATTATTTAAACTTTATTATTTTTAGTTATGTCAATTTTTAATACATGACAATCACATATCTGTCGATTCTATATTATTTTGGAAAGGTAGTTGTGCTATGGATCTATATTATATCTCCACATGTGTTTTCAAGTTCATTCTAAATACACGACAATAACATATCTATCTCTTTCCTTTAATTCCAATTTTATTTATTTATTTCTTTGTTTGTGCCAACATCTGTTCAATTTTATTTAGTTAAAGAGAATGACAATCTAATAAAGCATTATATGTTCATACCTTTTTTTTTAGAATCTGCTACAATACAGAATACAATTTATGCGACAAAGTTGCTTTTCAATCCTAATTTTGCTCTAGCTACTGACTTGAAGAAAAGGTGAATTCTCTAAATATTAAATATTTATTTTACTTCGAGTTAATGATTAATAATATAATAATATGATAATTTATATTTTGATATCATTGTGTATGACGTAGGATGTCTGAAAAGAACCACACCCCATCTTCTGAAATATCTTTGATACAAGATGTGTCAAAGGTAAGTGATGAAGATAATTTCTTAAAGCTTACGTCGAAGAATACCATCGAAGGTCTCAAAGAATGTACCAAGGTTAGGATATTAATGATCATATGTACTTCAAAATTTTTTGCAAATAATAATTTTAATTTACAATTTTCGCTTTGCATCTAGGACTCCTGTTTTGCTGTTTTGGCCACTGTCAAATTTGTCGTAGATGCGGATAATTGGTGGTATACAGCATGCTCATACTGCAATAAGAAAGTAATACCTGATGAGCACATGTATTATTGTTCGAAATGTAACACACATGTGATGCATGTTACTCCAAGGTAACACTTTATTTAGGTTTAAATTTAGATATTTATTTATATATTTATCTATAATATCTATAATATCATTCACAATTAACACAACTTTGCATGTTTAGGTATATGATAAAGGTCCGCGTAGTTGACAACACTGACTCAACTACGTTTGTGATTTTTGATCGCAACGCTTCTATGTTGTTCCAAAAATCTGCTGCTGAAATGATCGAGAGTGTTCAGGTATTGCATTTTTTTATAAGAGTTATAATCCTTCCAAATTATTATGTTTATAAATATAATATAGATATAGATATAGATTCATTAATTAATAATTTTTTTATTTATTTATTTTATTCTGCATATTGATTCTGCATATTGATTTTAAATATTTTAACAAAAGTTCATATGTGAACGTTTTACTTCAAAGTTTCAACAGTTTTTTATTTCCCAAATATACTAATTTTTTATAATCTTTCATGTAGGATGATGTTTCATCGGGTTCTGTGCCGAAAGAAATTTCTTCTTTAGTTGATTTGATTTATCTATTTAAGGTTGAATCTAACACTAGCGTGGATACTAGATTCGAAAAGTCATACAGAGTGTGCAAGATTTCTAGCGATGCTGAATTGATAGCAAAGTTCAATGAAATCCCTTTTGTATGTTATATGTTAAATTTGTTTATATACATATTTAATTCTTGGTATATCAATAGGAAAAGTGAGGCAATTCTGGGTTAGCTCGCTACGGCGAGTCAGCAAGCTCGCCATGGCGAACTTACAGGTACTGGCCTAAACAACTCGCTAGGCGAGCTAGAGCTCGCCATGGCGAAGTTATTCAGCCCAGAACCTTGAGCTCGCCATGAGTGCTCGCTAGCAGCTCGCTATGGCGAGTTAAGGCAGAAATGACTCTGTTTTGCGAATTTCAACATTTTTCAAAGGTATCACCTACAATCAAACTCTGAGAAAGTGCAGATATATAATATAATCAATATTTAACAGAATAGAAGAGAATTTGGGAGCTAATTCTCCTCACACAATTAATTCCTAATTTCTTAAGTTGACATGCAAATTCATAAATTAAGGAAATTCTAACTAAATTAGCCTAAGAACCCACCTGTTATGAAGCTTTAATCCTTGCTTCTTGGGCTCTTTAACAGCTACCAATCTCCCAGCTATCCCACGACCAAGCTTTGAACAAATTTGAAACTTAAAGAGTGATGAACTTTCTATTTTTGCATCTAAGAATTGAGCTTGTTAGATGTTTGATTCTTCTGAGATGAATGAGTTCCAGGAAGTGTTTATGAATTTATAGATAATAAAGGGTTTGGCTAGAACTTGGTTTGCATGAGTTCTATATGTTGAGGAAGAGCTATGTTGATTTGGTTGTTGTTTGGTTAATTATTGAATTTGAGAAATATAGGAGGTGAGAATCTTGATGGGGGCTTAGATGAGTTTTCTGAGTAGCTGCAGTTCATGTGAAGGTGGAGGAATGAGTTGCACTATTGTTTTGTTTCACACTAGATTTTGCATGCCATGTTATTGGCTCTCAAGAGAGGTAGTGGAGATGATGTTGTTGTGTGGTGTTGCCGTGGGGAAGGAAGGAAAGAATAGAGCTTGTTACCTTAATTTTCTATTTTTGATTAATGAATAATGGATAGATGAGGGTTTGGTTGCATGCTACCACATAGGTTCTTAGTGGAATATGAGGTGTTGGCTTGTGAACAAAAGAGTAGTGAGTCATGATATGAGTCATGGGTTGATGTGTTTCTAGGAGAAGGGTATTAGCTTAAGTGGAAAAATGAGTCATGAGCAAGAGAGTTGGAGAGGGATAAATTGAATACCTAGTGTTAATTAAAATAGTATTGTGAGGTTAAGGTGTTAGTGTATAATTTGGGTTCAATTAGAACTCACAAATTTACACGTTATCACTTAATCCTCGAAACTTATTTAATTAATCACCACTAACTAATTATAATTAATTAGACAAGGCTCTAATTAAAATTAATTAGGTAGATAAAATTGCGGGATGTTACAGTAACACTTTATTTAGGTTTAAATTTAGATATTTATTTATATATTTATCTATAATATCTATAATATCATTCACAATTAACACAACTTTGCATGTTTAGGTATATGATAAAGGTCCGCGTAGTTGATAACACTGACTCAACTACGTTTGTGATTTTTGATCGCAACGCTTCTATGTTGTTCCAAAAATCTGCTGCTGAAATGATCGAGAGTGTTCAGGTATTGCATTTTTTTATAAGAGTTATAATCCTTCCAAATTATTATGTTTATAAATATAATATAGATATAGATATAGATTCATTAATTTATAATTTTTTAATTTATTTATTTTATTCTGCATATTGATTTTAAATATTTTAACATAAGTTCATATGTGAACTTTTTACTTCAAAGTTTCAACAGTTTTTTATTTCCCAAATATACTAATTTTTTATAATCTTTCATGTAGGATGATGTTTCATCGGGTTCTGTGCCGAAAGAAATTTCTTCTTTAGTTGATTTGATTTATCTATTTAAGGTTGAATCTAACACTAGCGTGGATACTAGATTCGAAAAGTCATATAGAGTGTGCAAGATTTCTAGCGATGCTGAATTGATAGCAAAGTTCAATGAAATCCCTTTTGTATGTTATATGTTAAATTTGTTTATATACATATTTAATTCTTGGTATATAATAATAGTATATATATATATATATATATATATATATATATATATATATATATATATATATATATATATATATATATTTGGTATATATTTATTTAATAAACAATCTCATATTATATGTTATTCAAAAAGTTATTTATTTGTTTGACAGAAATCACTGGTGGAAGATTGCTCACTTGACATTAATAACAAAGGCAACGTGATTGATAATGTGAGTCAGATAATATATAGTATTGAATTGTACTTACCGATCCTATTTTTTTTATTGTTTGTTCTTTTAGAATACTGTTATAATAAGTTCAATCATGTGTTCTTTGTTTTGCGTTTATTCGTAAAAAATTATTTATATTGTTGTTTTGATATTGTGGGACCTCCTCAATAGTGATACCATCGCAAATGGATCTAAAGTTGAATGTGCTTTAAAAACTATTGCTGATACATCTAAAGATGTTAGTTCTTCAAATACTGCTGTTGTAGATCTGTCAAAGGATTTAATTGATATCACTCCCGCTAAGCGAAAGTGTCCTTCTAACGATAACAATGAAGACAACAATGCACCCACATCATTTAAATTATTGAAAAATATCAAGATTGAGAAAGACTAAAGATAGTGATTAGTTCAAATATTATTAGTTTGATTTAATTTTATTTTAGGTTGAATGCTTTTGCTTTAATTTATTTTAAACTTATATTTGAATTAGATTATTTTGGTTTAATATATTTCATAATAATTTCAAATAATTTCGGTTCAATGTTTGTTGATTTTTTTTATTATTATTATTGGTGGTTTGTTGATTTAGTACCTATTATTATTATTGTTATCATTTTTCGTTACAATCTCTTATTATCAATTTAGTATATGAGTATATCTAAGTGACGTTTGGATTATACACACTATCTTTATTATCATTTGAGTATATAGTTTGTCAAAAAAAATTCATTATACATACTATTTTTATAAACTCAAAATTAAGTTAAATTCAAATATACCCTTTGCTTTGTTTGCGAGTTTGGAAGGTTTTTTTTTTTTTTAACACAAAAACCCTCAAATTTGGGTGAACTCAAAAATTGTATTGGATGTGGGTTTGGAGGGTTTATATGAATTCTTCAAATTTAATTAATGTTGTTATAATATTTTTTAATTCATAATATATTAATCATTAATCATAAGTATTTATTTGCTATTTTCTATAAAAAATATTTGCTCAAAAATTGAAAAAGATTTCTCTAATTTTCTCTCGATTTCCCGCCCTTAAAAGTGTTCCCCTCCCCTCCAAACTCGCAAACAAAGCCTAAGTCAACTCCTCTTTTTTTCTCTAAATATTTCAAATTCTATTTCTATCCTCATTTTATAATTTCAATTGTCGAAGTTCACCTCTATTGCCATCAATTGTACAATTTAAATACTGTTTATACATCTCAATCATATTTGGATTCTAAGAGGAATCCCCATGTAGTTAAATATGTTGATTTTTTTCTTCAATTTGTCAATAATATGTCGATTTTCATTGTTGGTTTAAATATTTATTATTTTATTTCAATTTTAAATTAGAATTAACATTTGAATGTTTATGAAGGGACTATTCAGTTTCAAATTTAAATTATAAATTTAATTATTTAGTTTAATGAATGACAAATATTAATATAGATTACTTCATTACTTGATTTAATGCATTAATGTGTGTTGAACGGATGAATATAAATCTTTGTTTGGTTTTGATATATTAAACGTTTATTTTTAATTTAAGAAAACCTGAACTTTCAGCAAATAATTGTTTTTGAAGAAAATATTTGTTTTTTTATTTTAAAAACTGGATTAATCTAAATTCAGCAAATAATTGTTTTTGAAGAAAATATTTGTTTTTTATTTTAAATCTGGATTAATCCAAACAGATGAGAACTTAATGATTAGAGGTTGTGCTATTGCCTCTCTGCAATTTTTGCAATTGTCATGTGGAATCTTCTTATCACATTTTCTTTGAGTGTTTCTTTGCTTCTAGACTCTGGTCATGGTTAGCAGGTTGCTTAAACATTACTATCCAATTCACTTGTATGGAAGATATGTGGAATTTATGTGACATGAATTGGTCTCCTCAAAGCAAAGTTACAATAACTGCAGCCATTATTAATCTTTTGAATTCTATTTGGTTTGAGAGGAATCAAGCCAGGTTCAATGGTAAGGTTCCTTCCTGGAGGAATGCAATCTCAAACATCATTTCCAGCACTGCTCTGTCAGGTAACAATACCTCCAAACTTTCATCAAACACCTTAAGAGACTTCTCTTTTCTCAAGCAGTTTAGAATCTCAATTCATCAACCAAAGGCTTTATTCATTAAAGAGGTGTGTTGGCAGCCTCCTTTAATGAATTGGTTTAAATGTAATATAGATGGAGCTTCAAATGGTAATCCTGGTTTATCTTCTTGTGGAGGAATTTTTAGAGATCATGAGGCTAATTTTATGTATGCTTTTGCTGAGCCTCTTGGAATTACTACTTCTTATGTTGCTGAGCTATGTGGTGCTTTAAGGGCCATTGAGAAAGCTGGGCAGAACAACTGGTCTCACTTATGGATTGAGTCGGATTCTTCTTTAGTGGTCAATGCTCTCAACAATCCTGATAAGCTAGTGCCTTGGCACTTAAGGAATAGATGGAGAAATGTTAGGCTTAGGCTAAGTCAGATAACTTGTATTATAACTCATGTGTATAGGGAAGGTAACCAAGCTGCAGATCTTCTTGCAAATCATGGTTTATCTATAGATAGCTTTATGTTTTGGCTTGAATCCCCCTTGTTTCTTCGTGATTGCTTGCAGAGAAACAAAGCTGGGATTCCTAGCTTTAGGGTTTGCACCTCTTAGGGAGTTTTGGCCTAGTCCCCTCCCTTGTATTATATCTCTTTTTCTTGTTATATATTTTGGGGTGGGTAGCGCTTAGCTTCCACCTTCTTTTGGTATAAAAAAAAAAAAAGATTAATCCAAACAAGTTAATATTCTTAGAGGTTTTTTTTTCTAATTCAAAAATTACTTTAATGATATCTTTTTTTACGCACTTATTTTAGGTATATATGAAAAACTAAATCTCAATTGATTTCTATTTTTCTCTCACTCATCAGTTATCTTAGCACTTTCTTATAACTAATTGTTGAGGGCTAAGAAACTAACCCTTTAAGTGATATATATAGATATTGAGTCTGTTGATCTCTTTATAGTTATTTAGAGTTCAAAGTATGACTCTTGATTATCACTCGATCATTGACATAAACGACAAAAGAAAAAAATGGATTTTTTTTGCAAGAATTATCAGACTGTGGAAAACATCAAATTCAAAGAATTCTGTGTTACCTTTGACCATCGACTTGGTCCTGGTAGATTGTTACGTGAGTTTTTTAAAATATCTGTTCAATTCGCTATTGCGGTTTTTATTAAGTGATTCATGATTTTTTTGTTTTCATATAATTTTTTTTATGAAGGGGCATAAAATAGATGCAAATATTTGCAAAGAGCTTATTCCGAAATTTCATAATTCTGTGCGAGAAGATAAAGTGTACATTATGTCCAATTTTAATGTTTCACTTAATCATCTGGACGTCAAGACAGCAGATCACAAATATTATCTCAACTTTACGAACCGCACTAAGATCAAAATGATTGACGATGACTTATTGCCTATATACTCATATTTTTTTACTCACCCTGCTTCATTCCTAGCACAAAATTACAGATCAGAAAATTTGGTTGGTGAGTTTCAATTTCTGTATTTAAATTATTTCAATTTATTTATTTAAATTATATAAATTATTTTGTATGTTTAATAATTGTGTAATTGTTTAAGATGTAATTGGGATGCTGATTAAAGTTGAAGTGGAAGACGATGTTCTCATTGACAGCGAACTTATCAAAGTTGTCTCAATGGATCTGGCAAATAATGGGTTTGTTTTTAGCTTCAATTATTTATAAATAAATTTAGATGTGGTATATAAAATAACTTTTTAAATTTTTAAATATGTGCTTTTTTTTTAGCTATCGTTTTAAGTGTGTTCTCCATGGTCGTTTTGTTGATCAACTGAGTAGTTTTTTAATGTCTCAATCATCCGAAAGTGCATGTGTTGCATTATATTTTGGGAAGATGAACTACTGGAAAGGTATTAAAAAACCATATCTCCTATGTAATCTTTAAGGAAATGTTTAACTAATTTCCATAACATATACAAAACTCAGGTATACCTACTGTACAGAATTTTGGTCACTATACTAGGTTGCTATTCAATCCAAATTTTGATGCCGTCATAGATTTGAAACAAAGGTTTAAATTTTTCTATTTACTTTATTTATTTAGTCATCTTGCAATTCGTGTTTTAATATAATAACTTAAAATATTTATCTCATATTTACAGTATGTTGGACAAAACAATTTCCGCATCTGAGGAAGTATATGCAATGAATGTCAATGAAATTAGAAAATTGCATAACTGGGTGTACACAAAAACGAGATATACCATAGATTCGCTATATAGATGTGAACTGGTAATCGGTCACTGTCAATGATTTATATTTGGTTATTTTTAAATATTTAAAGAAGTCTTATTTTTGCACCCCTCGATTCTAAATTTTATCTTTTTAGGGATCCATGTTCGTTATATTGGGCAAGGTAGAACTAATTGAACCTGGCTATGATTGGTACTATTTATCATGTGTATGCAATAGTAAAGTGATTCCTGATGGCCATATGTATTACTGTGAGAGATGTAGTAAATATGTGTTAATGGTCAATCGAAGGTAATTTTTTTTTACATGCTAAAAGCAAACGTGGTTTTTTTTTTTTAATAAATACAAACTAAATGGTAGTTATAACATACACAAACATTTGTAATAGGTATATCATAAGGCTTCGTGTGAGTGATAGCACAGGATCAACTACATTTATAATATGTGATCGAATGACATCTGAGTTTTTTGGAGTCTCATGCAATAAAATGTTCGAATACGTTGGAAAGGTATTAAGAAATAACTTTTTTTCTCCATTTTTCACTAAAAATGTATATATATTCAAATAGAATCTAATTAAGTTACTTTTTTAAAATATATCTATGTATACATGATGCAGTGTCTGCCTACATCCCTGATCCAATTTTAACTATGATGGGCAAGTATTATTTATTCATGGTTTATTCCAAAGTTTGTGGAATAGATGATGCTGTTAAGAGTTATCCAGTTTCAAAAATCGTGGATGATGATGCATTAATTCAATCATTCAAACGTCATCATTCCATAAAATAGTTAATAGTTATGGTCATTGTGAAGTTGTCCACAATGGTGAAATTCAAACTTGAGTTCCTAAATAAATATTTATGTTTTTCCCCCTTATTTGTGAGGGTGTTATTGCCGTCATTATTATTATCATTTTTTTAATACCATCATTATCAATCTCTTATTTTCGATGGTTGTGTTTTTTTTTTTTTGACGGATTTTCATGGTTGTGTTGAGCGTTCTAATAACAATGTTTGTTTTATTGTTTCATATATGCCTTTACAAAACAATTGAATAAAAGTAAATGATATTCATTTCTCAACGTATCCTCTTAGAAATGAGTATTTGTTCAATAAAAAAAAAATATATAAGTATTTGAATCCAAAACTAATTAACATTAAAACTGCATATTGGTTTAAAGAAAGCTAAAATCATGCAAATTCAGTTAATTTACCTATAGTAGCGTTCCGTGCCCGTTTGTGTCATCGAAATTATTTATTGCGCTAATATAAATAACTATTTAACCTTATTTTTTATCGAGCTCATTTAATTTAATTAATAACTACTTGACGTTTTTTTTGTTGTTGTTGTTGTCTTTGTTATTAAGAAGACAAACAATCTATTTTATTTACTAAAAAACCAAAACCAAACTTTTATGTAAAAGTTATTTTTCATCATATACAAATATTTGGATTTGTATCAAAAAGTATTTGAATGTAATGAAGCGCAAAAACAACAATAAAATAGTCTACACAAAAGAGATAACAAGTGAATTTTATATTAAAAATCATAAAAATATATTAAAGAAATACACTTATCTTTTATCCTTAACTAACATCAGAACCGAAAAGTGGTTTAAAATAAAATCTAAAATCACTTAAATTTGGTTTGTTTACTTTAATATATTATAATTATAATATATTTTAATTATAATATAATTTATTATTTATTTCATCGATATAACTAAATGGAAATTAACAACTCTATGGATAAGCATATTATTTGTTTCTTTGACATAACTAACTCTAAACAAAACTCTCTATAGATAACCATGTATATTTAAATTTAAATCATATCAAATTTAATCACAAAAAACAAAAAAATAGAGTTTCCATCATTTTCTAAAATAGGAGTGTTGATTAACATTTTTTTTTTTACTAGGAGTGTTGATTAACATTAAAATCACTATTTAATAACAAAAATCCTAAAATCATGGGAATCTGGTTTGTTTTTTTAATCAATTTATTTTTGGTAGAATACTTTAATCTTTTTTACTTAATCTATTTTATATATTTCTCAACAAAACTAAACTGAAACAAAACTTCTTTAAATAGGCCACTATATTTAAATCATCTTTAGGTCTTTACTTGAGTTTAATCATCTTTAGCTCTTTATACAGAGTTTAATCATCTTTAAGTTTTTACTCTTTACTTCTTTTACTAATGGCTCCTTCATACGATTCAATCTCTGATATTTCAAACCAAAAAGATGATTGGTGTTTTTTGGTAGAGTCTTGAGGCTGTGGGTAACAACTTCGACCCTGGAGATGGTGTTAATTGACTCAAGGGTAACTTTTATTTTTGACAATTATAATATGCAATCATATTTTGTATGTTTTGTTTGTCTATTTTTTTTCTTCTTTTTTTTTATTATAAATATTCTATTTTATATATTTTAGGGGAAGACTATCCATGCCACGGTCGATAGCTGTTTAATCTCACAATTCAGTCATCAGATTAGCGAGGACAAGGTCTATGTACTAATGAATTTCAGTGTATCCGTGAATGACGATGTATCTAAAACATCTTCTCATAAGTTTAAATTGAATTTCACTCATAATACTAAAATCAGACCTGTTGATGAATTGGTGGTCCCCAAAAATACTTATCTATTTGACCATCCTTCTAATTTTTTAAGGCTTTCCTACCCATCTGATTTGTTAGTCGGTGAGTTTTATTTTAAATTCGCCTACAAGCATGTTTTATAAAATTTTTATCTTATTGACTTTTGTTTAATACATTGTTTATGTTTTATTGGTATGTTGGATACGATCGATGCTGAACAAAATATAGAAGTTGAAGGACGTATGGTTGTTGTAGTCCCTATTCATTTAAATCAAGATGGGTAAATGCTATTATTAATTTTTTGAATTTATCTTTGTATCAAATTTTGAAATAATAATAATATTTTTTTTTTTTGCAGCATCCATATTAAGTGTTTTCTCAACGGGCACTATATTAATGAGTTGATGAATTTTTTGTCTTCTGGTATGTCTAATAATTCATGTGTGATGGTGATGTTTGCCAAGGTGTATATATGCAAAGGTATATATTGAACAAATTTTTTTTAGATTTTTTCACCATATTGGAAATATAATATTCACATAATACTTCATTTGATTTTATTTTTCGTTTTTAGGTCTTCCTACTGTCCTTAGCGTAGAAAATGCCACCAAAATCAATACTATTATTATTTACCTTACTCAAATCTCATAGTACACGTGTCATCCTCACGTTTATTCTCAAGGAGAAAATTCATATGTGGCATTATTTTAATAACGTGGCGCTTACGTGGCTTTTTTTTTACGATCTAAAGGTACACGGTTCAATTCTCATTGATGACAAAACAATAATTTTATTTCATGATTTTTTCCCTTTTTTGCCTTGCTTTTTGTTTATTGTTTATTAAATCTATTGTGAAGAAAAATTAATAGGATTACCATCAATTAATAGGATTACCATCAATTCTATATGATAAGTAACATAAAAATAATTTTTTGTCAAAAAAAAGGATTGCCTTGAATATTTTATAGGATTATTTTTGATAAATTTTGCTCTCTATTATTTTTAATAAATTTTATATTTTATATTTTAGTAAATTGTTAACAATTTGTTTATAATATTTGTTATAGAGTTCCACTATCCCAAAAGAGATTCGTGAAATGACCGACAAGAGTTTTCTTTTTAAAGTTATTGCAATATCTCACGGTTTAGAGAAAGAATTTCGAGTGACAAACATTACAAGTGATGATGAGATAATTGAAAAGTTTCTTGACCTTCACCAGAACTTAGAGGTTTTTATATAATAGTTTATAGTTTATATTTTGTATATCTTTCTTTAATTTATTCGACTAATGTGCTGAATTTTATAGTCTTATCTAAATTCCTTTTTAATATCATACATGTACTAATTATTTCAAATTTTAAATTGTCAATTTTAGGATCAGGTCGAAGGATGATTGTTGACATTAAGAATAGCCCTCGCCTCGCCATTGAAGAATTAAATTAGAATAGCATGTTTTTCGTATATTGAATTTGATATACCCATGTTTTGATTATTTTGGATTTTTTTTAATAAGCCTTTAGTGGCTTTTTCAAGATTGATTAAGTTATAATTTCGATGACTTATACTTATTTATTTATCATTCAAGGATACCTTATGAAGCACCTTTTACCTATATTTTTATAATTGCCATATATTCAGGGTGTTGTAATTATAATTATGGTATATTGGAGTTTAGTTCAAATCATAATTTTTTAGGCAAATTTAAATATAATAATGATAATATGATTATAATATAAAATACCGTTTTCAATCGAAAGATTTCGAATCCACCTTCTTTAAGAAGAAAAAAGAAAAGGAGAATAATATAGATTTTTTTTTATTGGTACTAGCACGTGCCCGTCAATCCATCTTTTTTGTTTTGTTATCGTTTTGTGTCCCTTAGTGTGCGAGTGAATTTATTTTTTTTGAAAAATTGTGCGAGTGATTTGATTAGAAAAAATACTTCATCCTTTCTTTTTTGTTTATTGTTTGAGAAAAAAATAGACCAAATTAAAACGTGTATTTTTGCACTTTATTTTCCTATTATACCGTTTTTTTTGCAATATATTATACTTTAATTTTATTGCACAAAAAGTTCATTTTTTTTTGCATACATTTTATCTTTTCAAAAAACTCCAATATATAGTAAAAAAAATACAATGAAAAGATTATATGAAAAAGTTTAGTAAAAAAAAATACAATAAAAATATTATATAAAATTTAGTCAATAAAACAAAATTAGGAAAGAGGGTATAATTGACAAAATATAACCTTAAATTATCTAAACAAGAAACAATTCAAAACAATTTTTTTTTCTAAAACAACAAACATAAAGAAACGGTGTCAGTATTAATTTTTTTTTATCATTTTTTTTACTAGAGAAAGGAGATTAGTTTTTTTTTTTTTGAGAAAAAAATCAGATTAATTGTTTCAACATTAATTTTAATTTTTTTATTTTAATGAGATGTCACAGTGCAATTGGATATACACAACATAGATGTGTTAGGTTCCACTTCATCTAAGATTTTATATCCCTTTTATTCCTTTACACATTAAGTCAGATTGACTAAATTTCTAGATGATAAATATTTAATTTAAAAACTTAGATAATCTATACAAAATAGGAAATCTTTTTTCTTTTTATAATAGGAATACAATTTTATTTTTTTGTTACTTTTTATAATGGAATAGAAATTTGTTGAAATTAGTTTTGGATATGCATAAATATAAAGTGTAACTTTTCAGATTAATAGATAAAGTCAAACTTGTTACTCCATAATACTATTATTACTATTGTTAGTATATATATTAGTATTAGTATTATATATTAGCATTAGTATTATATTAGTAGATCAAACATATATCTTCTCTCACGTCTACCCTCCCTATTTATTACTCTGAAAATTCAACACAACAACCACTATAAGCATCGACATAGAAATTCAACAATATAACTATTTAATGGAACATTCAGTTGCTAAAGAATCTCGAGCAAAAAGAAAGTTCATATTACAACAAAAACGTCTGCATTCAGGTACATCAACCAATTTATGTTTTTTTTGCTTTGATTTATCTAATAAATTGGTCATTCCATTGTATATTTTTAATGTTTTATATCTATAGCTGAAAATATATCTATCAATCCATTTGACATAAATTCAGCCACACCAGTGGACCATAGTGACGCCAAGAATAGTATATTGAGTCCTTCAGTTGGTTAGTGAATATGTTTATAACATTATAAGAATTACAATGTATTTTTCAATATTATTAAATATTGTTAAATGGTGATTGATTTATCATATGATGAACTATTCAATTCAGATACACAAACTTCAGATGCAAACAATAACATATCACGGAAATCAAACCGTCGTAAATATACCAACGTACAAGATCCATTGTTGTTGAGTAGAAAACGAAAGAGAGACCAAACTCAAACTACACCAGAATCCAACACAACAAATATACGGAGTTCGGCAGGTTGTTTACAAACTTTGTTATTTAATCTAAGAGTTAGGATCAGTGGACAACAAATGCCAATGAATCCTAAATCTTTATTTTATATACGAAATATAATATTAAAAATATTTATATAAATACGAATGTTTTGTTAGATGCGTTTTATTCGACTCCAAATTGTGAAATAATTGATGAAAGTAGCACCACTGGCACCCATAACAATCACTCCGCTCACACATCTTATAGCGCTAATTTATTGCCATCAACTATTCTTGACTTTGACAATTTATCGGACGATGAACTTCCGCCCAATCCTGAACATTCTAAAGGTATGTGTGTATTCTCTTTTATATGTGTATAATAGTAAATGACATGATCAACATCATATGTCAACTTCTTTGTGTGTTGTGTTTTATACAAAACTACATATTTTTTATTACATAAACATGACTTCTCGACTCAATATATGATTATTTTAGCTGGTGGTTCGAAATACAATGCGAAGTCAATATTGTACGAAATGGCTGAATGCGAGTGTATGGTTTTTATTATTTACTTTTTCAAATAAATAATAGAATTATGTCATATAATTTATAGTTTATTATTTTTTTTTATGTATTTTAAGATTAATGTTAATATTGGTTTTGACAAGTTTAATATTTACAGTGTTGTTCGATGTTGGCGACCCTACTTTTCGTTGTAGTCATTGTGATGCCAATATGTGGTTCAAAGAATGTGCTAATGAAAATGATGCCGAATTTTCATTGTGTTGTATGAAGGGAAAGATTGTTCTTTCCCATCTCAAGAAGCCCCCTGAATTATTGTACAATGTATTACATGGTCACCATCCAAAGAGTAAACACTACTTGGAAAATAATCAAGCATACAATAGCATGTTTGCATTCACATCAATGGGAGGTAAAATTGAACGCGCATTAAACGACGGCGGTGGACCTCCATCATTCATTCTTAGTGGTCAGAACTATCATCGCATGGGCAGTTTGATGCCGGAATCTGGATCTACACCAAAGTTTGCACAATTGTATATTTATGATACACAAAATGAGTGTAAAAATAGGATGAAGCATTTCAGGTACAAATTTTCAACTTTTCTTTTGGTCAATTTTATACTTGCAAATTAAATTAATTTCAAGCGCATATTTTTTCATACAGCAAAAATATGGACTCTAATGAAATCGACGCGTCTTTGGTTGAGAGCTTAAAAGAAATGGTTGACTCGCATAACGAGTTGGCGAAAAAATTTCGTCAAGTTAGGGATCATGTCATTCAAGGTGGCTCGACAAAATTCTATATCAGACTATTTGGGAGCCGCACAAAGGATTCCAGAGTGCATAATTTACCTACATGTGATGAAGTTGCAGCTCTAATAATCGGAGATGATAATGAAATTGAAAAAGGTAGAGACATCATTGTGAAAAATTTGAACGGCAGGTTAGAACGTATTTACGAGACATCAGTGTCATTTCTGCCACTTCAATATCCAATGTTGTTTCCTTTTGGTGAAGATGGTTTCCATTTAAATATTAAAATTAGATCAGAGAATCACGGAAATGTTCAGCGAAAAAGATTAAATGTTACCATGAGGGAGTTTATTTCATACAGGATTCAAGATAGACAGGTTGAGTATGGCAACATTGTGCACTCGAGAAGACTTTTTCAACAATTTGTAGTTGATTGCTTCACGATGTTGGAAACACAGAAACTTTCATACATACGAATCAATCAACAGACGATACGATGTGACATATTAAATGATGTCCAAGAGGCTTTGACAAGCGGTGAGACAAATGCAAAAGATATCGGTCGTAAAATAGTTCTCCCGGCGTCGTTTGTAGGAGGTCCGAGATATATGTTTAATAACTGTCAGGATGCTATGGCTATTTGTAAGAAATTTGGTTATCCGGACATGTTCATCACCATTACATGTAACTCAAATTGGAGAGAGATTCAAGATTTTATCAAAATCCATGGCCTGAAAGCGCACGAGAGACCTGATATTATTTGCAGAGTCTTCAAAATGAAGCTTGATCAATTGATGGATGATTTGAAGAAGAATGAGCTATTTGGGAAAGTTGATTCAGGCATGTCTTTATTAATTAATTAATTAATAATTTATTATTTATTTATTTTGATTTATTAATATTTATTTACATTAACTAAATATTAATCGTTCTCTTCAGGAATGTACACGGTTGAGTTCCAAAAAAGAGGCCTTCCACATGCTCATATTTTAGTGTGGTTAAGTGGTGATAATAAACTTCGTACAAGTAATGATATTGATAAGATCATTTCGGCGGAACTTCCTGATCCTAAATTGTATCCAAAATTGTTTGAAGCAGTAACATCGTTTATGATACATGACCCTTGCGGTGAGATTAATCAGGGGTCACCTTGCATGAAAAATTTTAGATGTTCCAAATTCTACCCTAAACCATTTAGATCGTCAACTAAAATTGATGAAGATGGTTACCCTAGATATTGAAGACGTGACAATGGAGTGTCATTTCAAAAAAATGGTGCTACCATTGATAATCGATCTGTTGTACCTTATAATCCATATCTTTTAGTCCGTTATGGAGGTCATATAAATGTTGAATACTGCAACAAATCAAATTCGATCAAATATTTGTTCAAGTATGTTTATAAAGGTCCTGATCGAGCAACAATTGGGGTTTCAAAGAACGTCGATACTGCTGATAAAGATAAACCAGTTGATGAGATACAACAATACTATGATTGCAGATATGTTTCCCCATGTGAATCTACTTGGCGAATTTTTGCATTTGAAATTCATTTGAAATGGCCGTCGGTCTTGAAATTGACATTTCATTTGGCAAATGAACAACTTTTATTATTTAAAGACCATGAGAATATTCAGACAGTGGTTGATAGGGGTGAAAGTTCGAGCACAATGTTTCTGGCATGGTTTAAAGCTAATAGCATGTATGCTGAAGGTAGGGATTTATTATATTCAGAATTCCCATCGAGATTTCGGTACATAAAAGATGAAAAAAGGTGGCGACTTCGACAGAGGGGGGATCAAATTGGAAGACTGCAGTACACACCACATGGTGTTGGAAACCTATTTTATCTAAGGTTATTGTTGACAAAACAAAGAGGTTGCATGGGGTACAGATGCTTAAAAACTGTTGATGGAAAAACTTATGAGACTTATCAAGAGGCGTGTCAAGCACTTCGATTGTTAGGGGATGATAATGAATTCATTGAGTTGATAAAGGAAGTAAGTGAACTGCATTCTGGTCACCAATTACGGAGAATGTTTGTTTATTTGCTGGTAATTACTTCCATGGCAAATCCACGTGATGTTTGGAATGCAACATGGCATTTGTTGTCGGATGGAATTTTATACAACCGGAGGCGTGAATTAAAAATTCCAGGTAATTTATAGTTTTATTATTAATCATAAAAAATTGATATTCCTAATTATGTATTTGTAGATCACTGAAACTGTTATTTTTAGATTTACAAATTCCAGATGATGACTTGAAGAACTTATGTATTATTGAGATTGAGAAGTTGTTGAGAGGAAACGGAAAATCACTCGAAAATTTCAAGAAAATGCCTCAGCCTGATTATACAAATGTTGCTCGATTTGGTAACAAGTTCATTGCAGATGAATTAAGTTATAATAGGGATGAAATGGCCAGGATACATGATCAACTATCTAGCATGCTTTCACCAGAGCAGAAATCTGTTTACAATCAAATTGTGGACTCTGTTGAATCTGGATCTGGGGGTTTTTTCTTTTTATATGGATATGGAGGAACAGGAAAAACATTTATTTGGAGAACATTGTCTTCTGGACTACGTGCTAAAGGATACATTGTACTTAATGCAGCTTCCAGTGGCATAGCATCCTTATTATTACCAGGTGGTCGTACAGCGCATTCATTGTTTGAAATTCCATTGCAAATTAATGACAGATCGATATGTAGTTTTAAAAAAAAAAGCGACAAGGCAGAATTGTTGAGAAGAACCAAATTGATCATTTGGGACGAAGCACCTATGATGCATCGTTGGTTCTTTGAGGCTTTGGACAGGTCATTACGTGATATAATGTCTTACGATGGTGTGGACAACAGCGATAAACCATTTGGTGGTATACCAGTTGTTTTGGGGGTGTAACACCCTAATCGATATATATTCAACTCTAAATAAATAACAAGCAATCATATATCAATCATGGTATTACATGTTATACACTTTTAAAATCTTAAGAAAAACATGCATGCATTCATGAAATAAGCAACGGAAGCATCATAATCAATTCGAACCCTTACTTAAAGTACTTAATAAAATCCAAGCATCAAGCTTTAACCACATTACAAATTAGAATAGGTCCTCTTACCACAAGGCCTATCCTTATAATCCAAAACATCATCCACAATATTCAAATCATAGCATAATTCAAATTAAGTTAGCAAGGTCATACAATTCTCAAACAAACGAACTAAATACTAGTTCTAGCAAGGTTACAAGTATCAGAGCAAATCCTAGACCTCTAAGGCTCCTAGAATTTCTACTCTTCCTCCTTACCAAGCTACGCTAGTCTCAAAGCTAAACCTCCAAGCAACGGATCACTCCTCAAGTGAAGTATCTGGACCCAAACCATTCAAATACACGAAATAGAGAGTTAGTTATAATCCAAGTTCATAATAATAAGTATAACATATACTCATATCATGCATAATAATAATCATATCATAATTGACGCATAATCGTCTCATGTCATAAATATTACACTCATGACAAAACAATAGCATAATTGTAATAACTCACAAGATATCAAACAAGATCACATATCACAATCATAACCAATCTCATTGACATTTACCAATTATCAAGTAAGATGCACATTTACTCCTAATGCAACTAATGCCATCAATTCATATGTCTCAACCTAGACACATCTAAATGCATGTGGTACCCGCATCAAGTCTAGTTTTAAGTCATGGTGGACCAACGCTCAAGTCTAGTTTTAAGTCATGGTGGACCAACGCTCAAGTCTAGTTTTAAGTCATGGTGGACCATCGCTCGAGTTTGACACATGCATGGATGAATGAACACATACCAACCATGATGATAACCCTACTCAACTACACATGAATATAGGACGCTCTCCACATATTCCTTCTCACTTCACATTCAATATCATCATCATATCATCATACAAGGTATTCATTCAAGCAACATGGTATCAATTAACTACATCACATTTCATAAGTCATCATCACATATCTTAATCCATATGAATCACAAGCACATATCATACTCCTTTAAGCTCTAGATTCCATTAATCTAACTTAAATCATGTTATAAGATCACATCCCAATCATATATCAAACATAGGATTCATTTCAAATTCAGAAAATACTGTTCATACTGCACTAACTCGCCTAGCGAGGTGAATGGCGAGCTCGTGGCGAGCTCAAGTCAGAAGCTCCTCATTTCACTCGCCCCCAACTCGCCTCCAACTCGCCATGGCGAGCTCCTACTCGCCATGGCGAGCTCCTACTCGCCAACCAGCTCGCTATGACTCGCCATGGCGAGCTCATGCATTTCTGGAAAACCCAGAATCATGAATACTCGCCATAGCGAGTAATATACTCGCCCCAGCGAGTTCGAGCAGACACAAAAACTCTGCTTTCGGTTTTGAACTTCAATCCATCAAAAATCCCATTTTTCAACATAAAAATCTTAAAAGTTATCAACTTTAGGTCTATCTAACTTGTATAAGCTTAGAAGTACAAACTTTAGCATCATCAAACACCATTTCATGATAAAAGGAATGATTTTCCCAAATTTCACCAAAAACCCATTTTCAAACATAAATCACATAATCATTCAATTAACACGAAATAGTTCATAGGAATTCGAATTGGAAACATATAATCAACATGTTAACAACATACAATAGCATAACAAATCATAAACACCTTCCCAAATTCCCAATCCCCACCAAGAAAGAGATGAGAGGGTTTGGGTATGGAGAGTAGACTTCTCCCCCCTCTTTGATCATCTCACATGAATTAAAACTACTCTCTAACCTTTGATTGCAGCTCTAATCTTCAGCTCTACCTTCAATTTCCCTTCTACTCTCTTCAAGTTCTTGGTTCTCTCTTTCTACCTCTTTCTCCAAAATGAGTTGTGAGCTCTCTTTCTCTCACTCTACCCACTCTATTCAAACCTAAATAACAAAGGTCTAAATTACCCCTTCTTATCTTAAGTTAATTCAATTAACTCCACTTATTACCTTAAAAGGTCTACTCTTAAAAATTCTATTTTCCTTATCCTCTAACCTTTCCTCTTTTAGCCAATTTCTAATTAAATCTCTTAACACTAGCTCACTTAATTCTAAGAATGCTAAAATAATATCTAATCACACAAATTATACTAATTAAATGCAATTAAATAAATACGGGTGTTACAACTCTACCCCCCTTAAAAGAATTTTCGTCCTCGAAAATTTACCTGAAAATAACTCCGGATAAGAATCTCTCATCTTGCTCTCAAGCTCCCAAGTAGCATTCTCTCCCGCGGGTCCTCCCCAAACAACTTTCACCGATGCTATCTCTTTGTTCCTCAATTTCTTGACCTCTCTACCTTCAATCCTCAAAGGTATTGCCTCAACCGTCAAGTTGTCCCTCACTTGCACATCATCCGATACAATCACATGTGTTGGATCCGATACATACTTCCTTAATTGAGACACATGGAATACATCATGAAGGTTCGACAAAGATGGTGGCAAAGCAATCTTGTATGCCACTTTTCCTACCCTCTTCAAAATTTGATACGGTCCAATAAACTTAGATGTTAACTTCCTTGATTTCAAAGCACGACCAACACCGGTAGTTGAGGTAACTCTCAAAAATACGTGATCGCCTTCTTGAAATTCCACATCTTTCCTCTTCTTATCATGATAGCTCTTTTGCCTACTTTGAGTCACTTTCATCTTTTATCGGATCATCTTAATCTTTTCCGTAGTTTGTTGAACTAACTCTGGTCCTAACACAACACTTTCACCATCTTCATACCAACACAAAGGCGTGCGACATCTTCTTCCATACAACGCTTCAAAAGGTGCCATACCAATACTTGAATGAAAACTATTGTTGTAGGTGAACTCAATCAAAGACAACCATTCATCCCAATTACCTCATTTCTCTAACACACAAGCTCTCAACAAATCTTCCAAGGATTGGATAGTCCTTTCCGATTGACCGTCCGTTTGAGGATGGTAAGCGGAACTCATTCTCAATTTAGTACCAACCGCTTCTTGCAAGCTCTCCCAAAATCTTGATGTGAACCTCGGATCTCGGTATGATACAATACTTGAAGGAATACCATGAAGTCTCACTACTTGCTCAACATAAATCTCGGCTAACTTAGGTATCAAGGTTCCCGTTTTGAACGCAATAAAGTGTGCCGACTTTGTCAACCTATCAATAATCACCCAAATCGAATCATTCCCCTTCCTAGTCTTGGGTAATCCACTTACAAAGTCCATTGCAATGCTATCCCACTTCCACTCGGGTACAAACATAGGTTGTAACAACCCCGATGGTCTTTGATGTTCAACTTTGGATTTTTGACAAACCAAACAAGCATAGACAAACTCCGCCACTTCCTTTTTCATACTCGGCCACCAAAACATTTTCTTCAAATCTTGATACATTTTAGTAGCTCCGGGATGAATACTCAAACTACTTCTATGACCTTCTTCAAGAATTCTTTTCTTCAACTCCGGAACGTTGGGTACACAAACTCTATTGTGGAATCTTATCACTCCAAAATCATCAATCTTAAAGTCCACTTGGCCCTCTTGATTCTTTGACGTTAAACGGTCAACCAAACTCAAATCCTCTTTTTGGCTTCTTTTCACTTCTTCAAGAAAATCACTAGTTAACTTCAACATTCCCAACTTAACACTTTTAGGAGTCACTTCACAAATCAAACTCAAGTCTCTAAATCTTTCAATTAAGTCCAACTCTTTACTCATGAGCAAAGACATGTGCAACGACTTCCTACTCAAGGCATCCGCAACCACATTCGCTTTTCCGGGATGGTAACTTAACTCAAAATCATAATCTTTTAAGAACTCTAACCACCTCCTTTGCCTCATATTCAATTCTTTTTGGTCAAACAAATACTTCAAACTCTTGTGGTCACTAAAAACCTCAAATCTTGAACCATACAAATAATGCCTCCAAATCTTCAAGGTAAACACAACGGCCGCCAACTCAAGATCATGTGTTGGATAGTTCTTCTCATGCACTTTCAATTGTCTAGAAGCATAAGCTACCACTTGTCCATTTTGCATCAGAACACCACCCAATCCCATCAAAGATGCATCACAATACACGGAAAAAGGCTCATCAGGTATCGGCAAAATCAAAATTGGAGGCGACGTCAACCTCTTCTTCAACTCTTGGAAACTTCTCTCACATTGATCATCCCACACAAACGCTTGATCCTTTCTAGTCAATCGAGTCAACGGTAATGCTAACTTTGAAAAGCCTTCAATAAACTTCCGATAATAACCGGCCAAACCAAGAAAAATTCTTATCTCAAACACCGATTCGGGAGTTCCCCACTTCAATACCGCATCCACTTTAGAAGGATCTACCACAATACCTCCACTAGATATCACGTGACCTAAGAAACTCACTTCCTTCAACCAAAATTCACACTTAGATAACTTAGCATAAAGCTTCTTCTCTTGCAAAGTTCTCAACACAATCCTCAAATGATCCGCGTGTTCTTCTTCGGTCTTGGAATACACAAGAATGTCATCAATGAAAACTACCACTAATTTATCCAAGTAAGAATGGAAAATTCGGTTCATGTACTCCATAAACACTCCAGGCGCATTAGTCACACCGAAAGGCATAACCGAATATTCATAATGACCATATCTTGTTCTAAAAGCAGTCTTCGGAATATCCTCCGCCTTAACTCGAATCTGATGATATCCTGACCTCAAATCAATCTTACTAAACACACAAGCACCCACCAACTGATCCATCAAATCATCTATCCTCGGCAACGGATACTTGTTCTTGATCGTGACTTGATTCAAACGACGGTAGTCAATACACAATCTCATACTTCCGTCCTTCTTCTTTACCAAAAGCACAGGCGCTCCCCACGGTGACACACTCGGTCGGATAAACTTCTTCTCAAGTAACTCTTCTAATTGCTCCTTCAACTTACTTAACTCTGATGCTGACATCCGATACGGTGCCATAGATATTGGACTTGTACCAGGTACCAAGTCAATATTAAACTCTACTTCTCGCTCCGGTGGTACATCAGACACATCCTCTTGAAACACATCAGGAAATTCTTGCACAACAGGAAGTCCTTCAATTCCAACTTCACCCTCAAGCTTCAAAGATGTGAACATGACAAACAACTCACCATGATCATTCAACGACTCCCTTACTTCCTTCCCACTCATCAAGTTCGGATCTTCTTCTAACTTCGGAAAGATCACCGTCTTATCGCAACAGTTAATGTGAACTCGATTAACAATTAACCAGTTCATACCAAAAATCACATCTATACCACTAAGTGGAATACACACAATGTCCATACCAAAAGATCTACCAAAAATAGACACAGGACAATTAAGACAAACAAGTTGAGTAGTTACAGAACCACTAGCAGGAGTCTCTATTTCCATACAACCAATCATGCTTGACACAGGAATATTAAGACGCTTCATGCATTCAAAAGATATAAAAGAATGTGTTGCTCCCGTATCGACAATTGCAATTAAAGGGGTGTCATGAATGAAGCACGTACCTCTAATCAAATTGTCTCCTTGATCCACTTCATTCCCGCTCAAAGCAAACACCTTACCCATCGCCTTCTTTGGCTTCTTGCACTCAAAGCTCTTGTGACCCTCTTCCTTGCAATTAAAACAAACCATCTTCCCTTTGCAAGCATCACCCTTGTGACCAAAGTCTCCGCACTTAAAGCATCTATCCCCCTTTGGGCATTCATAAGAATAATGACCCAATTCACCACACTTGAAGCACTTGACATCGGTAGTCTTCTTCTTTCCTCCACTAACCTCAACCTTGCCTTTGTTCTTCTTGTCATAAGGCTTTCCACGGTCTTGACTCTTCCCTTTCCTATCATGTATCTCCTTGAAATAGCTAGACCTTGCCTTCCCATCCAAGTCACATATGTTACTCTTGTTCACCAAGTTGGCAAAGTTCCTAATCTCCAAGATACCAACCAATTGCTTAAGATCGGTATGCAATCCACTTTCAAACTTCACACATTTGTCCGCTTCCGCCTCCACGGTGTTATAGTGTGGACAAAAGCGACACAAATCTTCAAACTTGGTTGCATACTCCGCAACGGTCAAGTTTCCTTGCTTAAGCTCCATGAATTCCACTATCTTCCGGTTTCTCATATCCGCCGGAAAGTACTTAGTTAAGAACTCCCTCTTGAAACTTTCCCAAGTAATGATAGCTCCACCTTGGCCCAATCTTTGGCTCACATTCTTCCACCAATACCCGGCGTCTTCATGCAACATGTAACTCCCAAGAGTCACCTTTTGTGTCTCCGAACACCTCATAGCACCAAAGATCCTTTCAATGCTTTCCAACCACTTTTGAGCTCCCTCGGGATCATGCCCTCCCTTGAATGATTGAGGGTTGTTCCTAAGGAATCTCTCCAATCTTAGCTCATCTTCATTGCCCATGCGATTCTCATGTGCAACCCTTTCGGCCGCTCTTGTCGCCGCATCTTGAGTCAAAGCATTAGCCATCAAGGCTATAGCATCCGCCATCGCTCTTTGCGCCATCACCTAAACAATTAACCAAAACCCAATCTCACATTAAACTTAAGGATGCTAGAAAGTGTTCTACTACACTTATGCACCTAAGGGTATTCTACCTAATTGATCCACATGGACCGACCTTGCTCTGATACCAAATTGTAACACCCTAATCGATATATATTCAACTCTAAATAAATAACAAGCAATCATATATCAAACATAGGATTCATTTCAAATTCAGAAAATACTGTTCATACTGCACTAACTCGCCTAGCGAGGTGAATGGCGAGCTCGTGGCGAGCTCAACTCAGAAGCTCCTCATTTCACTCGCCCCCAACTCGCCTCCAACTCGCCATGGCGAGCTCCTACTCGCCAACCAGCTCGCTATGACTCGCCATGGCGAGCTCATGCATTTCTGGAAAACCCAGAATCATGAATACTCGCCATAGCGAGTAATATACTCGCCCCAGCGAGTTCGAGCAGACACAAAAACTCTGCTTTCGGTTTTGAACTTCAATCCATCAAAAATCCCATTTTTCAACATAAAAATCTTAAAAGTTATCAACTTTAGGTCTATCTAACTTGTATAAGCTTAGAAGTACAAACTTTAGCATCATCAAACACCATTTCATGATAAAAGGAATGATTTTCCCAAATTTCACCAAAAACCCATTTTCAAACATAAATCACATAATCATTCAATTAACATGAAATAGTTCATAGGAATTCGAATTGGAAACATATAATCAACATGTTAACAACATACAATAGCATAACAAATCATAAACACCTTCCCAAATTCCCAATCCCCACCAAGAAAGAGATGAGAGGGTTTGGGTATGGAGAGTAGACTTCTCCCCCCTCTTTGATCATCTCACATGAATTAAAACTACTCTCTAACCTTTGATTGCAGCTCTAATCTTCAGCTCTACCTTCAATTTCCCTTCTACTCTCTTCAAGTTCTTGGTTCTCTCTTTCTACCTCTTTCTCCAAAATGAGTTGTGAGCTCTCTTTCTCTCACTCTACCCACTCTATTCAAACCTAAATAACAAAGGTCTAAATTACCTCTTCTTATCTTAAGTTAATTCAATTAACTCCACTTATTACCTTAAAAGGTCTACTCTTAAAAATTCTATTTACCTTATCCTCTAACATTTCCTCTTTTAGCCAATTTCTAATTAAATCTCTTAACACTAGCTCACTTAATTCTAAGAATGCTAAAATAATATCTAATCACACAAATTATACTAATTAAATGCAATTAAATAAATACGGGTGTTATAGGGGGGTGATTTTAGACAGATTTTACCGGTTATTAGGAAAGGATGTCGACAGGACACAGTCGAAGCCACCATCAATTCCTCCAAGTTGTGGGATCATTGCAATGTTTTGTAGCTTACAACAAATATGCGTTTAACCGCTTCGACCGATCCTGCTGAGCAACTTGAAATAAAAGCGTTCGCTGAATGGATTCTTTCAATTGGTAATGGAAATGGGACTGCAAATGAGAGTGGAGAAATTATTTTGAATATTCCTGATGATCTGTTAATAAAAGATTCAACTGATCCATTATGTTCCCTTATTGATTTTGTGTATCCTGATTTTTTGCAAAATATGAAGAATTCCGATTTTTTTCAAGATCGTGGTCTACTTGCCCCAACTTTGGATGCAGTCGAGCATGTTAATGATTATCTTCTATCGTTGGTCCCTGGAAGTGAGCAAGAATATTATAGCTCTGATTCGGTTTGTAAATCAGATGCAAATAGTGAGATACACAGTGAATGGTTCACAACTGAATTCTTAAATGATATTAAGTGTTCCGGCATTCCAAATCACAAATTAACATTTAAAGTTGGATGTCCAGTGATGTTGATGAGAAATATTGATCAAGCTGCTGGGTTGTGCAATGGGACTAGATTAATCATCGATATTCTTGGAATAAATTATATTGGTGCAACTGTTATTACTGGAAAAAATGTCGGTGATAAAATCATTATTCCAAGATTGAATTTGATACCAAGTGACCCTGGATTACCTTTCAAGTTTACTAGAAGACAATTCCCATTGACCTTATGTTTTGCAATGACAATAAATAAGAGTCAGTGCCAATCACTTCCTCATGTCGGCGTGTATCTTGCTAAACCTGTATTCTCTCATGGACAATTATATGTCGCTTTGTCTAGAGTCACATCAAGGAAGGGTCTGAAGATGTTGATATTAGATGAAGAAAAGCGAGTGTGTAGTGAGACCGTTAATGTAGTTTATCGTGAGGTTTTTAACAATGTAAAATAATGTTTTTATTCATTATAATAAAATTGACTGTCAAATGAGTTATTAGATTTCTCTCATATTCATCCATTTTTATTTATATTTTACATTTTCAAAATATTCAACTGAATTCTTCTAAATTGGCTAAAATATTATATTCAGTATAAAACCTACAAATATTGTATGTTTTGTCTAAATGTTATTTTTCTATAATTACAAATATAATACTAATAGTATATGACTTTAATTAATACTTTATAGATAAATATAATATAATATGTGATGAATTCAAATATTTTTATATAACTAATTTTAACAAAATTCTAGCCCGTGCTTGGCTCGGGTGCACATACTAGTAATAATATTATATCTATACTATTATTATTTGCCTTCCTCAAAGTAAAAGGTACACTTGGCATCCTCACGTTGATTCTCATAAAGCAAATGTACAAGTGGCATGTTTTTAAATATTTTAATCCAATGTGGCGTCTACGTGTCCTTTATATAAAATCTAAAGGAACACGGTTCGATTCCCACTAACAACAAAAAAAATTATTTTAATTTAAATTTTTTATCATACAAAACAAATCATTCATAAAAAAAAGGATTAACATCACTAAAAAAAATGAATTAGCATCACTAAATAAAAAATTAACCATGTATCATAGCTTAAGGATTAGAATCACAAATAAATAACTCAAAACCACACATATTTGGTTTGTTTACTTTAATATAATATAATTTATTAATTTTTTCATCAACATAACTAAATGGAAACAACTCTCTATAGATAAGCATATATATTTAAATTTATGATTTATTATTTGTTTCATCGACATAACTAAATTCAAACATGAATATTTAAATCATATCAAATTTTATCACAAAAAAAAAAAGATTTTTCATCATGTTCTAAAATAGGAGTGTTGATTAACATTAAAATCACATATTGGTTACAAATTATTCTCTCCTATTAAATTAAATATCTCTTAAAATTTTAATTGAACATTCTACGCATATAATTAAGACGTGAGATATAAGATTATAGTCTCAATTGTTTTACTTTTTATATACGTTTGATTTAGTTTTTTCACACTGTAATAGATTATCCTCTTCTTTTAGATTAAAGGCCTGTTTGGTCTGACTTTTTTAAGTCTTCGAAGTCATTTGAAAAATAAAAGTGAAAATATGAGCTTTCAAAAACAAAGCTAAAGTTTGATAATTGTTATTTTTATAGCTTCAAACTAAATTAAACTAAATTTACTAACGATAATAACAAACTTAAAAAAAGATAATAACATCTAATAATACTAAAATTAAAAACAAACTTAAAAAAAAAAGGATAAACATTGGAAAATAATGAAATAGAATAAACTTACACGGATTTGATTTTGTTTTTCACACCGCAAGAAATTACTCTCTTCTATTTGATCAAATTCATCTTAAAATTACTCTTCTTTTTTTTTGGTGCAATAAAATTACTCTCTTCTATTTGATCAAATTCATCTTAAAATTTTAATTGAACTTTTTACAAAAAAATAATTAAGACGTAATGCCAAAGAATGTTGTCTCAATTATTTTACTTTTGACGGCTTTATTTATTTATTTACGCTGTAAGAGATTGTCATCTTCCGTTAAAACAAATTTCTCTGGATATTTTAATTGAATGTTTTACAAAAATAATTAACAATTGAGACCTTATGTTATGATATCAATTGCTTTACTTTTTACACAGACTTCATTTAGTTCTTCAAGTCGCAAGAGACATTACTCATTGTCGTTGGATCATATCTCTTTAAGTAATTTACTTGAATATTTTATAAAAATAAATAAGTTACGAGTCCTAAAGTTATGGTCCAAGTTGTTTTACTTATTACATAAGATTGATTAGTTCTTCACACCGTAATAAATTACTCTTTTCTGTTAGAGCAAATCTCTCTTGAAACTTTAATTGAACTTTTTACAAGTATTATAAAAATGCGAGATCTAAGATTATAGTGTCAATTGGTTTACTTTTTACACGGGCTTGAATAAGTTTTTCATATCTATAACAGATTATCCTCTTATGTTATATGAAATGCATTTTGATATCTTAATAAAAAAATTTATAAAAATAATTAAGATGTGAGACCTAGGGTTATGGTCTCAATTGTTTTACTTTTTACACATGTTTGATTTAGTTCTTCACACCGTAAGAAATTACTCACTTCTATTACATCAAACCCCTCTTGAAATTTCAATTGAACTTTTAAAAAAGAAAAAATTAAGACGGAAGACCTAAGAATACAGTCTCAATTGCTTTAATTTTTGCACGATCTTTATTTATTTCTTCTCACCTTAAGAGATTACAATCTTCCGTTAGAATAAATTTCTCATGATATTTTAATTGAAATTTTATAAAAATAATTAAGATGCAAGACCTAAGGGTATGATCTCAATTGTTTTACTTTTTACACGGACTTTATTTAGTTTTTCACGCTGTAAGAGATTACACTCTTCCGTTAGTTCAGATCTCTTTTGAAAATTTAATTTAACATTTTACAAGAATAACTGAGATGTAAAAGATTACGAGCTTTACTTTTTACAGAGGTTTAATTTAGTTCTTTACACTATAAGAAATTACTTTCTTCTGTTAGCTAGATGAAATCCCTCTTAAAATTTTAATTGAACTCTTTACAAAAATAATTAAGAAGTTAGACCTAAGATTATGGTCTCAATTGCTTTATTTTTATACACGAACCTGATTTAGTTCTTCCTACCGTAAGAGATTAACCCTCATTTGTTAGATCAAATTTCTTTTAATATTTTAATTGAACATTTTATAAAAATAGCTAAGATTTGAGGCCTAAGAGTATCGTCTCAATTTCATAATTTTTTACGTGAGTTTAATTTAGTTATTCACACTTTAAGAGATTACGCCTCTTTCGTTTGACCGGATATTCATTTGAATATTTTAATAGAACATTTTTCAAAAATTAATAAAGATGCGAGGTTTAAGATTTTGATTTCAATTACGTTTTACTTTTTACACTGGATCAAATCTCGCTTGAAATTTTAATTGAACTTTTTACGCATATAATTAAGACGCGAGACATAAGATTATAGTCTCATTTGCTTTAATTTTTACACACGCTTGATTTAGTTCTTCACACCGTAATAGATTACCCTCTGCTGTTAGATTAAATCCATTTTGATATTTATTTGAAAATTTTGCAAAAATAATTAAGATGTAAGGTCTAAGGTTATAGTTTCAATTGTTTTTCTTTTTACACAGGCTTAATTTTATTTTTCACACCGCAAGAAATTACTCTTTTCTATTTGATCAAATTCATCTTAAAATTTTAATTGAACTTTTTACGATAAATAATTAAGATAGACGTAATGCCTAAGAATATTAACTCAATTGTTTTACTTTTGACAGCTTTATTTATTTTCTTACGCCGTAAGAGATTATCATCTTCCGTTACAACAAATTTCTTTAGATATTTTAATTGAAGTTTTTCAAAAATAATTAAGAAGTGAGACCTTATTTTATTTTTTATAAACAAAGAGATAGCTCAGATAAGAAGGTAAATACATCTCAACTAGGTTGGCACCCCTCTACAATCTTAACAAACAAGCTAACTCCAACTCATATATAAATAAAACAAGTGAGACCTTATGATATCATTGAGAACTAAATGAAGTCTATAAAGTAATCGGTTACGCCTTTGAGACCTTACGAAGTCTATGATTAGTCCGAGTCTAAAATTAAGAAGTCTTACCTTCAATGAGACCTTACGACCTTATGATCTCTTACACGAGCTTTATTTATTTTTTTACACCTTAAGAAATTATATTTTTTCGTTAGAATAAATTTCTCTTAATATTTTAATTGAAGTTTTATAAAAAGAATTAAGATGCGAGATGTAAGGTTATGATCTCAATTGCTTTACTTTTTAGACGAGCTTTATTTAGTTTTATAGGCTGTAAGGGATTACATTCTTCCATTAAGTTTAGATCTCTCTTGAAATTTTAATTGATCATTTTACAAAAATAACTAAGATATAAGAGACTACAAGCTTTACTTTTTATATATACTTGCTTTTAGTTCTTCACACTTAAAAAATCTACTTTATTCAGTTAGATGGAATCCCTCTTATAAAAATAATTAAGAAGTGAGACCTTAGATTATGGTCTCAATTGCTTTACTTTATACACGGGCCTGATTTAGTTCTTTTTCCGTAAAATATTAACCCTCATTTGTTAGATCAAATTTCTTTTAATATTTTAATTTAACATTGTATAAAAATAACTAAGATTCGAGGCCCGGGTTATCTTCTCGATTTTTTTATTTTTTACGTGAGTTTAATTTAGTTCTTCAAACTTCAAGAGATTACCCATCTTTCGCTTGATCAGACCTTTTTAAATATTTTAATTGAACTTTTTATAAAAAAGAATTAAGATGTGAGATTTAAGATTTTGGTTTTAATTTTTTTACTTTTTACACCAGCTCGCTCGATTTAGGTGTTTAACCGCTTTGACCGTTCATGCTGAGCAACTTGAAATAAAAAAGTTTGTCAAATGGATTCTCTCAATCGGTAATGGAAATGGGTCTACAAATGAGAGTGGAGAAATTATTTTGAATATTCCTGATGATATGTTAATAAAAGCTTCCACTGATCCATTGCGCTCCCTTATTGATTTTGTGAATCCAGATTTTTTGGAAAATATGAAGAAATATGATTTTTTTTCCAAAGCGTGGTATACTTGCCCCAAATTTGGATGTAGTCGAGCATGTTAATGATTATCTTCTATCGTTGGTCCCCGGAAGTGACCAAGAATATTATAGCTTGGATTCGAATTGTAAATCAGATGCAAATAGTGGTTCACAACCGAATTCTAAAATGATATTAAATGTTCCGGCATTCCAAATCATAAATCGACATTTAAAGTTGGATGTTCAGTGATGTTGATTAGGAATATTGATCAAGTTGTTGGGTTGTGCAATGAGACTAGATTAATCATCAATATTCTTGGAATAAATTATATTGGTGCAACCGCTATTATTGAAAAAAAATGTGGATGATAAAATCATTATTCCAAGAGTGAATTTGATACCAAGTGACCATGGATTACCTTTCAAGTTTACAATAAGACAAATTTCATTGACCTTATATTTTGCGATGACAATATTTAAGAGTCATGGTCAATCGCTTTCTCATGTCGGCATATATCTTCCTAAACATGTATTCACTAATGGAGAATTATATGTCGTTTTGTCTAGAGTCATATCAAAGAAGGGTTTGAAGATGTTGATATTAGAAGAATAAAATCGAGTGTAGTGAGACCGTTAATGTAGTTTATCACATAGTAGTGTCTTTTTTTCATTATAATACAATTGACGGTTCAATGAGTTATTAGATTTCTTCCATATTCATCCAAAATTTTTTTACATTTTTAGAATATCCGGCTCAATTATTCTAAATCAACTAAAATATTATATTGAGTATAAAACCTACAAATATTGTATATTTTTCTAAATGTTATTTTTCTATAGTTAAAAAAAGAATACGGACAATATGTGACATTAATTAATATTTTATAAATAAAAATATTTTTTAAATAACAAATTTAGACGAAATTCTAACCCGTGCTTAACCCGTGCTTGGCATGGGTGCACATACTAGTTTATATATATTTAACCTCATAAACATGAAAGAGTTATTTCATAATATTTATCAATAAAATAAAAGAGTTATTTCATAATATTAACATTAAAATGAACATAAATTAATTATTAAGGATTAATTATTTAGAAATTAAAAAATGTGATTTTATGGAAACAAAAATCAAAATTCACAAAGACAACATACATTTTAACCTTTTATTTGTCAAGCCCTATTTCCAAATCGTAATCAAACCGAGGTGGAGATTCATTCCGATTTCCGAACAGAGGAAGATTAGATATCAAAGCTTTGTTCATATATTCCGTTCCATTAATAATAATTATAACTAACTCATTCATTCAAATTCCAATCCAACACAACAAGGCTATCATATGTCGTCGTTTTCAAGGTACCCTGTTTTCATTCGTCGCTTACCCTTTTCAACAAACTCAACAACAGATGGCCAACACAGCACTACTGCTCTTGTTTCCTCATTCAATCAATTGCTTCATCAAAATCCAACACCACCCATCTTCCAATTTGGCAAAATTTTAGGTTCTCTTGTTAAGCTCAATCACTACTCAACTGTTGTTTCACTTCATCGACAGATGGAATTTAATGGAATTTCCTCAAACTTAGTCACTTCCAACATCTTGGTCAATTGTTTTTCTCAATTGGGTCAAATCTCTCTTTCCTTTTCTGTATTTGCCAACATTCTCAAAAAGGGTTATAAGCCAAATGTAATAACTTTGACTACACTCATCAAGGGTCTCTGTCTCAAAGGTGAAATCCATAAAGCATTGCATTTTCATGATAAGTTGGTAGTGCAGGGATTCCGGTTGAATATTGTTAGTTACAATACTTTGATTAATGGCTTATGTAAAGTTGGACAAACAAGAGCAGCCTTACAACTGCTTAGAAGAGTTGATGGGAAACTGGTTCGACCTGATGTGGTAATGTACACTGCGATTATTGATAGTATGTGTAAGGATAAACTTGTTAATGATGCTTTTTCTCCAGATGTTTTCACTTACAATACTTTAATTAATGGCTTTTGCATCGTGGGTCGGTTAAATGAAGCAATTGATTTGTTTGATAAAATGATATCGGAAAACATCAACCATGATATTTATACCTTTAATACATTAGTTGATGCATTTTGTAAGGAAGGAAAAGTGAAAGAAGCTAAAACTGTGTTTGCTATGGTGATGAGAAAAAGTGTTAAACCTGATGTTGTTACTTACAACTCTTTAATGGATGGATATTGCTTAGTTAAAGAAGTTAACAAGGCCAACGCTATATTCAACACTATGGCCCAAAGTGGAGTGACTCCTGATGTTCACAGCTATGCTATTATGATTAATGGATTTTGTAAGGTTAAAATGGTTAATGAAGCCTTAAATCTCTTCAAAGAAATGCATTGTAGAAAAATTGTTCCTGATGTGGTAACTTACAGTTCCCTTATTGATGGTTTGTGCAAATCAGGAAGAATCTCATCTGCTTTGGAGCTTGTCGATGAAATGCATTATAGAGGTCAACTACCTGATATTTTTACTTACAATTCTATATTGGATGCTTTATGCAAAAATCACCACGTTGACAAGGCAATTGCTTTATTAACAAAAATTAAAGATATGGGTATTCAACCAGACATGGTCACGTATAATATTCTTATTGATGGATTGTGTAAAAGTGGAAGACTAAAGGATGCACAAAAGGTTTTTGAAGATCTTCTAGTCAAAGGCTATAATCTTAATGTCTATACTTATACTGCTATGATCCATGGGCTTTGTAACAGTGGGTTGCTTGATGAAGCATTGACCATGCTATCAAAAATGCAAGACAATAGTTGCATTCCATACGCCGCAACGTATGAAATTATTATCCGTTCTCTATTTGATAAAGATGAAAATGATAAGGCGGAGAAACTTCTTCGTGAAATGATTTCAAGAGGTCTGTTTTAAGACTGAAACTAGGTATGATATTTGTCTATTGTACATTATTAGTTTGAATTTCTGTTTCAACATTGTTTCATCATTTTGTGTCAAAAAAAAAAAAACATTGTTTCATCATTTCATTTTTGTAGTTCCTTCACCCAATGGATAGAAGGCTTTGGTTATTTCTTTTGGCTAAATGTGTTTATACTTTATCTGCATGTTCCATCTTGGGGGAAATTGGTAGGATATGAAAATTATTGATGTCATAAGAGGGTTGTTAGGTTCAATTTGTACTAATTGTATTACACTTGCGCTAGCCAATTTTTTGTTTTTATCAACAATAGCTGATGTCTAGATGCTTTATATTGTCAAGTAAGCTGAGAACGACTATAATTGTTCTTGTGGTTACATTAAATTACTGTCTAACGAGTAACTAAGGCCTCATTACAGCTGCATAATCTACTAAAATTTGCATTAAAGACAAATATTGAGAACTGGAATGGTCTTCAAGTTGTTTGGTCACTAGGCTTAGAGTTTAAAACTTGCATTTTTTGTAGGGTCTATTTTCTACATAATTGATGTCACCAATAATTCTACTTTCTACATAATTGATGTCACCAATAATTCTATTTTCTACATGATTCTACGGCTTTTGTTTTTGATGTACAACAAAGCATGTTTCTTGTCTCTTTTATAGCAAGTGTTATTTCACATTTTCCAAAGGTCTTACAAATAATAGAACATTTATAGACTATTTGCCCTAGTGTTGCAAATGCTCTTAATGAAAGCAGATTGAGAGGGGAAATAAATTTAGCATGATCAGTGAAAGACATAAAACGCCCTTTACAAGTCAATACATAAGAGTGCCTCAAGAATGTATATCAGTAAGTGAAGAATCACAGAAGCAGCATGCGTTTTTCGCTATATCAGTAAGTGTAACAACTCTGAATTTCAACATGAGATGCATGTGTCCAGCTTTGGCTATTGTAGTCAACTGATTTAGTTGCCTAATGTCAATGTGTTGTTTTGATCATATTTCTACATGAAGCTTTTGTAGCAATTGAAAAAGAAATTGAACCTGTTGATGAAATATGCAAAGTTGTTGCCTCTGTACTGCTGCCACTTTCCTGCTATCACTATAAAGCCAAGGTGAAGTCCTAGTGGCCGTTACAGAGGTCTGGAACCTGTACAAATATTTCAGGTATTTACAAATGATTTCAAAGCTATACAAGTAGTTGTTTCTTGTATTACTATTGTGTAGATCAGGTTATGAACTTTTTTTCTTATTTCATTTGGTTCCTGATATAAGTTTTTATGGTTTGTCTTCTCTATGGTTGCTTCAACCATGACATTTACTAGACTGATTTGGTCTTTCCAACTGTGATACTTGGTTTGCAGGCCAGAAGATCAGAACGATTCATTTGGTCCGTTTGGCCGTGTCAAGGATGTTTAGGACACAATTTTTACCATATCATGTAAAAATATTTATCTACCATTTAATTTTTTCTGTGATGTTCCTCTAGACTTTTAATATTAATATGTCTGTAAGTATGCTGCTGACATGTTTCATATTAAATTTGGAAGAACTTGGTGGTAAGTAAAATGTCAAATATATTATGAAGTGTTGTTTTATCATGAGTATTAATATTATTGCCATGGGTGGTGGAAAAATATGTATAGCACAATCTCTAAAGAGTGTGAATGGATCTATGATGACATTAGAAAAAATGAGACCTAATAGATTGAATGACAAGATGAGATTTTTTACGATAAAGGTCAACTTGGCAAAAGCTTGTGATAAGCTTAGTTGGAAGTTTATTCATATGACTTTGATCCAAATTGGGCTATCTCTGGAAACGTTAAATGTTACTATTATGTGCTCAATGAATTTTTCTCTTCCCACCCCTCACGTATCTTTTTCCCCTCTTGAATATCCAATTTTGCCCTTGGTTAAAAAGTTCGAAACGTATTTTCCGAATTTCGGAATGTATTTTCCAAATTTTTTGTCAAATTTACATTAGGAAAAGTTCGGAAAATACATTCCGAACTTTTTAACCAAGGACAAAAATTAGAATATTTGGGGGTGAAAAAGATATGTGAGGTGGAAAGAAAAAGTTTCGTGCTCAATGAGATTAGTGAATACTAATGTTTGATAGAATGGATCTTGTGCTAGGTTTTTTTTCCCAAAAAAAAAAAGGAGCGAGGCAAGGTGATAGATTGGGTTCCTATGAAAGCAGGAAGGGATGGCCATACAGTGTCACATTCAATGTTTGCCGATAGCTACGAAAAAACAAGGTGTGTGATGGAAGTGGTCAATAATAAGGTTTTTTTGTTATCGTAAAATAAACAGTTTTTTGTTATTGATAGTCTCCTACTATTTATCTTAAAAAGTGAATTTTAAGCCGCTAGTCCATTTGAACACAAAAAAGAGACGGTGGTGAGAGTGAGATGGACCAGACAACAACAGCGGAGTGGAGGCGAGACGAGTTTTGCTTTCTTTTCGTGCACCTATAAAAATTAGGCACCTCAGCAATGTATGGGTGCATTTCCATATAATGTATGTAGGTAAATTCTTAGATATATATATTTTATTTGGATATGTATCGGTAAATTCATCGAGATAGACAATTTCGATAGTTTCATAAATAATATTTATTAATTTTTTTATATTAAACACTATTTGCATAAAATTATCCACGTCATTGGTGTAATGGTGTTTACCATATATGTAACTAGTTTAGAGACCCATATTTTGTCACATGTTCAGTGATTTTTATTCGATATTTAACTTTATCATTATATTAATGTAAAAATGTAATTAGAATATAATATTTTAAACTTTGTTATAAAAAATGGTTAAAATATAAGTGAAACTATTGTGCTTTTTCCTGTAAAACTTATCAAATCAATAAATTTGTTTTATTAAAGTTATTATCCCGTGATTATCAAAACAACAAAAGAAAAAAGCTATTGTCCTGACTACTGTGTATATTTTTTAATAAAATATCATTAATACAATTTGTTCTAATAGATAAGTTGATTCTTATTAGAGTAAAATTACATGGAAGATAGAATTTTTTTAATATCAATACATTTCATAAGGACAAATTAGTAAACTTGGTAAGAAATTAATTTTTTTATTGACTAAATGTTATATAATTTTTTTGCCATTCATTCTATTCATATATTTTTTTGGACATAAATTCAAATGTTTGTATGTGTTGAAAAATAACTTTCAAACAAAATTTTGTTTTCTGTTTTTTTTTAATAAATAATTTTTTTTTTACCTAATAGCTAACCACAACAAAAAAGAAGGTTAAGTAGTAGTTTTCATCATTATTATATCTATAAACTTTATAAAGGGCACAAAACAATAAGACCATGTACAATGGTTTCACCATTCAACACCTATTTTTACGCTCCACATCATCTTTTCTCTCTTCCACCTAATAATTCAACACTGATTCAACTTTTACCCTCTCCAATGGTTTTTCATTCAACACTCTACCCCACCATTAATAAGATTAAGATACTGAAAAATATGATTTTTTTTTTCTGTTTCCAAATCAAACGAACCAAATCTCTATTTATAGAGAAAAAAAATTATGAATTTTGGTAAAAAAATAAAAACTAAAAAAATTAATTTGCAATGAAATAATTTGAGTTCAAAGTAATAATTAGATAAAAATTCGAGAAGCCAATCAGAGAAAGACAAGTGTCCCCCGAATTGTGTTTCAACTGTGTTGAAAGTTTTCAACTTCTCTCTCATCCATGTCACTTTCAACACTTTCATTGGAGAAAATTGCTTTGTTGAAATTCAATTCAACACCATATTCAACTTCACATTGTACATGGTCTAACAAAACCAAAAAGACAAACGGACTGGCACGAGAGTGCTCGTGAGGACGCGTGTTCTACAATTTTTTTATTGTTTATTCAATTTTGCTATAATTCTTTTTTGACTAAATTTTCTATAACTTTTTTGTTTTCTCTTTGATCCTATTTTCATGCATATATTTATATTTTATTTTGTTTCTATAGTTTTTTTTTTTATTGTTTTTGTTTTGTTACTATTTTTACGCATAGATTTATAGTTTTATTTTGTTTCTATAATATTTTTAGAGTGGTGTTATTTGTACATCTAAAAAGTTGTCCTTTTTGGGACAACTTTCATTTTCTTTGGTACCAAAAATAATAAAGTGACCAATCGTTAGTTGGTTCAGTGGTGATTGGCGTTGAACTTGGTAGGGAGGACCACGGTTCGATCCCCCGCAACTGCGATCGGGAGGGGGATGGAACCACTTGATGTCAGAACTGACCCCCGAACCAGATTCAACTGGTGGTGAAAAACCGAAGAAAAAAAATAATAAAGTGAGAGGAGAAGAGAGAGAGTGAGAATGCAATGAGAGTATGAGAGAGAGAGTTGTCCAAAGGTGTCAACTTTTTAGTTGTACAAATATCATTTTTCATATTTTTATTAGATAGAAGTAGATCGAGTTTTAAATAACAAGACACGTGGAATGACAGTAGCAATTTGATTAATCTGACGGTCCAACACAATTGACAACTTGGATGTGGTTTGTGTTCCGTCTTCTTCACAGTACATACTCTCATCCACTTTGTTGTTTAAGCATATCACTTCCCAAATCGTAAAACCATACTGTAAGTAATTCAATCACAAAGCGCTGTTGCTATGTCATTTTCAAACTTAACCTCTCATTTTCCTGTCACTCCCAATTTTCAACACCAAGATGACAAACACATTACTCTCGTTTCCTCATTCAATCAACTCCTTCATCAAAATCCTAAACCAACCATCTTCCAATTTGGTAAAATTTTAGGTTCCCTTGCCAAACTCAATCACTATTCCACTGTTGTATCACTTCATCAACAAATGGAATTAAAAGAAATTTCCTCAAACTTAGTCACTTCCAACATTTTGATCAATTGTTTTTCTCAATTAGGTCAAACCTCTCTTTCCTTTTCTGTATTTGCCAATATTCTCAAAAAGGGTTATCATCCAGATGCCACAACCTTCAATACACTCATCAAGGGTCTCTGTCTCAAAGGTGAAATCCATAAAGCATTGCATTTTCACGACAAGGTCGTAGCGCGGGGGTTTCAGTTGGACAGTGTTAGTTACGGGACTTTAATCAATGGGTTATGTAAAGTTGGACAAACTACAGAAGCCCTACAACTTCTGAGACAAATTGATGGGAAATTGGTTCGACCTAATGCGATAATGTACAACTCCGTTATTGATGGTATGTGCAAGGATAAACTTGTTAATGATGCTTTTGATTTATATTCTGAGATGGTTGCAAAAAATATTTCTCCTTGTGTTGTCACTTATAATGCATTAATCTATGGCTTTTGTATTGTGAATCAATTGAACGATGCAATTGATTTGTATAATAAAATGACATTTGAAAACATCAACCCGAGTGTGTATACCTTTAATATATTGGTTGATGCACTTTGTAAAGAAGGAAAAGTGAAAGAAGCTAAAAATGTGTTAGCCGTGATGATGAAGAAACACATAAAACTTGATGTTGTTACTTATAACTCTTTAATGGATGGATATTGCTTAGTTAAAGAAATTAACAAGGCCAGCGGTATATTCAACACTATGGCTCAGATGGGAGTGGCTCCTAACGTTCGAAGCTACAGTATCATGATTAATGGATTTTGTAAGATTAAAAGGGCAGATGAAGCCATGAATCTCTTCAATGAAATGCATTGCAGAAAAATTATTCCAGATGAGGTAACGTACCATACTCTTATTGATGGATTGTGTAATGTTGGAAGACTAGAGGATGCACTAGAGATTTTCAAAGATCTTTTGGTCAAAGGCTACAATCTAAATATCCATAGGTATAACGTTATTATCAAGGGATTTTGCAAAAAAGGCATGTTTGACGAAGCAATGACCATGCTATCAAAAATAGAAGACACTGGATTCATTCCGAATGCTAAAGCTTATGAAACAACTATTTTTCCCCTCCTTAAAAAAGGTGAAAATGATAAAGCAGAGAAACTTCTTCATGAAATAATTGCAAGAGATCTACAGGATGATCAAAACTAGGTAAGACGTTTTACTACTTTTATATTAATATCATTTTGAATTTATGTTTCTACATTATGTCATCATTTCATTTATGTAGTTGCTTCACCTAATGGGAAAAAGACTTTAGTTATTGTTGTTCCTTTTGTTCAGTGTTTTTATACTTGACATACTGATGGATTGGTCAGGTAGTGAATAGTGAGGTAATGAGTGAGGAAGGGTGAGCTTGGCAGAAGTTAGAGAGGGATGTGGATATCTTCCCTAAGGAGCATATGCTCTGGTTGTTGATGTTCTTGAAGATAAGAAGGGATAAATACATGTTCTAGTTGTATTTCTTCAACGATATAAATATTTGAATATGTTGTCATTATTTAAAGCCTAGTTTCTTTCCGAACATTTACAGGTACTAAGTGTTTTAGATTTTCAGAAGACGCTGAAACCACAGAAATGCAATCAATAAAAAAAATGCATGTAGTTTGTTCTTCTCTTTTTTTAATAATTTTTAAATATTGATTTGAAAAAGTAGTAATTTGTCCTTTATGTGTTTTTGATAATTTTCTTCTATTAGCAACACTGCGCCAGTAAATTTTAAACTATAACTCATTCCATCAGGTCTAGAACTCTAACTCACTCCACCAGTAAAGGTTGGACATGAATAACTCATTTTGGACAAGGTAGCAAAAGATAATAGTGAACTGGGCTGCACAACTTTTTGATACTGGTAAGGTTCTAAAATGCCACAAGTTTTGAACATATGAAGGAATTCTGCTACCAAATTAAGAGGATTCCAAGTTTGTTTGTTCTGGTTGGCCACTTTTAAGTAGCTTATAAGAGCCAAATTGAGGCTGATTTGCACAACTAAACTTGGAGTGCACTTTCTGAGTTTCTATAGATTACGATAAGTTTCATATACGTACTCGAGCATGTCTAATTTTTCAATTTGGGAGCCATCCTCTTCAATTTTTGCAGCTTGTGCATAGAAACCTATAAATGGCTATAAGAGGAGTTTTAGGGGAAAACTAATTGAATTGATAATTAGGACTACGGAATTATTTAAAAAATGAGTTCAAGTGGGTTAGCTGATGTTTGGATTCTCAATCTCATACCCAAATTTATAACATAAAGTAGAGTAAATGAAGCCTAACTGTAGATGAATATTAGATTTTTTAAATATAAGTTTAGCACATTCTTATAATAGTAGTACTAGTAGTTATAGTGACTCTAATCCACATTATAATATTGTTTTGATTTTCCATGCTTAATTAGTTCCTCTCCTTTTATTTTTTGGATTGAATTAATTTCTCTCTTTTATTATAGAATGCCTATGAAGTATGAATCATTAGTTTTGTGTTTTTTTAGTGGAGATGTTGTCTGTGGCATCATTATATATGCACCTAATGCTTATCTGTTCTTTTAAGTAGAATCCATGTCTGCTATCAAGTGTTGATGACTATTGAGTGTTGATTTACTATCTTAACATGGTGAAAACTATGAGAAACACATGTTTCAGTTCAATCTTAACAAGTGCAGATGTCAAATTCCTATTTGTGCTTGTATTCTTCTATATGCTCACATACTTCTCTCTTCGTGTCTCAAACTCTTTCTTGTGCCCAGCCACAACGCAGTGCGCAAGGTGCATAGCGGTTCATCAATGCTAAGTCTAGTGAGAGCTGGACTAAACTTCCAAAAGTATGCACAAGGAGCCAGCTTAAGAGCTTCATTATCTGGAGTAGTAGAATTTCTACATTCACAATCACAAGCACTTTCAACTCTAGAAACGAGACTAAAAGTTAGGAATGCTGTATATTTTACCTTTAAAGAGTTTAGTTTTTTTACCACTGTTTGTAGTGATTTTTTTTATATGTAGTGAATAAAAGTGATTTGTATTTCAAGCAGTTTAATGTATTTTTTTTTGGCTTTTCACCACCAGTTTAATCTGGTTCGGGAGTCAGTTCTGACATCAAGTGATTTTAATCCCTTCCCGATCGCAGTTCACAAATAGTTTAATGTATTTGTTTTAAATACATTTTGATAATTGTCAATATTTAGTAAAATATTGTCCGAGACACAAGAGTGAAAGTACAATTTTAACTTAAAACTGTAAGAAATTGATGATATTAGTTTTACTGGTTTTACTCAAATGTGAATTAAAAGTCTAGGGAACGTTTTTTTGTACTCAAATGCGTGTGGCCACAATAATTGAAGTGTGGGTTAAGCGAATAGGCAACACTTTTAAACAATACATCTTTAGCTTATGACAACAGCTTTAAAACATTACTTACAATTTATTTACTTCTGGCCACGTTTTTTGTCTTTGCCGACGCTCAGTTTTGTTGCAGGCGCACCACTCCTCATGCACATTTTATTTGTCGATGATTGTTTCTTATTTCACCAAGGAAGGAAGGGAAGTGTCCATTAAATCAGTGCACAATTTATTCCTACATATTTTATGAGTACATTTCATTTATCGACGACACTGAGTAAAAAGATACAAAGAATGATTAAATCGTTTTGGTGGGGAACAAATAGAAGGTAAGGAAGAAGAATTGAATAAATTGACTTAGTTAATACAAGTTAACCGTGATTAAAAATTTTTGAGGTATGGGTTTTCGACACCTTTATGGTTTAGGGAATTTCGGTTGGAAATTATTGACCAACCAAGAAAAATTTCTCTTTAGGCCCCATATGTTGCTCCCCAGACCCCTAAACATAGGATCTGAACATAGTTAATATAACCCTAAATACTTTTCATAATTTATCAAGACTTTTTTTTTTATGCCAAACCTGAAACAACTACTGCTTCTTTCTGGATTTAGTCTCTAAACTATTAAAATCAACAAAAAGGTCCCTAAACTATTTTTCATCCTTCAATTTCGTCCTCCGTTAACTATTAACTATTCAGTAAAACCCTAAATTATAGTCACCCTTCCCTAAACTTCCAAATCCTCGCCGCAAACCACCGTGCTCGTTGTTAAAAACAGGTTCTTTTTTGTTCTCACTTTTATAAATTTTGAAGGGTTTGTGATTTTTCGTCCCTGTCATTTTGAAGCTTCTGTATCCCTTTGAAGCTTTGGTGTTTTGCGTTTTGGTGTTGGGTCCTTGTTTTCGGCCTCTGTTTGCTGCTGCGGTCGTCCCTTGTTGTTGTTGTTGAGGGTGCAAAGTATTGAAAAGTTATGGTTTTGCATCAGTATGTTGTTGTTGTTGTTGTCGTCGTCGATGGTGCAAAGTATTGAAAAGTTGTTAATGGTGCATCAGTTTAGGGATTATTTTGTTGTTTTTCAAAATAGTTTATGGACTAAATTGAAGTATTTTAATAGTTTAGGGACCATTAACGTCCATTTAACGGAAAAATGAACTGAGGGACTAAATTGATAGATGTAAATATAGTTTAATTGTAACATCCCCAAAATTCTAAATTAACTAATTAATTATAAATTAGAGCTATGCCTAATTATTCAATGTTAATTAGAGATGTATAGTTAATTCTATTGTGAAAAATAAGTGAACTATGTGTAGTGTTAAGGATTTTAATGAGACTAAACTATATATTAACACTTTAACTACATGATGAATTAATTTAAAACATAAGAGTTCTCTTTTCCCTCTCACTTGACTCATCCCTTTTGGACCCAACACCTCACCATTCCACTCACCACTCAATTGCCACTAAGATCACATGCAAGGGAGTGTTCTATTCATTGTAAAAACATCAGAAATATCAGGCCCTCCCATTTCTCTTTCTCTTCCACGCAGCAACAACAACAACATGCAAAACATAACTCCAAATTCCTCATTTAACCAAACTCAAGAAATTGTCCTTGCATTCAACCAATTTCTCTCAATAACAGAGACTCTAATTACTGCTCCTGAGCCAGAGAATCAATTCAGGGAATCTCTGTATAAATCACTCCCAAGAATCATCACATGACACCAAACACCAAACCACATCACCTCACCTCTTACCTCACCAATGAGCCTACATGCAAGCTGTGAATCAAACCAACCTTTTCTCTATTTTATTCTCAGAAAAACCACTATATATAGCCCTTCAATTCAGAGGTTCAGTCATCAAATCCAAACTCAAATTCATAGAGCAAGCTTAAGGGTTCAAGTTGTCCAAAGTTCCAATTCTGGTCCAGTCAGTTCGTGGGTCTTTAGGAGGTTGCAGTAGCTGTTGTAGAGCTTAGAATAAAGGTTAAAGCTCAATTACCAGGTGGGCTCTTAGGCTAGTTTAGCTAGTTTTCTTAAATTTATGAAATGCATGCAAACATAGGAATTTATAGGGAATAACTGTATGTATGAATTTAGCTCCCAAAATTCATGCTATTCTGTTCTATATCATTTAAAATGTGTTTCTGCACTGTCTTGAATGAGGATTGTAGGTGTGATTTATAAAATTTAATGATTTTCGCAAAACAGAGACAATTCTGCATGAACTCGCCATAGCGAGTTGCTAGCGAGCCTTCATGACGAGCTCCAGGTTCTGGGCTGAAGAACTTCGCCATGGCGAGCATCTGCCCGCCTAGCGAGTTGTTTAGGCCAGTACCTGCTAGTTCGCCATGGCGAGCATGGTGACTCGCCGTAGCGAGCAAGCCCAGAAATGACTCCTTTTTCTTATTTTCAAAGATAAATGGAACACTCGTTTCATGTCCTCGTTAAAGATTGATATTCTGCAGAAACATATATAAATTGATGTTAAAAAGAAGGTCAATTACAGTTGAATCTTTTAGGGTAATAACATAAGGAAATTTAGTACGTTGTATGCACCCTGAGTTTGAGAATTATTGGTAGCATGTTAATAATTTAGTGATCAGTCGAATTAATTATATGATTATGTTATCAGTATGGACTTCGTTTTAGATGTTCCATTAGAGAAATTTATGTGAGCTTTATGTCGGAGCGCTTTCTGCTCGCGGATAAGGCGAACCCCTGAGACGTGCTCACCTTAGAGGGTTTGCGGTTTAAAATGAACATGATAAACTTTGTGTTACACCTTTATATTATTGCTTATGAAAATTATGTTATGGTTTTGGATTATGATATGACTGATTAGGAGCCCCGGCTTTATAGCCTAGGAGGATAGTAGAATTCACTGGGACGAAGTGACTGTCTCACCCCACTCCCTATTTGAAACAGGAAAACAGGTTGAATAGGTAAGCGTTAGTCTTGGAGTCGCTGCTGCACTTGGAGGATTGCATTTAGTTTTCATGCTTTCTCATTTTCTTATCGTGTTTTAATGTTTCCGCTGTTAATTTTTGTACTCTTGATGTATTTGGCACCTGTGTGTGTAACTGAACTTTGTTGTAATAGTAATGAATTCTGTTATCAAATATAATATTCCATGATTATTCTAGATTTATCTATGGGGTGTTACATTAATGTTTTTATAGTTGGTTTTAATAGTTTAAGGACTAAGTTGGTAAGAGATTGATATTTAAAGATTAAATTGACTAATTACTCTTTAAATATTGATCATCGCATAGCACTTGAAGACTTTCTTCATACACTACTTTGTTACCATATCCAATTTTGAAACACTCTTCTCTTCTTCATATCGGAGCCTTTCTTCTTCGCTGATGTGAACTTCACAAATCGTAAAATCATACCGTAAGTAAGTAAATCAATCACAATGTCATTTTCAAACTTCACATGTCAATTTCCTGTCACTCTCTATTTTCAACAACTTCCAAACCCTAATTTAATTCCTTCAACAACAACAACAAGGCTATACTCTCAATTGCATCTCCAAGATGAACATCACAGCACTACTACTCTCGTTTCATCATTCAATCGATTACTACATCAAAATCAAAATCGGAACAATCCTATTTCTACCCCATCCATAATTCAATTTAATAGAATTTTAAGTTCCCTTGTTAAGCTCAATCAATACTCAACTGTTGTTTCACTTCATCAACAGATGGAATTAAAAGGAATTTCCTCAGATTTAGTCACTTTGAGTATATTGATCAATTGCTTTTCTCAATTGGGTCAAATCTCTCTTTCCTTTTCTGTATTTGTCAATATTCTCAAAAAGGGTTTTCAGCCAAATTCCATAATTTTGACTACACTCATCAAGGGTCTCTGTCTCAAAGGTCAGATCCATAAAGCATTGAACTTTCACGACGAGGTTGTTGCACAGGGATTTCAGTTGAATGAAATTAGTTACGGGACATTGATCAATGGGTTATGTAAAGTTGGAGAAACAAGAAAAGCCCTACAACTGCTGAGACGACTTGATGAAATATTGGTTCGACCTAATACGATAATGTACAACTCAGTTATTGATGGTATGTGCAAGGATAAACTTGTTAATGATGCTTTTGATTTATATCTTGAAATGCTTGCAAAAAGAATTTCTCCTGATGTCATCACTTACAATTCACTAATCTGTGGCTTTTGCAATATGGGCCAATTGAAAGATGCAATTGGTTTGTTAAATAAAATGATATTGAAAAACATCAATCCAGATGCGTATACCTTTAATATATTGGTTGATGCATTTTGTAAAAAAGGAAAAATGAATGAAGCTAAAACTGTGTTAGCTGTGATGATGAAGAAAGACATAAAAGTTGATGTTATTACTTATAACTCTTTAATGGAAGGATATTGCTTGAATAAACAAGTGAACAAAGCCAAGGATATATTCAACACTATGGCTCAGATGGGAGTGGCTCCTAACGTTCGAAGCTACAGTATCATGATTAATGGATTTTGTAAGATTGAATGGGTAGATGAAGCCATAAATCTCGTCAATGAAATGCATTGCAGAAAAATTATTCCTAATGTGGTAACGTACACTACTCTTATTGATGGATTGTGTAATGTTGGAAGACTAGAGGATGCACTAAAGGTTTTTGAAGTTCTTTTGGTCAAAGGCTACAATCTAAATGTCTATACATATACCGTTATTGTCAAGGGATTTTGCAACGAGGGATTCTTTGACGAAGCATTGACCATGCTATCAATAATGAAAGGCAGTGGTTGCTTTCCAAATACTATAACTTATGAAATAATTATTCGTTCCCTCTTTGAAAACGATGAAAATGATAAAGCAGAGAATCTTCTTCATGAAATGATTGCGAGAGGTGTATTGTATGATCAAAACTAGGTAAAATATTGTTCTATTTATACATTAATATTATTCTGACTTTATGTTTCAACATTATTTCTTCATTTAATTTCTGTAGCTGCTTAACCTAATGGGAAAAAAGGCTTTAGTTATTGTAGTTTCTTTTGTTCAGTGTTTTTATACAACAAATTGATAGATTTTGATTAAAAGAATTCAATAAGTGATTTAAAATAGTTGCTCACATTCATACAGATGTCAGTGCATTTGTAGTCAGGACTTTAAGCAACCTATTATTTTATGGATTTGTTTTTGTTCAATTCATTTTGCTCTAAATTCTGCTAATTTACTTGGCAGCAGCTAATTCTGTTATTATTTTAGTCTCAGAATCATGTTTTCATCAAGAAAATGGAATTCTTTTTGTTCATATTTAGCTAGTAGGGTTCCTTCTTTTAGAGAAGTGCATCATTGGATACCTCCAAAGTAGTTTTCCGTGTTCTGTCAATCTTATCTGTCTCAAGTATACATACAAGTACATGAATAGTTGATGTCACAAGAAATTCTGTTTTGTGGGAGCTTTGTTTTCTTCGGTTTTTGTTTCTAATATACTTATAGCGAGTCTCATATTTCACACTTTTCAAAGTTCTTAGAACAATTATAACTAATTTCACTATTGTTGCAAAAACTCTTAATGAAAGCATACTGAGAGGGGAAATAAATTTAGCATGATCAGTGAAAGAGATAACGCGCCCTTTGCAAGTTAATACATAAGAATGCCTCAAGAATGTGTATTACTACCTCGTCCTTAAATATAGAACCCTTTTAGTAAATCATGATACTTAAGAAACTTAATTGTGGTATTATGTTTGTTGACATTTGGTATTGCTTTTACAATTGTATTCTCCAAGAAAGGGATATAGTTTATGTTTTCATTAACTAGATATTGTTAGCCATTTTGTCGATAGTAGGAATCTGCTGTAAAATAGATAATGTAGTTCTAACTGTATGAAGTCTAAATTTGTTGAGTGTAGTGGCTCGGATGTCATGTGCTTTTAGGTGAAAGCATTTGAATGGTTTTTTATGCTATATCTTCGACATACTATTGAAAGGTGCATAGTGCAAATATTGTCTTAGAGCAATTGAATGGAGAGATATTTAAGTATTAGATAATTTGCAAGTGTTTTACTATTTTTTTTGTAATATTTTTACTTTGGAATAATATATCTAGCCACAATCCTTTACTTATACATATTTGGAATAATATGATTTGGATTGTTGAGCATGTGTTAGATACTCACTTTGCGTATAAGTACATAATGTTAAAAATTGTGATCCTTGTATATATTCACATGATGTGGTGATTAGGCTCTGGTATCCACAGGCTTTGTATTCAAATGGGATACTTTATGAGTTTCATTGATTCAATTGTTATTGAGTATTTATGTCTCTTATATTTTGACAGGATTGATTTCTGATATACACTCCCGTTGAAATGCTCCTACTATTTGACATAAAGATTGCAAGAAAATCTCGGCGGCCTCATCATCCTGTTATTGTGGAGGAAGAACCAAACTATTTATTAAATACACCACTAAGAGACATAGATACCAAGTTACACATACAAGTAGTTATATAAGTTTTTATTAACAGTGGGAGTTTATGGTGTTGATTTGTAAATGAAGGAGAAATTTGATATTGTTGTAGGGGTTTGAAAAGGATGATTCAGATAGATGTAAATTTGCTTATGAGATGTTTCTAAGAGTACAAAAAATCCTTTTTGAAGAACATTAGAATTAGAAAATCAATTCAGTCACAAGCAATGCAATGACAAGTACAAGACCCTTCTTGTGTTGAGATTGGAAGGTTTGGACTAGACGTAATCAAAGCCATCGATCTGTTAAGGTGCAATAGACAAGTTCTAATGGTTGAGTTGGTGAAACTTAACCAACAACATAATTGATAAACGCAGCCGGAGGTGGGAAGGTTTCGAAACATTAGAAAAGTGGGTGGCTGGTTCATTTGCCGGCCCAGCCATAGTGCATTTTTCTTGAAGGATGAAATCGGAAATTTATGGGTTGGCAAATCAGGGCACGAGAATGAAAAGGTATACAACATGATGAAGTGTTTTATAATTTTTTTCTATAACATTATTGATGTGATGCTTGGTGAACATGAATCTTGTCATTGCCTAGTGCAGGGGTTCTTCTTTCTTTAATCAATCCATAGGACTAAGAGATTGTGATGTATTAAACAGACATTGTAGCTGCTCTGTTCTTCTTTCTATAACATTATTAATATACTTTTCCTCCGACAAATCTATGATTTCAATGGAGTTCCTGCTGTATAGAGAGCCAAACAGAAGCAGCTCTTTTACTTGGTCAATTTGCTACAACGGATTCATATTGCATGGTTGATTAAGTTGTGTATTGCACCCTACTTATGCCGATATTCAAAATGCGCGTTTTTACACTACTGTGAATTCCTCCATCAAACTCATTTGTAATTATTTTTCTCTCTTTTCATTCTCTTTCTTTCTAAACTAAAAGAACACATCTTCCTCAAAACAAATATTAGAAAGAATAAAATAAAAACATATAGAAACTTTTTTTTTTGACACAACATATAGAAACATAAACAATATTACTACCGATAATATAATTTTTTGAACAAGCACATCTTCCCCAATAACATAATGATCCAATAATTGGCTCAAACGATTTAAATAAAAACTTGGCGGGAAAGACAGGGCGCGGCGAGATCACCAAAGCTAGGGGTGACGCCCTCAATATGTAAACACGTCGCCCAACAATTAATAACCGCCGATTATGGCCACAGAAACGCGGAGGAAGGAAGTAACCACCCATAACCACCCTTAAGACACGGTGGATACAGTGGAAAACCACCCACGACCTCCCTAAGAGAGGAGTGGGGTGGTTTTAGATATTTTCTGGTCATATTTTCCTCTATAAATAGAGAAGAAATAGTCATTGTAAAATGTTCACATTTTTGGTAAATAAAGATCTCAAGTATCATAGTTATTCATCAATATACTTGGACCACCCCCATACTATTTTTACCAGAACATTTTGGCGCCCACCGTGGGGCTGCAGTAAAACGATTCCCAGCCTACCACTAAAACCAGACGAAGTTTGAAGTCTCCCCCAGAAAGAATGGCAGGAGGACAACAAACCCTTGAAAATCAAAACAACCAACACAATTTAACTTTGACGGATGCGGTGGCACAACTACGTCGCCTGCAAGCCGAAGTTCGAAAGATCGACCAAGAAAAAGCAAACAGAGTTGATGAGACAGAAGAAACTAACGTCACCAACTCACAACCGCTTGCACAAAATCTCTGGGATGCGAGGGTACCAGATAATTTTAGAACTCCTCATCTCCCAGAATTCGATGGAAAAATTGATCCCACAGAACACTTAATGGCGGTAGGAACTAAAACCGCCATCATCGGCGCTGCAGATCACTTGAAATGCAAGCTTCTCTCAGGCACACTGAAAGAAGCGGCATTAATATGGTATATGAACCTACCCAAGAATTCCATTCAAAGTTGGGTAAATTTTCAACAAAAATTCACACAACAATTTGTTGGCTCAAAACACATAAAGGTAACGGCAACTAGTTTGTTCGCGTTAAGGCAGAATTACAATGAATCTCTAAGAGAATACCTGGCGAGATTCTGTGAGTCTACAAGCAAAGTAAGCAACCCGAATCAACAAATGTTCGTCTCAGCCTTCCATCACGGTCTCAAGGCAGGACATTTCAATGAATCCTTGGCACAAAAACCAGCAACATCCATGCAGGAAGTTACAAGAAGAGCAGAAGGATACATAAAAGGCGAAGAAAGCAACGCCGAAAAGAGAATGAGAGACGCCAGGGAAAGAGGCCCGATAAGCAAAAACAACGGGCAAAGCGAATTCTATCATCATCACAGGCGCCCATCCCTAACCATCACGGAATGGATCGCCATAGAAAACCATATCAGCCACAAAGACATTTTCAGGAAGAAAGGAAAGAATACACGCCATTAAACCGTGCGCGAGTCTACATCATGGAAGAAATCCTACAAGCGGGGTTAGGGAGACTACCCCCGCCACGAAATAAGGAACACACTATGGGATTAAACCCCGACGCCTGGTGCGCTTATCATAGGTGTAGGGGTCACGACCTTGAAAAATGTTTCAGGCTACGAGATCTAATTGATGAACTGATTAAGAGCGGACATCTACGGAAATTCATAGAAGACGCTGCGGCGGGAAAGGTCGTTGTCCAAAAAGTACAGCATAATCAGGCAAAGGATCGTTCTGAAGGAGAAGAGACGGCGAAAGGCAAGAGAATCTCCGTCAACATCATCGCAGGAGGATTTTCAGGAGGAGGAGAGTCCTCGAGTGCAAGGAGGCGCTATGTTAGAAGAATGGAACAAAATGAGAAATTCATAGGTCATACAGAAGTAACGTCCGTTCCTGACCTGTCGTTCACCAAAGAGGACAAAAGGGAAATCTTGCCACATGATGATGACCCTATGGTGATACAAGTACGGATTCTAAATTGTGACGTCAAAAGAGTGTTAATCGACTCAGGAAGTTCGACATATATAATGTACTGGGAAGCCTTCAAGGCGATGCAGTTATCAGATGAATACCTATTGCCTTACAACGACACTTTGGTAGGCTTCGCCGGCGAGCAAGTGGAAGTTATGGGCTATACAACTCTCCTCACCACGTTTGGAGACGAGGAGAACGCCAAAACTATCAAAGTAAGATATCTGGTAGTCAAAACCCCATTCACTTCATACAACATCATCATTGGAAGGCCAGCTTTCAACACACTTGAGGCGGCATTATCAACACTCTATTTGTCAATCAAATATCCTCTGGACAACGGAAAAGTAGGAACCGTCAGAGGAGATCAGAAACTGGCAAGAAGATGCCACGAATCTAGCCTAAAGATAAAACACAGACAAATACTCAAGGCAAAGTCAGTGACATCGCCCCAGAAAGGAAGCGGAGTCAAAATGATCTCGCCCCTAGACCTTGACCCAAGAGAGGATTTCACAGAAAGAAGAATGAGCCCCATTGAAGAATTAGAACAAGTTCAAATTGGCGATATGCCACATCAAGTAACAAACATCGGAACCACCTTGAAACAGGAAGAAAGAGAAAAGGTCATAGCAATGTTAAAGAAGAACATAGACCTATTTGCAAGGAAGCCATCCGACATGCCCGGAATAGACGAAAGCGTGATAACTCACAAATTATCCATCGCGCCCCAAGTCAAACCGGTCTCACAAAGGAAAAGAAAGATTGGGGAAGAAAGAAGAGCAGCTGTAAACGAGGAAGTGGATAAACTGAAAGCAGCAGGCTTCATCGAAGAGATAAAATATCCGTCATGGCTGGCAAATGTGGTAATGGTGAAAAAGGCAAACGACAAGTGGAGGATGTGCGTGGATTTCACTGACTTGAACAAAGCTTGCCCAAAAGATCCCTATCCTTTGCCTAATATTGACAGGCTTATTGATGGAGCCTCTGGATACAAAATGCTGAGTTTTATGGATGCATATTCAGGATACAACCAGATAAAGATGAATCCTGCAGATGCGCCACACACAGCTTTCATGACTAACACCTGCAATTATTTTTACAACGTCATGCCGTTTGGCCTAAAAAACGCAGGCGCCACATACCAGAGATTAATGGACAGAGTGTTCTCAGAACAAATAGGCAATTAACGTAGAAGTATACATCGACGACATGGTAGTAAAGACACCGGAAGACGGAGAACACGACAAGGATCTAGGCGACATCCTTGCCTCGGTGAGAAAGTATAACATGAGATTGAACCCAGCGAAGTGCTCTTTTGGGGTTCAATCAGGAAACTTTTTAGGCTTCATGCTCACAAACAGAGGAATTGAGGCCAACCCAGATAAATGTCAAGCCATAATCGACATGAGGAGTCCAACCACCGTAAAGGAAGTCCAACAACTGGCGGGAAGGATCACAGCTTTATCAAGATTTTTATCTTGCTCTGAAGAGAAAGCCTTTCAGTTTTTCTCGACTCTAAGAAAGAGTGAAAGATTCATATGGACACCCCAATGTGAAGAAGCTTTCCTAAAGCTTAAAAGCTTTTTGGCGTCACCACCAATTTTAACTCGCCTTCAACAAGGTAATACCTTATACTTATACTTGGCAGTTTCAGACAACGCCCTAAGTTCCGCATTGGTACAAGAAATCAAAGGCGAGGAGAAGCCAATATATTTCGTGAGTAGAACATTCAAAGGTTTTGAAGCAAAGTATCAAAAGATTGAAAATCTATCCTTGGCCGTCGTCATCACCGCGAGGAAGTTAAGACAGTATTTTCAGAGTCACAAGGTAGTGGTTAAGACGGACTATCCGATAAAGAAACTCCTAAGGAAGCCGGATCTAGCAGGGAGAATGGTTGCATGGGCAGTAGAGTTGTCAGAGTTTGACATAACTTTTTCCCCTAGAGGCGCAATAAAATCGCAAATTCTGGCGGATTTTATATTGGAATTGTCAAACCCGCCCAAAGAAAACAACGAGGAACCTTGGACACTTTCAGTAGATGGTGCGTCTAACCTAAAAGGAAGTGGGGCAGGAGTGGTTCTTGAAGGACCAGATGGAGTACTTATAGAACAATCCTTAAGGTTCGCTTTTAAAGCAAGCAACAACCAAGCTGAATACGAGGCCCTTCTGGCAGGAATGAAGCTAGCAAAAGAAATGGAGGTCACGGACCTCAGAGTTAAGAGTGATTCGCAATTGGTAACCAACCAAGTATCAGGCGAATTCCAAACAAAAGACCCCCAGTTAATCAAATATCTCGAAAAGGTAACCAAACTGGCGAAGTGTTTCAACTCGTTTCAGTTGATCTACGTGCCTAGAGAACAGAACGCCAGAGCAGATTTATCATCCAAACTCGCTAGCAGCAAGAAACCTGGAAGCAATAGAACCTTCATCCAAGAAACAATCACAAACCCCAACATTAATGAAGAAGAAGTCCATATGGTCATAGAAGAAGAAGATTGGCGAACTCCCATCATTAGATACTTACAAAGAGACGAACTTCCAAAACATAGAGAAGAAGCATACAAAATCAGAAGAATGGCGTCATGGTACACCATGATGGGAGATAAGTTATACAAAAGGGGATTTTCAACCCCCTTATTGTTATGCGTAGGCAACGAAGAAGCTAAGGGAATTCTAGAAGAGGTTCATGAAGGCTCGTGTGAGAGTCATATAGGAGCAAGATCACTAGCAGGCAAAATCCTAAGAGCAGGATTCTTCTGGCCAGAGCTACACAACGACGCTGGAAGGTACATGAGAACATGTGACAAATGTCAAAGATTCTCAAACCTACATTACGCCCCAGGCGAGCCCCTCAAATCGGTCCTTTCGCCTTGGCCTTTCTTCATGTGGGGAGTAGACATATTGGGTCATTTCCCTGTTTCATGGAAGCAAACCAGATGGATAATAGTCGCTGTGGATTACTTCACTAAGTGGGTCGAGGCGCAACCCTTATCAAACATCTCGGCGGAACAGGTCAAAAAAATTTACTGGCGAAACATCATATGCAGATTTGGTCTACCCAAGTACATTGTGTCAGATAACGGCACACAATTCGCAAGTGAGAAGTTAGTCTCATTCTGCAAAGAAAAAGGGATTCAAAACACATTCATATCAGTTGAGCACCCTCAAGCCAATGGTCAGGCCGAGTCAGCCAACAAGGTCATATTGAAAGCTTTGAAAAGAAGATTATCAAGTAAGGGAGAGGCTTGGGTAGCACATCTTACTGCCATATTATGGTCATATCACACAACTCCACAGTCATCAACAGGAGAAACTCCCTTCACCATGGTCTATGGAGCAGATGCCATGATCCCCGCAGAAATAAATCCTCCAAGTTGGCGACGTGAAACCTCAACAACTCAGGAGAACAACGAAGCAATGCAGGAAAACCTTGACTTGATACAAGAAGTAAGAGATAGAGCACATCTCAGAGAATTCGCAACCAAAAAAAGAGTGGGAAGGAAATACAATACGAGAGTAATCCCAAGGAAATTCAAAGAGGGCGACTTAGTCCTAAAAAGACCAATGGGAAAAGATAAAGGCGGAAAGCTGACAGCAAATTGGGAAGGACCATTCAGAATCAATGAAGCCTTTGAAGGAGGAGCCTACAGATTGGAAACCATGGATGGCGAAGTTCTACATAGAACATGGAACATCTCAAACCTCATATTTTACTACAGTTAGACCAACAACGCCTAGGGGCGAGATGCACACCAAAGAACATCACTAAAGCCTCGCCACGCCAACTCAAAGATATTTCTTGTTTCTACTTTCGTCTTTTGTTTTTATTTTATTTTATTTTTTCAAAAAGAAAATGCATATGGATGTATCAAGAAGAATGATGAGAAACTCTTTTCTCCGGCGAAAGCAGGAGTTTTTAATGAGTTTCATCAGTAAAAATTCAAAAAATATTTCTTTAGTCAAAAAAATCCTTGTCCTAATATCTGCAGATGTTTAAAATTATACGAATCTTACACAAGAAGACAACAAAGAATAAAAGTGTTGAAACACCATGACGTTGTTCATAAATCTTATGAGTCGGACACGTCAAAAATAGAAACGGCGTTAACCCAAAGGCCCTAAGTGCCGGGTACGACGGAAAGGCGTTGAAACACCATGACATGATTTGTAAATCTTACGAGTTGAACATGTCTAAAATAGAAACGGCGCTACCTACCACGGCCCTAAGTGCCTGGCCCTAAGTGTCAGGTACGACGGAAAGGCGTTGAAACACCATGGCATGATTTGTAAATCTTACGAGTTGAACATGTCTAAAATAGAAACGGCGTTACCTACCACGACCCTAAGTGCCAGGCCCTAAGTGCCAGGTACGACGGAAAGGCGTTGAAACACCATGGCATGATTTGTAAATCTTACGAGTTGAACATGTCTAAAATAGAAACGGCGTTACCTACCACGGCCCTAAGTGCCAGGTACGACGGAAAAGCGTTGAAATACCATGTTATGATCCGTAAATCTTACGAGTAGGACATACCAAAAATATAAATGGCGTTATCTGTAAATCTTACGAGTTGGATACGACAATGAAATAAAAGCCGTTATCAACATCAGAAACAGTAATAAAGGCAAAATTCAAGAACGCCAAAAGAAATCAAAGGGGTATAATGCATATTGTTATTTTATTCCTTATAATATTATATAACATAACAGTGCAGAAAAAGAGATAATACGAGAAATATTCATTTTCCATTGATATGAAAGATTACAATGAAATCAAGATACAAAGGAAAAGAATATTACAATGGAATCAAGGTACGAAAATAAAAACAATTACAATGAAAACAAGATGCAAGTGATCCATGAAAGGATCCTACATCTAACAAAGGATCCAGCTCCTTCAAGGAAGAGAAAGAAAAACTGGAGGCAGTCTCAATAGTCCCTCCTATCCACAAGATATCAGCTCCCCGCTAAACAAGGAAGAAATCGATGAGAAATCTTCCGAGTCTTTAATGGAAGAGGGAAAACCCGTAGGTTTGACCCCATCACCTCGCCAAGATGCTGCCATCAGGAGAAGGAACAACTCAACAGAGCAGAATTACCCTGGAGTTTTCCCTGAGGCCGTATGTAATATGCTCCGTGGCTTTTCCTCAGCCCCCGTGATGATCCGGGATCCTTCTTCTCTACCAGAAGATTCAATATTAGGGGAAAATTCCCACGACATGGAGGTCCAAAGGTATTCAATGAAACCTTCACCAGCAGAGCAGGAAGAATCTGACGAAATGATAAGATTTTTCATTTTGACATTAGAAGATGGCTTATCTCGCCTAAAATTAAAAACTGAAATTACTATCCTATGTTTCTTTTTCTGAGATTTTGGTTTAGAAGCAAAACGCTTCTTTTTGGGTTTATTTTTGTGATCCATGGAAGGATCAATGAAAACAAAAAATGATGAACGAGAAAGCAAAAGAAAAGAGAAAAGAGATTCAGTGAAATGGAGAACAAGAGAAAAGTGAAGTGCAGAAAAGTGAAGGTAGAAAAGGGTATTTATAAGAAGTTTATGGACGGTGAAGCATTGAGTGCAGTCAAACGGTTGCAACTTCCCACGTTTGACTGCATAAAAAGACTTTAACTTGTTCCACGGCAAAGTTAAAGCCGTCATCAAACTAAACTCCAATGCTTTCCTCCAAGCCCGCCTTCTCATCATACCAACTCGCCTTTTCCCTGAGCAAGGCGTCCCTATCTTCGAACAACCGTTTGATCTGCTCGTCTTTATCAGCAGATGAATCTTTCAGCTTCTTAACTTCAGCGGCGTGATCATCCTTCATTTCCTTCAGGGCAGCTTCATATTTCTGCTCCAAATCATCCAAAACCTTCTGACTTTCAGCCTTAGCAGTCTCCGAATCAGCGATAAACTTAGCTTGAGTAGCCTTGACCTTCTCCTCCATGTCATCTAACTCCTTGCGGATAACCTTCATTTTTTCTTCAGAGGAGGAGATAATAAGCTTTTGGCGAGATGCCAAAGCGTGGTTGAGCAAAATCCCTTTCAGCTCATAGCCCATAGAGAGCCTAGCCAAGTCTTCAGTTGAAGTTGAATCAAAGTGGGCTCCCCCGCCAGACAAATTCATAACCTTCTCAATGAAAATCTCAGGGTTCAGGAGATTGGCGCAGCGTCTTTTGAAGAAATAGAACGAGGGGGAGAGGTCACATTCACCTCGGCAATGATAGGGCGTGGAGACGGAGTCTTCTCAGAGTCTTCACATTGAAGTGGAGCAGTTTCCACAGCATAAATAGTTCCAGCGGCAGACGATCTCAGCTTCTTAGAGCTGGGTTGTTCACTTTTTGAACTCCCGCCTATCACAAGGTTCTTGGCGGGAATGGCGACAAAGATCCGACCTTCATTCTTCCTTTTGCTCCTACCCTTGGGAGCATCGTCGCCCGCCACGATCAATTGGGACAGAGGGTCGACCACAACAACGGCCTCCCCAGAAGCAGCGAGGGCGGCATCTTTCTCCTTCTTGGCCCTAGCTTTCAACACAAACGCCATCCTCTGTTCTGGTGTAACACACCTCATCCTCTCTGAAAAGACAAAAGAAAAGAGGTTACTATTAAGAGATGAAAAACAAGTGAAGACAGAACAAGAAGATAACAAAAAACTCACCCATATATTCCACCAAATCCTCTACGTGATCCTCGACCTTAAGAAGGTCGCCCACACTCAATACATATAACGTCTCAATATAGGCGACACATTCTTTCTCAAACTCGTCCATAGTCTCGTAACGAGTCCCTTTAATGACCCGAGGGTTTTGAGTCCAATAAAAGGGAAACAAAGGTTCGTGATTCTCATCAAACATCACGGCAGGGAAAGAATCCCTACTACGGACCCGGAGAAAGGTATTTTTGAAGTTCTTAAAATTGGAGGCGTATAACTCAAACCGTTTTCTATTTGGTTGACTGGAAAGGACGACCTGAGAATCAGGCGAGATATTTTTAACGGTATAGAAGGAAAAGAAAACGGCAACAGAAGGTTTCTCGATCTCAAGACCTAAACAGGCTAATTGAAAGGCTTTCATAAAGCCCCAGCTGTTAGGACTCAACGGACAGGGGGCAACATTTAAGGCTCTGAGCATTTGGATTTCAAAAGCGGCGAAAGGAAACCAGAGATGAAAAGAGTCAATAATAGAAGTATACATATAAAAATAGTGACGTGTTTGGGTATTAACATCAGTGACGATTTCATCCTCGTCCACAGACTCGAGCATAATATCATTCTCATTACCAGAACCGGACAAAATAGTTTTCTCCCTATACGCCACCACAGACTCCCAGACCGTGTATTTTGAAGCCATATCCATAGTCTCGGGAAGAATTGGGGCGACGAAGATTGCAAGAGTAGTATCCCTTCGTTTTCCTGTGAAAGACGAAGGCGAGATTATCACACAATCACTATCACTGCTCTCAGCGTCGCTAGAACTAATGTCGACGTTCATCAAAGATTTGAAATAACCATCATAATCAAGGGAACCATTGGCCCTTGTATGGTGGTTACGAATTTGACTTTCTAAAGCGGAACCATGAGGAGGAATTTTTGTAAAACCCCCCTCTTCGTCATCACTCAAACTACGCAGAATAACCATTTTTCCTAGCCCTAGAAATTGAAATGGGAATATGAAAAAGACAGTTATGAGAAAGGAAGGGAAGTTACCTTAAATAAGTGAAGTGGATTCGTGACGAAGATCGTGCAAAGGGAAGTTGACGAACCGCGCAAAAAGGATTTTTGAAATTTGGAAAAAAAACGATGGGGATCAAAGCGAACAAAGTAAAGTTGGTAAAAATAATTTGAAGTCTCTGTTTTATAGAAAATTTGGAGGGTAAATGAAACGTCCCAATATCCAACGGGTAAAAGAAGGTACCATTACGCGTGTCACCATTACGCGGGCACCATGGACACGTATCCCGAGACAGGCGAGAAGATCAAACGTTTGGAATTCGACGACCTCGCCAATGGGCGAGAATAAATACACAATAAAAAATAATCAGAAATATATGGCGGAAAAGAAGTTCATAAATTAAAGGGAAAGATACATCATTTCATTGAGGAGAATTCAACAGTTACAAATGCAGGCGGACTATACTCAACGCCATTTGGAGGAATTACAAAATAACAAGCAACAAAAGGAAATACGGAAAAACTACTTAAAGGCTTTGTAAGCAGCCTCAACAGCACGAGCATGACAATCTTCCATCAAACTCCTCAACTTCTTAGCCGCATCAAAATCTTGGCCAGTTTTCCTTATATCGTCATTGAGGGCGTCATCTTTCTCTTTGAGGCGAGATAGATGCGAGCGAGTCCGAATCAACTTAGCAACATCATATTGAATATCCATTTGCAGATTCATTTTCCTCTTCACGAGAGGCTTGAGTTGGCTCTCCAATTCATCAATGCGGTTGTCAATGGCCTCCTCGGCTGACAAGGAAAGCGCCATCACTTTCTCTTGAGAGGTTATGTGCTCTTTCACCATTTCTATCCTTCGCTCCAAAGCATCGGAAAGTTCTTTTTGGCAATGATCGACCGTCTCAGTAGTCTCGATAAAATCGCCATCATCCAGAAAACGCTTGTTCAGTTCCTGCACCACGGTCAAGAACTCTTTCTGACTATCCGTCAGCCTCCATGAGTAATCCTGCAACTCCTTCACCATCTCAGCAAAATCGTCCTTTTGGTCCAACAAATCATCAGTGTCATAGCACAGCATGTTCCTCAATTGGAACAATATCGGCATGGCAGGGGATTCCGGAACAACAGCAACGGGAGAAGGCATTGTCGCAAAAAGCAAAATATGTAAAGAAGGAAAGATGAATTAAATGGGGTATTGCAGACTCATATTTATAATCGAGCGGCAGAGAACGTGATCACAAGGAGTGGGTAGTTATCGTACTACGACCGACCGTTATCAGCACTTCGCCTCTCCGAGCCTCGCGCTTGGGGGGCTATGTATCGGACAAAATATTGTAGGCCCAATAACATAATGATCCAATAATTGGCCCAAACGATTCAAATAAAAACTTGGCGGGAAAGACAGGGCGCGACGAGATCACCAAAGCTAGGGGTGACGCCCTCAATATGTAAACACGTCGCCCAACAGTTGATAACCGCCGATTATGGCCACAGAAGCGCGGAGGAAGAAAGTAACCACCCTTAAGACACGGTGGATACGGTCGAAAACCACCCACGACCTCCCTAAGAGAGGAGTGGGGTGATTTTAGATATTTTCTGGTCATATTTTCCTCTATAAATAGAGAAGAAATAGTTATTGTAAAAGGTTCACATTTTTGGTAAATAAAGATCTCAAGTATCATAGTTATTCATCAATATACTTGAACCACCCCCATACTATTTTTACCAGAACAAGTATCAAATTTACCTACAATATATTAAAAGAAATTATTATTAAAAAATCTAATTTATTCTCATAAATTGTAATAATATTCAAATCTTCTATTCTTAAATGTAATTTCATCTCTAAAGATAAAAAAAAAAATACAAAACTAAAAAATAGGAAGAAAAAATAATAATAATACATAACATAGAAAAAGAGAAAGAAAAAAAATTAGTTAAAAAGAGTCTATACATAGGGAATTTACAGCTTATTGTGCTTATCGATAAGCTGTGGCAAGCAATCGAAATGATTCCCTTCCTTATTATAATAGAAAAGGTAATTCGAGCCCTTCTATACATAAAAAAAATTATAACTCAATCTAATATATAACTATTTTTATTTTTAAGATGAAATTCTCATTCACAAGATTTTGCGGATTAGATAGGGGAATGATCCTTTCAATTTCTCACAATTTTTACATTTCCACCGTTAACTAACTTTTTCCTTTTTTAATTAATTCCAATTTTATCCCTATATATGTATCTATGTAATCTTAATGGTTTGAAGATCCTTTCTCGTCAGATAGGGATTGAACATGAAGAAACACGTTGATGTGGTAGTATGAGTATCATCCATCCATCATTAATAATCCATTTTCATTTTAAAGCATACAAACAAATAATGTTGTCGTTTTCAACTCTGATTAGGTATGTTGCTACTTCTCCTCATTTTCAAAAACTCCAAAACCCTAAATTCATTCGCTTCTTCTCCTCATTTTCAACTACAACGCTATACTCTCAATTCCACAACCAAGATAAACACCAACAATATCTCGTATGCTTATTCAATCACATTCTCAATCAGATTCCTACCCCATCCATTATCCAATTTAACAAAATTTTAGGTTCCCTTGTTAAGCTCAATAACTACTCAACTGTTGTTTCACTTCATCGACGGATGGAATTTAACGGAATTTCCTCAGACTTAGTCACTTCCAACATCTTGATCAATTGTTTTTCTCAATTGGGCCAAATCACTCTCTCCTTTTCAGTATTTTCTAACATTCTCAAGAAGGGTTTTCAGCCAGATGTCATTACCATCAATACACTCATCAAGGGTCTCTGTCTCAAAGGTGAAATCCATAAAGCATTGAACTTTCATGACAAGATTGTAGCGCAGGGATTCCGGTTGGATATTGTTAGTTACAATACTTCAATTAATGGCTTATGTAAAGTTGGACAAACAACAGCAGCCTTACAACTTCTGAGAAGAGTTGATGGGAAACTGGTTCGACCTGATGTGGTAATGTACAACACGATTATTGATAGTATGTGTAAGGATAAACTTATTAATCATGCTTTTGATTTATATTCTGAAATGACTGCTAAGAGAATTTGTCCCGATGTTGTCACTTACAATACTTTAATTAATGGCTTTTGCATTGTGGGTCGGTTAAATGAAGCAATTGATTTGCTTAATAAAATGATATCGGAAAACATCAACCATAATATTTGTACCTTTAATACATTGGTTGATGCATTTTGTAAGGAAGGAAAAATGAAAGAAGCTAGAAATGTGTTTGCTATGATGTTGAGAGAAGGTGTTAACCCCGATGTCGTTACTTATAACTCTTTAATGGATGGATATTGTTTAGTTAAAGAAGTTAACAAGGCCAATGGTATATTCAATACTATGGCCCAAAGTGGAGTTAATCCAAATGTTCATAGCTACAATATCATGATTAATGGATTTTGTAAGGTTAAAATGGTAGATGAAGCCATGAATCTCTTCAAAAAAATGCGTTGTAGAAAAGTTATTCCTGATACCATAACTTACAGTTCCCTTATTGATGGTTTGTGCAAATCAGGGAGAATGTCATATGCTTTTCAGCTTGTCGATGAGATGCATGAAAGAGGTCAACCACCTAATATAATTACTTACAATTCTATATTAGATGCTTTATGCAAAAACCATAATGTTGACAAGGCAATTGAATTGTTATCAAAATTTAAAAACCAGAGCATTCAACCAGATGTGTACACATACACTATTCTTATTGATGGATTGTGTAAATGTGGAAGATTAAATGATGCTCAAAAGGTTTTTGAAGATCTTCTAGTCAAAGGCTATAATCTTAATGTCTATACATATACTGCTATGATCCATGGGCTTTGTAACAGTGGGTTGCTTGATGAAGCATTGACCATGCTATCAAAAATGCAAGGCAATAGTTGCATTCCAGACGCTAGAACGTATGAAATTATTATCCGTTCTCTATTTGATAAAGATGAAAATGATAAGGCGGAAACACTTCTTCGTGAAATGATTTCAAGAGGTCTGTTTTAAGACTGAAACTAGGTATGATATTTGTCTATTGTACAATATTATTTTAAATTTCAATTTCAGCATTGTTTATCATTTCATTTATCTAGTTGCTTCACCTATTGGAAAGAAAGCTTGTTCGAGGGAAATTGGTAGGATATGAAAATTATTGATGTCATTAGCAATGTAGTTAGGATTGAATTTCTACGTAGGATCGGTAGGCTGGTGAAAGATCGTAAGCACCAAGGTTGTAGCACGATTCATAAGATCCTAAAACAAGGCTTGAATATTCTGGAAATATAGTATTAGAGATTGAAACAAGACTTGAAGTTTGTGAACAGGGGCTCCATATTTTTGTAAAGCAATTTTGGTAAGCAATTAAATCTCTCATAAGGCTTGAACGATTTACTTGAGCCATAAAGAAAACATAGTGACTGAAACATAGTGAATTAGAATCTTTATCAAGAATAGATGAACATTTCAACTATGTGGATAGCTACTAAACATTCTATATTGCTGATTGCCTCTCAATATATTGAGAACTTAGTTGGGCGTCAGGATATACATCTTACAAGAATGTGATTCTAATTCAGCAGATATGTTTCCTGAAACTGGTGACTGTGTTGAATGCTGCAAAAATTCAATATAAATAGTCAAAAACTCAAATCATATAGGCATCTTTGTCCTTTGATTCGCATTCAGGATTTTAAAATACAAAATAAATCAAATTGTCTCTCACCAGCCATAAATCTCTTACATCAACCGAAGTTCCTGGTTCCAGATCTAGGTCAGACCAAGATGCCGTTACCGTTGCTTTCGATGAACTTCTATTCCATAAGACGACTGCTAGCCTGTTACCACTGAGAGGACTTGCCCAAACCTGCACATTTTATTGTATATATCTTAGGATCTGTTTCCTGTCTTAGATCATCTCCTAACTAAGATTATTTCTAAAATACTTAGTTATTATAATTATTATTTTCCTTGATTTCCAAAGAAAACGAAAAGCGGAAAGGAAAGTACCTCCAAATCATCTTTACTTTTCACCTTGTTCCCTTGAACTCCTAGTTTGTCTGCAATACCACAAGGTTATTAGTATTAATAGCATTGACTGTTAAGCGAGATTAGAGGGTTCATACCTTGGTTTACTGCAATAACTTCTGAGTTGCTTAATAGTTCCTTTGTGGTGTCATCCAGTGCTCGAATGTCACAACCAACCAATAAAGGAGCCTATACATCCAAAATGAAGTAGTTCTTATACAAAGTGTATATATTTCTTCGAGGATATTATTATGAATGGAATATTCTAAACAGAAAGTATTAAAAGTTTTGTTTCAAGTCACCTTAGCTAACGCCCATATGCTGAAATGGGCACGATATTCTTCTGTTGTCATGCCTCCATTTCCAATTTCAAGCATATCAGGATCTGTCCACCACAAAACAGAATCTTATCTTTAATTTCTTCAGTATGACATAGTAAATAGGTTATTTATTTTACTTATTTTGGTGAAAGAATCGGTTATTTTGAGTACTTGAAGATAAATATGTCCTAGAGATGTAGTATATGGTTAGGATGATTACCATTCCAACCTCCAGGTCCAGCGTAAGAAGCCCATTTGTTATTTTGATCTGCGAGAGATATCATACTGTGGAGAAAGTATGATAAGTTTCTCAAATAGAAAATGAAGAAATAAAACAGAATAGTTCTAAATTGTCAAGTGTTTAATTGAGAATGAATCTGATGGAAACATTTACCAGGTTCTAAATTGAGTACTAGATATTTGTCAAAAAAAAATTGAGTACTAGATAATGAACTTCGTCAAATTAGATTCATGTGATATTTGCATTGTAGAAAAATAAATGTGAATCATATCATTGATGCTTACCTCTCCCATTTATCTTCAATATCTCCTGTTGTTCTCCAACTGTTTCCTACACTTTTTCCCCATATTGCTGGGTCTTCTAATCCCCTATGTTTGAGAATGCAATTAAGCATGAAAAAAATGCATCTCTTGCATTTTATATGAAAATATAGTGAATAAGATTGTAATTATCCTTGCTTCTAGCATTATAAATATTTCTTAAAGAATAAGTGGAGTTTATCAAAATAGATAAACTCCTTCATCTGTGAAAAACCCGAACACCAATTTGACTCACCATTCGCACAAAGAGAAGAAGATTAGCCTTCCGGATTTTAGTAAAGCTTCACTCATTCGAGGATACCTATTTTTACAAAATGCATGAGTTATATATATTTTAGAAGCATTTAGTTGTTCTCTTTATGCATTTGAAAGCCGGATATACCTTTCTTTGGGGTCTATATTATCATTATCACAATTATCATACTTCAAGTAGTCAACTCCCTGAAGTAAATACGAAAGTCGATGTTAATTAAATTCATATAGTATATAAGCGTGTGTGTGCGTGCGCGTGCATATATATGTATATGACTTTCAAATGCATATTACCCATGAAGCAAATGTTTTTGCATCTTGCTCTTCATGCCCTAGTGATCCAGGCATTCTTTTACTGCATGTTAGATTTCTGCAGAGAAATTGTTAAGAGATCAAAATGGTTGGCAAATAAAAGACATGATAAAATTGAAGTTTTAGTTTAACATGTGATAAATACCCTGCATCAGAATAGATCCCTAACTTTAAGCCTTTGCTGTGTACATAATCAGCTAGAGCCTTAATTCCTGATGGGAATGTTGATGATTTGGCAACCAAATTACCCTGCCACCATTTTAAAATTGTCAAGTGTAATTATAATAGAAATAGAAATTAGTTTAACTCAGTTATCAGGACATTGCATTATATATGCAGTGGGCCGGGGTTCGAACCCCGATCATCCCACTTATCAATCTTAAGGTTGAAATTTCTAACAACTAGGCTACTTGACAAAAATAAAATAAAATAATAAATTAGTTATTATATCCTTAAAATTATATACTTGCACCTTAGATTTTAGACTGTAATGATGTTACATTACACTTTCTTAGTTTTTAATTGAGAACCAGGGTCTTTTGAATTAAGTTACAATGATCTCAACTCCTTGAATAATATTATCTTGAGTTTAATTTAATAATAGAATATTAATATTACCAGTCAATCCAAAAGTGAAAAAAAAAAAATTACCTTTGAGTCTCGATTAAGTTCACCCCAACAATCGTCTAAAAATTAATAAATTAAATAAATCAATACTATTTCTTCATAATAAATATATAAATAAGTTATATAGAAGACTAAATAGATAGAACAAAAACGATGATAATAACAATAATGTTGTAAAAATAAATAAATTATACAAACAATACAAAATGTTGTCTTACCTATGTTAATATATTGATAGCCTAGATCAGCAAGGCCAGTTGACACCATAGCATCAGCTGTAACAAATAAAATTAAATATGTTATAGAAAAAAATATCCACAATTACAATTACAAAACAAATTTTAGTCTGAAAATAAAAATAGTGAATTTAGAATTTACAGTTAGTTAAATTACCTGTTTCTTTGATCAAGTCTTCAGTAATATCACATTGAAAGTGATTCCAGCTATTCCACCTGATTTTTGACATTAATAATTAGTCATTCATATTCTTGCAAGAAATGTACAGCGAAATGAAGTATATTATTTTTAAACGGGATAATTACTTATATATAAAATTTCAATGCTGTAGTAAAGAAAAGAAACTTTCAAATGATATTTTGCCTGATATAATGGATAATTGTAATCTAGCCCCTATATTATTCTCAGACCACCCGTTTTGATAAAAATGCCCTTAATAAGACATTGATATTCTAGAGAACAAAGAATTTTTTTTTCGTCATCTAAAATATGAAATGAAGTTTTTTCTCCCAGTCCCCACGTTTCTTTTTTACCTCACCAATATCCGATTTTGTCCTTAATAAAAAATTCAATTCGCAAAAACCAAAGTTGTATTTCAAGGCAAAAAAAATTTCGATTTATAGAAACTGAAGTTTTTATTGAAGTGCAAAACAGAAAATTCGAGGGGTGAAAAAGAAACGTGAGAGGCTGAAAGAGAAAACATCATATGAAATTATATAAGTGTGTCTTGTCGCGCACATCTGAGCTTAAATAGTATAGTCAAGCTTTTATGGGTCGCAGGTTGTGATTGCCATCACAAGCTAAGGCCCAAAATATTATTGCAATGCTATTGATATGAAGAAGAAAGAACAAAAGAAAAAAAGGTGTGGCTAAAATTTTACTCTTAAAAAGAAAGAAAAAAAAATAGGGAATAACTATTCATTTTATTGTGTGACTAAAATTTCACCCTTAAAAGAAAGAACATTACATTTTATATATAAGTAAAAATTCGAATTTCTACTTATATATAAAATGTAATGTTCTTACCAACTGATCTAAATTTTATAAATAGAAACAACTTTTTCTTGTGTGACCAAATATGAGTTAATTTTATTTTTTTTAACCAAATATGGGTTAACTTATTTTTCTTTTACTAAAAATGGGTTGACTTATTCTCCCAACATTTCTAAAAAAACTAGACATGATTCGGGGATATATCCCTTATATAGTATGAGTTGAGGATTTTTCTAATATCTATTATATATATACAAATAAGTGGAAGAAAAAAAATCATTTTTTTTGACAGGTTTTAATTTATTGTTAACAACACTCATTTAACACTCTTTTATTTTATGGAAAAAAAAAACTCTTTTTAACATTATTTTTTTTTTTGTTTAGTAGTCTAATGCTATTAAATAAAAAGGACTAGCCATATATTTTTATTTTTTTAAAAAAAAACTAGTAACTCCTCTCATGAAAAAAAAAAAAAAAAAAAAAAACTAGTTACAAAAAGACAATTATCAAGTTGCAGAAAAAGGATATACTTGATAGAAAACATGAAAGGATCTTAAGCATTTTCGACATGTCCATATAGTACATGTCAAAAACTAAAGACGTGTTGGATTCATCATCTAAAAAATTCCTTTTATTAAAAAAATAGAATTTAATTTTGTTACTACTCTAAAAAAATAGCATTTATCATTATTACTACTATTATATTAAATGTATTTTCAGTGATATACATCTATACAACAAGGTGATAGTAGATACTTTAACTAGTATACAAGCTTAAAAGTTAAAAACACTAACTAAAATATTAGTAAATTGATATTACTTTTCGACCGAATTTTGAATTATCGTTATATATATTTTTTATTATGAATCATGTTTAATATATATATGTGAGAGGTTTAGTGCAATAAACAATGATGGAACAAGTACCAACCAACTAAGATTGTTTTTAATTTGATGTCTTATAGTTGGTGGTTTAGATCAAATCAATGTATATCCAACAATACTCTATCTCCTATCATGAACCATATTATTTTATGGAATAAAGTTCTCAAAGTTCTATTCATATCCGTCGGTGGCTAAGTCTAACAAGTAATGAAAAATTTTCAAACACAACCAAAATATACATTGCAACTTTATCAATTACAAGACACATATGCCACCATCATAAGGGATCAATTACATCAAAATTGTGTCACTTACGACTCGCCAAATTGGATGTAGTATATTTTTTGACACATTTTTTGGATTTTGTATAAGAAACGGTGCCATCCAACATATAGGAAGATAATGTTTTATAAATTTGTGCTAAAGAATAAGAGATATCAAGATTTGATATAGAACTCTTCATTTATCTAAGTTCAGATACTAGCTTCTTTTAGGGTTTGGGTGCAGTGAAAAAATCGGTGTAGCCGCAAGTTTGTTATTGTTGTCTGATCAAAATTTGACGATTTAGATTTCAATCTTACAACTTTATATTAATTAAATAGTAAAATATTGTTTTAAGATTGGGATCGTCCAATCATAAGATCAAACGGTTCTAAAATGTTGACTACACCTGACTATACTCACGGGTGACTGCACTTAATCTAATTCCCTCTTCTCCATGCAATACTAATATCTCCATCACCTAAAAAATGTTCAAGCAATCGCTAATTAATTATAGACTATAGAGCTTATATGATTATTCTATTTTAACAAAAAGGACTAACAACCCAAAAGACCACGATCGAAAACGACAACCGAAGAGTCAACTAGATCAGAATCTAAAACATAATTGAGATTATAATAAAAATTCCCGCGTAGAACGATCAAGAGATGTTTCAAACTTTGTCAACCTATCTGCAATGTTATTCGTCTCTCGAAACACTTGCGATCAAAGTGTAAGTTCCCCAAAGGGAAAGAGCTTACATGATTTAATTGAATATCATAAGTATTCTATTTTTTCAATAGGTGATCATAATCAATAATATAGATAGATAAATTTGTAAAATAAAATACCATAATCATTTGATGTTTCATAGCTTTGTTTGATATGGTATTTCAATTATATATTAAGTGCAAGAGCTAGGGAACAGGGGAAATTAAATGAAGAAAAAAAATAAAAAGAATAGGAAAAAAAGGAAGAGAAAAAATGCTTACCCCATAGGGGGTGTTTGGCCAAGTCCATTAGCAAGCATGGCTCTTCTATGTTGCTCTCTAAACTCAATCACTTCTTCGTTGGTTGTGTTCAATAATAAACGAGGAAACGAAGAACTTGCATTAATCAATAGCACAAGAAGGCACAAAATAAGCCCTTTCATCATGGATAACTTGAAGCTCCAACCTAAATAATATAAATATTGAAGTGCCATAGACATAGAAGGTTAGGTTATATAAAAGATGAAATTGAAGTAAAAAGGAAGAAGAAAAAAGCATGGCCGGTGGCTTACAATATAATGAAAATAATTAATGATAGAAAAATATACATATAGATAGCAATAATGTTAACTCATAGAAGCTAGAGTACATATATATATGATGAAATTCGTTTAAGGGTGCAATTGACCAAATGTTGTGATTTGTTGACATTTCCCGACAAATATATTACCATACACACTAGTTAAAATTTGAACTCATGATGAAATGGTTAAATAATCTAATTATGTAACCTTGTGCCACATGCTAACTAGTGTTTCTATGGCACTAGTTAAAGAACCAAATACGGTAAATTGATCTTGAAACTTGTATAATTGACTCTTATAAAAATCCAAAACATTGACTAAATTTATGGTTCCATAGTCTATCATATATCATTAAAAAAATTCTATTATATTGCTACGATCGTTATTCACGGCGGAAACTATTTTAAAATTTGATGAAGAACAATTTCAATGGAGATTAATTGATTGAAAATCAATTGAGTGCATAAAACGCAAAAAATTGAAAAAATAAATCACAAGACTACACACTATCCTTTTGTTTTCTAGTATGAAAATAATACCCTTACTAGTTACTACAATTACTACAATCGTCAATCGGGTTGCACCAAACCAATCAATCACCTTGAAGTCCTCCAATAATTTAAAATTTTTACTTATAAAACGGGTTCATATTCTAATATTTTCAAAATAAATAAAATTTTATTTTAAATTAATATTTTCTAAACAAAGATTAAAGGTTTAAATGCAATTTGATGGTACTATTTATTTTGACAAAATCACAATTTTTATCCTTGAGTTGAGGATTTGGAGTTTCTAATACGCAAACATTTTTTTTGTCAATATGCAAGGTGGTCTCTCAAATTAGAATATTCAATTTTGTGTACTATACTTCTATATTCCTCATATCTGTCACAAGACTACACTTCATTAAAGAAAATTATGTTCAATTTCATAATTATTTCTAAGAAATCTGTTAATGACTCTGACTATGCTGATTTCATAATAATTTACTTTATTATACTTTTTTATCCTTTGTTATTTTTTTCAATCAATTACTTGTACCAACAAAAGAAAAATCACAAAAAAATTCTATAATTTTTTTTACGTATTTAAATAATAAATTGATTTTATTACAAATTACATGATTGAATGTACAAATATTTCAATGTTTGGAACTGAGAGTTTGTTGCCCATAGAATGGGCGCGGCCCGCGAAACTTAATTTGTCTTCAAATAAATTTAACATAAAAAATAGTTTGACACTAAAATAAAGAAAATGAAAAGGGAAAATGAAGTTAGTATGTGCTTCTGATATCAAATGTTAGAAATAGTTATAAATTATAATTCATTCGAACTTATGTAATAAACACAAAACACTTAATAACAAATATGCGGTAAAAAATTGAAAATAATAATTATATATCAATGTCGAATTATATCAATATTATTTTCTTCATCAAAGTACTTGAATTCAACAACAAAACCATTCTATAAAATTACATGTGAAATATGTTGATTTTATGCTTGTGGTAATTTTTTCAAGCATATTTTGTTGAACATTACACACTTGGGTTTCGTACATTACAAGAAGATGAAGAGTATTTGGCAAAGTTGTTCGTTATAATGAAGTATTTGGCTAATGAAGAGTATTATATTTTTTAAATGGTGCTTGATTTGACTTTATTGCTCTGCTCCTTTTAATCAAAATTTGAATTTGGTATTGTTATTTTTTTCCAAAATTAGTCTTCGTGTTCATTGAAATATCGTAGAGTATGTATATCGTGACCTTTAATTGCGTTCGTATAGGAGTTGAAGTGCCAATATAGTTTACTTATAAAAAATGTTAACTTCATTATAGATGCATGATTGAAAATCCATATGTTTGATCGAAATGTTGCCCTGAATGTGCGCGGTTAGAGTGAAGCTACAACTTCAAACTTCATGTAAACACACACGGGGGAACTCCTTTTTACAATGGTCCAAATACACGTACGACAGATAATATTCTATTTAAAGCCAATTCAAAAGATATTTGAAGTGTTCATCAATTTTCATATTTATTTTTTAGGTCTTTTACAAACGCAACTATAAAGATCAATCTTTTTGAAAAATTGGACCACATTTAGGGAAGAGTTGTCTCTTCCGAATTGTGAATTTTCATACGCATGAGTTATTGATCGGGTGCTTGATTATATGTTTAAGACACCATGCATTTATTTTATCGTTGAGCCTTTAATTGATTTACTTAACTTTCGGATTCAGTTTTTGATTTATTTGCATTTATAGGTCTTTGCATTTAGGGAAGTGTTGTCTCTTCCGAAATTGTGAATTTTCATACGCATGAGTTATTGATCGGGTGCTTGATTATATGTTTAAGACACTATGCATTTGTTTTATCGTTGAGCCTTTAATTGATTTACGTAACTTTCGGATTCAGTTTTTGATTTATTTGCATTTATAGGTCTTTGCGGTTAATACTAAGAAAGCTTCTTATCATAACCTAATATTTGATGTATTTGTTATGATAATTTGGCGCCTAATGGAGTTTCTATTCCTTCTTAATGTATTTGCTTTTCTATTGTTTGAGAGAATATAAGATAAGATAAGATTTGTTTATATTGCTGCAAATATGTTTCTACTAATTATATTGCAATTGTCTTGGTTTGATATAAGGAATTTTAATGTTACTTTGGAGGCTTGTGCACATTATGGGAGAGGAAATCCTTCATCTATTTCATGTGAGGAAATCCTTAAATATATTTGTAATTGTTGTAGTAAGGTATTTCATCCAATTATCAGATATGACCTCAAAAAAATTATTATGACATGCATCATCTCTCATCGAATTGTTAAATGTTTAACATCGTTAGGTTTTTTCTAGGTCTCTTCCGTTGAATCTTTTGGGAGTCCCAAATTTTACCGGTAAGGACTTGTACAAGAAAGGTGATCAGGCATAGATGGATAAAAAGCATGAAAAATATAGTGAAATTAAAAACTTATTTAGAAAAATAAACAATTCATATGTTAATATCATTTTGAAAAAAGAATCATAGTTTGCAACAATACAATTTTCTAATTACAAAACTAGCTACTATGAATCCACAAGACACACTTATGAAGGATGTGTAAACTAATGTAACTAGAATCTAGGAGTTTCATAACATCCCAAAATTCCTTCCTAGGGGTTCCTAATTAGAGTCATTATGAAGGATGTGTAAATTCTAAGTGTGTAGAAGAATTACACTTGAGAGCCTGGGATTTAGTGATTACTGGATTAATATGCCTTAAAGACACATTATTGTTGAAGAAATAATCTTTTCTCATCAAGTCAAGTGCAAGAATCATACTCTTATGTATGCACAATTCGCATGTTCACACTCGTGCGTTCGAAGCTTTGAATTGTGGTCCTATGTGTTCCCATTCACATGTGCGAAAGTCTAGGGTTTTGACCCCGCGCATACATGTAGATAACACATGTCTTAGAATTCTATATAAAGTGACTTCGAGTTCGCTAAGTTGAGGAATCGCTTACACAATACAAAGAAAATTGCTTGTTACGCTTGCCCCACACATCAAGTTCTTTTATTGGTGTGAGTTTAGTCGAATTCGCAACAATTGGCGCCCACCGTGGGACAATGGGATCATTCGATGCAAGTACCATGGGTTTGAAGGAGGATATTGAGAGGCTCACCGGGAGTAACGACTACGGGTTGTGGAAGGTGAAGATGAGGGCGGTGTTAATTTGAAACAAGGGTTGAGGCGTTGAAGGGAGAAGCACGATTGGAGATGTCTTGCTTATTACAAGGGGATGGTTGGTGTACTTTGGTGGAAACTCAGTTTGAGGTGGAGTCTTCCAATAGTAGGAGATAGTCAACATTGACTCTCAGGTATCTAATAGGAGATAGGGAGGAGAGTGGTTGTGTTGAGCCAAAGGGGAACCATGGAGACCTTGTGGGATACGTTTCAATTGTGGCTGAAGAAGGGCATGGCCTTGAGAGGATCTTCAGGGAGGCAATTGAAAGCAACCTTGATCAAAATGTGGAACTTGTAAGACTGCTGGAGGTAGTCGGGTGCAAGGGAAGTTTGATGTTGCAGCTTGTGGAACTGCCTAAAATTCCAAGGTGGGTTCGGAGCCAAGCAATACTTCGAGAGGACGGAGGGCACTCTGGGGGTCGAAGGGTGGTGGAACTTGTTGAGCTATCCAAAAAGTCGGTGATAGCGGGGCACAAGCGTTTCTTCGAGAGTACGAAACCGAACACTCTGGGGGTCGAAGAGGGAGGCGGTGAATCTTGTGGCTACCAAAAATCCTATGGTAGTGGGATGCAAGATTTTCATGAGAGCGGAAGGCATTCCGAGGGATGAAAGGAAGGAGGTAATGCTTGCGGGAAGCAAGTGGAGGCTAACGCCTAGGTCATGGACTTGGGCGGTGATTATGGATGGAGGTTCAAGATGGAGAGTGCATCGCGGTGGTTGAGTGGATCACCATCGATTTAAAGGCAAGGTGGAAAATTGTTGGATATGCCTTGAAATATCAAGATTAGATGTCAGAATATTTCATATTTGGGTAAATAGGCCTTTACCCCCCTGCAATATAGGCGACATTTGCAATACCTCCTGTAAAAAAAAAAAATTGGGATTCCCACCTTGCAAAAAAAAATTTATTTGCGTTACCCCCTGAGTGGCCAACTAGACATGGAATATTCTGTTTTGCTGACGTGACATGCATATGTGGAATTTTTTAAATTTTTATTTATTTTTTTCACTGATGACTGGGTAATGTATATTTTTTTTTTAAAAAAAAGAAAAAAATATAATTATTTAAAAAATATATGAAAAATTTTATTTAAAAAACTGAAATATTAATGTTTTAAAAAATATAAATAAAAAAAATATTTAAAAAAAACCTGTAATATTAATTTTTTTTAAAAAAACTAAAAAAATATTACATTAAAAAAAATCTGAAAAAAAATTAATTTTTTTAAAATCTGAAATATTAATTAAAAAAAACTGAAAAAACGTAAATTATTCATTTTTTCAAAAAAATCAAAAATATTAATTTTTTTTTCAAAAATCTGAAAAAACAAAAAACATATTGGTTGTTTTTAAAAAAATATGTAATATTAATTTTTTAAAGAAAAAATAATAATTTTTAAAAAAAAATAGGAAATAAAGATTTTTAAACATCTGAATTATTAATTTTAAAAAACCTGAAAAAACATAAAATGTTAATTTTAAAAAAAAGAAACTCAGAAATATTATTTTTAAAACTGAAAAAACATAAAAATAAATTTTTTTAAAAAAAAATAGGGAAAAAAGATTTTTAACCATCTCTAAAAGAATAATATTTAACATAAAATGTTAATTTTTTTAAAAAATCAGAAATATAATTTTTAAAAAAATTAGAAAATGATATATATTAAACTTTTATAAAAATATTAATATTTTTTTTTAAATATCTAAAAAATTAAACATTTTAATAATTTACATAGCTTATTTTTTATGTGAAAAATGAAAAATATCTACACATAATTTTTACAATCTTTAATTAGTAAAATAGACTTTATAGACTATATATAGCTTGTTTTATGTAAAAGTTTGAAAATTAGTATTTGTAAAAAATAAAGAAGATTTTACACATAATTTTTAGTAATGAGACTATTAAAATAGAATTAACTTAGTATTAAAATATTAATATTACATATTTTTAAAAAATATTAATTTTTTTGCTTTTCTAAAATATTTTCCTATTTATATTACAGATGGTTAAAATTCTTTTTTTTCTATTTTTTTAAAACAATTATGTTTTTTTTTTCAATTTTAAAATTAATATTTCTGAGTTTTTTAAAAAAATTAACATTTTAAGTTTTTTCAATATTTTTTAAATTAATAATTCAAATGTTTAAAAAAAATTATTTCCTTTTTTTTTTCTTTAAAAAATTAATATTACAGATTTTTTTTAAAAAAACCAATATGTTTTTCATTTTTTCAGATTTTTTTGAAAAAATTAATAATTTACGTTTTTCAGTTTTTTTTTTTAATTAATATTTCAGATTTTAAAAAAATTAATTTTTTTTTAAAGTAATATTTTTTTCGTTTTTTTAAATAAAATTAATATTGCTGATTTTTTTAAAAATATTTTTTTTTATTTATATTTTTCAAAACAATAATATTTCAGTTTTTTTTTTAAATAAAATTTTTCATATATTTTTTAAATAATTTTTTTTTCTTTTTTTAAAAAAAAAAAAATATACATTACCCAGTCATCAGTGAAAAAAATAAATAAAAATTTAAAAAAATTCCACACATGCATGCCACGTCAGCAAAACAGAATATTTCATGTCTAGTTGGCCACTTAGGGGGGTAACGCAAATAAAAAAAAAATTTGCAAGGTGGGAATCCCAATTTTTATTTTTTTACAGGGGTATTGCAAATGTCGCCTATATTGCAGGGGTAAAGAATATTTGACTTAGATTTTTTTTTTTTTAATTGGATATATTTAAAAACAATAGGAGATTTGGTTTTATTTTAAAAAATTGTCTTTTGAAATAAGTAGGCATATATTTTTTTATAAATATGGAGTGTTTTATTCATAGAAAAATTAAGGGAGAGCAACAAGATATAGAGAGTTGGGGTTTGCCACCACAAAAGGCTATAGGGTTTTGAATCCTAGGACAAACTACTTTTGGGATCACCTTGGGTAGACTATGTCAAATTGAGTCTCTTGGCCATGGGAAGAAATTCAGGATTGGCTAATTCCTTGTACCCAATTGAGAACTCTTGTAAAGTGGTGACTATTTGATTCTAGTAGAACGGAGAGGTGTTGTCTCCCCCAGAGTAGGTTATTCCGAACTGGGTAAACAAATTGATTGTATGTTCTTTTATTCTTATCGTGTTTTTTGTTTGAATTATTGAATCATCGTCTCTATCGTCCTTATATTTGTTTGCTTATTACGCTTGCCCCACACATCAAATTCTTTTATTGGTGTGAATTTAGTCAAATTCGCAACACTATCTGATATCCTCCATCTAGAAAATAGTGTTATTTGAACGTCAAAAATTTATAAATCTCTATGTATAAGCATTGTATAAAAGTATATCTGATTTGATTGTGGATGTGGCAAAATGATATAAATAAAAATATAATCATATGTTTATACAACAAAAAATTTATTCTATGGATACCATTTGTTTAGCTAAAATAAAAATTGATTAAAGTTAAATTTTGCTTGCACTAGTTGATCAATAACGTCTCGAAAAATGTTTACATTATATATTTTCATAACATTTTTCTATCATGTAAATTTTGCTTGCCCTAGTTCTATCATGCATTTTAAAATAAATTTAATATGTTTTCAAAATTTTAAAAACATTTCTAAAATTAAAATTTTTGTTTTAAAATTTTTTATTAAAATTAAATAAATGAATTTTTTTTAAATAGATTAAAAAAATTTGTGTTGCCAAAGAGAACTTAGATAAAAGAAATTAAATTGATTGAAAATCTTCAATTTCAAATAAAAAAAATTTATAAGAAAGTTTTTTATTTTTAGTAAATTTAAGTGGTTGAATTGTCTCGCTCGTATAATTTCAAAAGTTGAGTTTGTATTTGACGATATCCTTATCCATTGTTGGAATAATTATTTAAGGGGTTGAATTGTGCCACTCGTATAATTTCAAAAGTTTTTTAGTTTGATTAGTTGTATTTGGTTGGGTTCTGGCTAAGGCATAGATACACTACTCCTTATGTGAACTGAACTTACTGTGTAGAGGTAAGGATTCTGCAAGGAAGAAAAAGAAGAAATACAATAAGACGATTGAGTGATCATATAGACTTGCAATCAGGAATGTGAAAGTCCACTGCCGTACGGTATGGGACGTACGAGGTTGATCAGTCGCCTAGAATCCCAACGGGGATTATTGTTTACACATGCGAGGCAAGATGGGATCTTGGATTGATATTCCTTAGGGACGATCAACTTATAACACTGGACTCCACGTGAAGTCAGGTGGCGTAGCTCTTGGTAATTTGGAGTACGTTGGTGGCATGTGATCTCGTGATACATGATCTTGGTAAATGGGATAGGTATCCTTGATAGTGTTTAATGGCCTGAGTCAGCATATAGTTTATAGATGAATTAGAATAGAAAAACAGAGAGTCCAAATAATTACGTGAGAGATATGATCTTGTTTGTGTTCTTGTGTTTGCCATATATATTATTAGTTTACACCTTATCCCCACTTTCAAACTTGTACGTATTCTTAGCACTGTTTTCTTTTTGTCTTCCACTTTGGGATTGATCAATGACGAACAAACGATGGTCCAAACTCCCCCTCACATCTCGACTGTCCAAGAGAGATGGTTATGGAGTGACGTGGAAGTGAGTTGTGATTGAAGATTGTTGGTGTTTCAAATAACGTGAATTATGTCGCTGCTATTATGTATTGATATTTTACAGTCAGTATAAGTGTCAGTCTTGTTGGACTTATGAAGACCTTTTATGCATTTATTTGGTGTTCCTTATTTACTTTTCAATAATGTTCCATCTGCGTGGCAGTGCCACTAGACTAATAAGTTGTGTCAAGAATCTATTTGTGATATTTTGGAAACCTATATTTATGCATCAGTGTCTTAAATAAATGAGTCTTATATTTTAACAGTTTCAAATTTTCCGCAATTTTTATAATAAGGTTTCAAGTCTTTATTTAGAATTTCAATAATAGATCGTCTCACGACATGTTGAAAAAAGTGATTGTTAGAAAAGAAAAAGAGAAGGTGGTGCAATTTTTTATGGGGCTTAACGAATCATATTCACAAGTTCGTGAGTCAATTTGGATGATGAGTCCTCTTCCATACACCCAAAAGTTCACGGATTAATCCTTCAACAAGAGAGACAGATGGGAGTTGCTACACGTAGGAAATTCCACCGCATTCCACGCTATGCATATTTCTCGCACACCGACACAATAGGCTGAGAAATGATTCTCCAATTGCAGAAAATTATGATGGACCCACTGTTAACAAGAAGGACACACAGTGGATCAATGCTATTATTTGATTGGGTTTCTGGTGGGACACAAATGACATGGAGAGAATGTGAAACCTAGAAACAATAAAGCATCAACCATAATGTTGAGGTGAAAAGAGAACCAACAAATTACAGCCTTGCCTTTACAGCTTGGAAATACCGACAAATGATGACAATGTTTCACAACAAAAATGGTTATGACCAACCATTTACAAATGCATCAGGTTAATTTACATCTAACTGTAATACTACTGGACATCCATCAGTTACTCATCTCCAAAGTCTATCACAATATTTCTCATAAATTGTTTTGAATTCTAAACATGTTAGTTAGATTTTTCCCTTAGCAAAACAAACACTCTTGTACTTTCCACGTCACTCCACAACCATAAAAAGTGTTGCACCATTTTTTTTAACGGACAAAAATGTGATATATATTAACAAAACAACTAGTTTGCAGCACAAGATGTTGTTGAGGTCAAAATTGTTTTGATAAATGTTTTAATGACAACAAACCTTTTGAAATAAATGTTAAGTTTTATGAATGGTGATCTACTGATGTTTGCACTTGAGTTTTTGTTGAATGATAGATTACGAACAAAATGGACAAGCTAGAGGCCACTCACATCAACAAGTGCATTTTATATACTCACCCAATGAAAGAATTGGAGTATCATCAGATGATCACAATAGTAGCATCACAAGCTTCATGAAGATTTTTAAAGACTGTTGTTTAAATCATAAGAGAACTCATTGAAGGTTCAAACAAGAAAGTGAGCTTCATGGTTAATTGTCTTCCTTATCACCGCAAGGTTCACAACAAATATTAATTGTTCAAGGAAGGATTTGAGGATTGTAGTTGAAGAATCAAAATGGAAAATCTACATCACAAGCTATACAAAGAATATATTTGATGTTATGTGACAAAACTCACATTGAGTTTTGTGTTACATGCTTTGAGGATTTACCACTACAATTAACATCAATGGAAATGATGCATTTGTTAAGGATCTTCAAAACCTACTCAAAGTATCATCTTACCAAAGATTCTCAAAGATGACAACGTTTGAAAAATGATGTTCAGTTTTTCAAATGAGTTATGCACAAAGCATAAAAGTTTTAATCATTTTCAATGATGAGTATACTCACGCCTCCACTAAAGAATCTTAAAGATACTCAATGAACAAACAAAAATATGTGCAAAACATCATAGAGGAATTGTGGGAAGTTTTGTAACAAGATTTCAAGGTTAATTGATCAAGATCAAGTGTCTCACTCATTGAGAAAATCTTGAATGTTGTTTCAAGAATGTTATGAGAACATTCTCCAGTTCATGCTTCATTCTCACCAAGAACAAAATTCAACGCAAAAGCACTTATTTATTTAAGTCAACTATGTACAAGACAAATTAGCATTTTTCGTTGGAACTCACTCACATAATCACAACAATATTAATGTCATTTAAGGCAAGAAATATATGAGTGAAAGTGGGACTTTCCTCTTTGGCCAAAGTTAAGGATCAAGAATGTGCTCATGGATTTAATTCAAGACAAAGATCATAAGCTGTCTATTTTGTGTTAGACAGATTTTTCATAGACCAATGAGTTTGCACCAACTCATTTCTAACTAAGAGTTGGCATGTACCTTTGGAGAAATATTAAATGAACATTCTCCCACATGTGTTATTCTTCTCCAAGAAAGTTGTACGTTGATAGTACAAGGTGAATAGTACTTAAAGGACATACAACTGCATCTCTCTACCTTTACAGCTGGTTATTCAGAGAAGAATATATCTGTTGCAAACGGCTATACTTTTATCACCAAGCAATGCAAGGACATTCCTCAGCTATAAATAGAGTCTCTTGGTGACTTTGAAGAGTAAGAGTTTTCACTACAACTATTTTGCAAACTTGTCTTTATCGTACAAGCATTCTCCACATTGGCTAGATATATGGCATAGATAACCTTTATAAATGTAGTGCAAACCTCAACTCTCAAGCTAGCTTTTGTTGTTGATTATAGGCATCATAAATTTTAATATGGTATCAAAGCCTATTCTAGATCCGTTTGTTGTGGAGACCTCCCATATTTGGGGCACCCGTTGTTGATTCCACGTTCCAGCTTGTTCAGTTCTGGACGTGAAGGGGTGTGTTAGAAGTCCCACATTGGTTAGATATATGGCATAGATAACCTTTATAAATGTAGTGCAAACATCAACTCTCAAGCTATCTTTTGTGGTTGAGTATAGACATCATAAATTCTAATATGCTCTTCTTTAATCTCTTTCACTCCAGCTCTGTAATTCTATATTATGATTAATATAAATTCTTTTGAGTGAACTAAGAGTTTATTTCTCTAAGCTTCTCACATGGTGAGTTTTGTTAAAGCTTAGATCTTTATCATCATATTTGTAAAAAGATTACTCAAGTCAATATGGCTGTATTGTTTGAGTGTTGTAATACCCTTACTAGCCTGGAGGGCTGGGGTATCTTTAAGCTTGTAGGGCTTAAAGGGTTTTGATCTTGATTTAGATCAAAGAAGATTTGTAATTGAGATCGGTAGTATCTCAAAGATCATAGTGGAAAACTCACAGGCGTGGGGACTGGACTAGGCCAGGATTCGGATGAACCAGTATAACTTTTGTGTGTTATTTCTCATCCTTACTCTTCTTTAATTTACTGTAAAGACCCAACACACAAACCACTTCATTTACATTTAATTCTCACACAGTAGAGAACGTTCTCATAACAATCTGTTTTACGGTAGAGAACGTTCTCAGATCAAGCTCTTCTATAATTCACTAACGTTTATCCAAGTATACAAGAGATCAAGTTTGTAGAGTGCAGGATTAATTTTTTAAAAGGGTCACAATTCAAATTCCCCCTTTCTTGTGACAATTTCTTCCACGTCAGATGTCCCTCAACAGACTAAAATAGTAACATAAACAAAGTGAACCTCAAGAAAACAACTATGTTATGCCCAAATAAGTAAACAGGTTCCACTACTAACTATGGTAATTTCACTACTAGAAAAATCTTAAATACCGACGGGCAAAATCTGTCTCTAAAATGCAAATATTCCGTCACTAAGCAAGCTAGAGACGGATTTGACCCCGTCGGTAATTTCCTCGTTTCTAAATTATTAGAGACGGACAAAATCTATCTTTAAAATGAAAATATTTGTCTCTAAAATAAAAATATATGTCTCTAACTGCTTTTTCTGTCTCTAATTCCATCTCTATTTGAGACGAAATATATTCTGTCTCTAAATTTCGTCGGTATTTCAACTTTTTCTAGTAGTGTTTGAAATTAAGGTAGCAAACTCGGACATCAACTATGGCTTATTTTCATGTTACATATGTTAAAGAATACTCTATTATAATATATATATGAGAAGGGATCAAATTACACCTGTGTAATTTTAAAATTGTTACACTCATTAATATCCGTTGATTTTATTTTGACCCGATGGCTATTAATAAGTTACTAATATATAAACTCACAAGATTCTATTAATAAATTAAAGGATCTCCTTTTCCTTTTTTATTCTTATACCATCCTTTTCTTTCCTTTTTTGATTTTATTACACAACATATATTTTTTAAAAAAGAAAAATTTATTAAAGAATAAATTTAGTACAAGAAATGTTAAAAACACTACTCAAAAACAAGTTAAATACAAAGGAAGCAACCGATACAAAAAACAAGAGACCTCCCCATAAACAAATACACCAACACAGATGAAGAAGATCTCATGCTATCTAACCAAATAACGTCCCATAAAAGATGAATTGAAATTGTATATTACTAATTCATTATTATAGTATGTCACTCTCACAAAAATCATTAATGGAGTTGTTAGTGAAATTCACATTGACATAAATCTTTAAAATTTACCACATTCTGATTCCGATAGTGCAATTCACCAAAGAAAAGCAATGATAGATGGAAACAGCTTATTATTAACAATACAAAACACTCTAGCTCACCTCTACCCACCTACAACGAAAAAGAACAAACTACCAGACGCTTTTCATTGAATTTAACGTATTATTACTATGGTAGTGTATATTGACTTGGACATTGACCATACACATACTTATGGACTTTAACTCGTGAGGGACCAGTTAAATATAAACACTAATTATAAAATATAGGGAGCAGTTAGATATAAACACTAATTATAAAGATATAAACACTAGTTAGATATAAAATTATGCACAAAAGTAATAGATGATAACCAAAGTTTGAGCAACGTTGATGATGAGTGAACAATGCGCATCCAACAACTTGTAAGAAAGAGCTTTCAGCGGAATATGGCGGCAGAAAAAAGAGGGTAAAAAAAAAAGAAGGTGAATTTTTAATGGGAGCACGCGAGTGTTAGAAGAAAGTATTTAATAGACACAAGATTAAAATAAGATCAATGGAAAGGAGAATATAAGAATAAAAAAGGAAAAGTGATCCTATAATTTATTAATAGAATCTTGTGAGTTTATATATTAGTAACTCATTAATAGCCATTGGATCAAAATAAAATCAACGGATATTAATGAGTGTAACAATTTTAAAATTACACTGGTGTAATTTGATCCCTTCTCTCTCTCTCTCTCTCTCTCTCTCTCTCTCTCTCTCTCTCTCTCTCTCTCTCTCTCTCTCTCTCTCTCTCTCTCTATATATATATATATATATATATATATATATATATATATATATATATATATACACTATTAGTGTTACTGGTGTCATACCCCGTTTTTTGACTTAAATTTTTGAATTTTTGCATTCATCAGTCATATTTTTGTCCGTAATAATAAATATTTTTTTTCAAAAAATTCGACGAAGGTGTATTTTAAAAATACTCGTCTACCTCGATTTTGTCTCGACCTTTCCCTCTGCATTCGATTTGGGCTAATTTTAATTTCTTTAAAAAAAAATAATAGAATCTCTTTTTTATTAAAAATATTTTTATAATGTTTAGATATTATTGTGTATATTTTATTTCCTCTTTTATTTCTTCACAAAAATAAAAAATAAATCAATTTAATTTATTTTTTTGGTGATAAGTCAATTTAATTTTTAATTATATCATTAAAAAAATCCCGAAAAATATATGAAGTATTTAATGTTTTCTTTTATGATTATTGCTATTATTATCATAGTAATTTATTTCATTTATTATTTTCTTCTTTTATCATTATTGTCATTTATTACCTTTATTATTAAAACCATTATTAGTATTATTATTATTTATTTTTTTGACCAAAGTATTATTATTATTATTAAAAAAAATAAATAAAACCAAAAAATTAAAAAAAAAAGGAAGGGCAGCGTGTACAGCCACCCCCTTCCCCCTCATCACACTCTTCAAATTTTCTTTTTTCATTCATGTTATATTATTATTTTCATTATTAATCAAAAAAATTTAAAAAAAAACCATGAGTGAATCAGTACAGTACACACATTTTTTTTATTTTATCTTTTTCTGCACCAAGGTACAATTTTTCTCTCTGTCCCAGATTTCCAGCAAGCTTTACCCAGTCCAAGCTAAAATTCAATGGGTATCAAAACCCTAATTTTTTTATTATATAACAGAGTCAAGAAATCAATGAGAGGGATCCAATTTTTATCTCCTCAGCCGCCCCCCATCAACAAATTCTCAAACCCTAATTTTTTTCTTATCTCAGACAACAACCAAAAACAAAATCTTCTCAAACTCTAACCTTTTTTTTAATATCTCAGAAACCCAAAAAAACTCAAAAACATCACAACACCAATAAATCCACAACTCAGGCACAAAAACAAATCGAAACAAAAAAGTGAAACAGAAACCGAAAAAAGAAGGAGAAGAAAGATCATAACCGAAAAAAACAAAGAAACCCACCGTTATATCTTCTCCTCCGATTCGAAGTTTTAGTAAGCACTAGACTCTGACCCGTGCGTTGCACGGATTTTGTGGAGTGATAGATATATAATAACTTAAATTGCTATAATTATATGCAAATAAAAAAATAAATATGTTGAAACTTAAAATCCCATGCAAATATAACTAAGCAGTATTAATATTATCACATAATAGAATTCACAACTTCTTGTCTTATACCTTTTGGTATAAGAGGAAGGATATGACAAAATGCAATATGTATAAAATCAAAGAATCAATCCAAACAATAGAATATTTAACTAAAATGCAGTTCGCTTCATTCACAACATCAATTGTTAAATTGTTGAAGAGCTTTTTGCAGTCCTCATCGCACTCTTAGTACCTAAGCTAAGATTGAATCAACTTCAATCTGCTGCAATTTGCATGCTTTAGAAACTGCAGACCCGAATTAGTTTTTTAGCAAATGTACTATTATTAGCCTATATCCAAACAATTCAAAAATAACAAAATGAAAAAAAAAAAAAAAACTCCAAACCACCTATAAAAGTTATAACTTATAGCAAGAATTCTATATTATATGAAAATTTATCTATGATATTAAAAAAAAATCTTAGAATAAGATAGCCGGTGACTCGGTGTGCCTTCCATTATTTCGTTGTTTTTTGTTTGTCTAAATAATATTCTCAAGTACAAAATATCAATCAAATAAGCTAAACCAAAATAGAATAGAAAAATTAACCCAATGTGTGAAACATATATCAAGGATGTAATAATCAATTTGCATTGTATAAGCGACCACATCAATTTTAATATCAGCCCATTATCTTTGTTCTATGCTTAGCCGTTTTGTATTAATAGACCGTGGATATCTTTTTCAAATTTTCCAATTAAAAGCAATTATGAACATCATTTTCTTTAAAATATCATTGAATAAAGAATATCAATTATATTTCCCATGCAACTACACGCCACACTTTTAAATGCAAAACAGTTTTCATGAACTTTTTTACCTTTTACAATGCAAATGATTAACTTTAAAAATAAAAAGAATATATGATCTTTAGTTTAGTAAATTTAGATTTTTTTTTAATCATTGTTGAGAATAAAATACAAACTTATTTCGATTTACATGATCAAAGATAGGAGTTTTGATTAAGAAAATAGCAAGTTGATTATAATAAACTTATAAATAACACTTTTTTTTGTTAAAAATAAAAAAACACATTTGTTGTAGCCTTAAAAATAGCAATATCATCAAATGTTATTTTGGTGTGTTTAAAGCCTTGTCATTTGATGCTAATAGAGAGAATTAATTGATTTGTTCCCTATTTGTAGGGAAGCATAGGCCAAATATTTAAAAAAAAAAAAAACCGATAGCAATGAGAGAATTAAAGCTTCTTATTTTTTTTCAAAAAAAAAGGTGACTTATTTCCTATTTATAAGGGAAAATAGGAAATGTAATTTGATCATGAATATTTGGTGAAGATTATTAATAGATTAATCTCATGAATATCTAAAATATGTTTCCTAATTATATAAAACAACTTACTTATACTTATAAATTAAAGATGCTTTTGAGAGAACCAATAAGTCCTTCAATGACCATGTACTATATTTCTTTGGTAAGGATCGTGCACTATATTTTTATTACTATATTTCTGAGTTGAAATTTAATTATCCTTTTAAAAATAAAAAAAGAAAGTTTTAAGTATTTTTTTTTTTTACAAAGTTTTAAGCTTTTTTAAATATAAAAAAGAAGTTAGCTGCGTTTTCAATTTTCTTGCATATATTATCATGTGCGGTATTTTCTTTTGCATTCAAAAAAATTGAATTTTGTTTCTAAACCAATTGAAAGTATCATGGAGTAACTCAAATGATTTCCTGTTTCAAAGCCAATCGAATGCAATGGAACACTTTAGTGGCAAGACGGTGGTACATTAAAACAAAAGACTTAAGATTTGAGAAACATATACTTTTTAAGATTGGAATAGATAAAAGGAGTACATAGCCAACACATAATACATTGTTTTTATACATCAAAATATAAAAGGAGCACATAGCCAAATATAGCAAAAAATAGACAATAACCCACAAACAAAATAAACTCTTTTAAATCTCCTCCCTTCTCCTAAATTAACTTAAGACACCATAACTACAAACATATAGAGTACTTTCCAATTTGATACCGCAACAACACAGTTGATGAAACATCTAATATTGGAGGATGCAACAAAATCAAAATTATGAAATTAAAATGATATACAAAGAAATATACGGTGAAAGAGTTAGAGGAAAAATAAAAAGTCTTCCATATCAACATAGTCATCATTGCTCTCATACATGTTTGCAGATTTTATGTAAAAAGAGATGGTTTTCATTTTTGTTTTGACGGAGTAGAGTATGCAAAGGAAGAAGAAAGAAAACCCGAATAAAAAAGAAAGAAAGAAAAAGGGCGAGGAGAAAAAGTGTGATTGATGGTTGCTTGCTTGTTGTTGGAGGAGAAAAACGTGAATGAAAAAGAAAGAAAGAAAAAGTAGAAGGAGTGAACATGGATTAGTGGCCTATATATAATTGGAGTGGGCCATAAATTAGGGTTAAGTGCATTGTAAAATATGCAGAAATTAAAGCATAAACATATAACACATATAGAGAGAAAAAAAAAAAACCAATAAAATAAAGGTTTTTTAGTGGCTCTATGTGCTAATTCCAACTACAATAAATTGGTCTTTTTAAATACATTTTGTGGCTCTATGTGCTAATTTAAATTTGAATTTGAATATGTCATAAATATGGTGATAGTTAGGGTGGTAATTAAGAGAGAGATTGGGAGGGAAAAAAAAGGAGTACATAGCCAACACATAATACATTGTTTTTATACATCAAAATATAAAAGGAGCACATAGCCAAATATAGCAAAAAATAGACAATAACCCACAAACAAATTAAACTCTTTTAAATCTCCTCCCTTCTCCTAAATTAACTTAAGACACCATAACTACAAACATATAGAGTACTTTCCAATTTGATACCGCAACAACACAGTTGATGAAACATCTAATATTGGAGGATGCAACAAAATCAAAATTATGAAATTAAAATGATATACAAAGAAATATACGGTGAAAGAGTTAGAGGAAAAATAAAAAGTCTTCCATATCAACATAGTCATCATTGCTCTCATACATGTTTGCAGATTTTATGTAGAAAAAGATGGTTTTCATTTTTGTTTTGACGGAGTAGAGTATGCAAAGGAAGAAGAAAGAAAACCCGAATAAAAAAGAAAGAAAGAAAAAGGGCGAGGAGAAAAAGTGTGATTGATGGTTGCTTGCTTGTTGTTGGAGGAGAAAAACGTGAACGAAAAAGAAAGAAAAAGTGGAAGGAGTGAACATGGATTAGTGGCCTATATATAATTGGAGTGGGCCATAAATTAGGGTTAAGTGCATTGTAAAATATGCAGAAATTAAAGCATAAACATATAACACATATAGAGAGAAAAAAAAAAACCAATAAAATAAAGGCTTTTTAGTGGCTCTATGTGCTAATTCCAACTACAATAAATTGGCCTTTTTAAATACATTTTGTGGCTCTATGTGCTAATTTAAATTTGAATTTGAATATGTCATAAATATGGTGATAGTTAGGGTGGTAATTAAGAGAGAGATTGAGAGGGAAAAAATTAGGGTTAAACAAAAGCAAAACATTACTTTTATTATAATTATTATAATTAAGATAAGATAAGATTAAGATTAAGATAAGATTAAGATAAGATAAGATAAGATTAAGATTAAGATTAAGATTAAGATTAAGATTAAGATAAGATTAAGATTAAGATAAAATTAAGATTAAGATTAAGATAAGATTAAGATAAGATTAAGATTAAGATTAAGATAAGATTAAGATAAGATAAGATTAAGATAAGATTAAGATTAAGATAAGATAAGATTAAGATTAAGATTAAAATTAAGATAAGATAAGATTTCGAGATTTTTTAGTTTTGATTCGTGTTTAGAAAGGGTTAAATAAGGATTCTGGTTAAAAAAGCTAAAATTTTGAGAGAATAAAGAGAGCGGTCAGAAGAGGGAGAGAGTATTTGCAAAAAAATAATATTTTTCTGTGAGAATGGGTATTTATACCTGTATTGATTCCCTACGCGCCTCCCCATTGCATAACCATGTATTTGCGCGTTCTCATCCTCTTTGATCTCCATCAAACGCGCTATAATTCATCACGCTAAGATCAAATCAGGGACGTATGATTAGATCAGACGGTCCTAATCCCTCTTATGGACTTTTCCACTAACTTTGTTTACATTATATATAATTGAAGTTTTTTATTTAAAAGAATCGTCTTGCTTTTTTTGTTTCTTTTTACTATTTGGGTCTCCTGACTTAACACTACTGTTTTGCCACTAAACCCCCTGGATCTGCTATTTAACCCCCTACTTCATATTGTTTTTATCTTTATTATTTTAATTGTTCTATTTTTTGTCTAATGTCATTTATCTACTATTTGCGTTTATAATATTACGTTTAGGTGATATTAAAAAAAATATGCATGCCTTTTATTTATTTATTTTTTCATATGTAAAAATACAAAAATATGTAATGTTTTATTTATGCAATGTTTTTATTTTCTCATGTGTTAAAACTCCAAAAATATATGTTATGTTTATTCATCATTTTAAGTCCAAGGGAATAGATGATTGTTCGATTAATTCGTTGTTGCTCTTAAAAATAAATCACTCATTGTAAATATAATAAAAAGAAGGGTAAATAGGTCTTTACCCCCTGCAAAATAGGCGAGTTTTGCGTTTGCCCACTGTAAAAATTTTTTTGTAGGAATATCCTCTTGCAATGTTCAAATTTTTTTTTGTAGTGTATTTTGCCACCCTATGTTGGGAAAAAAAAATTGGCTATGTCTTCATCTATTTATTTATTTATTCTTTTATAACATTCACGTGTAAATCTTGATTTTCATAATTTGTTTTATTAAATAAATACTGACTTTTATTTTTTAAAATACCTTTTTTATTAAAATTAAATAAAAGTCATAATTTTGATCACTATATTCATCATCAATTATTTCATGTTGTTATTTTTTTTAAAGGATTAAAGTGTTACAAAAAAAAAAAAAAAGATCAATTTATTACAAATTAAAGATAAAATATCAAAATGTTAAAAAAAATAAAAATAAATGACCTAAAATATAATTTTGCCTTTTATTAATTATTTTACTTTGAAAGGACCTCTTTGTCTCATTAGTTAGGGACCTCTAGATGTGTTTGGATCAATCTTGTATGCAATTAATACAAATTACTCTTCTCAAAATCACATTTTATAAGTGACCCATGAGAAATTATCATCAAATTGAGTAATTTATTGCAAAATCGTTGTTCAATATACAAAAAAAAAGGTACATGTTTTGTCTTTCTATCTGAATTTTGATTTAGTTTAGTTTGGATTCTGAGTATATTCTTCGATGTTTTCAATGTATTCACTAAAGTTCCAATTTTGAACATAATTTTCAATTATGGTGTTTGTTAAATTCCAATTTTCAACTACCCTTTTGCAATTTGTTTAACTTAGTTGCATTTTTTTTTTTTTTTGAATTTGAATCATTGTAGGTCCAAGATTTTTGGTTGTGCTGATGGTGGTGAGGTTTAGCCCTTTATCTCTAACACTGTCTCAACAGCCACATAATCATCAATCTTCATGTTTCTCTAAACAAGTTAGTGTTAGTTGCAGTTATGGAATGAAACGGTTTGATATTAGTAGGCCACAGATATTGTCTTCTGCTTTAAGAAACTCTGATGGGTTGCGTGTGTTTGTCGTTTCGGATTTGCATACTGATTATGATGAGAATTTGAAGTGGGTTGAGTGTTTGTCAACTGTGAATTATAAGGATGATGTACTTCTTGTTGCTGGTGATGTTGCTGAGACATATAACATGTTTGTTGTTACAATGTCTCTTTTGAGAGAAAGATTTGAGCATGTTTTCTATGTTCCTGGAAATCATGACCTTTGGTGTAGGCATGAGGGACAAAATTATGTAAGGTCATTGTACTCTAATCATGATGTCCAAATTCAAGCTTTATGTAGATTTTTTGACACATAGTTTTAGGCATAACACAAGAGTAAACCCTCAATTAAGTCTCTTGAAAATAACAGTATCGTCCATGGTTTTAAATATATCGATGGGTTTGCGATATGGACCTTGACATCAAGGTTATTGATGTCTCCACTACTACAATGTGGCCGCAATAAGGCTACATTTGACTGCGATTCTTTGCAATGTCAAATATCGTAATACGACCAAGACTGTTACCGCGATTTAAAAGCTTTCAATATATTAGTCTTCTTAACACCATTAGTTCCTTAAAGATTAAAGTGTCATTGTGTTAGTGCTTTAAAGTATTTTCATCTAGTTCCCCAAAGATACATAATTGTTGCCTAGTGCATCCATATGGAGGACTTAAGTGATGCACAAAAGAATTAATTCGCTGACAATTTTGTATTTCCGAGAGACCAATTTGGTGAAATATGTGATACTTTAGTCTTTGCGGTACTAATTTGGTGACAAAAGTTTTAAAATGACTAATGTACTGGCGACACCTTTATCTTTGGGGGATTGAGTTGACGGTTTACTCTAAAAACTATGGTTGTGCCTCCACCTAACAACTAAAACTTCTAGGATGATTGGTTCATCTTGACATCTATTGCATGGTTTATGATTAAAGGGCGGGTTCCGTTCTTGTTCAAAAACTTGCTTTATTATAGTTTGAGACACGATGCGTGTATACAACTTGCATCAGTAGAGTTGTGGCCTTATGCCCTTATCCTGTTAGAGCTTATTTGTAGGTTAACCAGCTATGCAACCATTGTTTTAAGATAGATGCTTTTAATTTGGCTCTGCAAAGCTTATGTGTAGCTTGTTCTTTAAATATGGCTTTGGTTGTGTTGTGGTTTAATCTGAAAAATTAGCTCTTGACCTATCCCCTTATAAGTTATAACTTGATTAATTAATATACCGGGAAACTGTAAATCCAGGTATCAACATGACTTATAGATTAGTGGCGTTATATATCTGAACGGTGTCAGCAGATCATGGTTTCTATCTAAGCAGCTAGCTTCTGACAAAACAACTAAATAACTAAGGAAATGTTTGTAAATCTGCTTGATATTTCATTAATTCAATGATTATTTTAGGTCTATTTTCCTTAAATTTTACACTGAACCCTGATTTTCTGTTGGGTTTAATTTAACCTGAAATTACATATAACTTAGGTTGTCACAAAACAATATAACTTTTGTCATGTTTGGTTAAACAACTTAATTAAGCATTTATAGTATAAGTGCTTAACATGCAGCTGCTTATGTATAACTTATTTATAGAACGAGATAAAAGGCCCGTTTGGATTGGCTTATTTTTGAGTTTATGTGAAACAATTTATGCAAGTAAATAAGCTTTTATGCATTATTATAAGCATTTCAAAGTAGTTTATGACTAACAGCTAGTTTGAACTTTGAATAATGTTTCAAGTTAGTGAAAACTTATTAATTAACATAGAACTTTATTTATTTGCATAAACTATATTCATAAGCTCAAAAATAAGTCAAATCCAAACCGGCCCAAAATAAAGTCAAATTATTTTCATATAAGTTATAAGCTTTTTCATTAGCTATCTGGTATCCTAGAGAGTTTATGGAAATTAGCTTAAAACAACTTACAGACATTTCATAATCTGTTTCCATAAACGCTCTCTAGCAGTTTCGAAAGTGCTTATGCCAGTAGGTAAATTAAAATAAGTCAATCCAACAGACACTTAGTGCATGTTTGTTTTGCTATACATGATATTAGAAACTAGACTTACTTCTATCCTCTTTCCCATAATATTTGTTGCAATTCTTTTTATTCTGAGAAAGGTTTTGCTTATTTTTTCTCCAGGTTGATTCTCTTGAAAAGTTTAACAAGTTACTTGATGCATGTAAGAGAATTGGAGTTGAGACAAACCCGATGGCTGTGGGTGCATTAGGAATCATTCCTTTGTTCTCTTGGTACCATGAGGTGATTACTTTTGTAGTATCGATTTCTAGCTTCTTAATCTTTCATACTATGTATTGGATTGGATCCAAACTGTTTCTTTAAAGCACTTTATTTAAATCTCCAATCTGCTTGTTTAACAGAGCTTTGACAAAGAGGAGGACATAACAGGCTATCGCATCCCGTCTTTGGAGATGGTGACTATTTTCTTAAACTCCTAGTAAGCCATTCAAAAAACGTTGATTGGTGGTCTGATCATGCGCTTAATTTCCCATGGTGTTTGATTAAGGACTATCTGCATACAAACTTTATGCTAATTTTTGTTTTGTGCAATATATTTTAACATAGGGGCCGGGTTTTGTCAATTGTGTAATTAATAAGCAGAATATAAAGATCCTAAAAATGTTGACTACTACTGTGCACCAATATGCCGAACCAGTTATCACAGTCTTAACTCATTATTCTTAACCTAAATAAATAACAACTCAATCTTTTGCGCGAGTTGGACTGATCTCTAACAGATATCTATCCCACGAGTAACTGTTAACAGAACTTTTAATTACTTGGCTAACTAGCTATGATTACACAAGGAAAGTATAGCTACTCTTATGTACTGTGCATATATCAATCTTCATATTAATGTGTACTTGTTGTTAGAGCTAATATGAAATTCTATGTAACTACAAATAGTGAGGGTAACTGTAAATCCTACTCCCTCTGTTCTTAATCTATGGTCCTTTTAGCTTATTATTTTTGTTCCAAACTGTGTTTCTTTTAAGAAACCAGTGTACAATTAATGATGTTTTACCATTTGCACCCATACAAAAATTAAAAGCATCCAAGAAATAAAATTTTCTCTTCCTTAATAAAGTAAGCGTAAATATGACTTAACTTATCAATATTTATTATTTCTCAATCTATCTGCAAAACTTAGGGATGGAGGGAGTAGTATTTATGGCTTTGTATAATATTGTTCAAAGACGCGCACTGTGTGAAATATAGTCTCAAAATGAGTTTATAAGTGGGACTGTGGGGACGCCATTCACCTTACAAGCCGGTTTTGTACGATTGAGTTGAGCGCAACTCAAATTCTAAGATGGCATCAAAGCCAATTCAAGATCTATTGGGTTACCCAATATTAGGCCACTTGGGGTGTGCTCTAGTCCTAAGTGTGAGCGGTGTGTTAAGAGTCCCACTTTGGATGAAATATAGTTTGAAAATGAGTTTATAAGTGGAAAACATCCCTCACATTACAAGTCATTATTGTAGGGCTGAGTTAGGTCCAACCCAAAGTCTGAGATTTCTTTTATCCGTAATATATGTAATTTTTTTTTTGAAACAAATCTTAGTATATGTAACTTAGTTACATGGATTCTCTCATATGCTTTGTCTTTTATTTTTCCCTTATATTTGTTTTTTTTTCTCTTAGGCATGTAAGGACTTCTATGCATGTACCTGGCCCAATGGACTTTCAAATGGAGATATCTCCCTCTCTTTATATTTTGATGCCCTCAATGATAAACAAATGGACGCGATAAAGGATATTCAGAAGACATGTGATCACATTATTACCTTTTCCCACTTTGTTCCCAGGTGATTAATCTGTCATTCAAATTGCAGCTATTTTGTAAGTTCCAACTTCCAAGAACTTATTGGTTATTAGCCACAAACTTGTTAGAAAGTACAGAGCTAAACTGCTTGTTACTCCCTCTGGCTTTATCGATTAGCAAAATTACCTAACTTTGCACATATTAAGAAGTTAGTTTAATAGTTTTGGTTTTATAAAAAAAAGTGATAATCACTAAAATATCCTCTACTACAATAATCATCACATTAACATCTTGGAAAATAGGAGAATTGAAAGAATACTTTTGGAACAATTAACATTAAATAGAGTTGAATTTGGTGGCTTATGCTTATATTTGAAGGCACCACATTTGGTTCTTTTTTGCTTATAAATAAAGCCGGAGGATACGTGTTTTCTTCTGAGTAATGGTAATGGTGTTCCTAATTTTTAAATGAGGCTAAGTATACTTAGTGACAGATAATGCTTATGGACGCCAATATTAATATAATGAAAAGTGGCACATAAATAACATCTCATAAGCACTAAAATGCATTATTTTTCAATTTACCATTTTGTGTGGTTGTGTGTTAGTTCAAGAGATAAAGAATGTGTTTGTTCTTCACAGGCAAGAACTTTGTCCAGAAAAGAGGATGTTATTCTATCCAAAGCTCCCAAAAATAATTGGTTCAGACTTTCTTGAAGATCGAATAAGATCTATACATGATGCTCATGAAAGAAGGGATGCATCTTCTTGTCATGTGTTTGGTCATACTCACTTCTGTTGGGATGCAGTTGTAGATGGCATAAGGTATTTTTCTTTTTTATTTATTATCATTGTTGGTGTTTTAGCTTGCATGCTAGAAATGGAAATTATGTTGCCCTTAACTTTATATCCATTTTTGCCATAAAAACAAGTTATTTAGACAATAATAGATTTCTGAAACTCTTGGTTCATGGCTATGGTGCACGTATTTTTTAACAATTTCAATTGGTATTAAATTAGTATTTGACTTAAATGCACTTTTGGTCCTCTATTTTGTCTCGTTCGCTATTTTGGTCCCTCATTTGTTAATTCGAAAATTTGGTCTTCCAATGTCTGTGGTAAATGAGATACTTATGTCACAACTCAGACAATGATGTGGATCTCTGTTAGGAACTAGAAAATGTAACACGCAGGAAAATGAATGAAACGGTAAATGAAAATAGGCAAATCCATATGAGAGCTTTATTGATAACAACAATGGAGGAAAATTAAAAAATAAGGAATAAATGGGGATCCCTAGTTCTAACCAGAGCCTAGCTCCTTTAGGCAAGCTTAGAGCTGCCTAATCATTCTCACAATCAACATAATCCAAGGTACTCCACTCCTCCCCCAATCACTCTCCTTAGAGCACTATTATCCAAAGAACTCATTCTTTAAATGGGTCTCACTTATTCTTTTATATTATTTCACACTTCCCAATTACATAAACAACTCAACTAGTCCAGTAAAAAAAAAAAAAAAAAAACTCAACGACATCATCTAAATATCCATACAACCCATTAAAAACTCTTAAATGGGTCCCACATGACCCCATAATATATCTCATTTATATTTTACATTAATATTTGAATAATATATCATTCAGTCAAAATAATTTAAATAATATATTAAAATAAATTAAAAAGAAGTCATAAAAAAAAAGACCAGATATATTTAAAATGAATCCAAGAAAATAAAAAAGATATTAAATAACATAAATAATTTATAAGGAAATACATTAAAAGAAATTCATAAACTTTAAAATAAATTATTAGCACAAAATATATGAAAAAGATAGATTTAAAATGATTTTCAATTGTTATTCTCGTGGCCAAAACGTTCCCATATATCTTCTATCAAGTCTTGTTGAAGCTGTCGATGAATTTGCTTATCACGAATATCAAATCTTCTACGTAGGAACTCTTGTAAATCAATATTAGAGTTTTTCAGTAGTACACTCGAGTCACTGCCTTTATGAGCATAAGAATAATCAAAATTGCCACCGTATGTGGCGCGTTCATCTTCAACTATCATGTTGTGTAGTATGATGCATGTATCCATTATACCCTTAAGTGCATCCAGGTGCCAAGATTGAGCCGGGTTACGTATGATCGTAAATCAGGACTGGAGAACTCCAAATGTCCGTTCAATATACTTTCTCGTGCTTCTTGTTGTTAGGCAAACAATTTTCTCTTGTCACCTTGTGGCATTGGGATACTTTTCACAAATATGGCTCATTTAGGATAAATGTCATCCGATAGATGATAGCCTATGTTGTACTCGGTATGATTGACCTTATAATGGACAGCAGGAGCTCGCCCATGTAGAATATCGTTGAAGACATTGGATTGGTTTAACACATTGATATCGTTGTTTGAACCCGCTACTCCAAAGAATGCATGCCAAATCCATAAGTCTTGTGAAACCACTGCTTGTAGCAAAACTGTGGGTTTACCGTGATCACCACGAACATATTGCCCTTTCAATGCAATCGAACAATTTTTCCATTCCCAATGCATACAATCGATGCTCCCTAACATACCAGGAAAGTCATGTGCCTCCTCCATCCGCGGTAGGCGTTCAACGTCTTCACTGGTTGACCTTCGCAAATATTGTGCCCAAAAATGTTGATTACATCACTTGTAAACTTATCAACTCATTTTAGTGTCGTGGTTTCACCAATTCTTAAATAGTCATCCACGGACAGCTATCAATAAATGCTTCATATGCCATCATACGAATAACAACATTGCATTTTTGTAGCGGTGAAAGGCTTGATCTGCCAGTTGCGTCAACTGTCGACCGAAAATACTCATCATGTTGACTAAGAGCTTCAACAATACGAAGGAACACATGTTTATGCATTAGGTACCATTGGCGAAACTACTCATCCGTGTATACCGGGCTTCTGAAAAATAATCATTGAATAATCGATCATGTCCCTCTTCACGATTCCTCTCTATATTTCTTCCTGGAAGCCTAGGCCTATTGGAGCTTGCAGCTTCTTCTTGCGCTTGTTATTCATACAAAAGCCTCACAGTTTGTTGATTTGTATCATCATTCATAAATTTCGTGAATATTTTTGTTATGTGGGAAGGATTGGAAGGATCCATGTGAAGAGAAGTTTGATATCGAATATAAGATGTTAAGAAATTGTAGAGAAGTTTGATATTGAATATGAGATGTTAAGAAACATGTAAAGAGAAGGGAATGACGGCTAGTTTGACTAACGGCTAGTTTGAATAACGGCTAGTTTTTATAATGACTAGTTTTTAATGGCTAATTAAATATAATGTAGAGTTTTTTTTGTTAAACAAAATAGTTTCATATAGTTAAATATAGTTTCAAATAATTAAATATATTTAATTCCTTGAAACTAGCTGTCATCATTATATTTAATTCCCTGAAACTATATTTAACTATATGAAACTATATTTTTTTTGTAACCGAAAAAAAAAAACCAACAACTCCACATTATATTTAATTAGCCATTAAAAACTAGTCATTATAAAAACTAGCCCTTAGTCAAACTAACTGTTATTCAAAGTTCAAACTAGCCGTTGGTCAAACTAACCGTTATTCCCTTCTCTTCACATGTTTCTTAATATTTTATATTCAATATCAAACTTCGCTTCACATGAATCCTTCCCACGTAACGTTCATGGAATTTATGAATAATGATACAGATGAACAAATTGTGAGGCTTTTGTATGAATATCAAGCGCAAGAAGAAGTTGTAAGCTTCAGTAGACCTAGACGTCCACGAAAAAATAGAGAAAATCGTGAAAAGGGACATGATCGATTATTCAATGATTATTTTTCAGAAGCTCTGGTATACACTGATGAGCTGTTTCGTCGAAGGTACCGAATGCATAAATATGTGTTCCTTTGTATTGTTGAAGTTGTTAGTCAACATGATGAGTATTTTCAGGCGACAGTTGACGCAACTGGTAGATCAAGCCTTTCACCGCTACAAAAATGCACTATTGTTATTCGTATGTTGGCATATGGAACATCTGCTGATAGCGTTGATGACTATTTAAGAATTGATGATACCACGACACTAAAATGCGTTAATAAGTTTACAACAGGTGTAATCGACGTTTTTGGGCACAATATTTGCGAAGGTCAACCAATGAAGACATCGAACACCTACTACAGATTGGGGAGGCACGTGGTTTTCCTTGTATGTTAGTGTGCATTGATTGTATGCATTGGGAACAGAAAAATTGTTTGATTGCATTGATAGGATAATATGTTCGAGGTGATCACGGTAAACCCACAATTTTGCTAGAAGCAGTGACTTCACAAGACTTATGGATTTGGCATGCATTCTTTGCAGTAGCGAGTTCAAACAACGATATCAATGTGTTAAACAATCCAATGTCTTCAACGATGTTCTACATGGGCAAGCTCCTATGGTCCATTATAAGGTTAATTGTACTGAGTACAACATGGCCATTATTTACCGAATGACATTTATCCCGAATGGGTCACATTTGTGAAAAGTATCCCAATGCCACAAGGCGATAAGAGAAAAATGTTTGCCCAACACCAAGAAGGTGCAAGAAAGGATATTGAACGAACATTTGGATTTCTCCATACCCGATTTTCCATCATACGTAACCCGACTTGATCTTGGCACTTTGATGCACTTAAGCGTATAATGGATACATGCATCATACTACAAAACATGATTGTTGAAGATGAACGTGCCACATACAGTGGCAATTTTGATTATAATTAATATTGATTTTTAAGAGTTCCTACGTAGAAGATTTGATGTTCGTGGTAAACAAATTCATCGGAAGCTTCAACAAGGCTTGATAGAACATATATGGGAATGTTTTGGCCATGAGAATAACAACAATTGAAAATCATTTTAAATCTATATTTTTTATGTATTAATTTTGTGCTAGTAATTTATTTTAAAGTTTATGAATTTCTTTTAATGTATTTCCTTATAAATTATTTGTGTTATTTAATATATTTTTAATTTACTTGGATTCATTTTAAATATATCTTGTCTTTTTTTTAATGTATTTTAATATATTATTTTGATTAAATGATACATTATTCAAATATAAAAATAAGATAGATTGTGGGGGGATCCATTTTAGAGTTTTTAATGGGTTGTATGGATATTTAAAAAATGTAATTGAGTTGTTTATGTAATTGGAAAGTGTGAAATAATATAAAAGAATAAGTGGCACCCATTTAAATAATGAGTTTGAGTTCCTTGGATAATGATGCTCTACGGAGAGTGATTGGGGGTGGAGGGAAGGTACCGTGGATTCTGTTGATTGTGAAAATGATTAGGCAGCTCTAAGCTTGCCTAAAGGAGCCGGGCTCTGGTCAGAACTAGGGATCCCAATTTATTCCTTATTATGTAATTTTCCTCTATTGTTGTTGTTATCTAGCACTGGGGATGTAAGTGAGATGCACCTTCAACTTTTCAAAAGCTCTTTGTGCTTCTTCACTCCAAACAAAAGCATCCTTCTCGGTTAACTCAGTTAAAGGTCTAGCCACCTTCCCATAGTCTTTGCTAAGTTTTCTGTAATATCCTGTCAGGTCCAAGAAACCACGCACACCCTTCACATTCTTGGGTATTGGGATTGGCCACTGAATAACATTTTCCATTTTGCTAGGGTCCACTGCAACTCCTTTTCCTGAAATCACATGACCCAGATGATCTTACAAGCTGGCATTTCTTTTTATTAGCTACTAAGCCATGCATTTGCAACACATTCAGCACTTCTTCCAAATGAGACATATGGGACTTCCAATCACTACTATAGATAACGATATCATAAAAAAATACCAGCACAAACCTCCTCAAAATAGGCCGAAATACCTCATTCATCAAGCTTTGAAAGGCATTACAAGGAATTCGTAATCTCCTATATGTGTCCGGAAAGCCGTTTTGTGGATGTCTTCTTTGACTCTAACTTGGTGATATCCGGACTTCAATTCCAACTTGGAAAATATAGTAGCTCCATGAAACTCATCAAGCAATTCCCCAATAACTGGAATGAGGAACTTATCCGGGATAGTGGCCTTGTTAAGGACACGATTATCTATACACATATGCCAAGAGTCATCCTTCTTTTTAACAAGAATAATTGGGCTTGAAATTGAACTAGTGCTATGCCTTATCACCCCTGCTGCTAACAGCTCCTTGACTTGTCTTTCAATCTCATTCTTGTGGTGGTGTGGGTACCTATAAGGCCTCACATTTACAGTTTCATGCCCTTCCTTCAAATTAATCACATGCTCCTTTCCTCTTTCAGGAGGTAACCCATTCGGCTCTTGGAAAATGCTCTCATACTTTGTTGCCCAAGTACTGCTTATCTGGTAAACGAGGGATTTGAGCAGTGAGATATTCAAACGTGTTGATGTATTCGTCCACCATCCCAGTCCCAGCTTGCCGGAGTTCGGTCAGCTTCGTAGACATCACCATCGTCGTGGCCACCATAGCGCTCCAGTAAAGCAAATTTAAACGGGTCCCAAGTGATATCTTCCTCATCATTGAGTAATGAGTTGAAGAAATGTATAATCGGACCAGTGGCGGAGCCAGAAAATATTTAAAGCCTGTGCAAACTATCAGTTTTAAACAAAAACACCGAAAAATTTCAATTTAGAACAAAATATCTCAGTTTTGTCCTAAATTAATCCCTAAAAATTTCAATTTTACTTTAAACTAATCCCTAAAATACAAAAATATTAAGGGTCTATTTGGTTCGGGGGTTTTGGAGGGGAGGGAAGGTGAGGGAATATTTTAAATTTTTATGTTTGGTTCAAATTTTTATGAGGGGGAGGTGAGGGGAGGGGAGGGAATATGAGGCAATTTTTGCTGCCCCCAAATTGGGGGGATTTGGAGGGGAGGGGAGGGAATGAGAGATGTGTTATTATAATTTTAATTATATTGACATGATTATCCTTGTGTTTATTTTAAAATGCCAAAATTACCCTTATAAGAACTTATGGTTATACTTATATCTCACTATTTTTTATTTCTTGCATTTTTTTTCCGTTGCTATTGAATAATTACAATGATAATTACGTTGATTTTCTCATTTATTTTTTTAAAAATTAATTGTTACGTTGATTTCTGGACACGAATATATATTTTTTCATATAGACTTTTTTTCTACGTTGATTATATGTATTTTGTACAATACATTAATTATATATATGCCGATACATATATTACAAGCAAACTAGTTTACCAAATATAAATAGTATACCTACCATAAAATGGTAAATTAGTTTTAAAATCTCTCCCCTCCCCTTGTGAATCAAACATATATATACTTAAAATATCTCACCTTCCCTCCCCTTCTCTCTTTCGAATCAAACATATATTTAATTACAATACGTCCCCTCCCTTCCCCTCCCTTTCCCTCCCCTTCATTAAAATCCCTCCCTTCCCCTACCCTCGGTTGAACCAAACAAACCCTAAGGTATTACACCGAAAAATTTCAGTTTTGAACAAAATATCTCAGTTTTACCCTAAATTAATCCCTAAAAATTTTAGTTTTGCTCTAAACTAACCCCTAAAATACCAAAAAAATTAGGCCGAGCTTTGGCAAGTGCCCAGGCTAGCTGGGCCTTGTATCCGCCCCTGAATCGGACCTTCCATGCATGACTGAGCTAGATTCACCTTCACTTTCGGCGTGGTGTCTTGCACACCAAAGTAAACAGTGACGTAACTCCACCATCACATCACCCATGAATCGCGCTATCCTCTTCGGTGAATTGCAACTATCCCAAGCTCTTCTCAAACATCGCGATGAGAGTGGCTTGATTCTTCTCCATAGCGGTAAGAGTGGACTTCACGCCTAAGATCTCCAACTCCAACGTAGCGATCATAGCTTCCATTGCTCTAATTGCTGCTAGCTGGGTCTTTCTCGCTGGCATTCATTAATCCCAACACGTATCCGGCGGGTTAGACCAATTTGTTAGGAACCAGAAAATGTAACACGCAGGAAAATTAATAAAACTGTAAATGGAAATAATATGAGAGCTTTATTGATAACAACACTGGAGGAAAATTACAAAATAAGGAATAAATGGGGATCCCTAGCTCCTTTTGGCAAGCTTAGAGTTGCCTAATCATTCTCAAAATTGTAAGTATAAAAATAGGAGGACCATAATCATGAATGAGACAAAACAAGAGGACTTTAAAAAATGCTGCTCTATAGAACTATAGGACATGAATGAAAGTCTTATTTTCATTTAGATATGTACCACTTGCTATATTGCTAAATGGTGATGACATAATTACAGGTATGTACAAGCACCCTTAGCATATCCAAGAGAAAGAAAGAGAAGGATGAATGGAGGGGAAAATTGGCTACCATTTTGCCTTTATGTTGACAAAAAGTTTGCTGATAAACTCAATCCTTGCTTTTGGTCTGATTATTACTCTGTCAATCCTAGGACACCTCATGATACTAAACTTGCTCCTTGGGTAGCCAGATTTTATAAGCAAAAACAAAGTACAGATGTATAGTGTTTGTTGATTATTTATTGACATTGTTAAGCACGATTTGTGGATGAGATTCCCTCTATTTATTGTTGCTGCAACAAATAACATTCATTATTTACTAAAGATTAAAGTTGTACTCTAGTGAAATAGTAAATTTTTCAAATTCCAACAAAGTCATGTTTTAGACACTTTTAGTTAATGTCTGTTACACTATGTTCTATTGTTTGGTTTTAGATTATGAAAATACACAAACTAAAGAATTTTGGACTTGAACTTAAATTACAACGAATGAGTAGAAAGTCCTACCATTACATAATTAAACCCAACTCACAATAATTGCCCTGCACTTTGGTCTCCAATAACCCAATTTTATCTTTAGAAATGTTTCGAAATATAACTTCTGAAATCGCCAAGTTTCGGATTGTATCTTCTGAAATGCACCCATATATATAGGCCAGGACTAGAAAATAGTGTTCAGTTACACATTTAAACTCAAAGTCAGACTAATTTAAGACACAATATGTTCAGAAGAGGTTCTTTAAACAATACCACATAACTTCTTTTTGTTTTCTTTGTACATAAAAATGCATAACACATTAACTGTTAGAAACATTTTAAAAAATTCAGGAACCATTTTGCTTCAAAAATTATCTTTTAAATAGGTTCTGCAATCTGACAAACATTACCTATTCGGTTCGTAACTTTTGAAGGATAATTTCAAACATTTGGGGGACCGGTAAGCAATGCAGGAGATCAAAAGAACAATTTTCATGACTCAATAAGCAGAACGTCCAACTGATGCAGACTTAAACTCAAGTCACATTAATTGTAGATCGACGGTCCTGATTAAAAACCGCGTCAAAACTGGGTGGATTTTTACAGCATTAAATCCAATTCCGACTTAAACCCAGGTCACAAGTCACAACAGATATGAACCATATGTACACTTGGTTGATCTTATAATATTGAAATGCACACAACCTTGAATATAATGCCACTTATCTCATTTTATTCAATATTTGCAGCACACAATACAACACAGCTACATATCAGCTGAAAATTTAAAATGCATATAGGCAGTAACTCAATGAAAACAAAACCAGAAAAGTGTTACAAACAAAATGATACAACAAACATGCTCTTATATATTTAACAAACAACAAAAGAAACTAATAACACACACATTGATAGACAAAAGTAATTAACTAGTAATCTTCAGGAGCCAGTGGCTGGTGTGCATGAGGTGGCTCAGTTGGGATCACAACATATTCATATATGAGTGCTGCCAATGCTGCACCAATGAATGGACCAACCCAGAAAATCCAATGGTAGTGCCATCTCCAACCTACCAAAGAAGGCCCAAAAGCAAGAGCAGGGTTCATGCATGCTCCATCAAATGGTCCACCAACAAGGATATTTGCACCAACAATTAGTCCAATTGCTAAAGGTGCAAGGGCACCATTAGTACCCCTTTTGGGATCAATTGCAGTTGCATATACTGTGTACATTAGCCCAAATGTCATGATAATCTCAAGTAGAAGCCCATGTCCTGCACCTATACCATGTGCCACATGAAACCCTGCTGGTCTCTATAGTCAATAACAGCAAAACATCATATCAGCTTTTATTGAAAATCCATTTCAATCATGTAACTATTATCTAATCTTTTAGGACTAGAAATTGATACCTACACTGATATGTCGACACCAGTAATAACCACATTTGTAAAACTAATACATGACGCACCTTTAACATGAAGTGTCAATATTCGACAGCGTAGGTGTCAAACACATGTGTGCATATTGACATATCTGACACATGTCAAATATACATGTGTCAGACACATGACATGTCTTTAATGTGTAGATATTAGACACGTGTCTGATATCGAACACTCATTTAATTATGAAGTAAGAAACTTGTCATAAAGTTCATCAAACAGTCTCGGAAGTACTTTTGTCAATAAGTTAATTCAAATAAGTCAATTCGAATAGAAAGCTATACACATTAAGGAAAATATTTACCATGTTATTAGTGACAAGCCTAAGCAAGAGGGCAGCCACAATAGCACCAAGAAGTTGAGCAATCCAATAGTAGACAGCACGAAGCACCGAGATTCTGTCACCTATGAGAGCACCAAATGTCACTGCTGGGTTAACATGGCCACCAGATACATGCATGCTAGAAGACACAGCAGCAAATAGAGCAAATGCATGTGCAAGTGCAACTGCCAACAGTTCACCAGCTGAGAATGCTGAATCTTGGTAAATCTTAACTGTAACAAAGAGAAACAATGCATAAAAAATAAGCACAAATTCTAACTAGCACAAAGTCATAGCTTGCATGTACTATTAGATTTTGATAATGATTAATAAAGTTAGATTAACATAAGCTGAGAAATCAAAGAGTTTAAATATGCTTTTGATTCCATCTAAAAATAACTTTTAGATTTTAGTTCTTGTAAATAAAATCCTAGTCCTTCCAAATATACTAGTTATTACTTTTGCCCTTATTGTTTTGATAATAAGGGGTGCATAATCTCTGTCTTATAAATCAATTTTGTAACACTAAATTAGAGCTAATTCAAATTTGATTATTGTGTTAGAATAATCTGTGTAATCTGTAGACCATGATTTCATTTAAGTTCCTCAAATATGAACTATCAAGAGATATGATAGTCTAACAACATATTCCAATTTCAAAGAGACTAAAATAAAATAATCATGACAAAAAACAAAAGTTGATATCTTTTTGACAGATAGACCAAAAGATATATTTAAATCAAAATCAAATATCAAATCCTATCTTTAATAAATCTAAAAAAGGTTTTATAAGTGAAAATGATAAGATTGTTTCATTATGTTAGTTCATTAAAAAACTGATGTATGTGCTTTATGATATATTAATTTTTTAATAAATTTTAAAAATAGTTTTTTAATATATTGTAGATGAGATATATTCATTAAAAAACTGATATATCTGCTCTACGATATATTAGTTTTTCAATAAATTTTAAAAATATTTTTTAATATATTATAGACGAGATATATCTGATGAATTTAAAAAGTGGTTTTTCAAGTATAAAATTTAACCATTTTTTGAAATTTATGAGGCTAGTTATAGTTAATATGCAACAAAGATACATTAGTTCTAAGTATATATATATATACAAACCCAAAGCAAGGCCAGAGCCTTCTCCAGCAAAGACAAAGATGAAAGTAGAAGCAAATTCAGCTATGGTAGCTCTAATAGAATCTGGATGTGTAGCCTCATCAGCTCTTCCAAAAGCATACCTACGAGTTGCCATATCAAACTTTTTTTTTAATTATTTTTTCACCAAGACTTGTCACACAAACAACAACTACTCTTTCTAAGATAAATATATTTTGATGGAAAATGATATTGTTCTTTGAATGCAAATGAAACTTAAAATTTAAGGGTCTTTTGCATGGTTGAAAAGTATATAGTGACAATGTTTATATGATGAAAATATGAGTTTGAGTTATGTGAGACACATGGCTTTGTAAGATGCTAAATTTTGGGCACGTAGTAATGTGTGTTGGCTTCTCAACATAAATTGAGTTATTGTTTGTTTCCTATATACATACATCTATATCAACAATCACTTAAGTGTTTTTTTTTTTTCTTATGTAGTTTAATGTTGATCCTGATTTTCTAAATAAGGACAAAAACTATTATGTTCTCCAGGCGGTTGCTGTTTTAGAGGGCTGTTTGATTTCAGTGTTGAAAATTGTGTAATTTTATACTTCATATGTAAATAATCAAATTTGTCCTAGAAATTTAGGAGAGTTACATTAATATTTGTGAAATTAGATTATGAGTCAGGGACATTGCATGTAATATGAAGCATTGGCAGGGTAAAATCTTAAAGTCTGGGGGTAAAATTTCAGCTTTATATTGAAAAATTTATTTAAATAAAATATTTCAATTTTACTATAAATTAATTCTTAAAAAAAATTGGTTTTGCCTAAATTAATCTCTAAAATACAAAAAATATCGGCCGAGTTCGAGCTGGCCGGGCCTTGACTCCGTCAATGATATGTAGAGATTAGAGTTTGGATTCTAAAAATTTCACTTATTTATTTTAAAAAGTGAAATTCTAATAACTAAGCTATTTGAAATTACAAAATTTTAATAAAATTTGTCCCTCTATTAGTGTTTGTAGGATAAGAATAACATTAGGTAAGTAATTTATGTTAGTATTCGAGCTAGTTGATTGTAGTTGCTCTTTTGTACTGTTGGCGTTTTTAATACTTTTAAATTAATTCGGCTTTCGAGCACATGATTTGATGAGAGTTCTGCAACCCTTCATAGAAAGGTGGTTAGTTGTTCCTGTTATGATGCTGGATTTGAATGTTTTTATCTATAAGGGTTCGAATATTCCCTTGTACTCGTATTAATTTATTTTTGCTTATAAAAAATTATATGCTAGTGTTTTAAGTTTGAGTTAGAAGTTTTATGTTGGATGAAAAATAATATGTTGATCTTTATGTGAGTTAGAAGTTCCCTAAATAACTTATATACTGAATTTTGGGTGAAAATGTTCTGTCAAATTCTCTTTATGTAATTTTTTTTAGCTCTATGCAATGATCTTTAAAGTTTTCTCATGATCCAATAAGTATGATGGTTAGGCAGTGTGTCCTATAATTATGAGTATGTGGAAAAAAAAATGTGAATCAGAAATTCTACAATGAATAAAAATGTGGATATTGAACAATATACAAAAATAAGAAAATTTCTAAATAATTTTAATGTCTTGAAATTTTGGATAAAGATTACGATGTCCAAGATAATTTGATTAACATTTTATAGTTTCAAATATTGTTTTGGAATATAGCTGATTGGAGAATCAAATTGATAAATCCCTACAAAAACAGACTTGTATCATTTGATTCAATCACTGTTAAGTATATTACTAACACTGAATCTGCTTATAATTGTATCAAATTAATGATTAGAATTTAGATTATTTGTCCCATACTCCAATGTTTTGCGTGTCTTCATTTTTACTATACTGATCTATCTCACTCAATCTGTCAAAAGCAGAACCTGCAACTTATTTCTTAGGATGATTTGATAATTATAGGTCATAAGACATTATTTGTATAAAATATTTACATTATAAGTCATTAAAATAAATTTAAACTTAAAAAATTGTTTTAAGTATGATTCATTATAAGATATTATGAAATTAGTGAAAGTTAGTTGAATACAAAAATTTGATTCGTTAGTATAAAAAAGTTCACCTTTGAATAACTATATTTGTTTGTCGTCAAATGAATATAATATTTACTAAATTGAAGAAATCACACCTTTTTCTTAAATGCAAAATGTTAACTAACTATTGTGACACTTTTCAAATGAACTTTTCATTCATTAAATAGCTTAACTTAACTTTGATTTTACTGATTTTTCAAAATATGGACATATTTGAATAAGACATGTTCTAATGTCACAACTGGAGAAAGAAATGGATATTCATTAGTACAAATTCTAACAACAAATATCCTAATCTTAGTTACTTACTATTGGTTTCCCTTCATACGGCTCGAATCATTCTCAGATGCCAGGGGCATCCTTTCCTTGTTTGTTGGGTTGCGCGCAAACGAGCACTGGCCGCAACAGCAGGGAACTATGACCAATAGAGTCAGACACTTAGCTAAATCCGCACGCAAAAGGAATGTGGTTCTGGTTGAATCTTCTAAATTAAAAAACAAAGGGCAGCCTCGTGCACGCAGCTCCCGCTTAGTAGGATTTGAACTTGTGACCTTCAAAATTGCGCCACGATTTGCCCTCCTTTTAAACTAAAAAGGCAAAAAGCTTAATAACAGTGAAAACAATAATTTCTCAACATCAAAGAGATTTTTATCTCTTCTGACATAATGTTCTTCATACATATCATTTTCTCCAAAGCAGAAGAAGATTATCTTCTGCAATAGTTAATCTTTTTCTGCTTTGGATAATGTGTCACTCTAAAAAACAAAATGAGTGTTACAGATAAATATACGTGAATATTCCTAGAATGCAGTTCGTCCAAGACATTACATACATTTTTCTATATAGGATCATGTCTAACATGAAAGATCTATCTCAGTACTGATAGTGACTTACATTTGTTTCATTCATTCTCTTTTATCATTTGCTCTGTCTCTTCAATTTTCCTCAACACCACACTCATTTTAGGCCTATTCTCAGGTATCATATCAGTACACTCAAGAGCTATCTCAGTTAGATTCAACATTGCATCATGTCCTTCTCTTTCTGCTAATATTTCCAAATCCAATATATCAGTAGACCAATCATTATTCACAACAGTTCTAACCCAATCTGAAAGATCATTAGTTGTTATTTCTTCAATATCATTACCTAAGATATGACCAGGAATTTTACCTGTTATAATCTCTAGCATAATGATACCAAAACAATATACATCAGTTTTGTGTGTCAACTTTTTCCCTTGAACAAATTCTGGTGACTTGCTTATTGCTAACTTTTCTGCATCTTTCTTGGAGGATGAGAGTAAAGGTAAAAAACCATAGTCTATGAGCTTTGAATGGTAACCTTGGTTGTCTTGATGGATTAGAACATTTGATGATTTGAGGTTTGCATGAGGAACTTTGTGAGATGACAAATATTGATGAAGAAAATCAAGACCTTTTGCTATGTCTTTGATAATTGCAAGTCTTGTACTCCAATCAAGAGGTATTCTTCCAATTCCTCTGCCCTCTAGCACCAATACATAATGAATGTTAGTAAAATAATTTTAGGGCTTATTTACTATAACCTGGTCCTTTTTATACGAAACAGTTGACTTTTTATGTTCATCGAGTAATTGATGTATCAGGTCTATAATACAACAGTTACAACATTTTCAATTTTTACTTTGTATGAGGTGGATAATTGGTTAGGGATTTTCCTTTTTTAATGGAGTGAACCAACAATTTCGTCCCTAAAATTGTAATCATTAGTTAAATTAATTCCTAATTTTTACGGATTAGAAATTTTGTCCACGAGATTATAACATGTCAATAAAAAGTATACCTTCATTAAATTCAATAATTAGAGAGCATGATTTTACTTTCGACAGTTGACACGTTAAATGAACATGTGAGACTTTACATTATTGTCACGTCTCTAGGGACGAAAATTCATGTCTCTATAATAGAAAATTCAGAAAGTAACTCCTAGTATTTTATCTAACAAATTATAATAGACAATTACATCCTTGAAGACATGACGGTGATTTCGAACATGACATGTTAAATGAAGATGTGGCAATTGAACTTAACTTAGGAATATTTTTGATTGACATGTTACAATTTCAAGAACAAAATTTGTTCTTCCTCCATTTCTTATTATAAGAAAAAGTTTGTTTTCTACATTCATTGAATGTTTGATGTATCGAATTCATAATATGGTCTAGATACATAAAACATTCTATGAATGTAAAAAGAAATTTTTTTCTTATAATAAGGGAGTATTTCATAAAAACTAGGTACTAATTGACTTGGAATCCAAGGAAGGAAATAAAACTAACCATGTAGGAGTTCAAACAAAGTGCCATCAGAAACAAGTTCATATATGACAAGCTTTTGATCTTCTGAATGATAAAAGGAGATAATCTCAACAACATTTTGATGCTTTATTTCTCCTAGCAATTGCATTTGTTGAATAAATTCCCTCTTGTTCAATTCATTCATGTAGCTAAGTCTCTTTACTGCAACAGTATTACCTGTTTCAAGTGTTGCTTTATATGTAACACCAAAATCTCCTCTTCCTAGAACTTCTGCTGATGCTCTTAATAAATCATCCATATCAAAAACTTGAAATTTCTTGTTGCAAAATTCTAATTGGCCTAATTTTTCAGAATCTTCACTGTTTCCTGCATTGTAAACCATCTTCTTTGCCCATGCTCCAAAAACATGCCCTATAAGAAAAATACAAAGAGACATCTTTTTTCATAAAGAACAGGTAGAACATTATGCACTGTTTGAATAAACAACTTAATTAAAAATATATAGCAAAAGTGTTTATGCCAGTAGATAAGTTATTGCAAAAAGTTTCATAAGAGCTTATAGAAGTAGATAAGCTCAAATAAGTCAATCCAAACAGGCTATAAGTTGTTTTCATAAGCCTTCTTGGAGAGCTTATGGAAATAAGTAGTTGAAAACAACTTTAAGTACATGTACATGTCACAAGTTGTTTCCATAACCTCTCCTAAATAGTCTCAAGTGCTTATGCCTGTACATACCTTAAGAAGTTTGTCATGTACTGTTTTGTTTTGTATTGTTCTATTTAGTACTTACTTTTTGCAAATCAAACGGATTCTATAAGTTATTTTCATAAGCTCTTATGAAATAAACTGAAAATAACTATATGGACATGTCTTACATAACCTTTCCTAAATAGTCTCACAAGTGCTACTAGTTACGCCAGTAGATAAGTTCAAATAAGTCAACCAAACAAAAATAGGATGGAATGCATAAGAAATATCTTACTTGTTGAATCATTTCTTCTTGTTTGATTTCCTCTAGCTTTTCTTTTACAAAACAACATAACAATAATCATTAGAAAAAGAAACAAAACAACTCCAATAGCAATCAAAGCAATAATCCAAACTTGAAGTCTCTTCTTATTTTCTTCCATTGAAGGACTAGGTGGAATAGCAAAAGGAGATGGTTCAGGAGGTTCAACAAAACATGACTTATCCAATGGAAATCCACAAAGATCAGAATTATCATCAAAAGAACTCTTTGGAAACCTTTGAAGCAAAGAAGTTTCAGGAATTTTCCCTACCAAATGATTATATGACACATTGAAACTTATCAATGAAGGTTGATCAAAAGATGGAATTTCACCATCTAAGTAATTCTCTTGTAACTCCAAAACTTTAAGACTTAACAATTCAACATATTCCAAAGGAATTGAACCTGAAAAATGATTAACAGAAAGCTTCACTTCTTCCAAGAAAACCAAACCTGTTAGATTAGGCAATGTTCCAAAAAGTGCATTATTTCTAAAATCAATTTGCCTCAAGAAAGTTATGTTTTGAAGAAATGTTGAAGGTAAATAGCCACTAAGATTAACACCTTGAATTGAAATATGAACAACATGCCAATTTGAACAAGTGATACCAAACCATCTACTAAGGTTGTTTATACAAGGTGGTCCTGTCCAATTTCCATGCAAATTTATAGAAGAATTTAAAGAATCTCTTAGGACTAACAAAGCATCTCTTTCTTGTGGATGAAAATCATTGATTTCAATTTCAATACACAAAACTATGTTCAATGAAACAAAGAACAAAATAATATATAAAAATGTTATGTCAATGACTAAGCTCATGATGTTAGATAAAATTTCAGAAGACATGAGTTTTAGAGTCATAATTAATCATAACTTTTTTCACACTAGTGGTTTTAATATGGACCTTCTATAAAAATATTTAAAGGTTAATCTTTGTGATTAACTTGGTATAGCAGGTTAATCCAAATGGTTTTTTGCTAATATGAAAGTTTAATATTATTGTAAACTTGTTATAGCAGGTGTCAGTTCATGAGGTCCACCATTAGAATATGATCATATTAGTGACCTCTTTTCTATCTAATGATTTATTTTTTGAATTGGACGAAGTTGACAAGGAAAAAATTGTACCAAGATGCTTATCATAGTTGGACACATATGGTATGAACAAGGGGATTATGTTTAATTTCTATGTGATTTATGTTATTAAAATAATTAGTGGTACAAGATGACAGCTTTTCATATAGGAATAAAGGATTTGCATGACATAATTTTATGAAATAATGATATTCTTTAGATTAATTGTATTTTGGTGATAGACATGTTTCGATGTCCAACACTAATTCGATATCAGTTACGTTAAATTATTTTTTTTAAAAAAATTATTTTTAAGAGTTAATAGGTCTTTACCCCCTTGCTAAGTGAGCGTGTTTTGCATTACCCCCCTGCTAATTTTTTTTTGAAGATTGCCCCCTTGCAAAGTTTTTTTTTTTTGGTTTCCCTCCTTTTCCTCTCTTGGATGCAAGAAATTTGAACTTTTTAAATCGGTTGAACAAAATAACCGATTTAAAAAACATAACTTTTTAAATCGGTTAAACAAAATAACCGATGTAAAAGTGCGCTCAATGAGGGAAACAAAAAAAAAAAACTTTGCAAGAGGGCAATCTTCAAAGAATTTTTAACAGGGGGTAACGCAAAACACGCCCACTTAACAGGGGGTAACAACCTATTAACCCTATTATTAATATCAATGTGTTTTTTTTTTTTAATAAAAATATCAATGTGATAGTATCTGTATTTATTTTGTAGTATCTGTGTTGTATCTGATATTGTTCATGCTCTACATTTTATAAATATAAATATTTGATACATTGTTGAGTTGTTGTTGATGGATTAAAAATTCTGTGTTGTGTCAATAGTAGTGACATCGTGGGAATCAAGGAATGTCAATGGTGAGACAATAATTTGGACACTTTGCTTACCTTGTCGACCTTATTTTATTTATTCACTTATTTCAACTTCCTATCAAGAGTGTATTCTATGTTAGATTATTTGAATAAATTGACTATTCTCCAAGATACCCCAAAATTTGTGGTTTGTATATAATAGAGTAATATAAATTTCGTGAGTTTAGTTTAATTGATAGAAACATCATATTATATATAGAAATTAAAATTTGAATTTTGGATACTCCACTTAATTCACATTAAGACCGGCCACTTGACTATTTATTTTTGTCTTTGTGTAAGCACTTGACTATTTGTTTAAAAACAAAGGAGTTGCACAATTATTAAATGGATTTGATATTGTCCAAAATTTCTAGTCACTAATTCTCGGTAGATCTGGTAGTTAGAATTAGAGTTTGTAGTTTAAATTCAATTTTGTTTTTTTTTAAATGTCTAGATTGTATAAAATGTCTAGATTGAGTTTTTTTTTTTTTTTTTTTGACAAGGTGGGGATTTTCTGTTTGTTAAGGGTGGTTATCTATGAAGCTTCGATATTTCAAAAATGGCGAAGTATCGTGTCCAATACCGGTATTTGTCCGATACTTTTCGATACTCGTATCGAAGAGTATCAAACAATTAAAATGATTTTTTTAAAAAAATAATTATTGATATGTGTTGGATACTTCTCCGATACACGTATCAGACAAGTATCGAGAAAATAATATTTTTTTATGATAGAAATTGAGGAGATGAGACTGATACAATTTGTGTTTCCTTTTAAATAGTGAATGTTAGAGTATGATGTTCTTTATGGATTTACAACCATGTGTTTTTGGATGGTACCGAAGATATTTTGTTTTTTGGATAGTAATAATTATCCTTTTTGGGTAGTACTTAATTAACTTGAGATATGTAATTGTCACTTGTTTGCTCAGTTTGAGTAATTTGAATATTAATTTATTATCTTTCTCGATTTTCGTTATGTTTATATATTGTGTATTTGTATATTTAATTTTAAATTTATTTTTAAACAACGTATCGCGACCATATCGTATAAGAAATTTTAAAATATTCTCTGTATCACCGTATCGGTATCGTGTCACGTATCCGGACTTCATAGGTGGTTATAGTGATTTTTTTTGGTGGTGTTGTTAAGGGTGAATTATAGTGATTAATCTTATAGATAAAATATTCGTTTTATGTCTTTTTTTTTACATATGGTTTTATGTCTTCTAATATTATTACTTATTTCTTTAGGGAACAATTTGTAATTTTTGAAAAAATTTAACGGTCAATTTGCAATTTTAAAAAAAATTGTAGGGGTCAATTTGAAATATATGGGAGGAAAGAATTTCAAATTCTTAACTTTTTGTATCATTTAAAATTCCTTAAATTTAGCCGAATGAATCGAAGCGACAAAGGCTGAATCACAGTGGATCGTGGCAGGAAGGTCACTCTGCCACTTACAATACCTCGTCACGTATTTAAGTCGGCTACAAAGGATTTTACCCACCGCAAAATAGGAATTGCATTTCAAGGTGTCCCGCAAGGCTCGTCCACTTTACGAGGTCCACCAACGGCACGTGTCTCTTGGGGGGCCAAGGCTCCTGGTGCTGGTCGGCAAGTGAACGACGGGCGCACGCACACATCGCTTCTTGCCCGAATTCTGACTTAGAGGCGTTCAGACATAATCCAACGTCGAGCTCATGTTACATATTAGTGGGTGAACAATCCAACACTTGATAAATTCTTCTTCACAATAATATGAAGAGCCGACATCGAAGGATCAAAAAGCAACGTCGCTGTGAACGCTTGGCTGCCACAAGCCGGTTATCCTTGTGGTAATTTTCCTTAAATTTAACTTCGACAAAATGTTTCATAAATTTCCTTGATTATCAAAAAAGATTATAAAAAATTTCCAAACAAAGGAATTTAGACCAAAAAAAATGGAATTCCTTCAAAATATTGTTTTAGCTAGAGTTGTTAAAAAGGGCTAGTCAGAATGGGCAACTCTGCCAAACCCGAATTTTACGGGCTTTTTCGCCTGATTCGTTAAATTTCATTTAAAATATGGATTAGCCTGAATGGGCCACATGAAGCCCGATTGCGAAAAATTATAATAATAAATCAAAATAAATATGAGTAATTTGTTTTGAATGATTTGAACTTATTTTGAATGATTTGAACCTTGTCTTTTTTGTTGTTGCTTTTTTTTTTTGGTTACAAAAGAGAAAGCAAAAACAGAAAAGAAACAAAAGAAAAAGAAACTACTCCCGGGTAAAAACTACACCCTGCGCATCAGCGAGAAGAGGCGAAGAAACACCCATGGGAGGTATAGATAATGTCACTAGAGGCGAGTCAGAGAGAGCACCCATCTTTGCCAAAACATCGGCACACGCATTACCCTCTCGAAGAGTATGCTCCACAACAACCTCCAAATCTCCATCGAGGAGTTGACGAATGCTAAGAACCTCATTCGCAAACCGGTGATGAACAGAAACTCCATCACGAATTAAGTTGACGGTCTGAAGCGAGTCTGAGAGGCAAACAATTCTTCTAAATCCATTCTCCCAACAAATATGCAACCCATTTAACACGGCCATTAGCTCCGCAAAAAGGATGCTACAATTAGTAGCAGCCCCATAGAAGCCAAGAAGAAAGTCACCATTATTATTGCGTATCAAACCACCGTAACCAGCAGAATTTGACGCGCCCAACAAACTACCATCAACATTAAGACACACCGTACCTGCCATAGGCCTGGACCAAGAGACTAACCGAGGGTTAATAGGCGTCGTAGGTCTATTCGACGGAGTGAAAGCACCATCACAGGATCTCATTATAGAAGTAATTTTTGACACACTGTCTTGGATACTTTCAACAAAATTGTCAAACATAGCCTTGTTTCTCATGCACCAAATTACCCATACTGTCACAAAGAATATAGAGCCATGTTTCTTGCCAAGATTTTTATACCAAGTAAAACTATCAGTACCTTGAGAAGCCATGTGATTAATATGAATTCCACAAGCATGCCAGACACGGGCTGACTGAGCACACCGAAATAGGCAGTGATCAATATCTTCCGGAGCACTCGTACAACGGGGACAAATGTCATTATTACATATCTGTCTATGATGGAGAACCACCCTCACATGAATTGCTCCATGAATTAATTGCCAAACGAAAAATTGAATGTTCGCTGGTAATTGTAATTGCCAAATCCAGTTCGAATTAACATGCTCATAAATAGGGGTTGGATTTGAAAGCCAATTATAAGCATCCTTGACAGAGTACACACCCGAACTGGAATTGTTCCAAACCCAAACATCAGGCAGGTTGTGCACTATTCTGGGTTGTATTGTTGAAATAGTGTCAACAACTATAGAAGGGAGCTGTGTATAAAGTACTTGAAAATTCCACCTACCACGAAACATCCTTAATTTTCAAGGCTGTATCTTGAATTGCTACAACCGGCACAACCGCACTAAGCCTTTCTTTGAATAACCACGGTTTATACCAGAAGCTCGATTCGCCATCGCCAATTTTGACGGTGAACCCATCTTTAAGAATTTGTATGGCCTTAGCCATGGCGTTCCAGATCACCGAACCACCTGTAACAGTAACATTAAAAGGTAATTCTCCCTTTAGATAACGGTCATGGAAAAGGCTAACCCACAACTTGTCTGGTGCCTGAATCATCTCCCAAATAAGTTTACCCAGGAGCGCTGTGTTCTGAGTCCTAGAACATCTCACGCCTAGCCCTCCGTATCTGCGGGGTTGCGTGATTTTTTTCCAGTTAACCATGTGTATCCCAGAATCACCTGTACCTTTCCAAATGAATTTTCTAACAATCTTATCCAGGTCATCACAAACGCTTTGAGGAAGCCAATTAATTTGCATGTGATACGATGGTAAGGAGGAAAGAACTGAGTTAGCCAGCACAACTCACCCGGGTTTATTCAAGAGCCGACACTTCCAAGAAGCCAATTTCGCATTAACTCTATCATAAACATCACCAAAGTCTTGTTTACGAACCTGCCCATAAAACATTTTGAAGCCGAGATACTTTTCAAACCTATTTGTTGCGAGAATCTGAGTGCAACTAGCAACAATATCTCTTGTGTGACGCGTCACCCCCAAGGACGTACAAAATTTAGACTTCTCAAGGCTAATTTTGAGCCCCGAAATAGCACAAAATTTCTGAAGCACTTCATCTATAACTTCTGCTTGGGCTAGAGTCGCCTTACCGAATAGAAGAACATTGTCGGCAAAGAAAAGATGGGAGAGGTAGGTTCCACCTTGAGTCATCTGCAAAGGCTTCCATTTTGAAATGCGAACTTGTTTGTTGATAAGAGCACCTAGCCTTTCCATACAGAGGACAAAAAGGTAAGGCGAAAGAGGGTCCCCTTACCTCAGCCCCCTAGACGGGGTGAAAGGATCAGTTTTGCTACCATTCCACAAAATAGTATTTGCCGATGAAGTGATACCGAACATAATGAGAGAAATGATCCAGGGGGAAAATTGTATTTCATCAGAGTATCCCGCAAAAATCTCCAGTCAACTCTATCATACGCCTTGTCAAGGTCTAGTTTGAAAACCATGTCTCCCTTCTTTCTTTTAGACTTCCTCATAAAATGTAAAACCTCTTGTAGCACAATTGCATTGTCCTTGGTACTTCTGCCTGGAATGAAACTATTTTGTAACGGGCTCACAATTCCATCCAAGAAGGGTCTCAAACGAGCTACAATAATCTTCGATATCAATTTATAAGCAACATTACAAAGGCTGATCGGACAGAAGTCTTTAAAGGTGCGCTGGTTATCACCTTTAGGTAACAAGACAATAAGCGTTTCACACACTTGGGGATCATAGTAGCCTTTTTCGAAGGCAAGCTTAACAAAATTCCATATATCGTCACCAATAACATCCCAAAATAATTTGAAAAAAATAGGCTGAAATCCATCCGGACCAGGGGCTTTGTACGACTTCATACTCATCAAAGCATCATGCACTTCCTTTTTAGTTACCGGCTTCATTAACTCAGTGTTGGCGAAATCATCGAGAGTGGCAACATCATCCTCGTTACTACTGGTACTGATCTGCTGAGTAGTACAAAAGAGTTCTTTGAAGAAATTTAAGGCTTCCTCTTTCATGACATCTGGATCGGTGCACCATTCCCCCGTTTGGAGCTTGATGCCATGGATTTTATTTCTCTTTCGACGGATGATAGATTGGGCATGAAAGAAGGATGTATTTCTACTCCCAAGCTTGATCCATTGTTCCCTAGATTTTTGAAACCATAGAGTTTCCTCTTGAAACAAAATACTCTCGTATTCTATAAGTAAATCTTTTTGCAGCCGCAAAAAATTAGCAGAATCAATGTTTTCAAGCGCTCTTTGAATGCCTCGAAGTCTTGCTTCCACTTCTTTTTTACGAGCAAAAATATTTCCAAGCACATTCTTGTTAAATTCCATAGATTTCTGCGCCACATTATGCAAACGGCGGACAATGCTAGCATGCTCCATGCCCCAAGTATCTTTGACTAATGGGGGATAATCTTTGTGAGTGAACCAAGATGCTTGGAATCGAAAGGGTCTGCCATCTCTACTAGCCATAGAGTTACTACACCTCAGGAGAAGTGGATTGTGGTCTGATTGTCTGCGTGTCAAATGTTCCACTGTTGCCTCAGTAAAATGCATACGCCAGTCATGATTGCCCATGCCCCTGTCAAGCCTCCGATAAACTAAACGACCACCTCTGCAGTGTCCCTGCCATGTGAATTTAGACCCAAAAGATCCTAGATCAATCAAGCCACATCTGTCGATATTTTTTTCAAACACACTAGCCTTTGTCAGAGAAAACACGCCTCCTCTTTGTTCCCGTGGCAGCAGAATATCATTGAAGTCTCCCATCACTAACCATGGCAAGTTAACATCTTTAGCTAGCTGCTCTAAATGGTCCCATAAAGCATTTCTAGATGTGTAAGTAGGACTCGCATAAACAGCAGAACATAACCATTTCGACGAACCTTTAGAAATGGTGAAACTAACACATTGTTGCATTTTTCGAACCAGGGAGAAGCTATAATCACTCCCGCGCCGTTGAATGGCCCAAATTCCACCTGAGTGACCTTGAACTTCTTGAATATCAATCCTGTCATATCCCTCTCGAGCCCAGAACTTTTCTGACGATTTGAAAAGGGTATGAGTTTCGAAAAGAAAAATAACATCGGGCTTGTACCGATTTATCAAATCATGCATATGACTCAAGCTTTTCTTATTAGCAAAGCCTCTGACATTCCACGCAAGGATAGAAAAATCCGAGAAAGCTTTCATGGTAAACATCAGGTAGAAGAACAAGGCCAGACCGACCTTATTGACGGAGTGGGGATTTTTCCACCACCATCGCCTCATCCTCATTCGTGACGCCATTGATATCATTAGTTGCAGTGGCATTCGAATTGAAAACCGTATCAGGAGGGTCAGGGGGCTTAACAATCTCACTGACTTGGTGTTGTTGCTGTTGGGAGCTGCCAACAAAAGTGAAATCTGATATTTGCTTCAGGATAAGATCTCCATCATGGGTCAGGATTGAAGTTGGGGTAACCCAACCTGCCCGCTCCAAATTAATTTTCTTTTGGCGTGGAGCAGCTGTATTTGGAACCTTCCAATCTCTTAGTTGTATTACTAGGCTTGTTGGGCTCCACAACTCTTTGGCCCAAACCCCTTGCTCTCTTATTTCTTTTCTTGATCCACACTTTAGGTACCTCAGATGATTCCCCAGGATGATATTTAGAGCCCATTATGTGAAGGTGGCCCCCACTATTATCAAACTTTCCCTCTTCAGCCAGTTTTGGAACGTTGTGCACTTTATTAGGAAATTTGGAATTTTCCTTGTTACCTGTCTTATCTCCATGCAGATTTGGACGTGTTTTTCTCCCAAGATTTTTCTTCCTATTAACTACAAGCCAATCTCCATACAAATCTTCCCCACCAATCACGGGAGCATTCAATGTTTTTTCCTTATTCTGAGCATCAGCCATCAACGGCGCCAGTACCACCGCCGGACTTGGTGTTCCATCTCCCTGCGTGCCAGTGCCATCTTTCGTGAGTATCTTGTCCGTTACAGTAGATGAAGATGGGCAGTTGCGTGCTACGTGTCCATAGATACCACACCGTTGACATAACAAATGCAACCCCTCGTATTCCACGTGATACCAGAAATGACGAAACCAAACTTTGCCAACCACCGGTTTATCCAGATCAATCTCGATACAAACTCTTGCAAACTTACCCCTAGATGCGTCCAGGGTACGAAGATCAACTTTGATTGGCCTGTCCACCGCAGAGGCTAGGGCAAGAAGCAAACTTTCATCATAATACTCCATCCCCAAGCTTGGAAAACGTATCCAGACAAGTGTTTTATTAATCTGTACTTGTGAAGATATGAAATCAGTTGTCCAAGGTCTAATTGCGATGCAGTGGTCAAAAATCATCCAAGGACCGCCATTAATAACCTTCTCACGATCCGCCTCCAAATCAAATTTCACCATGAAAAAACCATGTCCAATATCCACTGTTCTGGACTGGGCCTACGCATCCGAGCAGGCCCCATCACTAGTGTCGGGGAGATTCTCCGAGCATAATCTCCTCCATCCACGCAGTGTCAACGCTACGTCGGGCACGCCTGCCCAACAAATACGCATCTGTGGCGGGCACATCCTCTGTGTCGAGCACATCCTATGGTCAAAATGTCGAGCACGTTCATTCAAGCCTATCCTCTCCGCATTCTACGCATAGTGGCTTGACCCAGGATATGGACTGCAACCGTCTTTCCTGCTCCCACGCAGAAATCCTGGCAGTTATCCTCATTGGGCTTGCTCTGCGCGGCCCAATAGTGATAATCGTTGGCCCCGCGCTGGGGGCTTATAAATACTCCTCATCATTGAGGAGTCAGGTATTCAATTCTTGTTCTCTCAACCTCACTTCTTGTATATGTGCTGACTTAGGCATCGGGGTGTCTGCAGGTACAACCCCCCCTCTGTTTTCAAAGCAACCGTCAAGACCACGCGTGACTAGCAGCTGGCCATCGATCGAACGTCCGTTCCAGGTACGATCATTGGCGACTTCACTGGGGACGTGAGTCTTCCCCCTTTCTCAAACTGAAAGAAAAACCATCCAGCAAATCTTCAGTCATGGCCACTGGTAGCACACCTTCACCTCAGAACGACGGAACTACTCCTCAGTTCTTTGACGCCGACGGACGTCCCATGTCAACCGTCGTCGAACACCGCGACGACGTCATCGTTCCTAGCAACGAAGACGATCAACAGGCCAACGCCGCCGTCGATCTCGAAGCTGACGAAAGAGACGGACAGGAATGTTCTCCGTTCACCGAAGACGAGGACCAAGTCCTCGAAGTTCCGGGCCCCGACGTCGGAAAAACTAGTTCATCTGGAAAAGCCCCCGCGGCTAACCAAGTTACCGAAAGTCCAGGACAACAAGTCCTTACTATAACTGCAGCAGACTTCAAAACGCTGGTTGATACCATCAAAGAACAGAATCGCCGCTTGGAGTCCCTCGAGAAACACTACCGTCCTCCCCGCCATGGAGCCGAGGACGCTAACCGCCTCCAGCCGGCGCCCAAGAAAAGGGGACGTACCCCTCCCCGCGAGGATCGTCCAGCCCAGACTAGCAAAAGAGGAAAGGGAATCGTAATCCGTGAACCTTCTCCTTCCCGCAAAACGCGGCCACCAGGCGGAAATTCCGCAACTACTTCCGCTGATCGTGGAAAGAAACATGTGCATCCTAATCCTCCTCCTCCGCAGTACAACGAGGAACGCTCCCCATCTCCTCGGGGGTACAACTCACCTCGCCACCAGCCGAGCTCGAGTGACGAGGATGACAACCAAGGACCCCTATCCTGGGATATCCTCAACGCTCCTCTTCCTCCAGGTTTAGAGAAGCCACCTTCTAACCTGGGGAAATATGACGGGCTGGGAGACCCTGACGACCACATCAACAATCTCAACGTCCAGCTGAATTATCGTCAGGTCAAGGGACCCATCAAGTGCAGGCTGTTCTCGACAACCCTAACCAAGGGAGCGCTTGACTGGTACAAAGCCCTTCCCCGAGGATCCATTACATCATGGAAAGAACTATCTGAACGCTTCAAGAATCACTTCACAGCTTCGCGTCGCCCACCTAAGTCGGTGGCCACCCTCGAGCACATCGTTCAGGGAGAGCGCGAATCTCTGCGCGCCTACCTTGACAGGTTCAACAAGGAAGCTGTTCAGGTCCCCACTACAGACATTATGAAGAAGTATCTGATCGAACGGGGTCTCCGCCGCCCCAGCGAATTTGCTAAGTTCATTGGGATCTCCCCACAGGAGACGCTCAACGACCTCCTCCGTAGGGCAAGAGCCTTCATTGAATACGAGGAGAAAGTGGCTGCTGCAAGTGTTCGCAACCCACGAGCAGAGAGCTCCTCGCCAAGGAGCACGTGAAAACATGTGGCAAGTACCAATGACACAGGGACATGATCTTGGCTCCTCCGTCCGAGCTCAAAGCATTGTCCTCCACGTGGCCCTTCGCATGGTGGGGCATACCACATTAAGACCCTGCAAGGGCAAGAACTTACTCGCACTTGGAATGCTCGAAAATTAAGGCAATATTATAGCTAAGGTGATCACGAGCACGTTGACTACACGAGCACGTGCACCTCGACAACGGGCAGACACCAAGGTACAGGTGCCCGCCTCAAACTTCTATAAGGATAACAAACCCAACTTGGGAAAGCTCAGAACACGAGCCCCCTCGTCCTCGTACCATGGCTTGACCCCCAGCTCGCGATGGGAAGGTGAAGCTACGGCAAACAAACCTCTTCCCCGACGTTTGTGCGCTGTTATGTTCGGGGCCGAACCTCCGAACGCCTGGGCAGTTCCCCAAACTGCTCATGGTAACGCCGAGCAAGAAATCAACCTTCCTCGACGCAATCTATCTTGTCGACCTAGGACATGCCAATGTAGCCATCGTCGAACAGAGCGACAAGGCGAACACAACTTCGCATGATAAATCCGAGCAACCCTACTTTCAGGTGCGAGCAGAAAAACAAATGTCGAGCATACACACCATGCGGGCAGAAAAATAGATGCCGACCAACCCTGGCATACCTTCATACGCGCGAGCACGTACTCGTGAAAACGCGTGGGGCTACAAATAGACTCGCGAGCACGAATTCGCGAGCTCCCACGTACGTGCAGCAACTACGAATTGAAGCGCGAGTGCACGCCTGCGCGCAGCAGTCGCGAATTGAATTGCGAGCGTAGATTTACGAGCACATAAATTTCCTCGTCGACAAGCGACGAATATCTCGTAAATACGAGCGCAAGCTCGCGAAGAACTTCAAAAACTCAGGGGAGCTCAATTTTCTCCTCAACGACACTAAATCTTCAACAAGTCATTACTCTTATGCCTAAGAGCAATAACTTGGGGGGCTCCTGTTCTGGACTGGGCCTACGCATCCGAGCAGGCCCCATCACTAGTGTCGGGGAGATTCTCCGAGCATAATCTCCTCCATCCACGCAGTGTCAACGCTACGTCGGGCACGCCTGCCCAACAAATACGCATCTGTGGCGGGCACATCCTCTGTGTCGAGCACATCCTCTGGTCAAAATGTCGAGCACGTTCATTCAAGCCTATCCTCTCCGCATTCTACGCATAGTGGCTTGACCCAGGATATGGACTGCAACCGTCTTTCCTGCTCCCACGCAGAAATCCTGGCAGTTATCCTCATTGGGCTTGCTCTGCGCGGCCCAAGAGTGATAATCGTTGGCCCCGCGCTGGGGGCTTATAAATACTCCTCATCATTGAGGAGTCAGGTATTCAATTCTTGTTCTCTCAACCTCACTTCTTGTATCTGTGCTGACTTAGGCATCGGAGTGTCTGCAGGTACAACCCCCCCTCCGTTTTCAAAGCAACCGTCAAGACCACGCGTGACTAGCAGCTGGCCATCGATCGAACGTCCGTTCCAGGTACGATCATCCACCATATCCATATCCCCGGTTAGCTTCCATATTGTTCGGAGCCGGTCTCGCATTGTCACAAAGCCTAGAGTCTTGCCCAACAATTTTACAATGATGGCATGCTGCCATGGGAGCCATAAGTCTTGCAACACACTATCATCCGCATAGCACTTTGGACGGCGTCGATCTCCATCTCCGAACTCGATTCTAAATAAATTCTGACTTATCAAATCAGTCGCTTCACGTCGTGGAATCGGTGTTTGATTACCCAGTAACTTATCTCTGAACGATAACTTGTTGCCGGACGCTTGTGATGGATCCGGCGGTCGCTTTGGCAGGGGTCCCGTGTGAGACATTTGATCACGAAACTTGTTTCTTATTTCCTTTGCTCGAAAACCTCAGTGAAAGGGAAGGGTAACTCGAACGTGCAGAGAGATCCTATCAATCTTCGTCGGCCGCGTTGTTGCTTGATATATGATGCCTGGATTTAATTAATTTGTGTTATTTTGGATGATTGATAACTAGATGTGCTATGATTTGGTTTGCTGGAAATGCAATGTATGTTTGGATATTTGAGCCTAATTTGTGAAAACAAATTGTCCCTATTTTTAGTGTAAGAAATGCAATGTAGATTTAGTTCAATTTATGAAAAAATTATTGTATATATATATATATATATATGTATATATAAGTTTTGAGGTTGTATGTTTGTATGCTTTTTTGGTATATTTTTTGGAAAAACTAAAAAGAAAAGCGGCATAGCTCGTATAGCGTCGGGCTCAGATCATATTTTTCTAGCCTGTTTTACATCTGGGCTTTTTGGTTTGAAGCCCGTGCAAGTTGGCCCAAAATAGGCTAGATTTTCATAGCTATAAACTACCTCCAGACATTCATTCATCTACTCTACTATTAAAATCACAAACATTAAGTGAGGGTAAGAAAGTCTTTTAACAACAAATATTCTTTAAAAATTGTGATTTTTTCTTATAAACATAACTAAAATAATTTCTCTTATGATAACATCACAGAATTAGTATTTTAGAATTTTCAAGTGGGTTGGTTGACTTGTTGTTGATCTATTTAAAAGGAAAGAAATAATAGAATTTTCTCTAATCAAGGGTCTTGTATGATTTGTTATTTGATAAAGTAAATTTTTTTGCTTTGTATTAGTTAAAGATTCGGCAGATGAATTTTAATTATGCTTATGCTTTTTTTTTTTTTTTTTTGTCTTAGATGAAGTGGTAAATCCACTGAAAGCTTATGCCTTAAATATATGGTGGGTTCATCCCTTACCTTGTTTGTTTAAAGATTCATCATTCATTATGATTAATGCGGTATTTATTTTTATATAATTTTTAACATAGTTACTTTGTAGTTTTTTTTTGTTAGGCACACCTTGTACTTTTTTTGACTAAAGGCACGCCTTGCACTTAACTTGCTATTTTAATATATTCATTTGGCATAAAAAAAATTATTTCGGAATTTTTGAACTTTAATATGACGGTAAAAGGATAAATATTGAATTTCAGAGATTTTAAGTTCGATTGCCACAATTAATACCCTACAGTCTTACTACCTTGAGACATTATCCGCGATTCTAAATTCATAGATTTTTTATTGTTTTTTTTTATTTTTATGTTAAGTAGTTTAGTGGTTAAAAATTTTACTCTTAAAGTAAATAACTTGAGTGTCAGATTTGATCTCTAACTCATACATATGATATGATGTCCATATTGAAGTAGCAGAGTTTTACACAAGAAAGGGGTGGTTGAAATGTGAATCTTTAAAAATTTTAGCTTAATAGACAAAATAGGTTAGTGAAAAATAGTTGAGCAGACATTCAAGATCATTCTGAAATGATCTTGAAGTCAGTGTATGAAATATATGATAAAATAAAACATTAGGGAATTAAAGAAATCAACACCAAAAGTTAGGATTTGGATCCTCTCCAATTTTCTATCCAATGTTTTCTCTCCTTTTCTTAATCCAATGGTCTTTAAATTATAAAGAATAAAAAATTACTTAAGAAGAGAGAGAAAATAAGCAAATGAATGGTTAAGATCACATTGGAGAAAAAACATTGGAGAGAAAATTGGAGAGGATCCAAATCCCAAAAGTTATACTAGTTCGCCCTTTAACATTGGGTTACGTATAGTCCCCACCTCCTGTGAGTTTATCCACTATAATCTTCTGATCTTACAAATTCAAGATTATAGTACTTCTTTGATCTAGACTTAAGATCAAATCCCAAGCTCTTACAACTTAGTCTAGGCTTAGTCAGACCTTGACTGATCACTCTATCAATAGTTACATATTGACTTGAGCTTCTTACAATAATAATAGACTAGTCACCTTGCCCGTGCGTTAGCACGGGTCATTATACTATAATATATCGCACGGGTCATTATACTATAATATATTTAACACATAAGAATGTATTGGCTTATGTGAATCAAAATAACAATGCACAATTGTTAAGCAAAATGCTTACTTTTGTAAGTTAACATATATTAATCAATATTAATCTACACTTAAATTTTTTGCATATTTTAGTCCCATAAAAAAACAAATAATAATAAGTATTTATTTATACCAAAAAAATACTTTTTAGTCTTGCCAGGTTGCAGGATCACTATGATAAAAAAAAAAGTTGCAGGATCACTATGATAGGGGAGCTTGATTGATAGCTTGCAAGAAAAGACTTGAAATAAAAATGATTTATTGGAATAGACATGTGTATCCATCTTCAAATTTTTTGTCATTACAGTTTTTTTTTTACTTATTGCAATGAATTTCAATTAATAGCCGATAAATACTCTTATATTTCCAAGTAAAGATAGCACATTGTTTGTTAAGCGTGAGAAAAGATTAACCAAATAGTAGTGTCATTTCTTAATATTGAATATGGTTAATGCATTATAAATAAAAGTTTTCATGACACCAATTGCAAATTATGATTGTATAATGTTTATGGTGATCTTTTGATAACAAAAATGAATAAAAAAAATTAGAAATTTCCAACTAAGTTTATCTTTTTGATACAAAATCATTTATTTATTTGAAATTTACCATTATGATCAAGCTTCATATGTGCCAAACAGCATACTAACATACCCTCTAAAATTTCAACATTCAAACTGAAAATATTACATGTAATAAAGTTCAAAAAGAGCTGCCAAAATTCAATCTAATTAATATTAAAAAAAGCACCAGTTGTGGATTAAAACCACTTTTTTGCAATTATCAAAATATATTGTCTTGTACATCAATAAAAATAATATCGTTGATTATGTAAACAGACGATCCAAGCTTGATCCATAGTCCTTCTGTTCAGCTTTCTGGATCAACCAATGTTGCAAACCAAATAAATCTCATTGTGGAGGTTAGGAGAAAAAAAATTTGGAAGCATAAATAGGAAAAAATTGTAATAACAATGAAGAACCTAGCTGCAGCAAAAAAACTAAGGGCTCAAGAATATCATCATTTTCCACCCATTGATGTTGAGACTGCAAAAATTATAATTTATTTAAATCAATATATTAATTTCAATACAAAGACGGAAGGAATAAAATTATATATGAAAGAAATAGAAAATGAAAAAGAATAGATGTATCGTTTATTTACAAACTCAATATTCAAAAAAAATAAAAAGATCCACAAATACACCTCCAATGTCCTTCGATTATCAAAAACTTATTGTTAAGCTTCTCTTTTATTGAATATCCCAAACACTATTAACGTGAAGATAAAATGCAAATATTAGTATCAACTATCCTTACATCATAGTTGATTTGAATTGATAAGAAACTACATATGAATTATCAAAAAAAAATCATTAGGAAAGGGAAAAATAAAGATACCATAACATGTAAACAATACACAGTATACACTTCACTAATTTGAAGGTTAACACAACAGTTGTGTTTTTGAAAAATGATAGAGAACAAAAAAAAAACTATTTAAACAAAACCAAATTCACAAACACGATTAAAAAATGTTCAAGAAGAGAAGAAGTCTCATTGTAAGTTGCTTAACCTTTTTTGTTCTTATCTGCAATATTGTAAAGAAGTCTCATTGTAAGATGAAAAAAAAAAAAAAAAAAAAAAAAAAAAAAAAAAGCAGAAGCATGAACCTGCATCAGTGAGATTCAACCATAGCAGGTTAGGAAAGAACATTGAAATGGTGGAGATAATCTCAGATTAGGAAATTTAAAACGAAGAAGATAATTATAAAAGTAAGGGAGAAGATGGACATGCGCAGAAAAAGAGGAAAAAAATTTAGAAGGAAGAAGAATTTTGTTCAAATTGAGGTGATATTTTGTTAGTTGAAAGAGAGTGAGGAAGGGAACTTTTTTAGAATCGTGCAGAGACAGGAAAAAAGAGAGAGAGTGTGAGAGTGAATAGCAATAGCAGTTATTAATAATTGCTATTTTTTAGGAAAAGTAATATATTGAATACATAGGAAAAAGGAGGATAGATAATATGTTGCTATAATCAAGGAATTTTTTACTGCCATCTCACCTTGTGTATTGTAAAATGCATAGCACTATTATTATTCCAAGAAAGAGATTTAAAAAAGCATAACAGTCTGTACGTGATAGAAGGGAAATTAATGAGTGGACCAAATTTTAGTTGGAATAATAAGCAAGCAATTAAATTGTGTGTTAATTACATCTGATTCCCGCCGATTAGCAAGGAAAATTAGGGTTTAGGAAGTTGCCTCTTATTCGGATTAAAGATAAAGATTTGGTTATAAGCTTAAATTTAATCTCAATACAAAATGAGAAACTTATAGTGACAATCTATATTATAAATGATAAGATCTTTTTAATGAACAATAGAGAATGATAGTATCTAAAAGAGTTCTTGAACTGAGAGATTGAAATACTTTGATTATGACTTGATTGCTTGAAATAACTCTTGTGTATTAACATAGATCTTCATGCTATTTATAGATGCAGTTTGAGTGTAATAACTTATTTTTTAAATTATTTTAAAAATAATAACTATTTAAATAAAATATTAATTAAATAATTAAATATTAGTGGTTGTTGGTGGTGGCCGGACGCCGAAGTACCACCGATAACCACCGTACCGACCGCCGGAGTACCACCGCTGACCACCGTACCGGCCGCCGGAGCACCGTCGGCAATCATCGTTTCGACCACCGGAGCACCACCGCCGACCACCGTATCGACCGCCGCCAACCATCGCGTCGACCATCGGAGCACCACCGTCGACCGCCGGAGCATCAGCCCCTCCACCATCTTTTTAATTATTTATTTATTAAATTATATAACTAATGTTAGTGAATTTGAAAATTTGGGCTTTTAAACAATTGAGCCTCAATTTTAAAATCAATTGCAAACCAATTATGAAAAATTGGATTTTGTTTAGAATTGGTTTTTTTAATTTGATTGGTGTGATTTTTTCTTAAATTAATTATGATACTAAAATTGAATATGGTTTGGTTAGTGATGTGGTTAAGGATCACCATATTTTTTACACACCCGTGACGCAAGTTGTACTTAAGAGAATAAAGAATGTTGTACTTTATAAAAACATTATAGAAGAATGTTCTGACATGGTACTTGCAAGAAGTGCATCACAACTATGAGTTCACACTTTGTTGCAATAATTCCTCTAATTTTCTCGGTGCTAAATTCCTCCTAATTTTCTGTTGCAATAAAAAAATTCCTCCTAAGTTCCTACTAATTGAGTTATTCTCGTTGCTAAATACCTCCTAATTTTCTCTTGCAATAAAAAAAATTTATTTAATAAATATGGTGGGTTCATCCCTTAGCTTGTTTGTTTAATAAATTAATTTTCTGGTGCATTCGGCAAATGAATTTTAATTATGCTTATGCCTTGAATATATGGTGGGTTCATCCATTAGCTTGTTTGTTTAAAGAATCAAGATTCATTATGTTTAATGTGGTGATTTATTTTTTACAATTTTTCTTTTGACGATTTATTTTTCTACAATTTTGAACATAGTTAGTTTGTACTTTTTTTTTAGGCACACCTTGTACTTTTTTTTTTGGTACAAGCACTACAAGAAATTCAGCTATTACTCACGGAAAAAGTCGTCGGTAACTGACAAAAGCCGTGGGTAACGTTGAACAAGTGACGGATTACCCACCGCCACAAAGTGGTGGGAAAAAGCCTCATTGGTAATTTTTATCCATGGCCAAAAAGCCGTCTGTAATTTACCGACGGCTTCACCATGAGTAATTTGTGTGTAAGCAAAATTTCAACAACAACTTGTTTGTCTCGAATTACCCACGGCTAAACCATCAATAGTAGTACCCACGTAGGTAATATATCTAATTTCATTATGCGTTTCACTAATTACCAACATATAACATGTAACGCCCCAACTAAAATATCTAGAATATTTAGTCGGAACATTAATAACTGGAATCTGAGTACATTAAATTATAAGGAGTTAACTGAATAATATGTTATCATTAAGATAATAACTGAATATTCAATACAATCAGCGGAAATGAACTACAGAAAGATAACAAGCTAAAATGAAAACAAGGAAGAAGACAAAGTCTTCTAAGCTGACAATCCAAACTCGGCTCCAATCGTCAGGTCCATCCTGGTCCCTGCTCCGAAATAACCTGTCTTATCTGTATCAAAAGGGAGTGGGGTGAGACAGTCACTTCGTCTCAGTGGGTCCTACTACCCTCCTAGTGGCGACTACGCCGGGGCACCTAATCAGTCATAACATATACATTTCATAACATAATATCATAAAGCATAATTTAAAGGTGTATCACAGATTATTAGTCTTATTGATTTTAACCGCAAGGCACTCTGAGGTGAGCATCTTTCAGGGGCCTGCCTTGTCCGCTGAACACGAAGTGTTTCCGGCATACAGCTCACAAACATTTTCCTGATGGAGGCTTCCGAAGGAAGTCCATAAAGCGATAATATTAACCGCACATAACTGACTGATGCTAAATTAATTCATGCTACCATAATTATCCCAAACTCGGGGAGCATACATAATTCTAAATTCCCTAAGTCAAGCCCTAAGATTGCATCGTGATTACAAACTATGCGTATTTTATATTAATTCTATTATTGCAAGAAATATCAATTTAATTCGAGGATCTAAAACGAGTGTATAATTTTAGAAAACATTAAAAAAAAATAGAGTCAGTTAGGCCTAACTCGCTACAGCGAGTAATCATATTCTGGGCTGAGTCAAGCTCGCCGGGCCAACAAGTGCTCGCCGAGCGAGCAGAAGCTCGCCGGGCTAGCCTTTGCTCGCCGGGCCACTCATCAGCTGCCCAGAATATGAGCACTCGCTTGAAGGCTCGCCAGGAGCTCGCCGGGCGAGTTCTGCGTAAAATGCCTCTGTTTTGCAGAAAATCGTATTTTTCAAGTAACCCACCTACAATCCTCAAATTAAACCTATGCAACAATGTAATAGATATATAATACGACAGTTTGGAGGAGAAATTGGGAGTTATTTCTCCTCACACATAATTTCCCTAAATTTTCCTATGTTTGCATGCATGTTTAAATTCATGGGAAACTAACTACCTAGCCTAAAGAACCCACCTGTTGAAGCTTTAAATCCTTGCTTCTTGGGCTCTAGAACAGCTATCAATACTCCCAGCAACTCTCACGAACCCACTGGACAGATTTGAAGGATTTGATGAAAATGGTGAACTTTGAACTCTAGCTTGCTCTATGATTTTTGGAATGTGTTTGATGCTTGATACAGAGAGGTACAATAACAACATCATAGAATTCCTACTGATAGAACAGAGATGAACTTGTTTTTGATTGCATGCAAGAAGATTGAGTGGAGTTTTAGTGAGAGTGAAAGGGGTTGTTATTGATGCGTGGAAGAGAGGAAAAAGGGAGCATAGGTTTCTAATTTCTAGTGTTTGCATGTATGAAATCTCTGAAGTTTGGACAGTTTGAATGTAGAGAGTTTTTGAAATCATAATGAACATGTGAAAAGGGAAGATAAGTGGAGACTTGGAAGACTTGGCATGTGTATGTGTGTATATGGCGTGAGAGGGAGAGAAGAGAGTAGAGTTGAGGTTTCAATTTCTGAATGTGTAAGAGAATAATGAATTAGAATTGCATGTATCACCCTTTTGTATTAAAAGGTAATGTGATGAGGAGTTGGCTTGAGAGAGTTAGTGTAGTGATGAGGTGTTGAGTGGATTAGTGAGTCATAGCTATTGGTGAGGTGTTGCATTTGGAGAGAAAGTGAAAGTGAGTCATGGGATATGTCATGAGAGGGAGGGAAAATTCAATTTGGTTAAGTGTAAGGGAAAATTCAATTTCTACACACTAAACACTTGGATTCTAGGTCTAGCTAAGATTAATTTCCAGTAATAATTCCTAAAATAAGAGACAAAGCTCTAATAAAAATTAATTAGGAAATTTTAGAGTCGGGATATTACATAACATCACTTGTGTGTCATAATAATTATATAATTCACATTACCTGTATATAATCGAGAAAAACATTAAAAAAAAATAGACCAAAATTTGATCATTTTTATATAGCTTCAATTCAATTTGACATGAACATCAATCCATGAATCTCAATAAAAATCAATCACCTAGTGTAAAAAAGTCTAAAAACAATTCAATAAAATAAGTCTACAAAAAGTAGAATAGAAGATAATCTAATAATCTAGGCCGTCGACAGAGTCATCTTTGTCATAGTCTCGATGATGAGGGTGTTGGTCACCCTTGATGCAAGCAACGTACTTTGAACCAATTTATTCACTTGTCTCTCCAAGTTATGTTCGCTGATTTGCTCTTCAACTTTCTTCCCGTGCTACTCTATGCATCATCCTCGATTTGCAGCATTTGCTCTCTGCTCAACTGCTTCCATAACTACTATTTGCTTGGGTCAGGGAGGAGACGCATGCCTTGTAATGCTTGGAAATGTCTCCGACACAATAGAAAAGTTCTTGAGTGTTGCCCCCGGGTCGCAGCATCAACCCATTAGTGCCATTACAAGCTAGATGCACCCCTACACTTGGGAGTCATGTTTCAACTTCGCAGCGTCAACCCTTTGGTGCCACTACAAGCTAGAAATATATTCCTGTTCAAGTGAAAACAATCTGAAACTTAATACATTATGTGTATAGCAACTCCAATAAAAATTAAAGTTATGTGACAGTCACTTAATTACACTTAGATAAATTTTCTGGGCTCTTTCATCCACCCATGAGAAGTCCTTTTTCATACCAACGTGAGCTATATATATACACATACCAACCTTTATTGCTTTGTCTAAAGTAGAAAATAAAACTTTTATTTAAAAACAAATACAGCACAAGGAATGGAAACAAGATGTTAGTACAACCCAACCCAACAAAAAAGAACAGAACAAAAAATCCCATATAATCACACACCTCAATACAAAATAAAGGAAAAATGATCCAAACATATGTTGGTTTGAATTTTCAATTTTGAAATTTGAAAGACTATAAATTTTTGTATTATGTGGACAGTTAGTACATGCAATATTCCTATTGAATATTTATACATAATAACTTCCTTTCTAACATCTTCACACATGTAATCATACATGCATAATAACTCCCTACCTGTGACATCAAGAACATGACAATAGCTAACATGTTAAATTAATTTACCAACATAGCATGAAATTAATACATGTGATGTGATATTTAGTAACACAGATCAATTTTCTTTTCAGCAAAACACAACAAAATATTAGAAAAGAGAACCATCTCAATCTTATTCAAGACTCACAGTGAACTATTAAGATAACCAAGATCGATGACGATGGTGAACCCAGAGATTAAATCAATAGGACCACCTACCAATGTGCTGAGAGCAAAAATGATCACGGTTTGCAGAGGGAAAGACATCACACATGCATATTAAAGCAATCCAACACCAAACAACAACAATAAAAGTCACATCAGAAACTAAAATATTTTTAATAACAGAACCTACACTACAATACAAAGGATCATGTTTATTTGATAGGCTGTGGCCAGAACCTACACTATAAATTTTTTGAATATTAGAAAGAACCTACATTACATACCTGCATAAATATCCAACAAATTGATTCCATCTATATACCAATTGCGACTAAAATAAGAAATACAATATAATCAAGACAGTGAGGGCATATAACAAATTGTAATAACTTTATTAAATGAAGATTGGAAGTGCAAAGGATACCTTGTTTAGTCATTGTTTCTTTGTTGTTCCAAATCATATAAAAGCCGAGAACATCTCCTTGAGTTAGATAAATTGGATGGCAGAAACTATAATTAAGAATCGATATCCATTATTAATTGGCAAGAAAATAAATACTCAAAAATCACATCTCGTAAAAATACAAGTAAACAATAGGAAAGTGAGGAGTACCTGTTCTTCACTCATGAGTTGCTGGAACCTCTCCTTGAGTTGTTGGCAGGCAACGCTGCATAGATTGATGAAGATGACCGTGGAAGAGCAGGAAAGAGCGGCATCATTGTTCCGATAGTGAAACAAAATTACCATTCCAATATAAATTATAATGCCTTGAACAACAGACGACCATACACAATGAAAAAACATATTATCTTGATAACGAGACAAAGATAGAGTACATTTACAAGGCAAAACTAAAACTAAAATCGATTTCATAAAACAGCCACACCCACTTACCAAACAATATTAACACCAAACAAATTTCTTAAGGAATATTAAAAGGAATCAACAAATTTCCTAAAGGAATATTAAATCATGGAATCAACAAATCGATTCATAACAGATTTTTCAATAATGGAATTACATTAACAACAAATTTCATTCAAGTTAGAAAGGGAAAAAAGGGGAAAAGGAATAATGACATTAAATTCATGTATTTTCTTCATTAATTGGTAAGAGATGAACACAATAGCAAGTAAATATGTTACTTGAAAGCAGGACACGAGAAGTGGGGCGAGTTCATCGTTTGTGACAGTGAGAGTTCGTCGAGAAGGAGATTGAGGCAGAGAGAGTTGCGAGCTGGTGTGTCGATTTCGTGTTATTGGCTACAGCTGCAACCACTTGGACAGTAGCAATATACAGTGCTGTCATTAATGAGAATGCTAAGGTTGTAAGGTAAACAAACATATTACTAGACCAAGTTCCTTCTTATGATTTCAACTTCAACAAAACTGTTTTACAATCAAAAACTGCAAACATAATATGGCAAGGTTGTAAGGTATAAGCACAATGGAAAATATACAACACTCAATCTAAACTTTACCTCATCTCAAAATTCTGATACTGTGTCGTCTTGTGTAAGTAAGTTCCTTTGCGGCTAGCTCTGATCTTATTATGTTGTCAATGGGACCTGGAGATGCAATATTCCATCCGCGTATGCCACCATTAGTTGCCAAGCTATAAACAGAACCATTATGAGCAACCCACTTTGCAATTATATTGCCTTCTAAGTCCAGTATTTGGATTTTACCACTCACATAGCCTACATATATCCGTATTCCAAAAGTGCAGAAGCATTGGACGACACAAGGGTGGTGATTAACAAAAACCCAAAACCAAAATCCAGAAAGTATAAACAGTTAACAAAAACCTATAAACCATAAACCAAAAAACAACAAAGTGCCATTCAAATTGGACTAAATCTTGTTAGGTTTGAAATTGAGCCAAATATGAAAAACATACAAATATAATCAGACAAATTAACATCAAACTTCTAATTGAGTTAAGAACAAAGAAATTTAATTTGGAATGAAATACGATATTGTTAGGGTTTTGGCATAATTTAGGAAAAACTCAATCTAAGTTGAAGTTCATAAAGAGACTCACGAAATAAGAAGTTGATGTTGGTAGATCAATGAAAACCCAAATTTTAGTTTTTTGCAAAGATAAATGACAGATCCATACCATGGCACCCACTATAGAAAAATTCTAACCTACTGTGAAAAATCTATTAAAGTAAGTAACTTGGAAAATAGAAGAGAACCTTAGAAAAGAGAAATAAAAAAGTACCTGGAAAACGACACCACAAACAACATCAAAAACACTCTCCAAGTATCTCTTACCATCCATTAATCAAAAACCCTTTATCCAATATAAAACAAAACCCTAAGAATGGTGAGATTGATACTCTCCTTCAGTTGAAGTAGAATAGAACCATAATAATTATCCCATCATGAATTAGAAGTAGATTAAAAGTGAAAGAGATCACAAACTGAAAAAGTGAAAACAAAAAGGAGAAGACGAACAGAGAAACGGGAAATCGAAATTGTGAAAGGGGGAACTTGTGAATAAACTCGTCGGACGGTATGGAAAGAGCATCAACGAGGAAAGTGAGGTTTTCAGCCATGCGATGTGAATCACGACAGCGAGATTGAGACTTGTTTGTTGCGAGATTGAATCACGGCGACGATGTGAATTTTCATTCAACAAGCATCCATGCGCTTGGCTGAACCTTCCTTCAACAAGATGTCGATCTCGATCTTCAAAGTTTCGGCATAACGAACGAATTGAGAGAGTTCGTCAAATTAATCACCGTCACTACCTTCCGAGATTTCCCTCTTCAAGGTTTCTTGAATTGCTTTTGATAAGAGTGCGTTTTAGAGAATGAATTTATGTTTATTTAACTATTCTCTTATTCTTCAAGTCATGGATAATTTATTAATTGTTTGTTTTATAAATTTAGAGATAATTTAATGTGACAACAAAATAGATTAGTAGTATAAAATTGTTATAAATGTACTGTATAGATAGTTAGACCGTGCAAATTTATTAATATTTTTTAGTCTTTTACAATTATCAATAGTTAAGCCATGGGTAATAATTTAGAGAAAATTCTTAACTTTACAGACGGTTTAGTCGTGGGTACGCCGTCAATGATTTAAAAATTACTCACGACAGCGAAATCGTGGGTAATAAACGAAATTCTTGTAGTGAAGGCACACCTTGTACTTATCATGCTATTTTGATATATTCATTTGACTTTTTAAAAAAATTATTTTAGAATTTTGGAACTTTAAAGTGTTGGTAAAAGGATAAATATTGAATTTTAGAGATTTTAAGTTCAATTCCCACAATTAATACCTTAAGGTTGAAGTAGCAAAGTTTAACACAAGAAGGGAGGTGTTTGAATTGTGTTCTTTTTAAATTTTCTGTTTCAACAAAAGCTAGAATATTAATAAAACAGAATTTCAAAATCGTTCTGAGAATGATCTTGACAGCAGATATAAAATTTAAGTTAAAAAGATAAAGAGTTAGAGAGTAAGAGAATCAAACACAAAGAGTTATACTGGTTCACCCTTAATTCTTTGAGTTACGTCCAGTCCCCACTTCCAGTGAGTTTATCCACTATAATCTTTGTGATCTTACAACATTAAGATTACAATATTTCCTTGATCTAGACCTAAGATCAAAATTCAAGCACTAACAACTTGTTCTTACTTGTAGTCACAACTGACCACACACACTCAATCAATAACCAAGTATTGACTTGAGCTAACTGTTTGATGTAAAAGGTTTTGGTTCAAAGCTTGCTTACAAAACTCAACCTAGTGAGACAAGCTAAGAAAGGCAATACTCTTAAATAGAATAGATCTAAAATAATTCAGATACAAAGAGTAGTCAAAAGAATTCTGAGAAGATAGTTGTTTTCGATTGCTTGATTACTTTCAGAACTCGTGATTTTGAAGATGATAGATGAAGCCTTTTTATAGATGCAGATTTGAACTAAGAGAATATATCCGTTGGAGAGCAATTCTATCCGTTGCAAATAACTTAGAAATAGCTATGTAGCTTCTGCATATCATTCATAAAACTCTGCATGTTCTTCATTCATTCTTGTACTGATTTAGCTATGAAGTCATGGCTTGAATCTTCAATCCAGCTTGAGATGAATTGTCATTAGCTGTATATTACTTGCATCTTAAGTTTGAGTACATGCCATAGCTGTTTTGTAGCTCTCAAATAGGTTTGTATGACAGTTGGAGTGGTTTTGCAAAAACTGTGTGTTGTTTGCCCAGATTCATTCTTAAACCATTCTTGAATCATTCTGGGTGATGTAGGCAGTCGTGTGACTCATCCATTCTTATCCATAAGCCATATTTAAATAGTAGTAGCTGCAAATACAAGCTGTTGTATTGCATTGGAGTTGACATGATTTTTGATTCATTCATTTTGTATTTTTTGAGAAGATCCTTAACATATTTTTCTTGACTTATCAAGATTCCTTCTTCAAGTTGTTTAATTTGTAAGCCCAGAAAAAATCTAAGTTCACCCATCATACTCATCTCAAATTCACTTTGCATGAGGTTTGAAAAATCCTCACACATTTTTTCATTTGTTGCACCAAAAATGATATCATCAACATAAACTTGTACAATTAATAGATCATGATCATTTGTTTTTCTAAAAAGTGTAGTATCAATTTTTCCTCTAGTGAAATTATTTTTGAGTAAAAATGAGCTTAGTCTTTCATACCAAGCTCTAGGAGCTTGTTTAAGACCATATAGTGCTTTGGTGAGTTTGTAAACATGCTCAGGTTTATTTTGATCTAGAAAACCAGAAGGTTGATGAACATATACTTCTTCATTTAAAAATCCATTTAAGAAAGCACTCTTAACATCCATTTGAAAAAGTTTTAGGCTTTTATGAGCAGCATAAGCAAGTAATATTCTTATAGCTTCTAACCTGGCTACTGGTGCAAAGGTTTCATCATAATCAATGCCTTCTTGTTGACTGTATCCTTGTGCAACAAGCCTTGCTTTGTTTCTGATTACATTTCCTTCCTCATCAAGTTTATTTCTAAAAACCCATCTTATTCCTATGGTAGAATGATCTATTGGTTTGGGAACAAGCTTCCACACTTCATTTTTCTCAAATTGTGATAGTTCCTCCTTCATGGCTTCTACCCAGGAGTTATCAGATAATGCTTCATCAATATTTTTTGGTTCAATTTGAGAAATCATGGCTAGGTTTGTTTCTTTGAATTGTAGGGATCTTCTGGTCTTAACACCATCTTCAATGTTACCTATGATTTGTTCCTGGGGATGGTAATCAACCATTTTCCAGATTTTGGGAGGAGCTTGTGGAGGATTTTCTTCTCTTGATTCATGAGGTTGATGAATAATTACTTCATCTTCTTCATCATTTATTATGTTAGGTTGTTCTTCAAATTCATCAAATTTAACATGCATGCTTTCTTCTAATGTTTGAGTTTTGAGATTGTATACTCTAAAAGCTTTTGAAGTTAAAGAGTATCCTAAAAATATTCCTTTATCAGATTTGGGATCAAATTTTCCTAGGTTATCTTTGATGTTTAGAATGTAGCAATAACATCCAAAGATGTGAAAATATGATATGTTTGGTTTTCTATCATTCCAGAGTTCATAGAGTGTTTTATCTAATCCTTTCCTAATTGTAACTCTGTTCAAGATGTAACAAGCAGTGTTTACTGCTTCTGCCCAAAAATATTTTTCAACATTTGACTCATAAATCATAGTTCTAGCCATTTCTTGAAGAGTTCTATTTTTTCTTTCTACAACTCCATTTTGTTGAGGAGTTCTAGGACAAGAGAAGTTATGAGTTATACCTTTCTCATCAAGAAAAGATTCAAATAGAAAGTTTTCAAATTCTCCTCCATGATCACTTCTTAAAGAAATGATATTTGTTCCTTTTTCATTTTGAACTTTTAGACAGAAGGTTTTAAAGGTTTCAAAAGACTCATCTTTATGTTTAAGAAATAGTACCCAAGTGTATCTAGAGAAATCATCTACTATGACAAAACCATAATTCTTTCCTCCTAGACTTGTAGTTTTAATAGGGCCAAAGAGATCAATGTGAAGTAATTCAAGTGGTCTCTTCGTGGAAATAAATTCCTTTGGCTTAAAACTACTTTTGACTTGTTTGCCTCTTGTACATGGTTCACATACTTTATCAAGTTCGAAATTTATTTTAGGTAGTCCTCTAACTAAATCTAATTTAGATAATTTTGAAATGGTTTTCATACTAATGTGTCCAGTTCTTCTATGCCAGATCCATTTATCTTTATCTAGAGAAACAAAACATGATTCTTTTGGAAGTTCATCTAGGTATAAGATGTAAACATTTTTCTTCCTAGTTCCATTAAATAAAATTTTGTTAGAAGAAGTTTTCTTGATTTCACATGAGTTAGTTTTAAAAATAACTTCAAGACCATTGTCACATAGTTGACTGATGCTTAGTAGGTTATGTTTAAGACCTTCAACATAATGCACATTTTCAATATTAGCAGAGTTGATCTTACCAATTGTTCCTTTACCTTTGATGACAGCAGTTTCATTATTTCCAAAGGTGACTGAACCTCCTTCTTTTCTTTCTAGTGATAAGAAGCTAGTTTTGTCTCCAGTCATATGTCTTGAGCAACCACTGTCCAAGTACCATGGCTTTCTCTTTATTGTTAGGAGGCATTCCTGCATTTGATGTTAGTAGATTTTTAGGTACCCATATGGTCTTGGGTCCTTGTGGGTTAGTTTTTCTATAATGAGTTTTTTCAGAGAATTTTTTATAAACTTGTCTGTTAAGATTGTTCTTAGATTGTGCTTGAGAAGATCTTCTTTGTATTTGTTTCTTTTTGTAACATAATTTTTCTAAATGACCATTTTTCTTATAGAAGTTACATTTATATTTTAAAATTCTTTTTGTTTCTTTTGGAACAAAGAAGTCTTTGTATAATTTTTTATTTTTATTAGTTTCAAAACCTATGCCAGCTTTATCAAAAATGCATTTTTGAGATCCTAGAATATTTTCAAAAGTTTTGGTTGATTTCACAAAGTTGGTTATATCTTTTTCAAGATTTAAAACATTTGATTTTAGAATCAAGTTTTCTTTTTGAATGTCATGTGTAACTGATTCATTTTTCAGATCTTTAATTTGGTTGGATAGATTTAAGTTGTTATCTTGTAAATCCTTAATTATTTGTCTCAGGGTGTCATTTTCATTTTTAAATTTTTCTTTTTCCTTAGTGACTTCAGTTACTTCATTTCTAAACTGTCCATTTTTTAGATTTAACATATGTGTGTCATATAGTAAATTATCAAACAAGTGTTTAGTTTTTATGCATGATGAGCAGGGTTCAAGATTTACCTCTTCTGAATCTAATTTTGTCAATAGGCAGACATTTGCTTCTTGATCTTCTTGATCAGATGTTTCTTCTAGTTCATCCCATGTGGCCATCATTGATTTTTTGAATGGAGATCTTTTGATATTTGGACAGTCATTTTTGTAGTGTCCAAATTGATTGCATCCATAGTATTTAATTTTACTCATGTCAATCTCTGGTTTATTTCCATTTCTTTTATATGGAAATAATTTCTTTATTTGATTTCTTCTGAACATGAGCTTTTGAATTCTTCTAGATAGAAGAGCTAGCTCTTCTTCATCATCTTCACCAAGAGGATCATTCTCACAGAGATTCTCATTTTGAGAAGTTCCTCCTGATTGAGAATCTAATGCAATCATCTTTTTCTTTGGAGATGCATCTTCTTGAAGTATGGATTCATGAGCTCTTAGTGATCCAATCAGATCTTCCAATTTGAGTTTGGTAAGATCTTTGGATTCTGTAATAGCTGTAACTATATGTCTCCAATTTTTTGGTAGACATCTTAATATTTTTCTTATTCTCTCATGAACAGTATAGGTTTTTCCAAGAGAGATAAGTTCATTTATAATAATTGTGAATCTTCCATACATTTGGTCTACAGTCTCATCTTCCTTCATTTCAAATAGTTCAAATTTCCTGACACCTATATCTATTCTGGTTTCTTTGACATGACTTGTTCCTTCATGATGAGTTCGAAGAGTTTCCCACGTCTCTTTGGCAGTTTTACACTCCATGATTCTGTCATATTCTTCCCTGCATAAAGCACACTCAATAAATAATTTAGCTTTAGTGTTTAGAAGTACCTTATCAGATTCAGCTGTAGTCCAGTCAGCCTGTGGTTTTGCATCTGTGGATTTTTCAGCTATTGGTATATATGTATTCTCCTACTTCTATAACAGACCACATGTTGTTGTCTTGTGATCTGAGGAATAGTTCTATTTTGTCTTTCCAGTAGTAGTAGTCATCTCCTTCAAATAGAGGAGGTCTGTTTGAAGATCCACGTTCTGAAATAAACTTTGCAGCCTTGGTGGCCATTACTTCCTTCCTGAATCTTTCCTAGAGCACTTGTTAGATGCTTTTTCTTTAGAGGCAATGCTCTGATGCCAATTGAAGTAGCAAAGTTTAACACAAGAAAGGGGGGTTTGAATTGTGTTCCTTTTTAAATTTTCTATTTCAACAAAAGCTAGAATATTAATCAGATAGAATTTCAAGATCGTTCTGAGAATGATCTTGACAGCAGATATAAAATTTAAGTTAAAAAGGTAAAGAGTTAGAGAGTAAGAGAATCAAACACAAAGAGTTATACTGGTTCACCCTTAATTCTTTGGGTTACGTTCAGTCCCCACTTCCAGTGAGTTTATCCACTATAATCTTCGTGATCTTACAACATTAAGATTACAATACTTCCTTGATCTAGACATAAGATCAAAATTCAAGCACTAACAACTTGTTCTTACTTGTAGTCACAACTGACCACACACACTCAATCAATAACCAAGTATTGACTTGAGCTAACTGTTTGATGTAAACGGTTTTGGTTCAAAGCTTGCTTACAAAACTCAACCTAGTGAGACAAGCTAAGAAAGACAATACTCTTAAATAGAATAGATCTAAAATAATTCAGATACAAAGAGTAGTCAAAAGAATTCTGAAAAGATAGTTGTTTTCTGATTGCTTGATTACTTTCAGAACTCGTGATTTTGAAGATGATAGATGAAGCCTTTTTATAGATGCAGATTTGAACTAAGAGAATTTATCCGTTGGAGAGCAATTCTATCCGTTGCAAATAACTTAGAAATAGCTATGTAGCTTCTACATATCAGTCATAAAACTCTGCATGTTCTTCATTCATTCTTGTACTGATTTAGCTATGAAATCATGGCTTGAATCTTCAATCCAGCTTGAGATGAGTTGTCATTAGCTGTATATTACTTGCATCTTAAGTTTGAGTACATGCCATAACTGTTTTGTAGCTCTCAAATAGGTTTGTATGACAGTTGGAGTGGTTTTGCAAAAACTGTGTGCTGTTTTCCCAGATTCATTCTTAAACCATTCTTGAATCATTATGGGTGATGTAGGCAGTCGTGTGACTCATCCATTCTTATCCATAAGCCATATTTAAATAGTAGCTGCAAATACAAGCTGTTGTATTGCATTAAAACAACTGGAGTTGTCCTTTAAGGAATAAACCTACTTGTACTTCCCTAGTTTCTTACAAACAATGCCTTTTAGCTTTTGTACTTGCTCAAGTACAATCAAACTATAAGTCACAACAGGCAGTTTCATTTTAATTGGTCTAGGAAATATGTTTTCAAGTTGCAATCTCAGATGTTGTAAGCTTTTAATGTTTCATGTGCTTTGGCTTTTCCCAAAAGCTCAAAATGGTGTATCACTTGATTCAATATTGATGCTATCACATTCAATTGCCTTAAATGGTCTTTTATACCTGTAGAGATTTTATACTCTGACTTTAAAAGTGTTTACTTGTTCTCTTTGTCTACATTTATTCAACTATAATCACTTTTCCAAAGTGAATTAATTTGAGCTGTCTGTCAGATGAGAACGTTCTAAGATTGATCTTGTTTTAACATTTTCTGTCAAAACTTGCTAAGCTTCTTTTAATGGATCTGTTATATCTTATAAACACTCAAGTGCACTTGTTAGATAACAAATTAATCAGCATCTATTTAAATATAATTAAAGATATTTGTACTCTTTAAAACATGAGGTTTTTCTTCAACAAAGGTGTTACTACGTTGCAACATTATCCGCGATTCTAAATTCATAATTTTTTATCGTTTTTTTATGTTAAATAGTTTAGTGGTTAAAAATTTGACTCTTAAAAGTAAATAACTTGAGTTTCAAAATTTGATCTCTAACTCATACATATGATACGATGTCCATATCAACTGAGTTATTCTCGATACTAAATTCCTCCGAATTTTCTACTGCAATAAAAAATTTAATTAAAAAAATTACTAAAAAAAAAGCTGCATTTACAAATTTTGCTGTTCAAAAAAAAAAAAAAAAAACTGCATTTACAAATTTTGATATATTTATGGACAAGAGTTAGGCGTCTAAGTGTATGTTTGGTTTCACTTTAAATAGAATTGCTTTTGATAGAATTGATTTTGGTAGAATTAATTTTAACAAAATTGATTTTAGCATAATTGATTTATATTTGGATACTTTCATGTAAAAGTGAGTTGAACAAAATATTTAAGTGTAAATGTGTGAGAATCAATTCTAGAAACCAGAAGCTACTATTTCTAGCTTCAAGCAGAATTAATTCTGGAGACAGAATCAATTCTACTTTTGAAAAACCAAATAAGTCAGAATCAATTCTAAATCTCTAGAATCAATTCTAAAATAGCTAGAATTGAAACCAAACACACTCTAAGGCTAAAATGGTGGTTTGTGTAATAAAAAAATAAAATAAAAATAATAAATCAGACTTAGTGAAACGACGAAAAATCGTCGCCATTTCTCCGCCGTTTTGAGATTTGAACATAGGAAATAAGCTGCAAAACCCTAAACCCCTCTTTTTCTCTCTCTCTAAGATCAACGAACAAAACCATAGATGAAAACTAGTGTTGCACAAAATCACGTTCAAGAATAGCGTAAGCGTCAATATGAGAAAGAAGCTTCTCATCTCATATTCCTCCTTCTTCAAAATTCACAACTTCACTCTCAAACCCAATCACTGTAATTTTCTTTCTTTTTCCCTCTTTTGCAATGCTATTCTTTGAAATCAATTTCAAATTGAAATGAAAACGAAAATGTATTGTATTATAAATTATGTGATCAAGATTATATTTGTTGTGTTGTTTCACAGTGACCTCTGAGGTATGTGATTCTGCTGGATCATCAAAGTTGCAATGGCGTGGATTGTCACGCGCTGCTTGTGTTCCTAAAGAGACTTCAGATACCCGCCGGAAAAGTGGACAGAGGGTTCTCAAACATGAACGGAGAGCTATGGTGGAGTCTTTTGTGAATAAGTATTTTCTATGTTTCTTTTGAAGTTCATGCTTTAGTTTAATGTTTTATGAGGTTTCTTGTATTATGTTCTATGAATCACGAACACAAACACCGGCACTGACACATTGACACCGATAATTTGAGAAAATAACATAATTCAATGTAATCATGTGTCAGTGTTGGTGTGAGACACTGACACATGTCTGACACTAGGAAATGCCAAATCCGAGGAGTGTCAGTGCTTCATAGATTATGCTTCATTGTGGCATAATGTGTTTTCGATGCAATAGAGATGCACGAGTTATTTTATGGTGAAAAATACATGGATTTGGTATCTTAATTGTTTGCTTGGTTTCATGTTCTCAGTTTTTTAAGGGTCTGATTGATTGGAGGGGGCAGAAGTAGAGGGATTATTTTTAACTTTAGTTGTTTCGTTCAATTGTTTTGGAGGGGAGGAAATAGGAAGGGTCTAGGAAGGAGAGCAAAATCCCTTATGAGTCAATTTTAGGTCCCATTTTGAAAAATGGCAGTGTGGAGGGAGATAATACTTGTTTAAATTATCGTCATAGATACCATTTTATTTAATGCAATATTAAATATTAAATGTGTATAAAAGTATTTAAAATCCCTCCCCTCTCCTCTCATTTGTTAAACTAAACAGACCCTAATAGGAAGGTTCTGGTAATGATTCCTGTATGATGCCTATTTGCATTTACACACTAATAATTTGCTCAAAATAACAATTGTGTCTTCTTGGAGTGATCTTTGTTCTTTGTTTCCATGACATATTTTGCTGCCGAGCTACAATGCTATATAGACCTTTAAATGAAATATTTATATATACATATTCGGGGCCCTCAAAAAATGAACCATGGACTGCAACTACTATGCCCATGCTTGAACAAAAGGCTTTTGTATGAAACATCCTGCTTGTATATCTAAACCTTTGTCCATGATCAATAATAAGAATAGTTCATGCTGGAATAACAATCTCTGTGTTTATTTTAACATTTTGCTATTGGCTTTATTTCTTGGGTTTTCATTTTTATGTTGTCCTGTTCTGTGAGAACGAGTTGAATCTCCCTAATTTCCTAATAGACGCGGAGAAAAAGTTTGACATTCTTAAATGCTCCATTATTTTTTTCCTTGAAATATTGTCTACATATTGAATGCTCTCATCAATTTTGGATTTTGGTTAACATGTAAATGATTTATGTGGACTCCTGTTATTATAGTAAGAATGAATTTTCTTTCTTTCTGCAGGTATAGATCTGAAAATGCTGGAAAATTCCCAACAGTAAGTTATACCAAGAAAGAAGTTGGTGGTAGTTATTATTATGTTCGGGAAATCATTCAGGAACTAGAGTACAAGTTCAAAATGAATTCTCACTCGGCCAAAGATAGGCCTATCCAAGATGACTCTCATTCGGTACTTTTAGATGACAAAAAGGCCATTAACACTGGTTGTGTGCTTCTTGAAGAAAAGAGAGGCCTACAGACTTCCTCGTCAGTGGGAAGGTTGTCTAATGAAGTTGAAACCATCTCTACACCGGTAAGCATTGACAATGAACACCAATTTTAGTAATGGATTTATTACAGTTGTTATGCATAAGCAATGCGCCTGATGAGTAAAGGATATTGAACACTGGACATTCTTGTTTAGGTGTAGAATCTGTAGATGTCTCGAGTCAAGATGATAGTTCCAAAGACCAAAAGGAAAAAAAGTTAATAATTATACTTCATACTTATAATTGCATTGCTTTGTTCAAATGCATATGCATTACTGATACAAGAAGAGACTTGCACACGGCTGCTTTTGGTGTCTTAAATCGCAAAGCTTTAGAACAAAATGGAATTTCATAACATTGTGTTCATGCTCAATCTGAAAATTCACTGCATATCCTCATAACATTGTCTTCATGCTCAACCTGACATCAATATAGATTGTACAATTTCAAATCGTGAAAACTTCATTAATGATAGAAGCATCCTATTAGGAACTCGCACACAAGCAGATGCCGAGAAATAGTAAATGTTCCTATTGGTCTACTATAGCAAAGTTGTTTAGCATTCGTTTCTATGTTTTTAGTTACACCTATTGGCAGTTTCCGGCTTCCTATGACAACTTCGGGTTTCAATAATTTTCACTGTTACTGATTGCGTCATTTTTATTTCTTAAACTATTGACTTAATTTTCTTTTATTGTTTTATGAAATAATAGGGGTTTTCATGTAATACTTATAATTTGCTTCCTTTTTATTGGCAGGATAATCATTACATCACATCTGAAAGTAATATTTTGGAAAAACACTTTAAGGAATCCTCAAGTCTCCAGATGCCAGATGATGTTAAGACTGGGGAAGCTATCTCTAGTTTTTCTAACTCTGTCGCTCCAGAAAGTCAGTTGTTACAAGAGGAAGCAGAACGTTTTTCTACTTCGTCTGGTGAAAATTATGGTACTGTTTATGAAAAAACTAGGGGCTACGGATCCGAGTTTGTTGATAAGGAAAATCATCAAAAAAAGGAGGAAAAAGGCATTGAGAAAAGTTATGAGAGAAGGGAGCACTCTTCCTCGGACAACATGTCTAGCGAGGCTTCCCATTATAGTCCCCAGGTGCCAATTGATGTCAAGAGTGTAGAAACTGTATCTAGTTGTCGTTCTGATTATGTTGCACCTGGAAGAAACCAGCTTAAAGAAGAAATAGGACAGGTTTCTGCTCCGATAATAGAAAAATCTGGAAGTAGTTGCAGCAAAGATCAGATCCATGATTCTAAATTTGTAGATATAGAAAATAATCCAGCAATTGAGATAAAAAGTTTTGAGAAAGCAGGATTTGAGAGAAAAGTGCAAGATGGTGCATCAGACCTTCCCGGTGTGGATAATCCTAAGCAGAAAAAGGAGCAATCTCAAGGGTCTTTGAATTCGGCTGAATCAAAAATGTAAGTCCTCTAATATATGTAGATACCTATAGCTTCATTATATTACTATTACGGTATTATGATTGTTATTTTCACTATCTCTTGAAATATACCAGCACTTGTGTATGTCATTTGAACAATATGAATTGGGTTTAGCGATGATACATGTTGTTGAGCAGTTAAATATTCCCTGTGTGCTTCTATGTGTTTGTGCATAAAAGCATGCACCAAAATAAGTATCATGTAGTAAGTCTACTTTCTACATTTATACAGATGCATTTCTTTAGTTAACTAGAACTAGTGCATGTTTTCTACCTGGAATATGCATTAATGATAATTGTTTGTGGTTTTGTGCATAGAAGTTACAACTCTGTTGCAGTTTAATTTACAGATCACATGATTTCTGGTCATATACTCTTCTTTCTAGCAATATTGATACACGATATTGAAGTTGCTTTCATTCTCCTAATTTCAGTGATAGCTCTAACAAGAGGGAGAGCAGTGTTGCAGTTGCTCCAGCCAAAGCAACTTTGTGGGGAAATCTGAAGTCATTTGCAGATGGCATCTTAAATATCTGGAGAAAGTTATGAAGCTTTGTGAACTTGTGTGGTGCAACTTGCAAGCAGTTCAACATTTTTGGTTTTGTTTTGCAATCCTATGGCGGTACTTGTATGGTTCATGAGATGCACGACTCTTTTCAAGTCATTACCTGGCATTCTTCCTGTAAATTCTATTACCTTGCTATATCATTCAGTATCTAGGCAATTTTCTTCTGTACTCCAGCTTGCTGCACTTTTTCAAATGGTACACGTTTGCAAAAGTTTTATTTTTACTATTCTATTGCCCCCATTTAGGGTAAAATCAAAAGCAATTTTATTCCCAATTGAGTAAACTAGCTTCCCATTGTAAATGATTTGTGAACAATAGAAAAGGAAATGCATGATGTTACAATTTAATCCCATACTCAAATTGTGTTCATGGATTACAATGTTTACATATGAGTTCGAGCAGATTAGAAAGTTGTGAAGGGTGTGCAAAGCAGCCAAGGTCGGTCGACACATCTACTTATAATTTTGCAGAGCATTCGAAGAATTGAAAACGGTAGGTTTTACGAAATTTAATTTTTTTAAGTTTCCACATTAAGTACAATGATTACCCATCATCCTAATTAAGTAATAACTATTATATACTTTATCCAGTGCAAACTTGCAAAACATAAGCATTATCATCTGTGGTTAGAAACTACTGTTACTTTTGGGGTTAAATCAAAACTCAACATTGATGCCGATGTGTTATGCTGCTTATATTCGCCACTTTGTACATTGTAATTGCCAGATTAGAATGTCATGTCCAACATTTATGTTAGGACTGCTTACCATACTTCTAATCACATGCTGCTGAATGGGCGGTGTCTACTAAGTGGTATGGTAAGCAGCATAAGAGAACAATTCAGGTTATAAATGACATGTCAAGCTGGGCATTGTTGAGTTTGCTGTCTACCATTCCAACGCAATTAATAATAGAAATGGGATTTATTTTCTTGATGCATGGTGTTTTTTTTATGCAATAATAATAATAGCATTGATTTTTGAATAAGAATAAATATAAGATATTCCAAGATCAGGTATATATGTTTATGATGAGCTTCTTGCTTAGATATCCAGATATAGTTGGGTTGAATGAGCTTGTGAAAAGGCTTCATTCTGTTGATTGCAATGTCATGAAGAAAGCTTGTCTTTAATGTGAAAAATGATGATGCAATGATTGATGTATGGTTGTTAATTTTTATTTTTATTTTTAATTTGGTCATAGTTGAAGTGGTAATCCAACTTACATAATTGTGAGATCCCGGGTTCAAACCCGGGTCACGACGTCCAGCCTAACAATTTCGGCAGTATTTTGTCAGTTGAGCCAGGACTTATGGTACATGGTTGTTATTAATTTAATTTCAAGTAAATGTTATTTAATTTACTAACGGAAAGTGCATTATCATTTTCTAAAGAAAACGTTGACTAGAGTTTTATTTTTTCATGGCTCTGTGGCACCTAGGTTTCAAGACAATGCTGTTAAAAGACAAATTTGTAAAGTAATGATACCTGAATGTGTGGGAATTAGGTTTATATTCTTGTGTCCAAATGTATATTGAATTGTATATTTTGCTTAGATAAGGTAGCGAACAATTAAAAAAAGATGTATAGCTTGTTACAATATGCATCACTGATTACATCAGGTAGCTGAACCATTTGCACAGCAAGGTAGTATAAAATTCAAAATGACAGATCTTGATTGATTTTTTTGCAAGATAACAAGATAACTAGAACACACGTATTTGGTTTATTTTAATTAACTCAGATGCTATTTTATAAAATTAATAATAAGATGTCTTTTGCATACAAGAAACTTGCTAATCCTCAACTATTTTTTAATTTTTTATTTTAAGTAAAAGCAATGTCAATTTAATATCTGATTCTTATATCTCAGTTTATTTGACTAATCAGCTTTTCATATGCTCTCACATAATATGCTTCTTCTAGATAAATTTTGACAGTATTTTATTGTCGTATCTCAGTTTTGTTTATTCTTTCTGTTGAGTAGGAACTAAAATGATTTTGGTATATTCCATTTCTTAAAACATTTTAGCATCACTACTTAGGGAATAATTGTAATTACATTGGTGATTAGCACGAGTGTGAGAGAATAAATGTGTAGTTTTTTTTAATGATTGTTATTCCTTCATTCTTTGGAATAGATGAAGAATTACATACTCCGTACAATACTTCTAAACAGTCTTGTTATTATTATTAGAAAGTTGGACTTAATTCAACCTTATAATATTATCTGATGAGGTGATAATTGTCTTCATTTATAAATGTATATTCATGTCATCTTGCAACCGGTATGAGACTCTTAAGTCTTAACCCACCACTTCGTACTTGACACTATTATTCATGTCTCCACTTATAAACATATAACCATCTAGCAAAGACCGATAAAAGTGGGGTGTCCAACTTTCATTTTTTATAACTGCACTCATTAACTTTTTCACTTAGCTATCCACCCATCCTTATATCTCTTATTCACTAAATGACTATCATTTTTATGTTAAGGTTGAATAGATCTAGGTAGTTAATAACCGCATACAGCGCCACCATTGCGCTGGGGAGGCAGCTCGCAGCCTCGGTTAAGTAAATTATATTTAAATGTTAAAGGAGAATTTTATTTTGCAGTTGTAATTGTAGAAAAAGATGTTTTGTGATAACGGTTGACAATACTATCTACTTTTACTTATAATTAAGAACAGAAGAAAATAATTAATTATAATACTACTAACTAACCACCAGTTAGATTGCACAATTAGTCAATTACACATGGATACTAATAAAGTGGATAATGATTATTTTTCCAGATTCGAATGGATAATAGTGTTACTTTCTCGAGGGCAATTTTATAAACAAAGAATTTAAATTGGAGTTAAATATGTATGCAGTATAAAAGAACCAAAAGATTATTTTATTTGGCCATGAAGCAAACCACACTTATTTCATTATTTGGTGACATATGTGACATTGTTTTATTGGCTGGTTGTTGCTGGCACCTAATTTAATATAAATATATTGTGTATGGTGCTATGCTTAAAATAATTTACTGCATTACTTTAGGGTGCTGATTCCAGGAAATAGGCCTTAAAATTGGGATTCAAAGCCTTGTTTAATTACTTTTGACTTGCCCATTTAGGGGCTCCATGTACCACAACTCCTAGTTTCCATTAGACCCATTATTTATGACCTAACAAAGAAACAGAATGTTTTTCCTCCTTAAATAGATTCTGTTTTTCACTTCATTAAGGTTAAATAATTTTAAGGAACTAAAAAGTACTCTCTCAATCTCAAAATATAAATAAAAATTTGTCAACAAAAATGAATATATATGGTCTAAATTTTAAATTAAATATATCAAGTTTTTTTAACTCACTTTTACTTATATTTTGAGACAGAAAAAATATATATTTTTCATAATATATAAAAATCAGAGGAGTATACCATAAAAGAAAACGCAATTGTGTTATTTGAATGTCAAAATATAAACATCATATGTGGTATTATATGACAGGTAATTGTTCACATAGGTAAAATAAACTACTAAAAAATATTATTTGGTAAAATTTTTTATATAATATATTTCGAGGAGGGATCCGTTGACTCAAGGAGTAAGTCTTCATCGACTTACTCCGCTTAATAACTTGATATCGGTATTATATTTTTTCGATCCGACCGTTGAATTCAAATATCTTATTGAGTAGATCAATTCTATAAATTTTGATAAAAATTCAAAACCGTTTGATACTTTTTCTGATAACTTCAATTGAACGTACGACAAACTTTTCAAAAACCTGTTGAATTTCAATAGTCCGAATACATAACTACTTTTTTTTAAATTTTTATAAAAAATTGTATAGTTGATATACTCAATGAGATCTTTGAATTCAACGGTCGAATTGAAAAAATATAATGCCAATATCGAGTTATTAAGATGAAGACTTACTTCTGGAGTCAATTTATATATTCCAGGAAAATTTGCACTACTGACACAAAATATAGTATTGATAGAGCATCATAGTGTAGTTTCTTGCCAATCTGGAATAAATAATGTATATAGTATATGTTTGTTACATTCATCTTCATTGATGTTTATCAATCATGTCTCCTCTAGTCACATTAGAATATGCTTGAAGATTTTACTGAAATATGAAATTTTTTATAGGGTTAATAGGTCTTTACCCCCTGCTAAGTGAGCATGTTTTGCGTTACCCCCTGCTAATTTTGTTTTTAAGATTGCCCTCTTGCAAATTTTTTTTTTTGTTTCCCCCCTTTTCCTCTCTTGGATGCAAGAAATTTGAACTTTTTAAATCGGTTAAACAAAATAACCGATTTAAAAAACATAACTTTTTAAATCGGTTGAACAAAATAACCGATGTAAAAAATGCGCTCAAGGGGGAAAACCAAAAAAAAAAAATCTTTGCAAGGGGGCAATTTTCAAGAAATTTTTAGCAGGGGATAACGCAAAACACACCCACTTAGCAGGAGGTAACAATCTATTAACCCTTTTTTATATTACAAAAATGTGTGTCCATCACTCTAATAAGACAAGTTGTTCAATTCATTGCCACAAACTCTATAGCGTAAAATGGACAAGTCAAACTCTAGCTAACTTTTCCTTATGACAACCTTTATACTAATTGATGATTATACACATACACACCTTATTTTATGCTCAACAATTTGAACTTGTAAAATATTAAAATGCACACCAAAAAAGTGCTATTTTGGACCAATTTAAGACACCCTTTTCCTTATATATTCAGATTATTGAACAACATTGTCAATAGAAAAAAATATCTTCCCTCTCCTAATTTTCTTTCTATACCTTTCTTCAAATCAAGCTATAAGCTTCTAAGAAATACATACACAAAGTTCTTAATTTTTCTAAACTATAAGCTTCATCAGCAGAACCATAAGGTGACTAGACACCTTTTAATTACTCTATTTCCATTAAGTACTATTTTTTATTTTGGTAGTGTCTCACACATCATAAAGATTCATAGTATCTATCATTTAGTTGTTAGGATTTGAGATTTTTGTTTGTGAGATTATGGAAAAGTCAGCAAATCTTATATATAGTTGAAATTGTTCTAGTATAGTATTATGACTTAAGATTAGCCAAGTCTTAGATATGTGATGATTATCTTTAGATTGCATACATTAAACCAAAAAATTGGATTCATACTTTTTTTTTTTTGTTAACCTTCTGGTTATTAGGATAAGGGGATCCCGATATTTCAGAGTTCGGTTGCGAGTCAAGTAAAGTCTAACCAATAATTATTCCCATCAGAAATCGAATTCGGATTCTCCTGAACGATTAGAAGAACCATGTAAGTCTAATGTATTGGTTAAATTGGATTCATATTAGTTAATTAATTAAATCTGTTAGCTTGTGAACTTGTTCCAAAAAAATTTAATTTAATTGCTCTTGTATTTTTATGTGTTCAAACTTGTATTTTTTTTTTTTAAAAAAAAAAAAAAATAGATTCTGAGAATGATTTATTCATGTAAAATACCAAGTTAACATGGCCCTACTAGATCTTCATAAGGTCAACTAAGCATGTTCACCAGTTACATGTAAATTCTTTTTATTTTATTTATTTTTTGTTTATAATAATAAGTTCACATTTATATTGAAAAAGTGATTGCCATGTTGTCTAGCTAACTATAAATATATTGAATTTCTTATCAAGGTAGAGGTGTGATTAACTTTTTTTCTCTATTTTATTCCAAACAGAAAATGAGAGAAAATATATCAGAAACATTGTTAGTTATGATCATTGTGATATTGGTCACTGCAATATTTGCAAAACTAATTCAAATCAAGCTAAGAAAGGAAGAGAAAAAAAGCATTTCGAGATTACCACCAGGAAGGAGAGGTTGGCCTTTGATAGGTGACAGTATCAATTGGTACAATGCTGTTGCAAGTTCTCATCCTCCTCAGTTTGTTGAAGAAATGGTACAAAGGTATTTACTATACTATGCCATAACTTCAAAAAATGCAATATATTCTAGCAAGATAGTTTGAGTAAATATATAAGTCGGTCTACGGAATTGTAGAGTCATAGCGTATCAATCTAGTCACTTACATTATCAATATTCCAAACCGATACTTGAAATTTCAAAATGTTATGTCTGGATTTGTTACCAAATGCACTACCGACATAATTCACTTGTTTTGAAATATCAACGGAGGGACATATTTGATTAGAATTTTGCAATTTTAGAAATGACATTAGGATATTGATATACTTTGAGGACTAAATTGATACTGCCCTGCAAGTTCAAGGACTGATTTGGATATTTATACTCGAGATAATTTAGAACTTGAGTTTTGTTAATTTGATATTTGTTAGGAAGAGTTGAGTTATTTTAACTTAGAATTTTAGTTGCTAGTAGAATTTATCAATTTTAGTCCAATCATAGGCTAATGAAAAATCCTCGAAACAAGTTGCTCATAACAAAAACTTATGCTAGGCCATAATTTTCAAATGCTCAAAATTCAATTACATGGCTTGTGAAAATCATTCTAATCAGTGTTTTTAAATATCATCAATAGAGGCGCTATGCTTCTATAGCTTAGCGAAATTTGAACCAATCATTATTGTTTTGTGATACGCTATTTGGTACAAAATATTGTCAAATAGTATCTATAGCGGAGCTATAGCATTGACTACTGTTTTTGCCTATCTGCAATCGACAAACACTGATTCTAACATATAAAACTTTCATTTGGAATAGATATGGTAAGATATTTTCTTGCAGCCTATTTGGAAAATGGGCAGTGGTATCATCAGATCCGAGTTTCAACCGTTTTGTGATGCAAAATGAAGGAAAATTGTTCGTGTCAAGTTATCCAAAATCTTTTAGAGATTTGGTTGGTAAAAATGGTGTGATCACAGTTCAAGGAGAGCAACAAAGGAAACTACATGGAATTGCGTCCAATATGATGCGCTTAGATAAGCTTAAGTTCCATTTCATGAATGATATACAAAATGTTATGATCCAAACTTTGAGTAATTTTAAGAACAACCAAACCATTCTTCTCCAAGATGTTTGTAGAAAGGTAAAATCTCATTTACTTTCTAGCAACATTTTCAACTTCATTTTAATAAAATGATGTGTTTGTGTATGAACTAATAGTAATGTGTGCTTGAGTTAATGCAGGTAGCTATAAATTTAATGGTTAATCAACTATTAGGGGTTTCAAGTGAGTCTCAAGTCAATGAAATGGCTCAGTTGTTTTCTGATTTTGTTGATGGTTGTTTATCCATTCCAATCAACATTCCTGGCTCTTCATACCACACTGCTATGAAGGTTGGTAAACTTTTAAAATCAATGATATATAATAAAGGAGTGAATAGCCAAATATCCCCCTGAAATTGCAAAAATCGTCAAATACCTCCCAAATTTTTTTGAAGTGTCAAATACCCCCGGAAACGGTGGTAGGGGGCAATTTGGCAGACGCCTCAATTTCAGGGGAGCATTTGACATCTCAAAAATTTCAGGAGGGTATCTGATGATTTTTGCAATATCAAGGGGTATTTCGCTTCTATAATAAAGATTATAGAATCGCAAAAAAGAAAACAAAAAAAATGTAGAAGAACAAAATTGAAATGACTGACAACATTTTATATAAGAAGTCATTATTGTTTAGCCATAATCAACATTTTAGTCCTTAAAATTGTAAAGGCTGGTCAATTTCATCCCTCAAATTTATGAAATAGTTAAAAATTATTCCCTTAAATTGAACAATGATAGTCAATCTAGTCCTTTTCCAAATTCCGTACCACAATTTTAAAGGTTCTATGTTTTTCATGCCGCGACAAAAGACTATTCAAGTTAATGTGTAAGTCTTTCGTTGGTATTGATGGATGTTTACTAAAAATATATCTTGACAGAGAGACTGAATTGATTGACGTTCTTTAATTAAAGGGACAAATTTGTTACTATCTCTGATCATTTTTATAAGAAACTGTTGACTTTTAGATTTATTGAATAACTCATGTATCTGGTATATAATATACACAGATACATCAAATATGCAATGAACTTAAAAAGTTAGTTATTTCTTATAAAAAGGACCCGACGGAGTATTTTGTAAATTTGAGGAACTAAATTGCTCGGTCGTTACAATTTCAAGGGCCAAAATGTTGAGTCGTTAATCTTATAATAATGAAGATACTTTTGCAATGTGTAATTCTAGATTAATCAAATATTGAAGTGAAATTTTTTGGATATCAGGCAAGGGAGAAAATCATAAGCAAGATAAACAATATCATAGAGGCACATAGAAAAAATGGTGCTCCCACAGAAGGTAATAATGGTGTACTTGGAAGACTAATAGAGGAAGATTGTTTGCCAGATGAAGCTGTTGCAGACTTCATCATTAATCTTCTTTTTGCTGGCAATGAAACAACAACAAAAACAATGCTTTTTGCTGTCTATTTCCTTACTCAATGTCCTAAAGCCATGAAGCAACTTCTGGTATGCATAATATAACTATTCTTGAAATTTTTCCCTTTATTTAGATCATGTTTGGATAAACAACTTAATTGAGGTCTTTATTTAGGCCCTGTCTGCATAAGTGCTTATGTATAAGTCGTTTTTATAACAAAAGATAAAATAAAGTCAAATTGTTGTCATATAAGCTATAAGATGTTTTTATAAGCTATCATGGAGAACTTATGAAAATAAGCTGAAAATAGCACGTTGTCATAAGCTACTTCTATACGCTCTCCCAAACAGTCGTAATAGTGTTTATGCTGATAGATATGCTCAAATAAGTCAATCCAAATGGTCCGTTATATTTGGTGCATAACACCATCTTTATGTTAGTTTTCTAGAGATTGATATTAAAATATTGAATTAAGCACAGTTTTTATTAATTTCTGTAATTGATTCTCTTGGACAGGATGAACATGATTCTCTAAGGACTAATTCTGGAGAAGAATTTCTTACATGGCAGGACTATAAAGCAATGCCATTTACTCAATGTGTAAGTGATTATCACTTGGTTATTTTTCATAATACATTGTTCTTGAACTCAATTTTGATCATGAGATAGTTAATCTCATAAATATTTTTCTCTTGAAAGATACTCCCTCCGTAACACTTTATAAACAAATTTGACTTTTAAGATTCATTGTAAATTTAATGTATTTGGTCTATAATATAGACCTGGTCTATAATATAGACCAGATACATTAAATTTACAATGAATCAAAAAAGTCAATTTTGTTTATAAAGTGTTACGGAGGATGTACTATTTAAATTTGTAGTTGACATATTCAGCAGAGACCAATGTTTTAAAGTTTCATTTTGTGTTCCACTGTTTAACAGGTTATTGATGAAACACTTAGATTTGGTGGCATTGCAATTTGGTTAATGAGAGAAGCAAAACAAGATATTCAATACCAAGGTACATAATTTGGAGAGTACTAGTTGACATGCAAGTTCAATAATTTGAAGCACAGACATAGATATCGGACATGACACGAACACGTCAACACTGATAATAATTTGAGAAAATGACATAATTCAATGTGTCCGACATCGAGACATGCCTAATCTGAGGAGTGTTTGTGCTTCATAGATCATTTTGAAATATTAATAATGTGGAAGATTAAGTTGATACGTCGCTAAAAATACATGGACCAAATTTGATATTTACAAACTATTATTGAAACTATGATATACATGTAAAAGCTTTATAATAAGCTATTGACAATAGCTTACCTGTTTTTGAGCAGATTTTGTTATTCCAAAAGGATGTTTTGTGGTACCATTTCTTTCAGCAGTTCATTTAGATGAGAAGATATTCAATGGAGCTAAAAACTTCAATCCTTGGAGATGGATGGAACCTGAAAATGAGGTTAATATACACATACCATTTTGGTGAATATTTTATATAATTTTATACTTTAATTTATTTCTAACTTGTTATGTTCTTAATGAAGGAAAAAAGAAATTGGAGAACAAGTCCATTTTATGCACCCTTTGGAGGAGGTGCTAGATTTTGTCCAGGAGCTGAATTGGCTCGTCTTCAAATTGCTCTTTTTCTTCATTACTTTGTAACAAATTATAGGTAATGCCTCTTCTTCTCTTTTGCATAGTAGCCACATTTTCATGTCTGATTTTGACAAAAAATTGAACAACAATTTTGATAGTTAAAGCACTTTAAATACATGCATAATTATATTTAGTAGATGGTTCATGAATTTAATAGTGTTCAACTTATTAATCATCTGCATAGCACAATTAACCATGAATTTTAGGTGTAGATTTGAACATAAATTGTGGATAATAGATACCGTATGTATTTACCAACAATGACTCGGCCCAAGTGGTAAAAAATTTGGGGCCCTTAAGCATATCGTCATGGGTTCGATTCATAGCTCTTGTGTACGTATAGAATTCGGTTGGGAGGGGAGAGCTCGCCTTGTGTGTCCCACAGGTTCCCCGACATAGATTAATCATCGCTAATGGCGGTGGAAACTTTGTACCTATATCATGATAACGAAAAAAAAAACAAATACTGTATTGTGTATATTTGAAAAACTTGAAAATCGTGAATACATGACGCCTTTTGTTTAATAAAATATAACTTTTCGTTGGAGGCCTATAGCGAGGAATTTAGTAACCATCAACTAAACACAATTAACCACATATTTAATGACATTAACCATCAAAATTTGTACATCAAAATTCCATTTCTCTTTTATATTAACTAATGTGTTTGAATGATATACAACAGATGGACACAAATGAAGGAAGATAGGATGTCTTTCTTTCCCTCAGCTCGGTTAGTGAATGGCTTTGAAATTTGTCTAACAAGAAGACATGACTTATAATCAAAGAAACTGAAACATCTCACACTGTTCATCTCAAAATCCTCCTAATTAAGTTCTCAACTATTTTTTCATTCACTGTTTTCTCTGGCTACATGTTTTTGCTGAGTACTATCTCAGTTGTTGTCACAACAATGATATGTTTCAGAGTTTATATTATATTGTCAAGTATAAATATGTATAGAATTTTTTTTATACTATAATAACATGTTCATTACTCATATATAAATATATGAGTTGTATAATGTATAGTATAGTATACATCAGTTAAGTCTTCAGTTTTTTTTTTTATTCAGTTTTTTCTTTGGTAATCCAATGTTAATTATTTTTTGTGTAAAATAATTTGATTTTTCGGGAAATTTTCGCTCCTTTTATATTAGACCAGTCCACTGGACTCCCTTCTGTGAAATGTCACGGGAGTTGATCCATGTCCGAGTTTTAAGACAGAAAAGCGAGAGAGAAAAGAGAGGAAGTGTCTACAACTTAATATTCCTCAAAATGGATAGAAATATTTGCAATCAAAAAATTCAAAAAATACAAATGCTACTTTCTCACTAACTTCAATGTTCAATTTATTTTTCCAAAGGTAAGGGACTAAATCAAATGAATCTAAAATGATTATCTTCTCTTATTCTTGAATCACTTCTAGCCAAAGAGCCTTCATTAGTGGTAATGGAAGTGGTGGAATGAAAAGGATTAGGTGGAAAAGTTAAATGGTTGAAACATTCTTTTTCCAACATTTGTATGATGCTTTTTATCGAAGGACGGTTCATTGGTTGCCATTGAACGCACCAAAGTCCGATAATTGCAAGTTTCTTTGCAATTTTAACATTGCCTTCATCTTCGATATGAATATGTATGTCTCCTTCCAATAAGTTATGGATCCATTATGGATATAAAACATTGAGATTTTCTGTAGACGATGAGTCAACGTTCTTTCTTCCTCCAACTAGTTCTAACAACAACATACCATAACTGTAAATATCAGACTTAAAAGAAACATTTCCAAAATTACGAGACAAAACTTCCGGTGCCATATATCCTAGCGTTCCCCTTGCAGCTGTCATGGACACCGCACTAAGATTCTTGGAACATATTTTAGCGAGACCAAAATCTGAAATTTTTGGAGTGAAAGTGTCATCTAGCAAAACGTTGTGAGGGTTGATGTCAAAGTGAAGGATCGGGTGGTTACATCCCTCATGAAGATACTCAATTCCTTTTGCTATGCCAAAAGCAATTTGTTGTAGCTTCTCCCACCCCATGGAGTGGTCTTTGTTATCAGGCGGAAATATGAAACTTTGTAGCGAACCATTTGGAAACAAATTGTACACAAGAGCACGGTGGATTCCATCTGCGCAGAAACCAAGCAAACGAACCACATTAATGTGGTGGATTTTGCCCATAATTTCAACTTCGGTAATGAACTCTTTCCCTTTGCCTTGTGTATTGCTGGGAATCTTCACAGCCACTAGAATCTCACTAGAGAGTTTTCCTTTAAATACAGTTCCATGAGCTCCTTCTCCCAACTTTTCCTTAAACCCGCCCGTGATTCTTTTAATATCAGCATAGGAAAACCTAGCTGGCTTTTGTGCTCGATAATCCTCTAAAAACTTAATAAATCTTCTTCTTTTTCTCTAAAATGTAGATAAATCTTAATAAACGCAATGGTGACTAACCCCAATATGATTGAACCGGCAGTAGCGAAAATAACAGATTTTGGAATTTGAATTGTTTTTCGTTCGACATTGCAAACAAAGCATTCAATGTCACAACCATCACCTTTTGTGGCATTGTTCTTCCATCTACATTTCTTTCCTTTCGCGGAACACACCGTACAATTTTGTATAGGCCAACTCAAACTCAGTTGATTAGACCTCAGATCCATTGCACTGAAACTCCTACTAACATCAAACATCTGGTACACGACTCAAGGTCTAATTCAACAACACTTTCGTCTGAACTAGAAGCGTAAATTGGACAGGTTGTCATATCTTGTGAGTTTTGATTCATCAAATCAAGGTTTCTCAAGTGTGGTTTCCTAACTGAAGAGCAGTTGAAGAAGGAAAGCTTTTATTTTGATTCTGAATCGAATTGGTAAGGTAGGAATGATGAACTATTAAGTTTGAGTAACTTTCTTGTAAGACAATTTTCGGGGTCTGAAATCGAAATTAGGTTTAATTCGTAGTCGATTTGAGGGACAAAGAGTTGAATTGGACCTGAAGGGGTAGGAAGTAAAAGCATGGTTTTCTTATTTTCAATACAATGTAGCAAAACTCAGGATGAACACATTGATCTAAATGGAAGGGGAATCGTATAATTGGTTGGTTAGGTTCATGATGACAGTAATTTCTATGATGTTTTTAGTATTATTTATTATTAGTTCAGAATTAGTTTTAGACCAATTACAAGGCAAAAACCTATAGAAGCAAAGCTACTTGTCCAAGAAGTCAAGAATTGAAGAAAATGCATAAAAAGAGGCTAAAAGGAAGAAAATGCGCAACTTTCAGTCAGCGGACCATAACTTGAGCTACAAGTATCGGATTGAGGCGCGGTCAGTTGCGTTGAAAAGCTAAGACAAAGAGCTACAACTTTCGTGTTGAAGAAAAAAGAGTAATTTTGAGGTCCCATCGTGCTACGATGGCAATCATCGTAGTACGATGGAGCTGCTTGTTGGCCAAGACAACACAAGTTTTATTTTTGAAACAGATCTTTTCATTGTACCACGATGACATGTATCGTGGTACGATGGCTTTACTTGGTACACAAGCTGATAAAAACGCACAAGATCAGTTATATTTTTGAAGCAAATCCAAGCATCGCAGTACGATTGGTTCATCGAAGTACGATGAGCTTACTTTGTGGCTAAGTGACTACGATCTGACAAGTGGACCAGTTTGTCGTCGAGCAATAATTCACACTCTAGGTGTCTAGTATGAGTTCGTATCCACATGGATCGTGTCAAACCTAATCAGTGTTATTCTAGTTCGCGAGTTTTTGCATTCGTTTTGGGTTTTGGAAAAAAAGTTTTTAATTAATAAAAATAAGCTTAATGCGTTGCACGAAAATAAAGATTTTGATTCAGAAACATAGAGGATAGGTATGGTAGTTGAACTTACTCCCTCCTTCATACTTGGCATAATCGGTGTATGACATAGTTATTAGTATTATTATTTGGCGTCGATTTTATCCTTGTTTTAGTAGCACCTTACTGCTACACTATGTAAGCAAAGTTTCCCTACTTTCACAACTAAGGTACCTACGAGAACATAACCCCGTTGTGTCACATACCCTAATTACTAGACAGAGTTATTTACATACATGCATTATGACCATCAACCATCCAATGCCCTTAGATCTTAGTTTCGGGCTATGTCAGCTTCTAATTGCTATGTCGCAAATAGTGCATGATTCCTCCTCTAATTGCTAAGTCACAACTAGTTCAGGATGTTTACCGTATCTATTCATCTAGTGTTATTTATTACTAGTTCCGGACAAATATTAAAGTAACCCTATTTATGTATTAAAGCAACCCTAATATTTATTCTAAAGGCGTTGCCGTCTATCCGGCCAGATTCCGAGCAACGTTGATTAAGCGAGAAAATAAATAACAATAATATATTGAATAACATTTATTATAACTTTGACTCAATTACATGACCCAAGTATTCATTGGGGAGTTCATCTTCTCCACCACAACCTAAGGAATTAATTACAAAAGACTACATAATTAAATTACAAGAACTTAACTAAAAAGCCTAAAGAATTCATACCTTGCTGAGTTAGTTTTCCCGTAAGGGGAGAAAACTATTCCCTTAGAGCTCCTCCGGACCTCTTTCCAAAAGGAATAGAAAGTTCTTCTATTTCTGAATGAAAAATAATGAATAATGGTGGCTCTATTTATACTTTTCGTAATGGGCCTCAGCAAGCCATCGTGGCACGATGGAAAGATTCAGTTTAAAAATATAACTGATCATGTGCATTTCATCAGCGTGGTCACCAAGTAATCACATTGTATTGCGTTGTGCTCCATCGTAACACGATGCTAAGATTTTCTTCAAAAATATAATTTCTGATGTCTTGGCGAACAAGCAGCTCTCATCGTGGCACGATGGGAGCCATCGGGACACGATGAGCTGCTTTCTTCATTTTTTTTGGCTTTTTCTTGTCTTTTGCATGTCTTCACTTTGTCTTGGTGTTTTTCCTTGATTCTTCAGGCTTTTGTTGATATTTGGGTATGTCTTGGTCAATTTACTACTAATAATACTACCTAAAATACTGCAGAAATTTATGTCATCAAAACCCCAGACTTAAATTGTTGCTTGCCCTCAAGTAACATGTTGTCAGACAAGATCGTTAGCGAGTTAAGAAATAAATAAAGATGATAGGAATGGTACCGCTGATTCTTACCGCATCGTTCATGCTCAGTCCTGCTTGGTTCAGGAGACGTTGATAGTAGCGAGTCGGACAAGTGTATGTAAGAGTCTGTGTTCAACCTCTCTCTCTCTCTCTCTCTCTCTCTCTCTCATATTTTCGCTCGAAATTGAAAGGGTTACTCTCAATCATCGCACAACCTGCCATTTTACCATAGGCTTGCAAAAATTCTAAGCAACCTGTCAAAATTTAGTAAACATGCATTTTTGGAGGTCTTTTAAGGGTTATAATGTGGCTAGAGTCAAGGTAGGACATTTTTGGGATAAGTAGGCTAAACATTGGAGTTAAGTTCTACTTTTTTTCCTTTTTGTGTATGCAACCTTATTCCATAGGGTACCTTTTTTATTTTTGATATAAGAGAATAAAACCGGAGAGACGTTTTGTGGTTCTTTTGTTATCACTTTTTTTCTGCCTTTTTGGATTTTTTCTATTTTTTTTTAAGAGACTTATTTTTTTAGGGAATTTTTTTTTTAATGTTTTCTATCTCTTTTATTATTTTTTTTATTTTTTTATTTGTTGTGATAGTTCTCTCTATATCCACCCCAAACTTGAATTGTTGTTAGTTCCATGAGCAACCCCAAACTTTGATTGTTGCTATGATCAGAGATCTATTACCTAACTCCAAAAGACGGTAATTTCTTTATTTTTCTGGTCTATAGGTTTATATCGTGGTTTGTCACCGAAAGAAAAGGGATATTATTTTTTTTACAGCTCAAAGTTGGCTAGCAAAGGATAATAATAATAATAATATAACGGGTGGCTTGAAAAGGCTCTGGGTTATAACAAACAATTGCCTCAATGCATAATTTAATAAATCAACCAGTCACAGAGAATTGGAGCAAGTTCTGAAAAATAAACAGGAGTGCGGAACTCTCATAGATCGAAAAGAAATTGGTAATACCTTTGGAAATATTTGGCTCAAATTCTCACTTGGCTTAGTTATCTGAAGGTGTGAACACTTATCTGCAGACACCACTTCTTCACTCGTCTCATTGTCTCATGAACTTCCACATTTCGGAGCATTTACCTTTGGTATTTTGTGTGAAGGCGTGAAATTCGGATCATCAAAATCCATGACTCACTTCGTTGCAATCTTACCTATAACAGTTTCTCATGCACAAGATAATAAACAGCAACAATTATTTAATTTTTTTTAAATAAGTTTGACAGGGGCTGTTAATAGATGAATATGACATGCTGGAATTCTGAGTGCATTTTATTGAATTGAAAATACAGAAGCAAATTACTGAATTGAAAATACTGAAACAAAATACTGAAATAAAAACTAATCATTGGGTTGCCTCCCAAACAGCGCTTGTTTAGCATCTCATTAGCTTGACGCATTTCCTCCATTACAGGGGATAGGTTCGCATGTCTTTCTCTTCCTTAGAAGCTTCCGCTTTAGCTCATCCCTTCTTGTTGCTCTTTCCGTACTTTTCTGGGTCTTGTTGTTCTTTGAAGGTGGCAAAGCAGAGCCTCCCATCATCATCTGAAGCAACTGGTTTGATGATGGATTTGCCTTTGCCTTTTGGTGGACTATCATTCTCTTCTTCGTTTGGTATGTTGACCCAGCGGTTCTCCTTTACCTTCTAGAACCGTATCTTCCTTCCTGTAGTAGCTGGCTTCTTCAGAGGTGGCGTGTTAACCCCAAACTTAGATCTTGTGGCCGCTTTTCGGTTTCTTCCCCATGCTTTGACCCATGGCGCTCAGATTTCTACCTCAATAGTCAGCCTCTTCATTTTGTTATTTAGCCCCTCGGGTTCCTCCTCGGCCTTTGCTTCTACTTGTAGCTGCGCCATTTCATTCCCCAGCTCCTCTATCTTTATCCTCAAATTCACCTGAGCTGGAGTCGGTGGTGTAGCTTCTTCGTTCTTCCATTCGAGCTTGCAGCATTCGTCCCTGTTCGTCTTGGAAGTTGGAATGATTATTACATGTTCTCCACTCCTTAGTGTCATCTCAGCAAGATCCATGTCAATGATGGCCCTGCTAGTGGCTAGGAATGGTCTTCCTAGAATGATAGAATGTTCTTCATCTTCTCCAATGTCTAGGATCATGAAGTCTACTGGAAAAACCAGATCTTGGACTTTCACTTTCACCAGGACATCTTCTACTGTACCTGCTGATCGAATGGTTGATTGGTTAGCTAATATGAGTTTTTTAGCAGTACCTGCAGTTGGTAATCTGAGCTTCAATTTGTCTGCAAAAGATAATGGTATGACATTCACACTTGAGCCCACGTCACACAATGCGTTTACTCCTTCTTCCCCAATCTGGCAGACCATGGTGACGCTTCCAGGATCTTTCTTTTTGGGTGGCAGGGAGATCATTTTGCTAGGTTTTCAAATTCTTCGAGCTCATCGGCGAATGCGTCATAAGCTTCCTCTAATGTCATTCCTAGCGCATTGATCTTCTTTTTGAAATCCATCATCTCTTCTTCTTCGTGCTCACGTTTCGTCTTTCGCTCTTTCAACGCTTTGCCCTCATGCTTCCGACGATATTTTGTGTTGCATGCAATCATTGCTTCATATTCTTCTCGAACACAGTCATCACATACCAATCTGGTATAGTCCTCTACGAAAATGGTTCCAGAGCTATATAGCCATTCACGAATGACATTCTGTTGGTACTCAAGCTTTCGGCATAATTTTGCCGAAAATGGTCTCTTCTTATAGAACTTGGATATACCCTTGGGTGCTAGCCTATTCCATCTCTTCATCCATTTCTCATGCTCTTTCCACTTTTCACTGCGTGGTTGATCAAGAAAGTTTAAGCTGTCTTTGCAGGTGTGTACTTCCATGTTGTAGGTAGATGATGTTACTGAAATTTCGGGGGAGTTTTCCCCTACAGATTCCAAATCCTGTTCTACTAGGTCCTCACAATGTATTCCATCAGAGCTATTTTGGATGTTTGGTGATGACCACTCGAGTTCCTGCATGGCACTATTCTTTCTGTAGTAATATCCAATTGTGATTCTTTGTTCGTCTCACATGGCTCTGGTGGTAGATTTTACTTTTTCTGAGATTACTGACACCTGATATCAAGCACAACAAATGAATACCATCAGTAGCAATGAAAAAGATGTTTTTAAAAAAAAAATTTGGTTTTGTTTCATGTGTCTTTGTTGCCATGAAAATTCTCAGGTAAGTGAGGTGGATCACTAGGATCGCTTAAATACCTTGACTTTGTCTTAGCTAGAATTTCACAAATCTAAATTCACAATCATTAACAAGAATTTTTTATTTTTGTATTTTTTTTGTATTCGCTTTGGGTTTTGGAAAAAAGATTTTTAATTAATAAAAATAAGCGTAATGCGTTGCAGGAAAATAAAGATTTTGATTCAGAAACATAGAGGATAGATATGGTAGTTGAACTTACTCCCTCCTTCATACTTGGCATAATCGGTGTATAAAATAGTTATTAGTATTATTATTTGACGTCGATTTTATCCTTGTTTTAGTAGCACCTTACTGCTACACTATGTAAGCAAAGTTTCCCTACTTTCGCAACTAAGGTACCTACGAGAGCCTAACCTCGTTGTGTCACAACCTAAGGAATTAATTACAAAAGACTACATAATTAAATTACAAGAACTTAACTAAAAAGCCTAAAGAATTCATACCTTGCTGAGTTAGTTTTCCCGTAAGGGGAGAAAACTATGCCCTTAGAGCTCCTCCGAACCTCTTTCCAAAAGGAATAGAAAGTTCTTCTATTTCTGAATGAAAAATAATGAATAATGGAGGCTCTATTTATACTTTTCATAATGGGCCTCAGCAAGCCATCGTGACACGATAGATCCATCGTGGCACGATGGAAAGATTCAGTTTAAAAATATAATTGATCCTGTGCATTTGATCAGCGTGGTCACCAAGTAATCCCATCGTATTGCGTTGTGCTCCATCGTAACACGATGCTAAGATTTTCTTCAAAAATATAATTTCTGAAGTCTTGGCGAACAAGCAGCTCTCATCGTGACACGGTGAGCTACTTTCTTCATTTTTTTTGGCTTTTTCTTGTCTTTTGCATGTCTTCACTTTGTCATGGTGCTTTTCCTTGATTCTTCAGTTTTTTGTTGATATTTGGGTCTGTCTTCGTCGATTTACTACTATTAATACTACCTAAAATACTGCAGAAATTCCTGTCATCACTAAGTAAGCTTAAAAATTAAGCAACTAAATCCTATAAATAGAGCTCTCCTGCTTCACAATTATTCATTCAGAAATTTAGAGAACTATATCTCTATAAGGAGCAAAGGAGGAGGAGCTCTAGGGAATGAACTTTCTCCCTTTAACGGGAAAGGCACCTTCCTCCGCAAGGTAGCAAGGTTATTGGTATGCATTCTTTTAATTCTTGTAATTTAATTATGCCTATTAATAGCTAAATTCCTTTAGGTTAGGTGGAGAAGATGAACTCCCTTAGGAATGCTGGAAATATGTAATTGGTACTAAAGTTTATATCATTTTCTATTCAGATTTATTTTTTCTATTGTTTATGATAATAATTACATAATCTGATTGATGTACAGAATTAGAGAACGTTAGTGATACCTAGTATTGTGCCTCAAAATCGGCAGCTAACGCTCTTAGGGTTAGTGATACCTAGTATTGTGCCTCAAAACCGGCAGCTAACCCCGATCAATTAAACAATAGCTTAGTCACACATGTGGTTAAGGGTTAATGAATTACTGAAACCAAACTTAATTGACTACATATTTAGAGTCTAATCACTAGCGTGGGGACGTGACAACGTGTCTAACACGGGTTATTACTAATTAGGGTAATTACCGTACGTGGTTATTACTAATTATATTAGTTCACCAATAATAAAAAGGAATAGTCAACGATATAGCACCACTTATCCAGCAAGAATAAGGGAGGGATTCCAACTACTTAACCTATCCTCTTAAATTGTCTTTTTTTCTAGTTATATTCTCTGTTTCTTGAATCTAAAACTATCCCAACTAATAAAGCGGAGGCAATCTCAACAAATTCTAGAATAAGCTTAGTAACCTAGGCGTTGTCCCTGTGGATACGAACCCATCCTAACTAGGGTGCGGATTATTACTCGACGACAGACTGGTACACTTGTCAGACCGTAGTCAAGTTTTTGGCGCCATTGCCGGGGACGGTGTAGACGAAGTTGTTAAGCTAATTTTAGGAATTTGTATATATATATATATATATATATATATATATATATATATATATAAAATAAAAAAAATTATATATATATATATGGGGATTACTAACATACTCCCACCTAAAAACATGTGGGAGTATGTTAGCAAACCAACTGTCACTATATATTTACTTAAAAACCAATTTTATCTATACAAACAATCATATGTTATAAGGTTACTTTTGTAAATTTGTATTTTAGTCTAATTTTAAAACAAAATATTAGGAACATGGTTCCTTAATTTTAGTAAATGTCTCATAATTTTTTTTTGAACAAGCGCAAATGTCTCATAATTAATAACTAACATTGTTTCTTATGGTTTTTTTCTATTAAAGTATTATTAAAAAATCTACAAGAAACATTATATTTTTTGTATTAAAATGATTTCTTACGGATAATTTCGAAAGTAAATTCGTAAGAAAAATAATGTGAATATGTAGAAAATAAAATATATATTTTACAATTTCCTATGGATTATTTCGAAGGTAAATTTGTAGGAAAGACAACATAAATCTATAAGAAATAAAATATATTTTAAAGTTTTCTATGGATTATTTTGAAGGTAAATTAGCAGGAGACAACGTAAAGCTGTAAAATTCAAAACCTTACACTGACATGGTTTTTATTAGGAATGATTTTCCATTTTTTATTTTTCAATACGATAATTATCCATTTGTAAAAAAAATAGACGATAATTATCCTAATCTATTTAATGGAGTTTCAATATATTTTTTTTTAAGAGGCAAAAATGAAGTGTATATATATATATATATATATATATATATATATATATATATATATATATATCATGAAAGAAGTAGTTCCCTTAGCAACAAGTGTACCGAAGAGACTACACCAGTTTCAATATGTTTTAAAATCCTGGACAATAAAGAGTTGTTTTATAATTTGAATTATAATTTTTTTAGAATGAGTTGCCTACTGAATGCGTTTCTGAATGATTATTAGAGGGAGATTACTTTTGTCAGTACCGTGGATAATTAAGGAACAATGTTAGTTATCCTTGTGAGACATTTACTAATAAAACATGTTTTTCTCTTTGATAGAATAAGGAAACATGCTTTTAGTTTAAAGAAATAAAATAAAATGTAAGTTGACAAATTTGCCCTTTGCTCAAAACACATTTCAAATAAATACAATTGGTTTTTTAGTCAATATATTCGGAGTAGACTTGCTAACATACTCTCACATGATTTTAGGTGGGAGTATGTTGACTGGATCGGTGATTAATTCGTAAAAACAAAACATAATCCATAAAAAATTATGAGAGAATAATGTAAGATCATCTAAAAACCAATCTAATTCAGTTGTTAATAAAAATATCACTTGATAAGTAAAGAAAAGAAAGAAGAAATTGTATTGAAACATTTTTATTAAATAAGGTAGTACTTACAATAAGTGAGGCAAGACCAACTTCAGGTTATTGTTTCTGAAATGTTTTGCATAATTTACAAACGAAGAGAAGGATCCTATTATAGATTCAGGAAACCTTCCGGACTTCAAAAATTATGTAATTCAGGACATAAAACCTAACAGCTGTAAAGTGGCGAAATAATTGTCACAAGCGACAATTCCGACAAAGCAAAAGTAATAACGACAGACTTAATAAAGTAAAGTAACATGACATGACCTAACTCAATTATGTTTACAAATGACAAAGATAGAAAAAGCAAAAGTAAAAAGTTGCATGAATAATTTTTGTAAAGATCCAAATCTTGCGATATCACATCTAGAGATCTTGAATTCCGTAACAGTCATCTTCGTTCTCAGCTGCGCTTGTAATACTGGTACTTTCCGAGTCGGACAGAACTGACATAGCATCTTTAACCTTTTCAAGAAATTCTTGAGGATCTGTAATATTCTTTAAAGATTCTAATAACTTCGGATGTAATGAAGAAAAGTCTTTACTTTCGGCTGACTGAGATAATATTGGAGACTTGCAAAGTTTAGGATTGGCCTTAAACCAAGCATTTAATCTTTCATTTGACAGTAATTGAGGATTGAACTTACTCCACCATTTGACAGAGTACCTTTTAACTAATTGTAAAGGAGGAGCATCCTCCCATAAGGGTTCAGTAGATAATGTCCAAGATGTAATCCAAGTAATTCCAAATACAGCACAAAACTCAAGTAAAGCTTTATGCTGAGGACAAGTAGTAGTTTCTCTAAAAGTTTTATAAGCTTCAAAAGCATAATCTGGTAATGTATCTAGGACTGGTCCAATGGAATGAAACCATTCCACAAACCAAATTGGAAAGTTAATTGATATATTCTTGTTGAACCAAATAAACCAAGTGTGATTAAAAGGTTCAACATCTAAAAAGTGGTACCAAGCTTTCATGTAATCAAAGTAATTATAACACTGGGGAACAAATGTTCTACTGAGAGATTTTTCTTTGAAAGGGGGTTGTCCCCAATCAGCTGGAGATAATACTTTATTAATCTTAAATTTTGAGAAAGTAATTTTTGAAGGATCTTTTGTGTCATAGTTGTGAGTGAGGACTATAGAATCGGTATCAATCAAGATGAACTCGTAAAATTTTCTGGTTTTAAATAAATTGGAATCTTCTGGTAGGAAGAAGAATCCAGGAGGTAATACTTTTGATATTATCTGGGCTAAAGAAGTATTTGGGGTACAGTAATGGTTTTCTAAAGGTACTAAGGGTACAAACTGGCCTTTAGTAAAAAAAGTTGCTTTGGGGGTAGTTTCAGGTGGCGAGTAATAAGGTAATTTCTCAGGGCGAGAGCTTGAAGAAGCTTTTAACTGATTAGTGGTAAATTGTAATGGAGTAACAAGAGCGGGTCGAATTCCGGAAGAGGGACTAATTTTAGTAATAGGCTGAGGAATAGACATAATTTTGTTTAGGTAACTAGGAGATCCTAAGGTAATTTTTGTTGTTCTGGCTGGGCTTAAAGCTAATGTTGTCTCAGTAATTTTCTTTGGAGGACCGTAATTATCACGAGGGTCTGCAGGTGCTTTACTCATGTTTACCCTGCAGAAATTCTCTGGTTAAGAAATCTGGTAATGAATTTTTAATTCCCTGTATATGCTCAATTTCAAAATCAAAACATGAGAGTAATGCTTGCCATCTAGCGAAAATATGTTTTGAAACTAAATTTTTAACATCTTTTTGTAAAACACTAGTTGCAACTTTGCAATCAGTTTTTAATAGAAAAGGTTTCGAAAACAAATCATCTTGAAATTTTGTAATACATAAAACAATTGATAAAATTTCTTTTTTAATAGTACTATAATTTAATTGAGCTGGGTTCCAAGTTCCAGAATAATATCTGACCACTTGTTCCTTATCCATGCCCGGTAATTTTTGCTTTAAAATTCCTCCAAACCCAAGATCAGAGGCATCAGTTTCCACTATTAATTTGGCTGTAGGATCAGGTATTCCTAAACAGGGTAATTTTTTAACTATTGTCTTAAGACGTAATACACTTTGGGTCATGGTATCATCCCAAGGAGGTGGATTTTTCCTAAGTCTTTTAAATAAAGGAATACATATAGTTCTTAGGTTGGGGATGAAATCTGACACATAATTAACACATCCTAAAAACCTTTGTAATTGAGTTTTGTCTTTTAATTCGTTAGGAAACTTACTAATGAATTCTAATGACCTACTAATAGGGGTGTACATTCCTTGAGTTATATCAAAGCCTAGGAATCTAATTTTTGACTGAAATATCTTTAATTTTCTTTCAGATAAAACTAAGCCATTATTTTTAATAATTTGGTAGAATAATTCCATATGGTGAAAATGTTGATTAATAGAGTCTGAAAAGACTAATATATCGTCCAAATATACTATAGTAAAATCTGAGTACTCGTTAAATATAGTGTTCATAATGTTTTGAAATTCTGAGGGAGCGTTTTTCAATCCTAAAGGCATAACATTCCATTCATAATGGCCAAAAGGCACAACAAACGCTGTTTTGTACTTGTCTTTTTCTTCTATTTGAATTTGGTAATATCCAGATTTTAAATCGAATTTAGAAAAAATACTTTTATTATGTAATCTATTAATTAAGTCTTTCTTATTAGGTATAGGATATCTAATCCATTTTAATGCTTTGTTTAAAGGTTTATAATTTATAACAAGCCGAGGACTTCCTCGTTCAAGTTCAGATGCATTAATAACATAAAAAGCCGAGCAGCTCCAAGGAGACTTGCTTGGTCTGATTAAACCTTTATCTAAATATTCTTGTATTTCCTTCTTACAGTAATTAAGATGTTCTTGATTCATTTGTATTGGTCGAGCCTTAGTTGGTATACTAAGCTCTTTAAAATCTGGTTCGTAGGGTAAAGACACAGTGTGTATTTTTCTTTTCCAGAACGCATTAGGCTGTTCTGAGCAGAGATCTTTTTTAAATTTTTCTAAAACATGATTAATCTTTTCTTTAACAACTGGAGCTTCTAATTGTTCCTCTATTCTTTTAGAATGTATTTCTTTATTAATAAAATTAATTTGTTTTTTCTTTTTATTGATTAAGTTAATTCGAGATATAGCTCTTCCTTGCACAGAGTTTAAATCTCTAATTTTTGGTTTATCTAAAAATTCAAAATTAATTTCTCTATCTAAAACAGACGTAGTTATTCCGTTTTCATTAACTTTAAAGGGGTAAAGTAAGGTTAGAAAAGGGGTTCCTAAAATAATTTCTTCAGTAATATTTTTAACTAATAGGAAGGAGGTTACGTAGCAAATTTTATCCTTACAAACTTTAGCGTTAGATAGTTTATAAGAAACTTGTAATCTATTACCATTAGCTCCTCGTAAAGATTCTTTAGTTTTTTCATAGTATTGTGTAGGAATTAACCCTTCTTGTACACAATTTAAATCAGCTCCAGAATCTACAAGAGCAGTAAATTCATAGGTTGTATTTTTTATTATTAAATTAATCTTTGTATACCATTTATGTGATATTAACTTTTCTATCTTATTAATGTATATCTCTTCGTTATCTTCACTAGTAGATGGTAGAGAAACCATTTTTCTCGACCTATTCTGTTCTTGAATTATCATAGTTCCTTGTAATTCTAGCAATTTAACTTCTAAATCATCATCTCTAATTTTTAAGGATTGGATTTCTCTTTTAAGGATTTTAATTTCTTCTTGCAAATCCTTTAGAGTTATAGAATTTTGAGAAGGTTTTTTAAAGAGTTCCATAACATCTTTAAATTCTACTTTATGTAATTCTCTCTTGTCTATTTCGTTATCGTCGATAATATCTTTAATTTGTCTCATAAAAGCTTGTTTACTTTCAGAATCTTCCATTTTATCTAAAATTCCTATTAGTGTATTAGCCTGATGATTGGTTAAAACATTAATGCTTTTACTGCAATTATTACAATTGCAAAAATCTATTCCTAAACACTCTTCAGATTCTTCTTCACTAGAATCACTACTTTCAACTAAATTGTTAATATCTTCAGCTTCAGATTCATAGGATGAAGAGGAATCTTCATCTGATAATAACATTATATTTTCTAAAGTATGAATTAAATTTTGTTTTAATTCTTCTGATATATCTAGACCACTAATTTGTTGTATTTTTTCTTTAACCTTGCAGTCATTGGCATAATGACCAAAACGACCACATTTATAACATTTAATATCTTTATTTTTGTTACTAGATTTTTGGTTAGAATATTTTTTATTCTTTTTCTTAGGATTTTTATAAAACCTTTTATTCTCTTGATATCTTTCTTTTTGGTAATTATTTTGCTTATAATATTTTTTAAGATTTTTCTTACTTCTATTAAAAGATTTCTTTTTACTTTTAGGGTTACTAGGAGCTCGTACGGGGGTAGCACCATACTGCTCGCAAAAGGATCCCATTTCTCTTTTATTATTTGCTTTTTCATTTTTAATCTTATTCTGTATTTTATAATCTGTACAGATCTGTAAACCAGTTTCTACAATATAATTTGAGATTTCTCCCATAGTTAATGAGTTAAAAGGTATTTCACCATTGTAATTTTGTTTAATATTACTCTTAACTTTTTCCGCAAATAATCTAGGTAGCCCACTGATAAACCTTTCTTTCCAATAAATAGCTGCTCCATCAGGACGCAGACATAATTTAGAAAGAAACATGTCTTTATACCAGCGATAATCAGACATGGTTGGGCAATATAAGTTTAGTAATTGATCCGACGCTCTTTGTTGTAATTTTAAAGGTTCTCCTATAAAGAACTTAGTTATAGCGTATAATAAGGTTGTAACACATATTTCTTCATTAGTTTCTAATTTAACTGCAGAATCAATTTTTAATTTATCTTCATCACTGAGTATGTTATCCCACCAACCTTTTAATTGACCTGTAAATCCCATTACAAGCATATCTTTTGTTTTTCTATCCGAATTCTTTTTAATTTTAAAAGCAGTAGCTGCCATTGTCATATTTTGAATAATATTTAATATATGTTGTTCAGAAGCGCCATCTATGTTCCATTCTATAATACAGTCTCCGGAGTAACTATCTCCGATGAAACTATTTCTTTCTTCAAACTGAACATCAGCGAAGGAAGGTCTAGGATAATAGTTTCGAGTTTTAGGCCTAGGAGCCTTATCTAATCGAGAAATAATACTTTCTTCTTTATTTCCAAAAGTTAGAGTGTTAATTTTTACTTCTGAAGAAGATCCTATATTTAAGATTTTTAATCTATCAACTAATTCATCTAATTTCTGTTCTGGATTAAAACCTAAGGTTAAATCTTTAACTTCTTTATCCGTAGGTATATTATAATGATAGACTGGCCTAGTAGGGTCAGATACTTTCATTTCTAAAGTTTCTGGTAAAAGCTGTTCGACTCTTTCCAATTGTTGAGACATGGTGTGTAATATTTGATTAGTATAATTTAACTGACTGTGAATATTATTAACATCTTTTTTCTGTTCAGTTGGGTTACTAATGGCTTTAAAGGGTGAAGCTTCTATCTCAATATTCTCTTTAGGAGGTGTAATTTTTAAAGCTTCTAAAGGTGGATGGATAGATTCAACTATTTCCTTTTTAGAAGTTTTCCATTTAATACTCATTCTTGTTTTAGTGTTAAGAAATAATTTTTTAGCATAAGGGTTTAGTATATTATTTTCTAAACAATATAATTCAAACCAAGTAAAAAAGTAAATATTAATTTCATGATGTTCTAAAAATAGATAGAACAATTTGAGATATAAATCTCTTTCTTCTTTTGAAAAGGTATCAAAATACCATTTTCGCTTATCTTTATTATATTCTATCAGGAATTCTTTTCTAATCCAAATTTTATCAATTTCAAAGGGTTCTTCTGTTTTAATCATACCTAATATTTGGGATTCAGTAGGCGAAGGAGACCTACTAATTCTTTCCTGATAAATAGGTTGAGGTATTGTTGGAGCGAAATTAACTCCTGCTAAATTTAATCTAATTGTAGAGTCTATAGAACGTCTAGAAGAGGAGGATCCTATACTAGGCGACTGATTGTATCTAAACGATTGACTCCTATTCATTCTTATACGAATGTTACCATCTTGATCAGTGATAATATCTCTAATAGATCTTGATTCTAGTTTTTCTGGTTGAGTAGCATTTTCTACTATCCATTCTTCTGGGATTTTTTCTTTTAATTCTGAGATAGTTAATATTTTTGGGGTTATTATATTAGATTTCTTTAAATTAGCCTCTATAATACAAGTTTCATTTCTGGGTGTAGATCTTAGAGATTTATAATTGTAGTTAACGTTTGTAACCTTATAGGTTATTCTAGTAATAATATCTACATTAGATATTCCCTCTGTAAAGTTATCATTTTGGTGTTGAACACAAATAACTAAAGATGAACTTGTGACCTCATCACCTAAGCTCATCGAGTAATTTGGGTAACAGTTAAAATAAACAGGACCATCATTAAGATTAGATTCTAACATGGCTATAACAGAGTCATGAAAATCTCTAATTCTAGAGTCTCTTAAAATTAGTAATATGGGTGAATTTAATCCTAATTTATGTAACGGTTTAACAGCTACTTGGACCAAACCTAAGTGGATGTATCTAAATCCATCTTTATAATGTTGATCTAATAATTTTTTATCTAATAACGTAAAAGTTTCTTGTTTGTTTTTTACATTTCTAGCTTGTTCTAGGGTATGTATAATTTTTTGACTTTTAAAGTCGAAGGTACTAATCTTATATACTTCGTTCAACTTTATTTCTGGCATATTCCAATTGATTAATTTATTTTCCATTTCTTGAACTTCTAATTCTTGATTTTGAAAAGTATCTTGGTTTAATGTGGTTTCAGTATCGGAGGAAGTAGGTGGAACTAAAGTTCTATTGGATCTGCTACTTCTACCGCTGACACTGCTCCAAGCTCTATTTAGTAATCGAGACATCTTTGAATCAAATAACCTTTAAAGTTTTCAATAGTTTGTTTTTAAATTACAACTCTCAAAACTTACCTGACTAATCCTACTAGGTGACTCTCTTCTCCCCCTTATTTTTGTTTGAGTTTCAAAGAAGAATACAACTAGGCTAAACCAACGGTTTCACTGCCCTATCTGCGGGTCTTACTACCTGGACCACCCAGCTATTCAGCATTCTTTTTCAAAACAAGCCAACTCTCAGGGTTATGGGTTGAATCAAAAGCAAGATGAGTTCAGTAAAGTTTTCCAAGTAATAATTTGAATTCAAAATATTGAAAACCTTAAGATTTTTAATTCAAAAATTCTCAAAGTACTAAATAAAATTTTTTTAATTCTTACGAGACCTCTTACGAGGCTCTGATACCATAACCCAAAGTGTATTACGTCTTAAGACAATAGTTAAAAAATTACCCTGTTTAGGAATACCTGATCCTACAGCCAAATTAATAGTGGAAACTGATGCCTCTGATCTTGGGTTTGGAGGAATTTTAAAGCAAAAATTAAGAGGAGGATCCTATACTAGGCGACTGATTGTATCTAAACGATTGACTCCTATTCATTCTTATACGAATGTTACCATCTTGATCAGTGATAATATCTCTAATAGATCTTGATTCTAGTTTTTCTGGTTGAGTAGCATTTTTTACTATCCATTCTTCTGGGATTTTTTCTTTTAATTCTGAGATAGTTAATATTTTTGGGGTTATTATATTAGATTTCTTTAAATTAGCCTCTATAATACAAGTTTCATTTCTGGGTGTAGATCTTAGAGATTTATAATTGTAGTTAACGTTTGTAACCTTATAGGTTATTCTAGTAATAATATCTACATTAGATATTCCCTCTGTAAAGTTATCATTTTGGTGTTGAACACAAATAACTAAAGATGAACTTGTGACCTCATCACCTAAGCTCATCGAGTAATTTGGGTAACAGTTAAAATAAACAGGACCATCATTAAGATTAGATTCTAACATGGCTATAACAGAGTCATGAAAATCTCTAATTCTAGAGTCTCTTAAAATTAGTAATATGGGTGAATTTAATCCTAATTTATGTAACGGTTTAACAGCTACTTGGACCAAACCTAAGTGGATGTATCTAAATCCATCTTTATAATGTTGATCTAAATGCTAACGAGTGCCCCCGGGGCACTCTTTAAGATTATAAATAGTAAGTTTTTTATAAAGTTTTTATGGGAATGCGTAAAGTCAACGCATTGGAAATTATAATGTTTCATTTTTGAATAAAATATATATATATATATATATATATATATATATATATATATATATATATATATATATATATATATATATTTTTTTATAAAAATCTGTTCTTGCAAATTTAAATCTACAGAGGTTCTGGCTATGACAAGACTTGGTATTTAAGCGATCCTTGTGATCCACCTCGCTTACATGGGAATCTCTTTGGTGATAGACTTGCAAAAACAACAAAAAAATAAAACTTTCTGAAAATCTTGCCTTGATATCTGATTATTATCATCATTATTGTGCTTTACTAGTAATGAAATTCTTTGAGTTAAGCAATGACACTCGGATGGGAGGACTTTCCAGAGGAATTAAATGAAATTGGTGGCTACATCTTTGAAGTATGTGCAAGCCGTAATATGCATTTCGGTGAAGCCTCTGAAATTTTCAAAAAATTCATCCAAAGACCTAGAAGGTACTTACCCTTTAAGGATGACTGGATTGAATTCATTAAAAGAAAAGACATAAGGAAAGTTCTGCTAGATCTATTGGCAGCTTCTGAAGAGGAAAAGAACAAACTGCAAGAAGAGAATAAAATGCTGAAAGAGTTCTTGAAAAGCCTTGAAGACCAAGGAAAGGAGTCAAACGAAAAATCTGAAGCTGATAAAGTAGTAGACACAATTGAAACCCCAAAAGGTGGTGAAGTAGCACATGATGATGAAGAAGGTAAAGTGGAACATCAAAACAAGCTCTTTCCTAACTATGATTCTCAACTCCAAAATATTTTAGACGAATTTATGAAGACCAATCAAGCTTCTTTTGATAACTTTGAAGCTCAATGTGGTAATCTTGTTGAGAGTGCATACGCTATGGGAAAACAATTGGTTAAAATAGAAACGGACCAACGTGAAGCGTCAAGTGTTCGGGATGAAGATTTCTATAGGGAAGTTGAACCCCAACCAATGAAGATTCAAGAGCAAGATCTCCAACAGAAAGAACAACCTAGCAACAAAGCTCAAGAAAAATCAGAAATTGATAAAGTCATTGATATGATTTGTGCTTTGTTCGCTACGGTCAAGCTGAAGAGGGTATGGAAGCAATATCCTCTGTTTCTCAAATTCCTGGGATTCTTAACAAAGAAAAGGAAGAAGTCGGATGATATATTTCATCTCTCATATAAGACGCCCTAACAGTCTTCTGATGTATTCCATTAGATAATTTGATTATTTTAGGTTTTTCGTTTCATTTTATTTGCAAAGTCTTTAGGTCAAAGTCTTTTAACATATCAAAACAAAAAAGCAATGGGGTCCAATAAGCTAACTTATAGCTTATTGGACTAGCTTATAAGGTTGTTTGAAAAAAAATATGTGTTTGGTAAAAAACTTTTTTCACTAGCTTATAGCTTTTTTTAGATGCTATTTGAAGTAGCGTTTGAGCTTATAGCTTACAGCTTTTTACAGTTTTTTCCATTTTTATCCTTTATTTTATTTTTATTTTTTTAAATAAAAAACTACCCACTAAAGAAAAAAAACTACTCACTAACACATAATGTCCTTTTTAATCATTTTATATTTATCAACCATTTTAAAAGTTAATTTTACAAAACAATTTTATTCAATCAATTAGTTTTTCAACTATCAACTATAAACTAACTTTTCTGCTATCAGCCAGCTTATCGGCTATAAGCTCTTATAGCTTAATTTTACGGAGAGAGCCGAAATCTAAATTTAAGCTTTAAAAAGAAATATATATTTAACCCAATGAACCATGTTCTAGAAGCGTCTATCCTTCCGCTTTCAGTGTTTCTCACACAGAATAACGATTCATCTTCTCACAAATCCAAAAAATTGAATCATTCTCGCTCTATTTTCTTTTCAAACTAAATTCTTCGCAAATTTTAGTTGATTATGGCAGGAAGAGAAGTTCGAGAATACACCAATCTCACCGACCCCAAAGGTATAATAATAATAATAATTCTTCCCCAATTTTTTATTTTTAATGTTTATACGATCTCTATTGTCGAAAGATTTGATTTTTCATGGAATTTAATTACTGGGTATGTGTTAATTTTACAGATAAGAAATTGGGTAAAGGAAAAGATAAGATTGATGATGAAGACGTTACTTTCCAACGCATGGTTGCAAAGGTTAGCGCATTGATTCACTCTCTGTTCTTTTCTATTGATAATTTAATGGCTTTTTCTTTAGTGGTCGAAATCTTCATAGGTATATTGTTATTGACTTATTGTTGTAGTTTTTATTCTTTTAATTTTTCTCATAGTTTGGAATATTATGCATAGTTGAATCATAGAAGATATCATTGGTACCATATTCTAAGGGATCAGTCTTTCACCTAATGAGCGAGGAAAATAGCAGTTTGTTCAAATTTCGCCACAACCGACAATACTTTGTATTAAATAGTGTATCTTAGAACAATAATGATTTCTTCAAATTTCACTATGCTATAGTATGACTGTTTGGAGATATTATAGCAGGTTTAGAATAAGCTTTGTAGTTTTTAGGGTCTGTGCGCTCTAAGGCCTAAGAATGTACCAAATTGGAACTTTATTTATCCTTGTTAGTTTTCTTATTTGGTTTTGTATCCTGGTGGTGCTTGGAAGAATTGTTTATTTGGGTTTATCTTATGACAGAAGCGCTTGTGTAAGTGTCAGAGGAACTTAGAAAATTCATTTATGATATGTCTATAGGTTGTTTTAAACTTACTTTAGTAAGCCCCCCAAGAAGTTCATCGAAACTGCTTAATTGTGGAAAGCATACCTATCATCTTGACTCCAATTAACATCCATCTAAAGTTCTGTTTTTACTGCCGAATAAATGTTGAAAACTCAATTAACATTTCAAAATGCATTAATCCAAATTCTAAACGTATGTTTCTCATTTAATTTTTTTGTTGGGTGAATGTTAGTGGTATGTTTTTTAGGGGGGAGGAGAATTTGTTAGCAGTAGGGATTGAACCTTGAACCTACTTCTTAATACACCTTCCGTCAGTTCTGTGTTCTAACCCATATCACTTGGCTACACCTGCAGATTATATATGTTATCATATGATAAGTGTTTATTGCGTAACTGTTATGTTAAGTTATTTACCCAACTACTCCCTTTGACTATGTTGTTTTAAGCTTTCTGGTAATCTTTCTGGCAATATGAGGGATTTTTCTGATAACGTGCCCTGACAGGGATCCTGGCTTCCTGTATTGGCTGGTTGATGCAAACAGATGCAGGAGGTAGCTGGGGAGCGTGGAGGTTATCTTCATGGGCGGGGCGGTACCACACTTTTCCTCTAACTTTTTTGTGTTGTTTGTATTCCATAACTCTTGCTTTTATCTGCAGCTCATATATTATATATATGTTAGTCTTTGGGTCTGTTTTAAAGTTTGAGTTTGCAGCCTTGGACAGTGATGATCTACTATATCTCAAGGAGCAAATGGAAGCGGAGGAGGATGCAGAACGCCTCCTGCGTCGCACTGAAAAACGAGCTTTTGCTGCTTTTAAGATATCCTTTTGTGGTCATTTGTACAGATAACAATTCCGTGTTTCATTCTCCTCCATCTTGGAGTCTGGCATATTTTTTATGTTTGTAGAATCTATACATGTTCTTTACTGCAAGCATAGTTCTTAATTTTGTCCAAAACTGAAAGTCCTAGCTCAACTAGCAATGCCAATATTGCTAGGTTGGATGCCTTCACCCGGGTTCGAACAGGGACCTTTCAGTGTGAGTTTCATTGGTATTTGCCACTTCGTCTACAGACAAAAAAAAGCTGTTAAACGCAGAAGGACAATAAACAAATCAGACTCTTTGTTAAATTTTAACTGTTCTATAAAAGACAGATTTCTATCAATAAATTTAGCAGCAGTGGTTTAGTAGTATGTTGTTTAATGCTCATGTATCCCCCAAGTTAGATCTCTTTACTAGGGAATCTTTTCAATTTTCACATGCCAACAAAACATGATAAATATGATGATGGAACATGTACTTAAACATGACTGGTTCATGTTGTTTGGCCAGCATATTGCCAGGTTAGCATTTTCAAAAGCCCTGCTTGAACGGTGGTTCTGGACTGGCCAATAGTCTGGTTTATAGTTAACCATTCATTTCAAGTAGACTGTTCTGTTTGGTCTGGTTTTAGAAAATATGCTATGCATTTTCTATTTTGAGTCAATTTTAGTCCCTAATTTATTTTTACAAAAATGAGTGTTTTTACTCTCTCCATTTAGTTCCTATAAAAGCAAAATAATGACTAAAATTAAACTAAATTTATGTAGGGCTTAACTTAAAAACTTGCGATGGAATTAAACACAGTCCTATGTATTCTTTTGTTTCCTTTACCAATAGATACAGAGCAGCAAGTTTGGCAGATTCTTCACCAGCATCAGTACCCTTACCATTGCGTGTTGAGCCAAAGCCAAAGAGTGGGATTAGGTTGATCTTCCTCTTTCAGTTCAACTTACCCCTCCATGTATTTTTATCTTGTTTACCTGGCTGTGTTATTTATTCATAGTATCAATATTGTTCCAATGCAGGCAGCAAGATCTGTTGAAAAAAGTTGTTGAGATTAAACCGAAGCGACCAAGATCTGAAAGCAATAAGCCAACACATGCTCCTATTGATGTGTCTATTACAAGTCGTGAGTGTGATCGTGGTAATTTGAATGGAAATGAGCAATCTTCGACTGGAACAAAGAAAGTAGAGGTAAACCCTACGCCAGGGTCGCATGAAGGAGAAGCTACGCCTAAGGTTGATAACTCTGCCGGCGGATTACTAGGCCTTGCATATGCTAGTTCAGACGATGATGAATGATTGATAATGCGTTGGATGGTAGATCGCATATTTCAGTCATTGTCGTTGTAGTTTTAGTACAAAATGCTTGACTTATTTAGAGAAAGTATTGAATTGTAGTGAAGATGTCTAAAATGTTTTCATTGCATGAAACATTTAGGAAAGAAGGCTGTAAAAGAGAAGAAAATGAAGAATTAGAACATTACTATACAACTAGAAGATATAACTTATAAGATACAATTTTGTATGTGTTCATCGAATCCCTAATGTGCCAATTTTGTTTATCTTGACAATTGACATGTTTTTGAAGCATACAGTTTGAAACCATTATCAATGGTTGTAATGTAAATTTACTAGGTTTCACATAATAACTAGAACAAACCTTGTAATCTTAGTATGTGTTTGGATGCACGTCTGTGTTTTTTAAACTATATACTTGGCCGAATTTTTGTAAGATATGATGGATAAAATTCAGATTTCTTTTTATCAATAATCAGTATCAAAATTTGCAAATTGTGTATATGAAAAGTATTTCTAATATTTTTTACAAAGTGGTATCATTATTAATCAAGACATTGGGTTCAAGTGGTGAATAAGTTCCCCTTAGAACAACCGTTCGAGAAAATCTGAGTATGATACTTCCGGTGGAAATAATCTTTGGTTGGATTTTACTTATGTTACAATCGAATTTTAAATTATCTGGACCCCTTCTTCGGAGGACCAAATAATTAACAGAAAAAAAAAGTGGTATTAATATTTTGTAGATGCATGTTCAGCCACATGATTGATGTACCATCGAAATTGTCAAAAAAATTTCTGCATAATAAAAGATGGCTTAAAAGTTGATGCAACCTTTATTATAGTTGACATTTGGATGCAGCAGGTTGGATCATCTCCTTCCATCCTTCACCCTCCTTCCAAAATATGTATGTAATAAGAGAGAGAAAATTAATAAAAAAAATAATAAAAGGAAGAAGAGTGAGAAAATATAAGAGAGAGTAAGAAACAAATGAGTGAAGGAGAAAGTGAGAGACAAATATGTGAAGAAGAGGATCCAAACCCAAATTTTCATGGCATGGTTACTCTGCAAGTAGGGAAGATGGGAATATGTTATGCCTATATTAGATTTTACGTTGCTACCACAAATATTCAATTAAGATGAGCATGACGAAGATTACACGTGTGTCAACATATTAGATTTTAGGTTCGATTTGTCTTCACTAGTTTATGCAAGTGTGTATATTGTGAAATTTTCTTTATGATAATTTGAAAATCTTCATATTGGACACTCATATCAAGCGTATTAGTTAACGATAGTTTACAAAATAAAATCCCTTTGATCTAAGCAGAATATTGACTCATGGAAACATAATTTTCAAATCATATTTTTGCCTTTAGAGTATCTCTATTTATTGAGAAATTTATCTCATTTGATGAACTGACAACTTTTTAAGGATTTTCAGAATGTTAATTTGAAATTTAAAGACATCTGTTACAAACATAAAACTTAAATAACATAGTTATTAAAAAAATTTAAAGAACATGTTTTTTTTTTTTTTTGAAACTGCAAAAGATATTATTAATAACCAAGGGAAGTTACAAGCACAAGAAGTGCTACAACAGCCCCAGAAACAGGGAAAAAAGAAACAGAAACCGCTAACAACAAGGAAAGGAAAGAGCAGAAACAAAAACTACAAGACTGCAAAAGAGAAACAGCAGAACCGATCCCTTAACGAAGTAAGCACAGTCCCGGTTCAGCCCTCCATTCATAAAAAAGGCAATGCGCTTTTTTCGACCGGGCAAGCCACCAATTCCAAGAAGCAATCTTGACCCCATCCACCAAATCCATAAACGACCCACTGTCATTGTTAAAAACAACAGAATTCCTGAATAGCCAAAGCCTCCAAACCGTTGCACAACATATCATAAGTCTCCCTTTCGACGCTTTTGGGTCCCCCGCGCTAAACAAACAATTGAAAATTGAGAACATGTTATGTGGGAAGCTTAGAGGAACATTAAGCCAATAGAAAATTTCCACCCACAGTTGTTTAGCAACTCTACAGTATAGAAACAGATGGAGAACCGTTTCACTTTCATCTTGGCAAAGAGGACAAAGACTATTAACACCCGGTGTAATAATGCGTCTCGTTGCCAAATTACTACGCGTCGGGGTTCTATTGTGAAGTAATTGCCAAACAAAGCCAACTACCTTGGAGGGAGTTGGGCTTTTCCAAATAGAATTAAAAATCTTCTCATGCCACCAAGTATCAAGTTCCATCGGATTTGACAGATTCGAAACTAAATGATAAGCCGATTTTACCGTAAATGACGCGTCATTTTCCGGTCTCCAGCACCAGCGGTCCTCACCTTCCAATAACTGCACCCCTTCTATTTCTTTTTGTAACTCTTCACTTAACTCAGCCTCCCACACAAAGAACTGCCTGCGCCAGTTTAAGGACCATCTGACCTCCCCATTTTCCAAGTTCCACAAATCTGCCACATTGGCCTGTTTTTGGTTAGAGATAGAAAAAAGTCGGGGAAAACGAACTTTAAGGGGCAGATCACCTAACCAAGTGTCCCACCAAAACCGAGTGTGCCTACCATCTCCAAGTTTCCGATAGGTGTTGCTCATAAACCAATTAATGCCAATATTTGAGCCAATTGAACAAATGTCTCGCCACCATAATGACGCATACCAAGGCTTACAATCATCCCCCAACTCTACCTTTCCAACCGCGTTTTCTCCGTACTTGCTTAAAAGAACATCTTTCCACACCCCTAAAGAATTGTCAAGGAGCCTCCAACGCCATTTCGCTAAGAGACTAATATTGACCACACGCACATCCCTCACTCCTAATCCTCCTTTATTATTTGGAAGACACACCGTATCCCATTTAATCTAACTTATCTTTTTCTCTCCTCTCCTCCCTCCCCAAAGAAATTCCCGTTGAATTCGGAGGATTTTCTTCCAAACAAGAACCGGAATCTTTAAATAAGAGAGATAAAAGATGGGGATTGCATTAAGTACCGAGTTGAGAAGGACTATACGGCCACCAAGACTAACATATTTGTTACCCCAAGCACTTAGTCGCTTCCGAAGAGACTCGTATGTTACAAACATAAGTTTGAAAGACCTATGAGTCCCTTTTGTCAAAAGTATAACCACAAGTTTCAAAAAAGTATTAATACATTTACATTCTTAGTGCATTTAGAGTATATATTAACATTTTCTTAAATACTCCATCCATTCCAAAATATAGAGAAAAATTGATTAAATAAAGTTGATGTATTTGGTTAAAAATTTAGACTAAATGCATCTACTTTATTTGACCAATTTTTTCTTATATTTTGAGACAAATGAAGTATTTTACTAGTACTTCCGTTCCTAAATATAAGACCATCACCAATGGTGGTACCTATTTTTTCAAGTACCAGTACCTAATAGGTATTTCCATTGGAGTAAAACAAAAAATGATACTTAATAGGTACTACTTTTTAAATAAACATTGGTACCTATATTATTTTTGTGGGATCCGTTTATAATGATGTAGAGTTATTGGTTACATGTATTATTGGTGAGACCAATTTAGAACTTTTTAAGAAGTGTTGGGTTGGATAGATTGAGTACTTATTATGTATTATTATTAAAAACTTATAAATGAGTGATGTGTACACGTAGGGTCCGGTTAACTACTCAAAAATGAGTATCTCCATTGTGGATGATCTAGATTCTCTTCTGATTTTTCCATGTCACCCTATTATAAAATTCTTTTCAAATTTCTAACGATATTAATTATTTCTTCACCAACATACTCATAATCAACTTTTTTAATGGTCTTGCTAATAAATGTACTTGGTGCACTCTTTAAACATACTATTTAAAGAAATTTTTTAGTTAAAAATATAAACGGCACAATTTACAATGTGTTGACTTTATATACTCCCTCCGTTCTAAAATATAAATCGTTTTGAAAAAAAATTGTTCCAAAATATAAGTCGCTTTATAATTCCAATGAAACATTTCATGCTATTTTTCTTATTATACATTTAATTTTTTATTTCTTTCATCTTTCAATTCTTTCATTTATCTTTCTCATACAATACAATTAATGAAGGACAATTTTGTAAACTTATTCATAATTTTTCTTTTCTATACAACAATGATTATATTTCTTAATTTGTGTAATATGATCAAAATGATTTATATTTTGGAACGGAGAGAGTATTTTTTAAAAAATTATATACAAACTTACTATTTAAAAGGTTTAAAAGTACACCTAATGCATTCTTTAGCATTTGCTCTTTTTAATATTTGCAATAGATCTCATATTTAGAAAGTGGTATTGAAATTTAATTTTCCATAGCAATAAGCATGGAGTTTGAGGTTATCTAGAACATTAATACTACTCTATCTCATTAATTTATGAGTGTGACGTCATTATTTAGTTTACTCTTTCCATGTTTGTTGTAGCTTTAATTACATCCCATTCTATTTCTAGAAATCAACATTTCGTCAAGCAATCTAAACGCCAATTGAAAACACAAGAAAAATAAATTATATCATTCAGAATATCATATTATCCTGATAACAACAACAGTAATAATAATTTTATGATATTTGATGTGACATGGTGGATTTGAATCAATATATTTTGTGCTTGATTCAGCGAATTTTGCTACTATGAATACAGCAAAAAAAATTAATAAACAAATTTAGTCAAAAAAACAAAAATTAATAAGCAAAGTTAATAGTATAAGGACATGAGTGGTAAATTATTGTAGCATAATATTAAATTGAAGAAACTAAGAAGGTGATATAGTCTAAGACTGAGTGGTAAATTATTTGAATCACTTAGGTCTGTAATGGTTCGGGTCTATATGCATATGCTTATGTAAATTTATAATTTGAGAGAATCAACCTTTAAATATATCTCAAAGGTTTGAATGAAATGATTAGTTTATACTACTTGAGACTTGAGTGATATACTTTAAGAAAATAATATAAGATGTGTTATTTTGATATAATTTGACTACTTTATTAGTGCAGTTTAAAGATATGATTAATTACATTGAGAGATTGATGAATTTAAGATGTGGTGTCACAATTCAATAATCATACATTCAAAATGATTAATCACAATTTGTCAAAAAACAAAATGATTAATCACAAATGTAAATTTTGTGAAGTACTCCTTTCGTTGATTATTACTCCCTACGTCTTAAAATAATAATCGTTTAAGATTTTTTTACACATTAAAAAATGTAAAAATGTTATAAAAAAAATATTTTTACTAATTTATTCCTATAAGTTATAGTTTTGTTTCTTTGAGAATAATGTATATAGTTAGGGCTGGAAATGAGTCGAGTCGAACCTATCTGAGCTTGACTCCATTCGATAAGAATTAGTTCGGCTCGAGTTCGATACGAACTATTTTTTCAGCTCGAGTTCGGCTCGTTTATAGTTCACGAGCAGTTCGATTCGGTTCATTAGGTTCAGTTCATTTGCTCGAATCACATAGTTTAAAAGTCATTTTTTGTTAAAAAAAAAAAATCAAATTTGACCTTCTAAATTAATTTTTTTAAAAGAAAAAAATTAAAATATAATAAAATTATTCCAATAGCAAATTAATTCAAAGCTACAAGGAAATAAAGACATTGAAACAAACTAAAAAATAAATAAAAATAAGTATATTAGTGCATTATATTAATTGAAAAAAAGTTTCTATTGGTATCTTTACATCAGATTTTTTATAAAAGAAAAAGTTTAAAAAGTGTAAGGTATATATATATATCGAGCTGGTTCATGAACCAAACGATTCGAACTGCATACCGTTCATGTTCGGCTCATTTAATTAACGAACTTAATTTTCAGCTCAAGTTCAGCTCAATTGGTTCATGAACCAAGTTCAACGAGTTAATTAGCGAATCGAGTCTCGAACTATTTTCTAGTTGATTCGGTTCATTGCCAGCCCTACATATAGTAATAATTAGGGATACAATTGAAAAGTATTACATTGAAAAGTGAGAATGACAATTATTTTGAAACAAAATTTTGTTCCTAAAGTGACAATTATTTTGTTCCTAAAATGACAATCATTTTACGACGGAGTATAACTAAATTTGACTTTTCTAATACAATGTAAAAATTATATGTGATACATCATATGCATATTATTTTATCAATAGATAAATAAAGTCAAATTATTCCTATGAATTTTGCTCAACTAGTTGGAACATCACATTTTATATATAGGGGCCGGGATTCTAATTTTGGACACCTCACTTCACTACAACAATTTTGGCTTACAATAGCACTTTTTTTTTGCTTTAATAGCACTTTAAAGTGCTATAGTGCTATTGAAGCTGGTGCTATTAAAAGTATGTGCCTATTATAGCACTTTTAAAAGCGCTATTGTATGTTCTCTCTTTAATAGCACTTGAATGCAAAAGCGCTATCATATGCATGTTAATTTAATACTTTTGACAACACGATTTAACAGCCCTTTTCTAAAAAAACGCTATTAAAGATCCTTTTTGCAATAAAAAAAAGGGTTAATAGGTCTTTACCCCCCTGCTAAGTGAGTGTGTTTTGCGTTACCCCCCTGCTAAAATTTTCTTGAAGAATGCCCCCTTGCAAAGTTTTTTTTTTTTGTTTCCCCCCTTTTCCTCTCTTGGATGCAAGAAATTTGAACTTTTTAAATCGGTTGAACAAAATAACCGATTTAAAAACATAACTTTTTAAATCGGTTGAACAAAATAACCGATGTAAAAAGTGCACTCAAGGGGGAAAACCAAAAAAAAAAACTTTGCAAGGGGGCATTGTTCAAGAAATTTTTAGCAGGGGGGAAACGCAAAACACGCCCACTTAGCAGGGGGGTAAAGACCTATTAACCCTAAAAAAAATAATCCTTTTTTGTCCACTTTTTTTTATTAGGCTTTACTCCCATAAAAAAAGAGCTAAACAAATTTCATAAATCATAAACAAACACAAATTGTATTATATTAAGTTACTCAAATCCAATTATAAGTTACTATAATTCAAATTCAATTACATGAAAATCTCTTCAAATCCAAACACAAATTGCATTTCAACATAATCAATATATGAATTACACAACATATGAATGCCAAGGTGAGATGAAAAAATCACAAAACTAACTAAAAATAAAGATAATAAAGACACCATTGATAAGCCTAAAATTCACTTCATTGATCCTTCAATCATCAATCCTTCAATTGAAGAGTAGAAGTAGCATCATCAATGAAAGACACCATTGATTAACCAAATACCCTGCATGCAGTAATGTTGGCACATACTCATTTCATTTGTACCCATATGTCTATAGTAATAATCAAAAGATAATATATCAATTCTTTTATCCAAAAGAAGGTAGAAAATATTTTACCACCTAGGGAGAAAGGAATAATAAAAAGGACCTGGAGTTAAACAAATTGATGGCTTATGGGTGTCTTGGAAACTTTTACAGATTGCCTTAAGTATTGCAGTGCTGCTTTTGACAGTTTGCCTAAAATCAATTCTAAACAAAAACATTATACTACAATGGTAAGAATTTAACCTCTTACACTTTGTGTCAAGTAGTAATTTCACATTCAGGATTACTATAATGAATAAGGCTATAGTAGTTCTCAAATACTTGATAAGTACATACATTTGTTTATTCTACTTTGTGACCAATGTAAATTAAATGTGTATATACTTCTCTAACACTAACCCTAACTCAGAACCTAAATTAGCAAACAGTAAGAGGACTCACCGCCATAAAACGCTGCCGCATCGCTATTTTTCACAAATTGGCCATAGTGGATGTCGACAAATCCATCAACTTGGATAGTTACTCCATCAACTTGCACTATTTTACTAGCACAGATGGAAGTTCCAGAAATCCAAGTAAGAGAAATATTCTCTATTGTGTATGGCAAACCTTAATCTGCAATTAATAGTTTATAGTAGAGCTCAATCCACACTGAAAAAACAGAAGTTGGCTAAATTATAGAACTTCACATGATCGATAAACTGATATGTGACCCTGAAAGAAAACACGATAAACTAACCTTGCCATGGAAGAATATATCAATATCAATGAACATTAACTATCTCATGAGCCTTTTCATCTCCATTTGATGTGCCTTTTAAAAGATGAACAAAAAAATATGATATCAGCAAAGCTTATCATTCACATATCGCCATAACTAGGTATAATTGAGTATCTAAAAAGTTATTTATATATATCAGTAAAGTTATTGAAGCATGAACTATTTAGATATAAATAAGCTCCAAACTCAATATGTACACAACACACATAAAATAGCTCCAACTCAATGTATAGGCTCATTTATCTTTGGTTTTCAAATTTCAAGATGACATTCACTAATTTATATTTTTAAGGAAATCTTATGTTGAACACAAATAGAACGAGTAAAACAAGTAATTATTCATTGCCTACAACACCAAAAGACATTAATTTATCAAACAAATATCATATATATTGACTTACCAAGAATTATATCATCTTGACTCCTTAGAAATAGATACGGCCACATCATATAACTCATAGAGACCCGTGATCTTCTACTTCTCATCTTATATAAAGCTAAAAAAAATTGATTGATTTAATGTGACAAAACCATGGATGAACCTCAGTAATCACTTCCGGACAGATTGATTGTCGAAAAACACACAGAGAACCATTCTTTCCATGACCAGAACAACACACATGCATAGGTTCCAATACCTTACACATTCATATAAGTGAAATCAGTGAACTTCACACAATCTATGTTATGTAAATAACTAACAGTACATTTTCTCCAAAGAAAAATTGGGAAAGTCTTGATAAAATGTTGCTATAATTTGGAAAATTTCTTACTCTTCTGCATACACAAAGCGAGGGAAGAAGGCTTATGTAGATTCATACGTTAAAGCCAATTATAACATCCCTATAGAATCAATTACAAAGGCTGAATCAATCATCATTGAGTAATATTGAAAATCAATCATTAATAAAATTGCACACACCTTGATCTAGGATTATAAACATGTGGCAGAGATCAAAAACAACTAATCCTTAACTATATCATTCTAAATATTATGTATTGTATATTTATTATGTATAGATTACTAGAAATTTTCAACTGACATTTCAAATGCTAAGGGATACCACTATTTAGACATTATAATACTCTATTCATTCTAGAAAACAAATTCTTAATTCATCTCAATAACCTTTAATAGCTTAAGCACCGACACAGAGCACTGATTATTAACCTTTAATAGCTTAATCCCTCTTACTTGTCTTAAATCAGAATATGCAAGATAAGGATGGTAACATTCAAAATTCTGTCTTGTTAATTAAACATTCACAATCAACCCAAATATGAAGGACGCTGCCAAAGATCAAGCTGCCTCTAACCCATCCAACACTATCTTTGGTAACTTTATCTTTTTTGTTTTCGAATATTACACATAACTGACCGATAAAGAGATCGAAATATTGGGACCAAATTAACTAATCTACATCAATTAACTAAATGTTACATACAACAGATTCCATTTCAATTTGACAAAACAAAATATTGGGAAAGTTGCACCTACCTTACAACTGAATTCGCCTTGATCTGAAATCGAGCCCTCACTAGTAATTCCTTTCCATTTGTATCTCTTTGTCTAAATGTAAAAACCAGCAAATGAATCAAAATTGCAAGTCAGGATAGTTTTTGAAAAGTCAGAATAGATGACAAACCCAATCTAGAACTTATTTGCAAGCTGAGTCATTGCATCCCTCACAACCAACCATATTAGAAATACTAAAGCATGTCTCTTCAAACCCAATCTAGAACTATCCCAAACAACACTAGTTGCCGACCTAAAACTTCCAAAAAGTTGATTAACAATAAACAACAGCCACATATAATATAGGAAAATACGTAACAAGAAAAACAGAATCACAAAGACTTACCTCCAGTCCCTTCACAAATAATTGCAAATCGACACTTTATGTTCCTCTTTCTCGTCATTGTAGTCCATCTCCTTTATTTTGCCGTCAGTTGACGAATCTTCTGCTTTCAATGGGATTCCATAGCTAACCACTTCCAAAACCCTAACTTCGTTCTTATTGACAAGATCTGGAAATCTATAATAGATAGAAATTGTAATCTAGGGTTCTGACAGACAAATGAGATGAAAGAACAGCGACAAATTGGTGGTATTGAGAGGGATGTAGATTTTAGACGGCGGTGGTGGTGGTTAGCGAGATGGAGAGGTTAATTTCAAGATGTGAGAGTAGACGAGATGGAGAGGTTAATTCTGGGTGAAACGAAGGAGCTTGACGAGATGGAGAGTAGAGAAAGGAAGGAAATTCAGGGCACGATGACTCTTTTTTTTCTTTTTATTTTATTAATCAACAACTAGGGGTCAAAGGTTCGACACCCAGTAGCTACAATTTTGTTTTATTAATTTTACCTACTATAATGCTTATGTCAAAAGCGCTATTATACATATTAGCTTTATTAGCGTTTTTTCTAAAAGTGCTATTATAGTGATCTGTGTTCACTGTTTTAATAGCGTTTTTGCTTAAAAGTGCTATTAAATGGGCTCCGTGCCAGCTTTTAATAGCACTTGTAAAAAAACGCTATTAAATATGTGCTATTAAAGCTTATTTCTGTGGTACTGCTTATCCATTTAAAGTGAAATTCCTTGAACACATTATGGTTGATGAATATCATATACATTTGAACATCTAAGGGTCTGTTTGGCTAGCCAAAAAAGCTAGCTTATAGCTTATGTCTTATAGTTTATAAGCTAAAAGACCTATTTGGTAACAGACTTTTTTGTATGAGCTTATAGCTTATTTTACTGACTTATAGCTTATTTTCCAGACGCTATTTCAAGTAGCTTATGAGCTTATAGCTTATAGCTTATTGTTTTTTCTTCCATTTTTACCCCTTATTATTTTACTAAGATACTCTTACCTTTTTTTTTATTTCACTTTAAAATAAACCATACCTATTTTTTGGCTACCAGATAAACCATAGTTTTTTTTTAATAAATATAAACCATACTTTTATTTATAAACCATGCATGATCATTCATTATTATCTTATGACAATTTTTACATGAATATAAACCTTATGTATGCACTACAAAAAAAAAACCTTATGTATGCTACTCACTATAAAAAAATAACGTTGCTCAGTTTTATAAAATAGGCTAAAAATTCTTGTTTTGGACCAAAATATAATAATAAACCATACTTTTTTAATTTTGTAAAAAAAAAAAAAAAAACCATACATTTTCAATAAAAAAGTCAATAAGATAACCCATATTTTTTAAAAAATAAAATTTCAACCAATAACAATTAGTTTAGTAATATAAAAAATATATATTATATTAGTACATTTAATTTTTAAATTTCAAGTATATTAAATATTAATTTAACATAAATTTTATTTTGAATTAACAATACCCTTTTATGTCATTTTACATTTATCAGCTAGTTGAACCACTAATTTTACCAAACACTTCAATTAACTTATCAGCCATCAGTCATCAGCCATCAGCTATCAGCCATAAGCTATAAGCTATCAGCCATCAGCTAGCTTATCAGCCAATCGCTAATTTTGCCAAACAGAGCCTAAATATATATACTATATACTTGAATACATTTTTTTATGATTGATGAATATCGTGTATACTATATATTTGAACACTTAAAATTGTTGTAATAAAAAAACATTTTAAAATATGGTTAATTATTTAAGAAATTGAACTCAAGTAGTTAATAAATTTCATTAAAAGATGATTTTTTTTTAAGGCAAATGCTAACATCTGCCTCAAGGGTACATGATAAGGTGTATTTAATAAGTTAATAACTCAGTCACTCCACCTTAATTGATATTAAAACATAACCATCTACATTAATTAACTATTAAAACATAATCATCTCCTTTTATATACATCCGATTTTTTTTTTCTTAAAACATAATCATCTCCTTATAAAGCACATATCAGCAGAATTTTTTACAACATAAGAATTTTTTTTTCGTTACTTGTGAAGATGCAAATTTAAATCCAATTCTTCAATCAGAAGTTTAGGTGCATTTTTTATTTTTTTCGGTTCAATTAAACATTTAAGTGCTTTGTTATTTTTTTTTTTTGTCTTAGTGAATAGGATTGAGTATTATAGTATTATGTCGTGAATCGTGATGATAACAATTGTTAGTTTTAACCCACTTGCACTTGGGTTGCTCTGGTGGTATTGACTTGGAACTTTGGCGTGTGCTCCTCCTCAAGATCTCATGTTCGATTCTCACTGGTGTCAATTTGGGTAGGCTAATTTAGCTTCTTCAAAAAAAATGTTAGTGTTATTTTAATTTTTGAATTGCTAATATGTTTTGGAATTTTATATAACTTATAATTATAATTTAATTTTTGTTTATTTAAAATAAAATAAAAAAACTGACTAAAAATATGTGGTGCGTATCTTTCAATTTTTGGCAGTTGTATCTTTAAATTAATGGCAACTATATCTTTTAATTATTTGAGACTATAACATTTAATTAGTAAAGTTGATTAATGTTACTTTTAAAGTAAATTAAGTGAGATACTACCTGGATTCAAAAAAAAAGTGAGATACTACCTAATTAAATACACCTTATCATGTACCCTCAGGACACATGTTAGCGGAACCATATTTTCAAAACACCTGAATATGACTTGAGTGGAATAGTTTTTTATTAGATTTTACTTACTTTACGATCGAATTGTAAATTACTACAGTCGCATCTTCTAGAAACCGAAAGATTCACTCAAAAGAAAAATATTAAATCACTGATAAATTGTGACATATTATTATATATGTTTATTGATCATTCTTTAAATATAACTAAATACATATTGTGATAACTATCTATATTATTGTTAATTTATAATCAAATTTGTGTATCAAAATAAGTGTTCCCTCCATCTCAAATATAAGTTGATCAACAAAATTGAATGTTATCTAATTCAAATTTTAAATCAAATATATCAAATTTTTTTGACCCACTTTTACTTATAGTTTTGAAAAGGAGGAAATATATTATTTTGTTATGGATGTTAGTCTAAGAATTCAATAGTCAAAGTTGACCAAATGATTCATTTGATAGGCTTTTTGTGCACAATTCACGGTTCTTATCTCACTCCTCCACCAAGACATGCAACCACAGTTTATATTTTACCTTTCTAGTTATTGTAGATATCTAATATTTTTTTTTTGACAAACTTTATAGATATCTAATATGGATGGCTACATCTTGGTGTATATGGAGATTAATTACGGAACAATGTTTTATTTAAGGATCAATGTGTGCTCATTGGTTGATCATATTGAGAATATTAAGTTTTGGTTTATTAATGGTGTTGGTCGTCTATCTTCTTTTGTATTTTTGGTATATATGTGATTCAATAATACATTTTATAGTTTTTCTTTGAATCGTAAGTAATTTAGTATTTTTATACTTTTTATAATAATAAAATTCTGATTATAACAGAAAAAGCAAAACAAAGTAAGGAAAAGAATTAACACCCTACAAATTCACAAATAACATACAAATTATAGAATTAACTTCAAAGATTTAGTTTAATAGTAAAAAAATATATTTTGAATTCGGAAGGTTTTTGATTCGAATCCTACTAATACTCTTGGGAAAAGATAAATAGAATTCTTAAATACTCTAAAATGAGACATCCTTTATAAATGCTTTAAGAAGTAAGAACTTTAAAATCTTTCTTATTTTAGATCGGACATCCTTCTCTTGCCCTAATTTTTTTTTAATTTAGAAACAAATTAAATTATAGTGTGTTAGACTAACACCTAAATTCTTTAAAAAAAAGGACTACTATCTAAATTATATTATTGTGAACATAAAATATAATCATTTGTGTCATTTTTTTTCGTTTTCACCACCAGTTGAATCTGGTTCGAAGGTTAGTTCTGATATCAGGTGATTCCAGCCCCCTCCCAATCGCAGTTGCGGAAGATCGAACCGTAATCCTCCTTACCAAGTTCAACGTAAATCACCACTAAACCAACTAACGATTGGTACCCACTTGTGTCTCAACGCCACAATTACTTATACTTAAGAAACTCTTTGAAACATACCAAAGACTAATTAATCATTTCACTATACTATAAAGCTTATCTTTGACCTATTCAATAGAAATATATATATATATATATATATATATATATATCCAAGTTTCAAAGCAAAGCCAACAATTTCTCATCATCTTCCTCTCTTGTCATTGAACTTAGCAAACACATGAACTCATTCACATGCACACATTATCATCAAACTAGAAAAAACCAACACACATAGATGACAACATCATCATCATACATGAAACACACATTTCACTTTGTTCTGACTTTGTTGTTCATCTTATTAAACCACACAAATTCTCAACCTCATTCAAATCAATATAATCAAGAACATAAAGTCCTATTAAATATTAAACAATACCTTAAAAACCCTTCTTTCCTTAACCATTGGACATCAAATTCCAATCATTGTTTTTGGACAGAAATCATTTGTATTAATGATTCTGTTACTGGAATCACTCTTTCACACATGAATATCACAAAAACAATACCAAACTTTATTTGTAATGAACTCAAAAACCTAACATATGTTGATTTTAGTTCCAATTTTATCCCTGGTGATTTTCCAACACTTTTTTATAATTGTTCAAATCTTGTTTACTTAGACCTTTCTATGAACAATTTTGATGGTAAAATTCCTAATGATATTGGAAATTTGAGTCCTAGTTTGCAATATCTTAATCTTAGTTCAACAAATTTTCATGGTGGTGTTCCTGATGGGATTGGAAAGTTGAAGGAATTGAAAGAACTTAGAATTTTTTATTGTTTATTGAATGAGACTGTTTCTGATGAGATTGGTGAATTGTTGAATCTTGAGTATCTTGATTTGTCCTCTAATGCTATGTTTCCTTCATGGAAATTGCCATTGAGTTTGACCAAGTTGACTAAATTGAAGGTTTTTAATGTTTATGGCTGTAACCTGTTTGGTGAAATACCTGAAAGAATTGGAGATATGGTTTCTTTGGTGAGATTGGATATGTCAAAAAATGGTTTATCTGGTGAAATTCCTAGTGATTTGTTCATGTTGAAGAATTTGAGTATACTTTTTCTTAACAGGAATAATCTCTCTGGAGAGATACCTAGTTTGGTTGAATCATTGAATTTGACTAAACTTGATCTTGCAATCAACAATCTTGTAGGGAAAATACCAGAAGATTTTGGAAAGCTTCAAAAGTTAACATGGTTGAGTTTGTCCATGAATAGTTTATCAGGTGTGATACCAGAAAATTTAGGCCTTCTTCCGTCTCTTACCGATTTTCTTGTGTTTATTAACAATTTATCAGGTACTATTCCTCCTGAACTCGGTCGCAGTTCAAAGCTCAAAACCTTTCATGTTTCTTCTAATAATCTTGTTGGAAAGTTACCTGAGAATTTATGCTATCATGGTGAGTTACTTAACTTGACAGCTTATGAAAATAGACTTAGTGGAGAGTTACCAAAATCACTAGGAAATTGTAATAGCTTGTTGGACTTGAAAATTTACAGCAATGAATTTTCTGGTATTATTCCTAGTGGTCTTTGGACATCTTTCAATTTATTAAATTTCATGGTAAGCAATAATAAATTCAAAGGTGTGATTCCAGAAAAGTTGTCTTCGAACATTTCGCGGTTCGAGATAGCTAATAATCAATTTTCTGGTAGAATTCCATCTGGAGTCTCTTCATGGACTAATGTGGTAGTGTTTGATGCAAGTAAAAACTTCTTAAATGGAAGTATTCCACAAGAGATAACATCTCTTCCAAAATTAACAACTCTTTTGCTTCATCAGAATCAGCTCAATGGTCCACTTCCATCAGATATAGTATCATGGAAGTCGTTAGTAACTCTTAATTTGAGCCAAAACCAACTTTCCGGTCAAATTCCTGATGCAATTGGAAGATTACCTGTCCTAAATCAACTTGATTTGTCTGAAAATGAATTTTCAGGCAAAGTTCCATCTCAACTTCCTAGACTCACCAATCTCAATCTGTCATCTAATCATTTGACAGGAAGAGTTCCAGGTGAATTTCAAAATCCAGTGTTTGCTACAAGTTTTTTGGCTAATTCTGGTCTTTGTGCTGATACACCGATACTAAACATCACTTTGTGCAATTCTGGTATTCAAAGTGGAAACAAAGGATCATCATGGTCTATTGGTTTGATTATAGGCCTTGTGGTAGTGGCAATTTCATTGGCTGTTTTGGCCACTTTCTTGATTATCAAAGCTTTCAAGAAAAGAAACCAAGGTTTGGACAATTCATGGAAGCTTATTTCCTTTCAGAGGCTCAGTTTCAATGAATCAAACATCGTCTCATCAATGACAGAACAAAATATTATTGGACGTGGTGGATATGGCACGGTATATCGAGTTGATGTTGCAGGTTTAGGCTATGTTGCTGTGAAAAAGATATGGAATAACAAAAAGTTAGACGAAAAACTCAAGAGTTCATTTCGCGCAGAAGTTAAAATATTGAGCAATATTCGTCATAACAACATTGTGAAATTGTTGTGTTGTATCTCTAATGATGATTCTATGCTTCTTGTCTATGAATATCTTGAAAAACATAGTCTAGATAAGTGGCTGCACACGAAGAGTAAGTCATCGGCATCAACTGTGTCAGGTTTAGTACAGCAACATTTTGTTCTTGATTGGCCAAAGAGGTTGAAAATAGCTATTGGAGCTGCACAAGGTTTGAGTTACATGCATCATGATTGTTCACCACCTATTGTTCATAGAGATGTTAAAACAAGCAACATTCTTTTGGATGCTCGATTCAATGCAAAAGTTGCTGATTTTGGACTTGCTAGGATTTTAGTCAAGCCAGATGAACTTAACACAATGTCATCTGTGATTGGCTCATTTGGCTACATTGCTCCAGGTGAATGACTTAACAATAATTTTTGCTTAATTTTGATCTGATTGATATTCATACTTGCTTAGGGCCCGTTTGGTCTAACTTATTTTTGAGCTTATGCAAATTATTATAAGTTTGTCAATGTAGTTTATGATAAAATAGTTTATAAAAATTCAATTTTTACTAGTTTGAACTTATAAAATAGCATAAAACCTAATTTATATTGCATAAGCTCAAAAATAAACTAGGCCAAACGGGCCATTAGTTTTTGCTTAAGTTGATAAATAGGAAACAAAGTGAAAATATGACATTTTTGTAATTAAGAATATGAAACAAAAAAATGAAAATAAAACACATTTTTGAAACCAAACTGGCCTAAATTATCTATCTAATTTTCTATATGCATATAAGTTTATACTAATTAAAAGGGTTGTTTCATACTTGAATTGCAGAATATGTTCAAACAACAAGAGTTACTGAAAAGATTGATGTGTTTAGCTTTGGAGTTGTCCTATTGGAACTAACAACTGGTAAAGAAGCTAACTATGGAGACCAATACTCGTCTCTATCGGAGTGGGCATGTCGTCAAACTTTGTTAGGAATCAATGTAGAAGAATTGCTAGACAAAGATGTGATGGAAGCTAGTTACTTGGATGAAATGTGCACAGTTTTCAAACTTGGTGTCATGTGTACTGCAACATTACCTTCTAGTAGGCCTTCCATGAAAGAAGCCATGCAGATATTGCTTAGCTTTGCAGAACCGTTAGCTTATGGAAAGAACAAAGTTGGTCACTACTATGATGCTGATCCTCTTCTTAAGAATTCAAAAAGTGATACTAGGTTGGATGTTGATGATATTATGTGACAATTGATCTAGTTTTAGAATTTGTGCTTTAGACATAACTTTGTTAAAAGCCGGTTTAAAAGGTGGAGATTGTTATTAGAGAGATATAGAAATGTATATATTACGAGTGAGTTTGTTACTAGGATCTGTTTGATTTGCAACTAAAATAAAAAGTTATTTTGGTATTTTAGAAAACTTGTAATACTGTTCAGTCAACTTTTCTCATTTATACTATTTTGCCTTCATCAATATACAGTTCTACATTTTTCTCTCTATTTCTTCCATGAATGTCATGTTTACCGGCAATTATCCAAAACGCTATAAGGACTACTCTGATCATATCTCTATCGATGTGAGAGCACAATAGCAGTGACTTATGAGCATGAGGAATCTAATGATTTTAAGGTAGCAATTGAAACATAGTCATGAGATAATGGAATGATATATTATATTTTTAGTGGAATATGCACTAAAACATATACTTATGATCATGTCTGCCAAATTCTATGCTAGTGATGATTCTTCTAGTAATGAATCCAGCAGCAATTTGAGGCAGTGGTTGTAGTGGTAAATGAAATGGGAAATAACGTGTTGTTAGGAGGTTAGTTGTGTCTGTAGAATAACAATACCATTTTTTTTCTTTTGCAAATTCAATGGTCAATGATGGTTGGCGGCAGCTGAATTCAGTTTGCTAGGTTGGAAAATATATGTGGTGTCCTATCTTCTCTCGCGATGTGGATATGATGCATTAATATATATATATATATATATATATATATATATATGTGACTTTTCTTTTACTACTACTATAGAAATAAATAAAATTAAGGCTTAATAGATTTTTTTGTCCTTGTATGTTCGCGAATTTTTGATTTTAGTCCATGTATCTTATTTTGTTGCAAATAAGTCCCCGAATGTACAAAAAAATTTGGTTTTAGTCCCTAAAGTCAAAATCCGCAGAAAAATCTGAAGGAAAATCTCCACGAAAACTACAGATTTTCCTGTGGATTTTGACTTTAGGGACTAAAACCAAAAAAATTATACATTCAGGGACTTATTTGCAACAAAACAAGATACAAGGACTAAAATCAAAAATTCGCGAACATACAGGGACCTAAAGATCTATTAAGCCTAAAATTAAATTAGGGAAGACGTGTGTAAGACCGGAAATAATAGAATCAGCAACCTCATTAATTTATGATAAATTTATGTACAATCTAACTATAAGAGAACTCAAATCCAAATCACAGATAACTCTGCCAAAATAGTCCAACCATATGTGCCAAGTTCTCTACTAGTTAATATGTGTCTTCATTTATGCATAAATTGAAGTGTGAACATTCTTGCTGGTCATAGTTTTTGCAGTCAAACTGTTTTGACTTTTACAAACTAGGAGATAACTAGACAACCACATAATCACAATTCAGATTATTACATCAATTGCTACTGAAAATTTAATCATGATATTTAATTTCATTGCTGACTCCTGCATGTATAAATGCATCAGTTCATTTAATAAAAGAGCACTTTTCACATGTCAATTCCAATACTAGATTAGAGATAAGACATTCAAGTTAAAAGAAAACTGAAAGCTCTGTTTTCACTTTCAATATTGAGAAGCTATCTCAAAAAGTTCTTTGTATTTATCAGATACGAATGATTTCGCCTTCATTTTCGGTTTCCCATCAGTTCCTGGGGACATGCACTTCACCCCGATGACAGTAGACAAACCTGCACAAATAAAAGAGTAGTTGTTCACACGTAATAATGGCTTAGGTAAAGATTTAGTGTAATGACAAATCTCCCCTATCAGCAAATAAAAGATTAGGCCAAATTTCTAAATATAACAAAGTATATACTATGATTGTACTCACTCTCATGTACACGGCCATAAACCATTCTTTCCCCTTTCCAATATTCCAAAGGCTTTGTCCTGAATCTGGTGCTTCTCCTTACACCAGACTCCCATGATGTACCAGCACCTGGTAAGACAGAAGTAAGAATATATTACTTGAGAACAAACGGAATTCTAGAAAATTGATGAATGACATAAATCGGGAAGTACAAACCTGCAAGACTCTTTCTCTGCTGTAGTCTCTTACCTTTGGACTCTTTTTGTGCATTTTTAACTCTTTTTTGCCTATTAGCAGGTGCCATAGAACCAACTCTCTCTTCCTGTTACATGTCATTACTCATTAGAATGAAGACTTTTCTTAAGATTAATGTAAAGATAGATCATAGTTTCAATTCTACAGCATCTAGAGTTCTAGGATAGCTAATCGAATCTGATGGTTTTCAAAACAAACGATCTAATAAATTACACGTGATCACCTTGATTATTACATTACCCATTCCAGCAACAAAAAAAAAAACTGATAGTATTATATAATATTTAACTACTTTACATCCTAGAGGTAGAGTCAGTGGAAACATGCACGTGACCATTGTATAGGTGATCATTTGACATGCACACGTGGTGATGATGATGGTATTGACTGTAAGGGGAAAACCTCTGAAAATTTATATAACAACGAAAAAACTTCTTCAATACAATAAATTGCTGAATAATATTACTTCTCTAATCATGCAAAGTGCTATTCTTTGATAAACGAATGAATTGTATAGATGCCCATAATTTAAAGATTGAGATTAAAAATAAAAATAAAAACAGCAAAGCTATGAACCTGTAAACACTGTTCTGGACCATCGTCTGATCTAGACCTTTTGTCCATAGAATTGACTTGATTCGCAACTGGGTTATCAGCTAATGCATATCACAAGTGAGTTAGTGCCATCAAAGGTAACACAAAAGGCCAACCACATGGACAAGATAACATTGAGCTTTTTGATAAATAAACTTAGAGTAAGGTCATTTCTTATAAAACGTTGTGCATATATAAATACCTAGTGGAATCACTGAGTTGGAATTTGCATCATTTGTTGGTGCAGAAGATGTCAATTCCTGCATATTTTCTGGCAGCATCTATCATAATACAAAATTCATTCAGATTTCAGAGCTAAACCATTAACAGCCTAAGATTATTAAACTAAAATGGTCAGAGGAAACATACTTTGTCCTCAAATTGATGAGGTTCATTTGACACAACATTTTGCCTTCCTACCATGTCATCCATACTTTGTCCCATATCAATGTCTCCAATATCCACATCCATATCAACATGAAGTTCATTAGAGTCAACATTAGCATTCAACCCAGGTTCCCTTGAATTATCAACCATGGACTTCTGATGAGTACTAGTGCAGTTTCTGTCAGGATCGTCACTCAAACTTATCTCGCTAACTGCAACGATATCTTCATTTATGGGTGCATTAACTTTATCTGATGACTTCCTAGAATTGTCTTCCTTGGAATTCTCAGTAGTCTCCAGAATTGTATTTGTCTCACCAGCAGCATTAAACCCAGGTTCCTTTGAATTATCAACCATGGACTTTTGAGGAGTACTGGTGAAGTTTCTGTCAGGATCATCACTCAAACTTGTCTTACTAACTTCAACAATATCTTCAATTATGGATGCATTAACTTTATCAGATGACTTCCTAGAATTGTTTTCCTTGGAATTTTCAGTAGTCTTCATAATTGTATTTGTCTCATCAGCAGCAATAACATCTTCGATTATAGGTGGACTCAGCTCATCTAACGGCTTACTAGAACCAAGAATATTGACTTCCTGGTTTATCATGTGAGTTGAGGAATAATTTTTTGTAGGTATATGATCAATTTCATGAGCTGAAAATGGATCTGATGACGGCATTGACCTTGAGATGTGCTTTTGCAATGATGACAACAAAGCAAATGGACTTCTTGGTGGTGTAGGTGAACCTAACTGCTTCTCAGCGTATCCTACATCCTGTTTACGAGGTGTCTTACTATTCATTCCTTTCAACAAATTATCTATGTTGGATAAAGCCTTTCTTGGCTTCGACGAATTCCCTCGCAAAGATTCTAGATCAATCGGTTGGATATCTGGGAAGTCTGGAACAGATAATTTCTCCATAAAAATAGGTTTCACCTGTAACCTCTCCCGCAAAAGATTCATTGCTCCATCCCCCTCTAGTTCTTCAGAATCACAAGTAAGCAATCCTTGCAAAATGTCATTGATCTTATTTTCTTCAGTAGCTGATGAACCTGCCACAATCAAAATTGTTAGAATTATGAAAAATAAGAGAAACAAAAAGAAAGGTACTGATATCAAAAGAACAAAACAACTGTACAAGAATAAGATCCACCACAGAGGGACATTCCAGTCTGGCCATATTTTATAGAGTAGAATTCACTCACCATTTTCTTCATTATACAATGATACAAGAGAAGCTTCGCCTTTGTCAATGTTATCACCAGCAGGATCAATACTGTCAGATCCAAATGCCTCTTGGGAGGATAGGACATCATCATTATAGTTCAAAGCTTCTGTTGAAACCCTATGTTTGTATCTAACTGGCCTGAGCAATATAACATCAAGAATACATCAAACAACCAAAAAAGAATGACAAACAACATAAACACAATGGAGACTGATTGTTGAAGAAGTATTTGTGGCTGGTACCTTCGATTAAACCCAGGAAGTCCAGGTCGACGTTCCCGTGGTTTAGTTGAATCCTGATTTGACTGAGATGACACAATACCCAACCTCTTTTCTATTTCTCGTTTTGCATCTACCAAATCAAAATTCAGAAGTTAACAAAAAGCCCAAAAAAATGCATCCATGGTGCAATCAGGAAAAGAAACAACCCATCACTTACTTTCCAACCGTTCATGGGCCGCGAAGAATTCCTCGGGATCTTTCAGGTTTTTCATGTCCAGAATCGGTAGCAAATCCTCAACAGAGGGCCTATCCATTATTGAACACGAGAGATACAGTTACACAACTTAAAAAAAATCATCATTCATACTAGTAAAAAATTATCATACGCATCAAATAAGCTTTACTTTTTGGTTGGCTTAAGCGAGAAACGTGGACGTGCACGATTGAGGCCTAAACCCGGTCTCCGTTTTCGAGGTAATTCTTCATCTTCTTCAATGGCAAAAACATCTTCATTCGCCACATCTTGTGTTGAAGTTGAATTTTCTGTGATGAAATCCATTTTGTCCTCTAACATGGACTTGGCCTGCTCTACAAGTTTAGTAGGACTTCGCAAGGCCTGTACAAACATAACTCAAACATATGACAATTATTAACATTACAGTTTATTACTTTAATTAATATTACATTAAATAATGCTAATAATTGAAAACTAAAATGATGTCCAATTTCTTGTAATAACTAACAACCATTTCACTATCAAGATTTGGTATAGCTGAAAGGGGCTAGACTCCCACAACATGCAAAACAAGGTTCCAATAAACCTCAAATAAGATTACCTCCAGTGTAGCAAATGAATGAAAAAACCAACAAAAAAAACTAACTAAGGTTTAATTGCATGTTTGGTCCTTAACTTTTAGTTTAGGTTTCAAGTTGGCCCTCTATATTAAATAATTGTTTCAAGCCAGCCCCTTATGTTACTGATGTCAGCATAAGTTCGGCCTTATTTTCAAATTTTGAGTTATTATGCAATTTAGCCAAAAACTAACCATTTACATTACCCTAATACTAATTTTAATACTAAAATGAACTCCATTTTTTGTAATAATAACTAGCAAAGATTCTCATTACCCTAATACTAATTTTAAAACTAAAATGAACTCGAATTTGTTGTAATAACTAACAATGATTCTAATTACCCTAATATTAATTGCAAAACTAAAATGAACTCGAAATTATTGTTGTAACTAACAACAATTTCCATTACCCTAACAATAACAATAATAATAATCAAACTAAAATGAAGTTCAATTTCCACTACTCTAATAATGAATTAATAATAATAAAAGCAAAATGAAGTAGAAATTTGTGTAACTAGCAACCCTAATAGTGAAGTGTAAGTGAAGGTGAGGAATGAAATTGAAAAAGGAGCTGAGAGAGAGGAGTTACGATGGATCTGAGATTGTTGTTGATGGCGTGAAGATCGTTGGAGAATGGAAGGGAAAGTGTTGAGGGAAAGAGAGAAAGATCAGCGAGAGGATCGTTCTGCATCGGAGCAACAAACAACAACAGTGAAGGAGGAAGCAAGGAGAAGGGTTTTTCAGTAAACAAACCGCACACACTTTCTTGCAATTTTTATTTTTTATTTATTTGTGTAACGGGAATTATTTTTGTTTCAGGGAGGGAGTAGAACGGACATATTTGATTTTAAATTTTTTTTGGCCGTGTTCCGTCAAAAACAAGAATACTGGATTTTTTTTTTTTTTTTTATCATTAGTTTAATTTGGTTCGGGGTCAGTTCTCGCATTAAATAGTTCTAGCTCTCTCTTGATCGCAATTATGGAGATCGAACAATGGTCCTTCCTACTAAATTCAGCGTCAATCACCACTAAACCAACTCACGATTGGTAGTAGTATTGGAAATTTGATTTAAGGAAAATGATAAAAGTGCTTCTAATGCTCTTTAACCATTTTAAATAATAAATATTAATAAATTTTTTATGAAAATATATGAAGTTAATATATTAAAAATTAAAATGTTTTACTTTTTGATCAATAAAAATACATAAATTGTTAATTTTGATCTGTCTCAATATATGAAATGATTTTGAATTTTTATATAACTTAAAATAGATTATCTATTGGCTTAATTCATAATTTGATCCCTTATGTTTATTTTAGCTCTCAATTTGGTCCCTTATGTTTTAAAACGTCTATGTTAGTCCCTTATGTTTTAACGTTACCATTAATTGGTCCCTTCCGTCAATTTTTTTTTAATTCCGTTAATTTTTTACACGTGGCGTACACTTGTCAAAAATTAAAGACAGCCACGTGTCAAAAATTAACGGAATTAAAAAAAAAAATTAACGGAAGGGACCAATTAATGGTAACGTTAAAACATAAGGGACTAACATAGACGTTTTAAAACATAAGGGACCAAATTGAGAGTTAAAGTAAACATAAGGGACCAAATTATGAATTAAGCATTATCTATTTGTGTAAAAAAAAAATAGATATGATATAAGCTTTTAACCCAACTGTGAATTTTGTAAAATTTATTTTCGTTAAATTATTATTGAACAGTGTAATATTATTTAAATTTTATACTAGTGTAATTTGATATCTCCCAATATTAAAATCAATATGATTAATGTTATATGATGTTATATGAAGGTAAATGCTTTTGGTCAAATGAAAAATATGAAGGTTAATTCTTAAGTATCCAACTTACATGGTTGGATGTATTGTAGCCAAAATTTATTTCAAACATAAATTTTTAAATATAAATAAATATGAAAATATAACTTGGTATTTAATTTTGCCTATAAAATACGATGGTTTTTCTTTCACCGTTGTACCATTAAATTTAACCATTGAATTAAAAATGTCACAAGATCTTACAATCTGTTGCACACACAATATTTTTGTTTCATTTATCTCTCGTCCATTCAAATTGTCAATCACATTAGTGATCTCCTAACTATCCATCTTCTCCCAAATCAGAACAATTTACTCCATTTCTCTTTTTCTCTTTCTTTGTTTACCTTAAAATTATTGTTGTGATATGAAATTGAATTTTAAAAGTCTTCAAAAATGTTGATTGAACATTTGGATTCAAAAATTGGAGTTTTGAAAAAGTTTTGGTACTCCCTCCGGTTCTATATATAAGCAAATTTTAACTTTCTAGATACATTAAAAAAGTAATGTATCTATTTAAAAAGATAAAACTTGCTTGGAGGGAGTATGAATTTGTGCAATTGAATTTTAAGGAATTTTTTCCTTATAAAATTTTATGACCATGAATTTATGTTGGTGATGGCTAAAATAATTAAGAATCCTATGATTGTAATCCTAACCTATCATACATGTTTCTAACAATTTCAATGCTTCAGGTTACCAAACATGAGAGGAACGGGGAAGGAGGCAAATTCATGAGACAAAGACAATCACTAATCCAATTAAACAAAATACAAAAATGGGTTCAGAATGTTGTCAATATAGAGAGTGAAATTTGGGAAAAGAGAAAGAGGTTAATGCGATCATATAGTCATTTTTTAATCACATGCTTATGATTAGTGGTTCACCGGTGGGGGACTTAATAGAACCCTCACCTTAGAAACCACAAATTTTTTTACTCTTAGTACATTTTCCAACCTTTTTATGCAACTTAAAAAATAACTTTTAAAATATAAAATTTAAAGATTATTACTTTTGTCATTCTATGATTTATGGGATGCGTGCTATAAAATGACCAAAATGTCCATGTACGTGACTCGTGCTACGAACATCCCACAAAACACCCAACAATTATAATATCCAACACCCCCAAAACACCCTACAATTATAACATCCGTGGCTTAAGTCACGGATATAGAAAAAATGTTATTTTCAAAGTTACTCATTTTTCCTACATCCGTGACTTAAGCCACGGAAAAGTATTTTATTTTTAGTCAATTCATAGGACGCGCGAGTAAGCCATATGGTGGAAAAAACAATAATCAAATTTAAAATATATTAAGATAGTTAGAGATTGTTGGTGTTAGTTGGTTAGTTAGAAATTAGTTATAGTTGGTTACTCAATTAGTTAGTTAATTGAGTCCTATAAATAGAACACTAATGTACATATTTCATCATTCTTTTATCAATCTATATTCATTCCAATATGAATTTCTATGAGTATCTTCCTCATGAATACTCTTATGCTCTCTATCTTGCTTATGAGTTCGATCTCCATCCCTATGATTCCATGATTCTTAACAAAATATTTTCAAAAAGTAAACAGCCTTAAAAATAGACGAAATGTGAAATGGGCTTCTTGCTATGAGTATGAGTGCAAAAAAAAACTTTGTAAGTAAAAAGGGAGGTGTGATCAGCAATTCTCTGGTTGATAGAAAAGGTTTAAAAGCCCAAATGGCGAAGTAAAGAAGAAACCGGTGAGGTAGAGAATGGAGGAAGAAGACGAGTTTGCACCGGCGGCAATGGTGAAGTTGGGTTCTTACGGTGGTTCGGTGATGTTGGTAGTACCTGGGGAGGAATCAGCTGCGGAAGAGACCATGCTTCTTTGGGGTATTCAGCAACCTACTCTTTCCAAACCCAACGCTTTTGTCTCTCAATCTTCTTTGCAACTTCGCCTTGATTCTTGTGGTCACTCTCTATCCATTCTTCAATCCCCTTCTTCCTTGGTATCTCTCTCTCTCTCTCTCTCTTGTTGAATTGAAGTTATTGGTTAAATATTTGATTTTGATTATGGTATGAGTTTTAATTTGATGATCCATTTGGTTTTTTAGCACAAATATGATGACCCATTTGGTGAAATACTATACTACTGTTCGTTGCTGCTTAAATTTAGAAACTTGCAGTGGCCATTGATTTGCTGTTTTTGTTCTCCTGCTGGTTGTTTTTATACCGATGATATTGAGTTTTTAGTCTGTGTGTGTGTGTGATGATTGAGGATTAGAGTATGTATGCATTTTTTTTTTTTTGTGTGTGTGTGTGTGTGTGCCTGGTGATGAATGAGCATTAGAGTATTTATGTGGTTGCGTGTCGGTGTAGCACCGACACTTCAGATTGAAGGTGCTTTTTGGTGTCCAACACATGTCAGTGACACACGTGATTATATTCAATTATTCTATTTTAAAAAATTATTACCGGTGTCAATGTTGTGTCCACTGGGGTTGTGTTTTGTGTGTGTGATAATGGTTGAGAGTTATAGTAAGATTGTGTGTGCGTGTGCGTTTTAATGGTTTTGACTTTTGATCATGTGGATAATTTGTGTTAGAGCATAATTTTCAGTTTTACTAGTTAAATTGCAATCAAACATACATACATACATACCATTGTTAAATTCAGTTCAAACTTCACAGTTATGGCCTTTTGGACTTTTGATTCAAGGGCACACCTGGAGTAACTGGATCAGTGATGTGGGACAGTGGAGTTATACTGGGGAAGTTTCTAGAGCATTCTGTTGACTCAGGAATGCTTGTTCTTCAAGGCAAGAAGGCTGTTGAATTGGGATCTGGTTGCGGATTGGTTGGGTAATTACAATCAAAATCTCATTGTTATTGTTGATTAGTTTGTTGTACTAAAAGACTATTACTTTTCGGTACTTTTTCTTTATTTTCTTTTAGCTAGGATAATCATTAGAGAGAAAATTGGACTAGCTCTTATATAGTAAGCAATATAGGATTTGGAATGAGATCGTCATTGCAAACAATAAAAGATCATATGGAGGATAATCAAATAGTTGAAGGTAGATGGAGACCAAGGAATAATATACAGTATTTTCAAAAACCAGTTATAGCAGCGCCCTAGCATAACTGAGTTTGAACAAATTGTTATTGTTCTGTAATATGCTATTTAGTACGAAACATTGTCAAATAGCCATTGCAGTACTATAGAACTGTAGCATAGTGGAGTTGAACAAACAACTAGTTTTTGTGATATAGAATTGTCAAACCATTAAGAAAGATTTAGAGTTAAATTAATCATCATTGGATTTTATTCATGGCGTAATATTTTAGTGTCGTCTGATCAATGTAATCAACTCCATCTAACGAGAAAAGGGTTTTTTAATATAAAAAATACGGTGTTGTTTGATCAATGTAGTCAACTCCACCTAATAAGAAAAGGCTTCGGTGGTAGTGGATGTTTTTTATTGTTTGAATCTTATCTACCTAGATTAATGAACATGGAAAGTGGAGCATAGAGATTTTGCAATGTTTTTTATGATTAAGTTATTTAGTTTATCCTGCCTATTGGAAAACTACTTTAAAGGCTTGTTTGGATTGACTTATTTGAGTTTGTCTATCGAGCATTGTGAGACTGTTTGGGAGATCTTATGAAAACAGCTTATGATACGTCTATAAGTTGTTTTCAGCTTATTTATATAAACTCTCAAAAGATAACTTATGAAAATAGCTTATAGCTTAAGTAGCTTATGCGTAAGCAAAGTCTTTATATACTACAAGCACTTTGTTAAACAGTTTATCCAAACAAGGCCTAACTGTTGTTGTGTTAAGTTGTCTAGAAATGGTGAAGAATTATTTTATTAGCTTGTTCTCAATCAGTCTATAATGCTCTATTCTTATATTTATTTTTTTTCTTCCTTAGTTGTATTGCAGCTCTTTTGGGTGGCGAAGTCATTCTTACTGATCTACCTGATAGACTGAGGCTACTCAGAAAGAACATCGAAACCAATATGGAACATATTTCTCTACGCGGTTCAATAACAGCTACTGAACTCACATGGGGAGAAGATCCTGATCGAGAACTCATCGACCCCAAACCTGATTACAGTAATAACCCTCCCTCAACTCTTTCTAACAAGTAAAGAACTCACTGACATGTTGCAGTCATTTGTGTTGCTATCTTTATCATATCAGTGTTATATAACTATAAAATCTATTTTTTAAAAACGGTAAAACTATAAGTCAGTTTACTTAGTTGCATTGCAGCTCAATCAGTGATGTCAATCATGGATTGTGGAAAAATTGCAATATGTTCAAATTTCATTACACAATAGTGTCATAAGATATTGCGGAACAATAGCAATTTGTTTATATTCTGCTACGCTATAGAGCCACTACTTGACAACACTGATCTTAATCCAAATCATGAATTTGTTGTCTATTGGCTAGAATTTTGGCTCTTGCTAATGATATGTATATGAAATGAAATGTTCATTTTCGTACTTTCATTTTCTGTTTTCACAAAATTGCACGTTGTTTACGATATGCTTCCTGTTATCAAAGATTTGTACAGAAAACTTAATCGATTTGTTTTTTTCAGTACTAGGATCTGACGTTGTGTATAGCGAAGGCGCTGTTGTGGATCTTCTAGAGACACTTAATCAGCTCTCTGGACCTAACACAACAATTCTTTTGGCTGGAGAACTTAGAAATGGTATGGAGAGTCATTCATTTTTCTTCATTTTTGGGCTCTAATCCTTATCATAGTTGTGAAAAATAATGTTTTCTGATTTTCAGATGCAATTCTTGAGTACTTCTTAGACACTGCAATGAACGATTTCACAATTGGCCGCGTGGATCAACCACTATGGCATCCTGATTTTCGCAGCAATCGTGTTGTTCTTTATGTACTAGTTAAGAAATGATTAAGAGTAATTTTGTGTAATGCTGGTAACATAGCACACTATTCTTTGCTTCCAAGTTTTTCTTTTAAATTATTTTTCTTTCTATTTAATGAGTTTGGTTTGATGAATACTACAATACAAAAGTTTGTGATATTTGAATGGGATGAGATGCTTATGATTTAGGCTAATTTTCCAAATAGTCAAATAAAGATTCCAAAGTTGATATTTTTTTTTTTATTAACACTATGGTTCATATAATTTTGGACACAAATATTTCATTTAATCAAGGAAATTCATATACTTCTGAAATAATTTTACTTTAAATAAAATAATTGGTATGTGTTTTGAACTATGAAATCATGTCTCCAATTTTAAAAACATTGGCAAAATTTCTCAGAAAATCACATGTGTATTGAAGTGTACTTCTCAAAAACATAATTGGTTTAAAATTGTACTTGCGATGTAAAATATGTATTTTCTAACCCACCAACCCCAAATAATATGATTTTGTGTTCCTTCCCTTCTCCATTGACCCAACAATCAACTACACAACCAACCACCACCAGCACTCAAAAGTAAAATAAAAAATAAAAAAATAGTTGCAGTTCTAAAATTGTATGCAATTTAATTTCTACTAACTTTTTTTTTAAAAAAAATCTTCGTCGCAATTGCAAAAATTAATGCTCGAGTGAGATCAAGGTTGAAAATATTGAATCTAATTTTATTTTTCTATTTTAATAATAATAAAAGATTGGATTCTCCAAAATATAGTACTTCATTAAATTTTGTGTCATAAATCTAAAAATTTAAAATAAAAATCTAAAATTTTATAAAAAGAAAATCATTAATAAGATTTGATATTTTAGACAACAAACTTAAAATTAATTTTTTTGGTTATATTGGAAAGGAAAAAGGAAGAGAGACAGATTATTATCATCACATATTTTGCCACCTACCACCACCAAAAACAACAGTTTAATTTCTCTTGACTTTAGCTTCTTTTGAGTTCTTCTTCATCTTCTCAGACTGCAACATCCACCCAAAATGGCATCATCAACCCCTCCTCAAGTCATAACATGCAAAGGTTAGTTTGTCTTTTTTTTTTTTTTACTTTCTGTTATGATATGTATGTATGACTGTTCATTTGTCATTTTTACTTTCAGCTGCAGTGGCATGGGGAGCTGGAGAGGCATTGGTAATTGAGGAAGTGGAAGTCAGTCCTCCTCAACCATTGGAGATTAGGATTAAGGTTGTCTCCACCTCTCTCTGTCGTAGTGATCTTTCTGCTTGGGAATCTCATGTAAGTTTTTATATCTTACTCTTTTCATTTTCCAATTTATTATTTGTAATGTCATGAATTGCATATACACATTGTCCTGTCATCATACCAGAATTAGTCCTTTGTGAAATGTAATTCAAAATAACATTATTCATTTTTCGATATATGAAATGGGACAATGTATGCAAATCAACATTTTGTTTAACATAATCGTTGATTAACTATGTAGCACCGACACTTCAGGTTAAAGGTGTGTCTACCATCGACACAACACCTACACATATGGTCCACATTCTCAAATTATTATTGGTGTTGACATTTTAGTGTTATTGTCGTGTCTGGTGTCTGTTAGTGCTTCACAAATCATTAATTAACCATTTTATTAATATAAATCATAAATATTTCATTCCTGTCAAGAGTATGCCTACTTGTGTTATTTGAAAAGGCTAATGAAGGCTTAGTAGTCTAGTCTGCTCTTGAATATTTTTTTTTTTGTCATTATTTTATTCTAAAAATTGAATTATATGGAATTAACATCTAACATATGGTGTTTTTATATGCAGGCCATATTTCCTCGCATATTTGGCCACGAAGCATCTGGGTAATATACTCACAATGTTCTATTGTTGGATTAATTAAACATTTTGTTATTTTTATTTGAAGATGTTAATAAGACTTTGTCTTTTTTAGAGTTTCACAATTACCTAGTATGAATTTAGAATTAGATTAAATATAGAGACACCAAATTTTAGTTAGAGCGGCAATGATAAAATATTGTAACGGATTCTTTGCAATCAAAATATGACACACTACATTTGATTCATCTGAATCATAGGATGAAGATCGGACAACTCAGATTTCAAATAGGTTTAGAAATCCGATTTACCGAGTTTAAAATAAGAATCATCCAATTTTCATCCAACGATACCAACATACTATTTGCCGTGAATGTGTGATACTATGACCGCAGGCGTTCCAAATCCATAAAAAAAATTGAGGGTCCTGCAGTAGCACAACAGAATATGAATATTACTGATGTTAGGTAACATTGTGCGTATGCATGAGAATGGGATAATTGTAGCCATAATTCAAAAATGCGGTCCGTAATTGTAATTGCGACCACATTGACTGCATTTGAATGTATTTTGCTACAATATCAAGGTTCGCAGCGTAATTGTAACTGCAATGTAGAACCATGATTGTAGCATTCTGGACACGACTTTAACTAAAATATTGGAAAAGGTGTAATTTTTCATAGTAGATATTGAATATCGAGTAATGGTTTTGCAGGGTTGTTGAGAGTGTAGGGCAAGGAGTGACTGAATTCAAAGAAGGGGACCATGTGTTAACAGTTTTTATCGGAGAGTGCATGTCATGCAGGCCTTGCAAATCAGGAAAAAGTAATATTTGTCAAGTTTTGGGATTGGAAAGAAAGGGTTTAATGCATAGTGATCAAAAGACGAGATTTACTGTAAACGGGAAGCCTGTTTATCATTATTGCGGTGTTTCAAGTTTTAGTGAATATACAGTCGTCCATTCTGGATGTGCCGTGAAAGTCGGTCCTCATGTACCTCTTGAGAAAATATGCCTTCTTAGCTGTGGGGTTGCTGCAGGTAAATTTTTCCAACTGTTTTTTATTTAATTTGAGGAATGGAAACAATAGCTTCTTCGGTGGAGAGCGTTGAAATTCTATTGCCATCGATGAATTCTTTGTTGTTGATTATGTGACTCGTTACATTATATTAACATTAGGTCTAGGTGCAGCATGGAACATTGCAGATGTGACAAAAGGATCAACAGTGGTTATATTTGGTCTTGGAACTGTCGGCCTTTCTGTAAGTCCATCCAATCCAAACAATCTTCTGACGAGGACGACAAGAGCACGAAGAGAATTCATATTGTGCTCTTGAGGTCCTCGTAATCTTCTCAACAGATGAGTGATATAATCTTTTCTTGTTGAATAGGTTGCTCAAGGTGCCAAACTAAGGGGTGCATCTAGAATAATTGGTGTCGACAACAATCCACAGAAGTGTGAAAATGGTAACAAAGTAAATTCTTAGAATTACTCTAAATTTATTTTTAAACCTTCAAACCTGACATAAATTTTTGATCTACTATTGTTTTGTTGATTGTGACCACACAGCTAAATCTTTTGGGATTACTGAAGTTGTTGATCCGAATTCGTACAAAGAACCTATCGTGCAGGTGGATTGTTCATCTCATTACAACATATCCATTTTAACCTTTTCAAATAATCTTATATAGTTGTAATATATGACTATCAAAAGTATGCTGCTAGATCGTAGATAGCATATGTGTAATCCAGACAAGTTAATTTAGTCTTAATCTTAGCATATAAACTATGAAGACATACACAAATGCACAGAAGTTATAAATAACATGACCACAAATTTGTGTGCTGAAATTTTCAGGTTATTAAGCGCATTACTGATGGTGGCGCAGATTTCTGTTTTGAATGCGTAGGCGACACTGATATGATAACCACCGCATTGCAATCATGCTGTGATGTAATACTCTATATCCTTAAAGTCATGTTTTGACATTTAAAATCTTAAAACCATATTCAAGACCTATATAGATTGACTTATGTGAACTCATCTATTGACATAAGCACTTGTAAGATACTGTTTGTAGGAGTTTATGGAAACAACTTATGACATATCCATAAGCCCTCCAAGATAGCTTATGAAAAAACCTATAACATATATAAAAAAACCTCGACTTTATTTTGCTTTTTGTTGTATAAATAGCTTATAAGTTATACATAAACACTTATATGATAAACGCCTTATGCTATAAGCGCTTAATTAAGTTGTTTATCGAAACATAGTCTGACATGACTTGAATTTGATTTTATCTTTCCTTGTGTCTAATAAGGGATGGGGTTTGACTGTAACACTTGGTGTGCCAAAGGTGAAGCCTGAGATGTCAGCTCATTATGGATTATTCCTGACAGGAAGAACATTAAAAGGAACTCTATTCGGAGGATGGAAACCTAAAACTGATCTTCCTTCATTAGTAGAGAAGTATGTGAACAAGGTAAAGTGACAATAATTCTCTATTTTAGGCTGTTACTTTTGCTTAAAAAATTCTATGCAACAATTTTAAGATGTGATTTTGTTCTATAAGTAATCATAATTATTGGCCAGTGATTAGAATAACTTTATAAAGAAGATCGAAATTGAATTATGTTATATGAACAAGACAATGAGATAGATAATATAAACTGTTTTTGAGGCTAGCGGAAGGGGTCTCCCATAATGCGGCGAACCAACAAAGTTTGCAATTGAATATCAATTGATAGAGGTTGCTACATTTTGTGTCCAACTGTGTCTCGACACAGATCTGTCTTAAATACATTTTGTGTCCAACTGTGTCTCGAATCCTCTCTGTGCCACTTCTTGTGTTGGGTCAATCCATACAGAGCAAAAAAAGCTCTGGCTTTAAATGGGCATTCCCGCAAGTGAGCAGTGGAATTGATGTTTCTCGTATTAGTCGGTCCTTAGGCCGGATATCGAGTCTTTACAAAAATATATAATTGTTAGTTGTTGTGACAGATTCCTTAGGCGTTTTTAGGCATAAAATAATGAGCTAATTAATGTTATGATAAATAAATATGCAGGAAATCCAGATTGATGACTACATAACACACAATTTGGCATTTGATGAGATTAACAAAGCTTTCAATCTCATGAAGGAAGGAAAGTGTCTTCGTTGTGTTATCCACATGCCAAGATAATTCCTTTGGCTACTTGTTTCTTTCATGAAAAGGGAAAAATTATTGAAGAAATTATGATCCTAGAGTGTGTAGAAAAAATTAACTACTTTGCCTGGTTAACAGTGTACATGGATCAGAATTGTCACTTGTAAAGTACAATATTTATCACTCTATGCTGATCAGAAAAATATATTTGCCACCATTCCAAGCTCCTTTTGCAATTATCATATATATTAAAAAATTAATAAAACATTTAATGTGTTCATTTTGTGTATTGATTTTTCTAAAATACATACCATCTTCTAAGACACTTGGTAATAATATTTAAGAGGTATATTTAAACTTTAAAATAATAAAAATATTTATTCATGCTTACCATGTACATAAGGGTCAACAGTTAACATTTTTTTTCCCTAAAACTCCATTAAAAACAAAAACCTGAAATCAATTGAGTTTCCATGTATTACTTCTGAATGTTTATGTCTTGAACTCCAATTTGACCACATTCCTGTCTTTTTTTTTTGTTAAAGAAGAAACAAAGTGCTTTGTAATACCAAAAAAAAAAAATCTTTTTATGAACAATATAAAATTTAGCTTAAAAATATTATTTTTGAAAAAGCTTATTCAAGTGCAACATTAATAGCCACCTCATAAAAGTTTATTTAGATTCTGAGTAAAAAAGGAATCTCTACATAGAGCAGGAACATTACACAACTTCCACTCATTTTTCACTTGAACTAATAAGGGAGTAATAATCACAGCATAAGATGAGATAGTAAAAGCACTCCGCACTCATGAAAGATAGAACTTCCGGAAGGGTCCACCCCGTCGTGGTGTAAGAACAGTCACGTTACCACCTGCAACTTCAATGGTGGCTCCAGATTTCTCAGAAAAGGATCATAAATTGCATATGCAGTATCATCAATCATCCATTGCCATGTCAGTTCTACCAAAGTCATCAGAACAAAAAAGTGTTCAAAGTGTCCTTGATTGGCCAATTAGATGTTCAAACACAACTGAAGGTACATTCCATTGGATCTGAAGCTACATACACCGCAGCACCACAGCACCACAGCATCAGTATCTTACGGATTGCCTCTTGGTGGTAGATAGCTTATCATCTAATAATCTGATAATAATCAAGTCTTGAAGCTGTAAATTCAAACTGAAAACTTGATTTTCATGACAGAATAAAGGTTTATAATTGTAATAGTGCCGTGTATATTATAAATTATATTTCAGTTGCAAACTGCCAGATTATGAAAAGTTCATAATTTGCATACCAAACATAATGTTGTTCTGACTATGTCAAATTTGAAGTTCATAATTTGCAAACCCGACATAATTTGCAATAGTACTGATGTTGTTCTGGCTATGTCAAATTTGAGGCCCTGGGTTAACTGTCTCAGAGATGGCATCAACTACTTATATTTGCATGGTAATAAATATAGCTATCTTGCATTGGGACTATAGGAATAACTTTCATCTCGCTACAATTTGTTATTACACCTACATTAAAATAAGCAGGAACCTCAACAGCTGCCAATCTAATATCTTATGCAATGATGAATGGACTTCAGTAACACATTCAATTGAAAATTTGAAATTAGATTCTAATAGTCTATTACCTGAGTTTGTTGTGAGTGAATGCTTTAACACTTGGTGTCATAAATGCATGTAACTAATCACCGGTTAATGCCCTTGGTCGATGTTCAATACTAGAGAGGGACATCCCCGTCTGTGAAACTGCTCTGACGAATGCCATATTTGCCGTCAAAGTTGGGGCATGATAATGGTCACCAGTGCCAAAGACAATCTTGTTTTTTAATGCCAGCTTCCTAGTTGTCGGGAGGCCCATCATGCGTTCTGAAGGAGTATCAGGAACAACCCTGTAGTGATCCTCCAGATTCAGTTCAAAATGTTGCAAACACTATTATTTTAGGCATTGACAAAACTTTGAGAAAAAAAACATCACAGAACTTGATTTCATGTGTGAACATAAAAGATTAAGTTAAGAAACCGTAAATGCTATTGTACTATAGAGTTTAGAAAACATCTGTTTATTGCAAATGTAATTAGTGTTGTTTATTCATCAATCGTGACCTCTCTTCTACAATGATGTCAATGGTGGACCACTGAAAATAGTGGTTTGCTCAAATTCTACTATGCTACAGTACTACAGCCGCTATTTGACAATACTTTGTTTTAAATAGCACATCACAAAACAATAGTAATTTGTTCAAATTCCACTACACTATAGCCGCTATTTGACAACACTGCTCTCCTTATCATGATAAATCGTCTACTTGGATTGTAAAATGTGTCTAATATTGGACGTTATTCTCCTATACATTGTTTTTATATGTTTACAGAAGTTACAATCTTTGAGGAAATATCATTCTTTGTACTAAGTTTACATACTAACACTCAAAAACAATTGATTTTTTCTTTGCAGAATAAATCCAAGCGGTTAATAGAGAAAGAATAACTCATTTAAACTCACCTGAGACTATTTATTAACTTGTTAGCTCTAAGTTTCTCATTGGGACCTCCACACATCAGTACCAACTCCTTAAACTCTGAAAGAACACTCTCACAAATTATGCCATGCTTCCCACACAGGACTTTACCAAACTCCGCATGGATTGGATTTTGAAGTTCAGACATTATCTAGCACAAATATTGGGGAAAGCTTTGTCAATTCAATGGACACCGTTAAAAAGCAGAATAGTTTATTAAAACTGCATACAATGCAAATATTTACTTTGTGTAGTTAACTAAAACACCATATAACTTTAGGTTAGTAATAGGAAGGACAAGTAATCAATAGTCAATACAGTAACAGGAAATAATCAAATACGATATAATTTTTGTACCTTGCACTATGAATGAATGAATATGTGGGTAAATTCATGATCATCACCTATTTAACAAACTCCGGTAACAAAATATGAATGAAGGGGTGATGAGTTTCATGAATAAAAAAATTGGAATTTACAAAGACAATGTACCATTTTAGTAAAGTCAAAATGCTAAACTAAGAATCATTTCAAAAGTCAAAACTGGATCATTGGGTCTTCATGTTTTGAAAGTTTTGACGTTTAAACTAATGATTGTCAATTGAATAATTGGAATGTTTCAGCATCAAATAGAAGCATGCAAAAGGTCAAAAACAGAAAGCAGAGGGCAAAAAATATCGATAACTTACTTGACCAATCACAAAGTCAAAGTTTCCCTTAAACCGCTGTCTAAGTTTACTTTCCGGAGTAGCCAAAAGTTTCTCTGTTCCACCATTACTAATTCCTGAAACAAAAGCTATCAAAGCTGTTGTATCAAAATTTACCAGATCACTTCCAGCTAAGAGATTCCTAGACTCAGTCGACTCAGGATTTTTATCGTCCAGGGAGCTTAGTTTCATTCCGGTAATAACAGAACAGAACGTATCACCCAACTTTGTTTCAATATCCTCTTGTGATAGCTGTGATCTAGTTTCAGCTTTATCTAGAGAACGCTCAAGTTGAAACAAACCTACATTAATGGCATTTTTTTCCAAAGGGTGCAGTCCTGTTTCAGCCTTTTCTACTGAAACCTCTACTTGAGAAGAATCCACAGTCGAACCTTCAACATTACATCCAGAATTTGGAACAACATCCTTGTCATCAATAAGGTTGATTTCAAGGAGACATGCATCTCTATATGATCTCGAGATAACATTTATCCAGTCACCTTCTGTTTCTTCCAAAATGTTAGAACTGAAAACCGAAAACTCCAAGCGGATTTTAGATGCCCCAAACTCATCCCGAAGTTTGTCATAAACATGGCTTGCAATCCCATTAGCAAAGAAAATAATAACCGAGGAAGGTTGTAACGTTAAGTTAGATTTGGCAGCAGCAAGTAGTTGTTGAATGCGTAGCTTCAAACCCTTACTTTTATGACAAGTATTCCATGAAATGTACTTTGGATTCCTATCTGATACTATAATCCACACAGGCTTCCCGTTGAGGATACACACAACATCGACATGGATGTCTTTAAGAGAAGAACCGTGTCTCTCTTCACGACTAATTGAAGGCGATAGTGGGATTGATTTGCAAACTCTAGAAACTCCACTTATGAAAGGTTGCTGTAGAATATGTACAACTGCTTCCAGGTGTCCAATGTTGACACTGTTATTATCACATAAACAGAAACTCTCGTAAATAATGAAGTAAAGAAGAATGCATCAATAGTTACATACTTCTACTCAAGAAGAGGTGAAAAATTCAAAACACATTAAGACAAACAAGTCTGCACCTTTCCATTTTCACTTTATAAGTAAATACAACAAAATAAAAGACATTACATCAAAGTTTAGATCTAACAAAACTATCAAGTCATAAAACAGTGTTATAGTTACTTGGAAATGCTTCATTATTGAACAATTTCTTTTAGGAGTCCAATAAAATAAACATGGCATGATATTCTAAACTGATAATGTTATTCTTAGTAAGGGCTTCAAATTCAACAAAGAAGAATGAGCAAATCCCCGAGTTCGTCTCTGAAATTGTGGAACCCTGGCAAGCTGGTCCTTCAACTTGACAAATTGACAAAAAGGTCTCTAAAATTTTTAGTCAGTGGCCATTTAATTCTAGAGTCTAGACATTACCTTATTATGGCAAATATTTCAAGTTAGTGTGAAAATTGAATACTTCAAATCAAATTGATCCTCGAAACTTATTTATGATCATAAAATTAGTTTTCATATTTGTTAGCTAAAACCAATGTTGGTAATCACAGGTTGTAGAAAATAGCAATTTGTCAAATTCCGCTACCTTACGGTACTATAGTGCCGATATAGCCGCTGTTTCACAATACTTTGTACTAAGTAACATAACATAATGTGGAACAACAACAATTTGTTCAAATTCCACTACACTATGGCACAAATATAGCCACTATTTGACAACACAGGCTAAAGCTCGAAATGTTACCATGAGAGAAACAAGCAAACTAAAATGATTGACAATTTACGATTTTCGTAATAATTTTGTTAATATCTTAATTTCATTGACTAACTAGCTTGACATCAATATGGGCATACACTCAAAAGACGAATTGATCACACTTTGCTATAGTTTCAAAACTCAAAATCATTATAACAAGCAAATCCACCAATCCTAACTTGATTTAAAATAGAGATTAATTTCTACAAACCCATAGACATTAGACATAGTATAAACATAAACATTTTTTACATATGCATCCAATCAAATTACACCTGTTGTCACTTTTTATGTCAGTTCCTAAAAGGCTAAAACATCTCAAATATCCATATGATGAGACATGATCAGATACATCTGTAAAATGTTTTAGGCCTAACAATTACTATAAACAAGCATACTCCCTATGACACATGGACACAAACACCAGACATGACTCAGACACTGACATGTCAACCCCGATAATAATATCAGAAAATGATGCGTGTCCCGCGTCAGACACCGGGACACGCGTAACCCGACAAATGTCAGTGCTTCATAGATACTCCTCTGTTCCTTATTATAAGCAAAAAAATCACTTTTTAGGTTCAATGAATAACTAATGTTTTCTCGGTGTCAAAATAATTGTCACTTTAGAATATCAATGAAAGAATTTGGTTTTCCACTAATATAGTCTTATTAATTGATTTTGATTCTCCTTAACTACTCCACTAACTACAACTAATAAGGGCATTTTAATATTAATATATGAATTTGAGATAAGAGTGAAGTGAGTAAAACCTGAGAGGGGTAGAAGAAGAGGGTCGAGAGAGAAAAGCGAGCTCAGAATGTGCCAATTTGAGGAGGGTTCGTTTGCATGATTGAGTGATGTTTGAAGAAGATGGCAATTGGTGAATGGCATCAATGACACATTTGCATCTTTGCTTTGCTAGTTCTACTTGCGCAACACTGTGTTCCTTTTTCTCCATTGTTTGTTATTACTTCTTTTTGGTTCAAAGTTATCAACTTTTGTTCTTTAATTGCATACCCATCTTCTTCAATTTCCAATTTCTGGTTCCATTAACGGAATTTCACAAAACCCTAGTATCATATCATGTCCCTCTTTTTTTTCTTCTTTTTTTATGTTGTTTAACTAATTTCTTTATTTAAAAGAAAAATCTAAAAAAAAAAATACTAATTTCTTTAAATTTTTTATTTTTAACAATTTCTTTTTATATAATCTCCCGAAGAGTATTGTTAAAAGCTCAAGGATAGAGGTGAAAGCGGATCAAAAAAATCCAATTAAATCGACGATCCAAATCAATTCAAACCGAAAAAAAAACTGATGTTTATAGTTCGGATTCAAAACCGAACCGAACCAATTAAAAACCGACGTGGTTTGGTTCGATTCTCGGATTCAATTTTAAAAACCGATAAACCGATGAACCGAACCAATAGGTATATTATTAACCATATATATATATATATATATAGGCTAAAATGCAGTTTTAGTCCCCCTATTTACATATTTGTGAACTTTTAGTCCCTCTATTTCTAAAACCAACTTTTTGGTCCCCCAATTTAAAAAGTCAACAAATAATTTTAGTCCCCCTTCCATTTTGATGATGTGGCACTTATGTGGCATAAATAAATTATAATTAATTTTATTATTTATTTTATTTATAAATTTAAAATTTTCAAATTCAATTAAAAACAAATCTTCTTCTTCATCATGAACAACATCAGATTTATCAAAAAAAAAAAAAAAAAAAAAACAGATTCATCACCACCATAGCATCATCAAATCTTATAACAAATTTCCAAATCCTAAATCTCAAAAAAAAAATAAATTCTTTTGACACAACCTAAATCCCAAATCTGATATCAATTTTAAAACCAAAACTGCAGATCAAAAACATTTTACTGTGGAGACTGTTCCGAAACTAGAATCCATCAACAACACCATCTTAAAAATCAATTTTTCACCATAACAGCAGAGAAAAGTAAGGGTTTAGAAGATGAAATATTGCAAATAAATTGCAATTTTTTTTCAATTCAGAAAACAAAATCAAAGGTTGGGGTTTTTACAAATCGAAAAGGGGAAAAACAGTTTCAAACCCCAAATCAAAATCAAATCATCATGTCTTCAACAAAAATATCACAGATTTTGGAATCCAAAAAACATTCCTCATGATTGGCGAAACCTTTTAGATTGACAAAGTTGTGGCTTTGGAATCACAGATGATAGATCACATGATTAAAGATGACTACGTTGATAACAAAATTCTTCTTCCGAATGCTACCAGCAAGATCTCGGCCGAGGTCATCGAGTATTTCAAAAACCATGTTGAGGCTGTGCAATGAGTTCGAGGAAAAACCCAATGAAGAATAACTCAAAGCTTGGGATGTTGATTTTGTGAAGATGAATCAAGCTTCAAGCAAAAGGGATGTTGAGTTCGAGTATTCCAATTGTTTTTTATTCCTGATGAATGGATGCATTTTTTTTTTCTTTCCTTTCTATTTTTATTACATTTTTTTTACAATGTTATTCTTTTGTAATTATAAATAAATAAATAATAACATTTTTCCAACTCATTGCCACATCATTAAAATGGGAGGGGGACTAAAATTATTTATTGACTTTTTAAATAGGGGGACCAAAAAGTTGATTTTAGAAATAGGGGGACCAAAAGTTCAAAAACATGTAAATAGGGGGACCAAAACTGCACTTTAGCCATATATATATATATATATATATATATATATATATATATATATATATATATAGAAACAGATTCCTCTGACCTAGGATTTGGAGGAATATTAAAACAAAAATTACCAGAGTCAACCGTAGAACAAGTTGTTAGATTTTATTCAGGAACTTGGAATCCGGCACAACAAAATTATAGTACTATTAAAAAAGAAGTTTTAGCTATTGTTTTATGTATTACTAAATTTCAAGATGACTTATTTTCAAAAAGGTTTTTGTTAAGATCAGATTGCAAAGCTGCAAAAGAAGTATTACAAAAAGATGTTAAAAACTTAGTTTCTAAACATATTTTTGCCAGATGGCAAGCTTTATTATCTTGTTTTGATTTTGAAATAGAACATATTAAAGGAGAAAAGAATTCATTACCAGATTATCTTACTAGAGAATTTTTACAGGGAAAATGAGCAAAAAAGATAACTATGGTCCTCATCTGGAGGAATCTAAAAAGAGTATTACAGCAAAACAGGTATTACAGAACCCTTCTGCTTCTTCTTCATTAACGACCCAAAATAAATTCACTCCATTAACCCCATTAGCCTTACCAGCTTTTTATCCTTCCTCTTCATCATCCCCTAGAGGAATTAGGCCATCATTAAATTCAAAATTAGTATCTCCGTTAACCTTTGCATTACAAACTCCTACCTCATTAAACACCCCTTTAAAAGCCTCAGAAAAATTACCCTTTTATACTCCCCCAGATTCATTATCCTGTCCTTTTATTGAAAAGGATTATAAAAAGATCCTTTTCCTTATAGAACCTGAATTTAACTCAGAAGGATCATTATTATCAATTACCTCTAAATATTTTCCCCAAGGATTTCATTACCTTCCTTCTACCCCAGAAAAAACTAGATTATTTTATGAGTTTATTTTAGTGGATACCGAATCCATTGACATAACTCATACTTTTGATAAGAATGATAAGACAAAAATTATTTTTTCAAAATTTAAAATTTTAAAAATATTATCTCCTTCTGACTGGAAGGTTCATCCCTCCCATACCAGAAGTTTTTCTAGGCGTTTTTCGCCTCAAAATTACAATTATTATGATTACATGGAAGCATGGGCAAACATGCTATATTATCATCCTTTTGACCATTCCTGGTTCATCTGGTTTTGAAAGGATTTTCCTCTCAAATTCCCATTATGGTTCGTTAAATGGTTCCACGAATGGGGACCAGAAGCAAATATGTACCCAGATTATGCAGCTAAAGCCTTTGAGGTTTTTAGCGAAAAAATTAAAATAGCAGATCATTTAAAGGTATTAGCTTTTCATGCATCGTTTGGAATATCTTGGATTACTTCCTGGACCTTCAGGAAAGAATTATCTGTTCCAAATAGCCAAGTTTTTTGGATTATCAGATGTATTAAAGTCAAATGGTGGAATAAGTTCAACCCGGAATTAATCAATGCTCAAGTATTACAGAATTGGTTTATTAAGCACTCTCAGTGGCTTATTAAAAGTTCAGATGTTAACAAGGAGAGTGAATTTCTAGCCGAAAAATCTAAATTTTTGGCAGACTTATCATCTTCTTCCAGCAAGAAAGAATTACTGAAAAAACTTCAGGCAGCTCTTTCAGAATCAGATGTCAACAACGACGAAGATTCTGCAGGCTCCTCTCAGAGCATGACTCAGATTAATGAAGACGATTGCTATGGTTTAGTGGATCTACAGGACTAGGCAATCATGTGAATTAAGAGTCTTTCGAATTATTGGCCGACATAATCTTTCAGGAATCTTTTGCTTTTCAGAAAAAGATTTGTGGCCGACAAAATTATTTCAGCTTTCACAAAGTCTTTTGGCAGCATTAAGAATTATTGGTTTTGTAAAGCTTTGTTTGTACTCGGCATTATTGTGGCCGACAGCACTATTTACTTTATTAAAGTAGTTTGTCTGTATTAATAAATTATTACCATGTAATTATTCAGTCTTAACTGACACCTGTCAGTCCTTAGCCTTCCTTCATTCCTATATAAGGATGCGAGGATTCATTAGGTAAGGCATTCGAAAAATTCTCTAAGAAACAATCTTTGAAAGAATTCTCGAAGCTCTTAAAACCTTTGTAAGTATTTTCCAATATCAATAAAATGTTTTCTCAATATAATCTTATCTTTCATATCTTTACTTTCCAAGTTATATTTCTATTAACAACTGAATTAGATTGGCTTCTTGATGATCTTCCATTATTTTCTGATAAAACTTTATGGATTTTGTTTTGTTTTTACGAACTCATTATCGATCCGGTTATTATGGTATCAGAGCCTCGTAAGAGGTCTCGTAGAGATTAAAGTTTATTTTAAGATTTTAAGTAAACTAAGATTTACTCCTTATTTTCATATTTGTCTTTTCTTTTTCCTAGCGTTGGTAAGCCCGGATAGTTGCGTTGGTAAGCCCGTAGAAATCCCTGGTGAGGAGTTGAGTGGTGTTCCAGCAACCTTTTGAGTCCGTAGGTGTTCCAGTTAAGAAAAGAAACTAAAAATACAGAAAACAAGAAGTATGTCTAGAATACTTAGAACCTTGAGTGAACTAGGATCCTCTAGGAGAGATCGTGCCATAGTTACTTCTGGATTGTCATTACAAGAATTAGAAGTTAGAAGTGACCAAGATAGATATCAAAACCATGAATTAGAAATAGCTGAAATAGAAAATAAATTACAAAATTGGAAATTACCTGAAATTAGCTATAAAGAAATTTATAGGTCAAGTATGTTTGATAATTTTAAAGCACATAGTATTACTCAAACTATTGAATCATCAAAATCAATTACTCATCAAAGAGAAACTATTAATTTATTAAATGAAAAACTAATCAAAGAACATGTAAAGCATGGTTTTCGTTATATTCATTTAGGATTAATTCAAGTAGCGGTTAAACCACTACATAAATTAGGATTAAACACTCCGATATTACTGGTATTAAGAGATAGCAGAATTAAAACCTTCCCTGAATCCATCATAGCTATTTTAGAATCAAATCTAAATGATGGACCAGTATATTTTAATTGTTATCCTAATTACTCAATGAATTTAACAGACAGTTTCACTCCGACATCGTTAGTAATTAATATTCAATGTATAGACGACTTATTTAATGAAGGCGTCGCTAATATAGATGTATGTCATAGAATTAAATATAAAGTTTCGAATATTAATTATAATTTTAAGGCGCTTAGAAGTTCGCCGAAGAATGAAACTATTATTGTTGAAGCTAACTTAAGACGATCTAATATTACTACACCTAAAAGATTAAAGGCTTCTGACTTACAACAAAAATTACCGGAGGAGTGGATATTACAAGATGCAATGCCTGCTCCAAAATTAGAGTCTAGGCAACCTAGACAATTCATATTAGAAGGCGATGGTAGTATTAGAATTAGAATGAATAGAAGTCAATCTATGAGGATTGAAGAACCTATGAGCAGTAGAGCTAGCACAAGTTCTAGACGATCGGTAGATTCGACTATTAATATTAATTTAACAGGAGTTGATTTTACTCCAAACATTCCTCAGCCTATATATGAGACAGACCGAAGAGATGAATCTCCTCCCATGTCTCCGACTGCTTCGCAAATTCTTAATATTATAGAATTAGAAGAAGAATTTGAAATAGATAAACCTTGGATTAGACAAGACTTTGAAGCGGATTATAATAAAGATAAAAGAAATTGGTATTTTAAAACTTTTAATAAAATACAGACTGATTATTATCTTAAGAAATTTTATGAGTATATTAAAATTAAAAGAATTAATGTATATTTCTTCACTTGGTTTGAAGAATATTGTACCGAACAGGAATTAGATAACCCTTTTGTAAAGACAAATTATGTAAACGTTACCACAGAAATTACTAAAAAATGGACCACCCTAACCAATAAAACGGTTGAGTCTGTTCACCCTCCTTTAGAAGCAATTAAAATAGAAAGTCATAATGTATCATTAGAAGCTTATCCTTTTAAATCACCAGAAAATGCTGATATAGGAAAAGTTTCGTCTCAGCTGAATTATTCTAATGCCATATTAAGTACTATAGCCAATCAATTAGACAGAGTAGAGACTCAGATGTCTCATACTTCTATTACACCTAATAGAATAGAGTCTTACAAGGATTTTCCTATAGATCCAAAAAGACCTATATATAAATTAATTAATGTCCCTGAGAAAGATTTAAGTGAAGTAAAATTAGGATCCCGAAAAGATGAATTAGTAGATGATTTAATAAAAAAATTATCTGATCTTTCGATTAATGGAAAAGCAAAAGCTCAATTAAATATATTAGAAAATGAAAATAATTCTGAAATTAACAGAATTAGAAAAAACATGGGATATCAAGGAAAAACTAGAAATTATTATCCTAGACCCAGCTTTCCAGATCTTCAATTTGAAGAGGCTAGAGATATGGTGTCCAGTTCTTATTCTGGTACCTCTATTATAGAATGGAACATAGATGGTCATAGTGAGCAAAACATATTAAATACTATACAAGAAATGACCATGGCGGCTACAGCCTTTAAAACATTAGGACAAAACACAGATAAAAAAGCGGCAATAATAATAATTACTGGTTTTACTGGACAATTAAAAGGATGGTGGGATAATATAATTAGTACGGAAGAAAAACAAGCGATACTAGAAGCTAAAAAATTAGATCCCATCACTGGCGTCTTAGGAGAAGAAGATGCTGTGAATACTTTATTATACACCATTACTAAACATTTTGTAGGAGATCCAGCTCAAATACAAGAGAGAGCTGCAGATCAATTAGCTAACCTTTATTGCCCTACGATGAGTGATTATCGTTGGTATAAAGATATGTTTTTATCAAAATTATGCAATAGGCCTGATGGTAGCGCTGATTACTGGAAAGAACGCTTCATAGCAGGATTACCTAGATTACTAGCAGAAAAAGTTAGAATGGCAATTAAAGCCAAAAGTAATGGAGTAATTCCCTACTCTATATTAACTTTCGGTCAAATATCAAGTCAGATTATAGAAACAGGAATAGGAATATGCACTGACTTCAAAATACAGAACAAAATTAAATCTGAGATGACCCAAAGTAAAAAAGAATTAGGTTCATTCTGTGAACAATTCGGTATAGAACCAATTAAAGCACCTAGTAAAAAGACTAGGAAAAACTATTCAAAACCTTCGAATAGTTATAAACCTTATAAGAAAAGAAAAGGTCATTATAAGAAAAATAAAGATTTTTCTGAAGATAAAAGTCATAAAAAAGCTAAAGGTAAAAAGAAGAAATATCAGAATGATAAATCTGAAATTAAATGCTTTAAGTGTGGACGGTTTGGTCATTATGCAAAGACTTGCCGTGTCAAACAAAAAATTAATGAAATTCATAAATTAGACCTTAGTGATCAATTAAAAGAAAACCTTATTAATGTATTAAAAGATATTATGTTAAATGACACTTCATCCATTAGTTCTGAAGAATCTTCTTATGAAGAAGATGACCTTAATCAAGTATTAACTGACTCCGAATCAGAAGTTAGTTCTGAAGAGGATTGTTGCTTAGGAGCTGAATTATGTACTTGTGAAAAGTGTATTAAAAATATAAATGTAATTACTAGCGATCAAGCTACTACCTTAATTAATATATTAAAAGATATGCCTGAATCTTCTCAAAAGGAAGAATTCATGATCCAAATTAAAAATATGATTGAGCGTGAAGAAAAGAATAAAAATACAGTTCAAAAAATAGAATTTAAAGAAATTATGAACAGGTTTAAACCTACTATTACGCCCCCAATAACTATTAAAAATTTACAGGATGAAATTTCGATTATGAAACAAGAAATAGAATTATTAAAAGCAAAAGATTTAGAATTAGAAATTAAATATTTTGAATTAAAAGGAAAACAAATTATAGATAACCAGGAAGGAACATCAGGTAGTACGAATACTACAGATGATCCCCCTTATATTGCTACTTTAAATAGAATGATTACCCATAAATGGCTTTGTCCAATTACTTTATTAGTTAAAGATCAACGATTTGATCTAGTAGCATTAATAGATTCTGGTGCAGATATGAACTGTATCCAAGAAGGATTAATACCTACCAAGTTTTATGAAAAAACTTTACAGGGATTGAGTGGCGCAGGAGGCCATAAATTACAGGTTCAATATAAATTAACAGATGCTAAAATCTGTAAAGACCATGTCTGTTACAGAACTCATTTTTTATTAGTAAAAAATATACATCAGCATATTATTCTAGGAACCCCTTTTCTTTCATTATTATACCCTTTTACAGTCTCTCATGAGGCTATAACTTCAAAAGCCCTGGGAAGGGAAGTTATGTTTAAATTCTTTGAATCACCTAGAACAAAAGATCTGAATACTGTTCAGAATCTTTCTACATCTTCAATTAATTTGATTACTCAGAAAAAGAAACACATTAATATGTTAAACAAAGAAATTCAGTACAAAAGGATAGAAAACCAATTAGAAACAAAAAATATTAAAGATAAAATTATTTTATTACAACAACGATTTGAAAAAGAAATATGCTCTGAACATCCTAATGCTTTTTGGGATAGAAAGAAGCATATAGTATCTTTACCTTATGAACCCGATTTTAATGAAAGGTCTATACCCACTAAGGCAAGACCAATACAAATGAATCAACAATACTTGGATTATTGTAAGAAGGAAATTAAAGACTATTTAGATAAAAAATTAATTAGACCAAGTAAATCGCCTTGGAGTTGTACAGGATTTTACGTTAACAACCCAGGAGAATTAGAAAGAGGTGCATTGACGATTCAAGTGGAAAAAAATTGAAATTTTTTTTTTGTTTTTTTTTTTTACTTGATGTTAAACTTATTAACTTAATTTTATGGTTGTATTTTGTATTGAAAATCTATGGATTGTATTTTGTCAACTTTGTTTGAATTAAAATGTGTTTGAAAACCAATTAAAGTATGGTGTATGGTGATAATTGATTAGATAAGTGTTATATGTGATTAAAAAAATTATAGTAGGATATCGGTTAAAAAATAATAATAGGGAAAATATTGCAAAAAATAATAATTACAAAACCGATCAAAGTATCCGATCCAAACCGAACCAAACCGATTAGTTTGGTTCGGTTTCATTTTTCAAAAATAGGACAAACCGATCCAAACCGAACCAATTGAATACACATTGGTTCGGACTTTGGATTCATCAAAAATCGATCCAAACCGGTCCAATTACACCCCTACTCAGGGAGGTTAAAATTAAAAATTACAATAAAAAGTTTGATCATAAGACCCAATAAATTGAATAAAATAATATGAAAAACGCGCAAAAAAATTAATTTTCCAATGAATATTGTTTTTCTAACTCTAAGATTATGTACAATGGTGATTAATTGGGGTGTTGAATTGAACTTTCAACATAAAAAGATAGTGCAATGAAATGAAAGTGTTGAAAATAAGTTGGAGGAAAGAGAAATGAATACTTTCAACATATTGAGAGCATCCACAATGGAACTCTCCATTTTATAGTACTTAAGTGGGTCCCACATGTACACATCACAAATTTAATTTTTTCTAATAATAATATATAATAAGTACTCAATCACTCCAACCCAGCACTTCTCAAAAAATTCTAAATAAGTCTCATTAAATACTCATCTCACCAATAACATTATATAATTATAAATGGGTCCCACAAAAATAAATTAGGTACCATTTCTTATTGTAGCACCAGTACCTATTAGAGCATCCACAATGGAGCTTCTCATTTTATAGTACTTAAATGGGTCCCACATGTACATATCATAAATTTAATTTTTTTAAATAATAATATCTAATAAGCACTCAATCACTCCAACCCAAAACTTCTTAAAAAATTCTAAATACGTCCCACCAAACACTCATCTCACCAATAACACTATATAATTATACATGGGTCCTACACAAATAAAATAGGTACTACTTCTTATTGTAGCACCGATACCTATTAGGTACTATTTTGAGTTTTACTCCAATGGGGTACCTATTAGGTACCAATTCTTAAAAAATAGGTACCCACCATTGGAGATGATCTTAGGTACTATTTTGAGTTTTGCTCCAATGGGAGTACCTATTAGGTACCAATTCTTAAAAAATAGGTACCCACCATTGGAGATGGTCTGAATCTCTATAAAGAAGGACACATGACTGCCTCTGATTGGCTTCTCGGATTTTTAGCATATTATTACTTTGAACTCAATTATTATTGCAAATTAATTTATTTATTTTTTACCAAAATTCATAATTTTTTTTCTCTATAAATAGAGATTTGGTTCATTTCATTTGGACACAGAAAAAAAAAACTAATTTTTTCACAATCTTATTATTATATTTCTATTAGTGTTTATTTTGAAGTTTTGGTATTTTTTTTAGTGAAATAGATCTCAATAATCATTTAAACAACACCCAAAATTCTTCTAATTAACCCAAAATTCTTTTTTTTTTAAATTTAATTTTAATCCATAATTATAATTTTAATCAATGATTTGTATCGTATAATTTTAATTTAATCGATAATTGTAATTTTATGTAATCATAAAAATTTAAATTTAAATTTAAATAAGAATATCAAATAAAAAATGGTGTGGTGGAGTGTTGAATGAAAAACCAGTAGAGATAGTAAAAGTAGAATGAGTGTTGAATTATTAAGTGGAAGAGAGAGAAGATGATGTGGAATGTAAAAAGTGAATAAAGTGGGTATTGAATGTTTATACCATTGTACATAATCTAAGTTAAAGTGATTTTTGGGTTTTAACAATTTTCAATTTTGAGGGTCAAAATTGTCAGATTGTAAAATTTAAAGAATAAAAAGTGCTACCGAGATAAAATCGTGTTGATTAAGGAAATTTGTAGGGTCAAAAGTAAAATTTAGTATTTTTTTGTATTTATTTGTTCTTCTCCCTAATATTTATTATATTATTACCCTTATCAATTTTTTTTCACATAATTTTAGCCCATGTCAACACTAAATTTGTTTGCTTATAAAAAAAAAAAACACTAACTTTATTTAATTATCATTAAAACACTAAATTCTTACCTTTTCTTATTGCTTTGATAATTGGCAATATTCGATTTCATTATCTTGATAACAGATAATTCCTTACATTTTCATATTACCTCGATAATCGGTAATATTTGATTTCATTATCATGATAAACAGATAATTTCTCATCTTCTCGTATTTCCTTGATCATCGATAATATTTGATTTTGTTACCTTGATAACAGATAATTGCTTACCCTTTCGTATTGCTTTGATAATCAGTAATATTTGGTTTCATTATCTTTGATAATAACATAATGTCTTATGTTTTTGATATTATCTTCATTAAGCTATCCTTACGGTAGTAGGTAATATCGGTCACTTGTCTTCGTTAAGCTATCCACTCATGGGTAATAAACAGTGTTTTATCATTTTTTTCATTACCTTGATTAAGCTATCCATGCGGTGGTAGGTAATATTTGTCGTTTATCTTAATTAAGCTATCTATATGGTAGTAGATAATATCTGTCATTTGCCTTACTTAAGCTATCTATACGGTAATAGGCAATATTTGTCACTCGTCTTCATTAAGCTATCCACTCATTGGTAGTAGACAATGTCTTATCATTTTTCCATTACCTTCATTAAGCTATCTATACGGTAGTAGGTAACATCTATCATTTGCCTTCATTAAATTGTCCATAGGGTAGTAGGCAATATCCGTCATTTGTCTTTTTTAAGCTCTCCGCTCATTGGTAGTAGACAATGTCCTATCTTTTTCACATTACCTTCATTAAGCTATCCCTACGGTAGTAGGTAATATCGGTCACTTGTCTTCATTAAGCTATCCACTCATGGATAGTAGACAGTGTCTTATCATTTTTCATTACCTTCATTAAGTTATCCATACAGTAGTAGGTAATATCTGTCATTTGTCTTCATTAAGCTGTCACTTCATTAATAGTAGACAAATGTCACATCTTTTGCCTTCATTAAGCTATCATTTATATGATAGTAGGCAACTTATCCCCAATGAAACATAATTGTTTCCCTCGTGGAGTTGGTCCATTTCTTTAACAGACTTGAGTATCTTTCGTTGTTTGTTTCCCGCACTCATACTTGCATCATAAGTATTCTCGGTATCTTAGGTCCAAAATTGCGTATTCTATATTTAAGTCTCGTCCTCCTGTCGAGACGAAGATTACATCTTCGTATCTCTGGGCGAAGAAACTTAAATAGGGACATCTGTCATACTCCAATTTTTAACCAAAGATCCCACCTCATTGTCATTTATCATAACATATTGGTTTTTATTGCGTTTTGTTTCAAATATGTGAGTTAGCCCATTTGGTAGCGAGACAAGTGTTTAAGGAGTATTAAGTGCGAGGTCATGGGTTCAAATCCCATTTTTGTCTATTTCTATTTGTTTTCACCAAGTTTGCTTTATCATTATTATTACTATTTTTATTTCTTATTTTTGTCCAAAAATCCAAAAAGAAAGAGATAAGTCCAAGTTCAAGTCCAGTCAGTACACAGTCAGACCACAGTCAGTTACAACTACAGTTAGATCATAAAAAATACAAATGAGGAATGTTGTTCATCAATGCTCATCATTTTATTTCTTGATTAAAAATTTACAAAAATGACATAAAAGAAAAGGGAATTAGAACCAAAAAATACACACATGATTTTACAAACCAAAATGATGAGCATTACACCTCCAATTCTCCACAACCTCCTTCCTCTTCAAACAATCACCAATACCTCCTCTTTCACATAAACATCATAACCATACAAATTTCAGTCAAACCTTTCTATTCTTCCAAAGCACCATAAACCACCACCTTCGATCATCACTATCACTACACAATCTCCAAACATTCACCTTCATCCATCACAACATTACCACACCATTCACCACCACTTTAATCTATCATCACCAATCATCTCCCTTACATACAATAATCACTTTTACCACCCATCAACCTTACACAACCAACGCTCCATTCACCCTCCATCAAATAACCATATTCAACCTTCAAATCACAAAACAAAAAACCAAACCTTCAATAATATCATCATCATCTCAAACAATAATAACATCCTCATATTCCATCATCCATGTGATGAAATCAGGGACGTCTGATTAAATCAGACGGTCCTGATCTCTCCCTACTGTTTTCCTCTTTACACCTCCATTCTACTCTTTTTACCCTTTTTGTTGTATTTATTTTTTTCTCGTTTTTTTATTATACAGGTGTTAAGAATAAAAGTAAAATAGCAAGGAAGCAAATATAGAGAAAGAAGAAAGTATATTATATATCTCTCAAGTGTGTCATTACATGAGAATATGAGTGCTATTTATAGGACACACTAGGGGACAATAAGACCAACACAATAATGGACATTCATTACATATTATTCATAACACTCCCCCTTGAATGTTCATTAAGGATATGCCTCGTTAAAACCTTAAAAAGAGTACAATATCCTTTTGCGAGTACTACAAGATATATTTATTTCTCCCCCTCTTCCAAATAAATATTTTTGAGACGACGAAGACCGATCTTCTTTACTAGTTTCTCAAAAAATCTACTTGGGAGTGACTTCGTGAAAAGGTCGGCAAGATTGTCACATGAACGAATTTGTTGAATGTTTATATCACCACTCTTTTGAAGATCGTGCGTAAAAAAGAATTTTGGAGAAATATGTTTTGTTCGGTCTCCTTTGATATATCCCTCCTTTAATTGAGCAATGCATGCAGTATTATCTTCATAAATGATAGTTGCACCTATTCTTCAGGAAGACAGGCCACAATTCTTTTATATATGTTGAATTAAAGATCTTAACCAAACACATTCTCTGCTTGCCTCGTGTAGTGCCAAAAGTTCTGCATGATTTGATGATGTTGCTGTTATGGTTTGTTTCACAGATCTCCATGAAATAGTTGTATCTCCAGTTGTAAATAAGTAACCTGTTTGCGATTTACCATTGTGGGGATCTGACAAATAACCTGCATCAGAATAGCCAATTAATTCTAGTTTGGATACTTTAGGGTAAAATAAACTCATATCCATTGTACCTCTAAGGTAACGAAATATATGTTTGATTTCATTCCAGTGTCTTCTTGTAGGTGAAGAACTATACCTTGAAAATAGATTGACAGAAAATGATATATCGGGACGTGTATAATTAGCCAGGTACATCAATGCTCCAATTGCCCTGAGATATGGTACTTCAGGACCAAGTAGTTCTTCATCCTCTTCTCGAGGTTTGAAAGGGTCTTTCTCCACATCTAGTGTTCTAACAACCATTGGAGTAGACAACAGATGAGATTTGTCCATATAGAATCTTTTTAGTATTTTTTCTATGTAAGCTTCTTGGTGCACAAAAATTCCATTATTCAAATGCTCAATTTGTAATCCGAGACAAAACTTTGTTTTTCCTAAGTCTTTCATCTCGAATTGTTTCTTTAAGCAATTTATGGCTTTTGGAAGTTCCTTGGAAGTTCCAATAATATTTATGTCATCAACATAGACTGCAATTATAGCAAAGCCATTTCCCGATCTTTTCATGAAAATACATGGACAAATGGAGTCATTTTTATACCCCTCCCTCAGTAAATATTCACTGAGACGATTATACCACATGCGTCCTGATTGCTTTAGTCCATAAAGGGACTTGTTCAATTTGATGGAGTACTTTTCTCGATGTCCTGAGCTATATACATCAGGTAAATTAAATCCTTTGGGGAGCTTCATGTAAATATCACTGTCAAGTGAGCCATAAAAATAAGCTGTAACAACATCCATCATGTGCAAGTTTAACCCTTCATGTGTTATAAGGCTAATTAAGTAGCGAAAAGTAGTTGCATCAACTACGGGTGAATATGTCTCATTAAAATCAATCCCAGGTCTCTGAGAGAACCCCTGAGCTACGAGTCTTGCTTTGTATCTTGCAATTTCACCATTCTCGTTTCGCTTTCGCACAAAAACACATTTGTATCCAACTGGTTTCACACCTTCGGGTGTTCGGACTACCGGTCCAAATACATTTCGCTGGGAAAGGGAGTTTAATTCTGCTTCAATTGCTTCTTTCCATTTTGGCCAATTCGCACTTTGTCTACAATCTTTAATAGATTTTGGTTCATGATCCTCATTATCATTTATTACATTTAGTGCTATATTATATGCAAAAACATCATCAACGTTGACTTCATGTCGATTCCATTGTATTCCACTTGTGACATAATTTATTGAGATCTCTTTATTTTTATCATTTTCAGTTACCTGATCAGTCTCTTCTGGAACTGAAATGGTAATTATGTCTAAAGACTCTTTTAGAGTTTCTATATCCTCACTTGGGTCATCTTTATTTCTAGCTCCTTTTCTTATTCGAGGATTTTTATCTTTGGAACCGACTGGCCTACCACGCTTCAAATGTGGTTGGGATTCAGTTGAAATATGAGATTGTCCAGCTGGGACATCTATTCTTATCGGAGCATTAGTAGCTGGTATGTATGATTTTGTCACACTTTTTGGATCAGTAAATGCATTTGGTAATTGGTTTGCTAAGTTATGCAAATGAATTATCTTTTGAACTTCGAGTTCCCATTGTTTAGTTTGAAGGTCAAGATGAGACAATGATAATTCTTTCCAAGTGATCCCTTTTTCCAGCTGCTTACTCTCTCCCCCTAATGTTGGGAAATTTGATTCATCAAAATGACAATCAGAAAATCGAGCTGTAAATAAATCTCCTATTGTTGGTTCAAGATACTTTATAATGGATGGAGATTCATAGCCAACATATATTCCCAACCTTCTTTGAGGGCCCATCTTAGTGCGCTGCGGTGGAGAAATTGGAACATACACCGCACATCCAAAAATTCTTAGATGGGAAATATTGGGTTCTCCACCAAAAACCAATTTTAAAGGGGAAGAGTCATGATAACTTGTTGGCCTGATGTGAATCAATGATGCAACATGCAAAATTGCATGTCCCCATGTGGAAATTGGGAGTTTGCATCTCATGAGAAGTGATCTTGGAATTAACTGTATACACTTAATAAAAGATTCAGCAAGTCCATTTTGTGTATGAACATGTGCCACATGATGTTCAATGTCAATTCCAATAGACATACAATACTCATTAAATGCTTGAGATGAAAACTCACCATGTATACGTTCTAAAAAATTGAGAGATTCACTTCCAATTTTAGTTGGTGATGGTCTAATTATCGACTTCCCTTGTGAGCATGAGGTACATGAGAAACTATTAGATTGAAGACCACATGAATTTTCAATAATTTTTCGCATCATTATAGACTCGGGATGTTGGAACAAAATTGGTTTTGTATCTCTTCGTTTGATTTTGATGATAACAATGTATTTAAAGTTAAATTGGTAGTACTAATAATTTACTCTAGTGTGTAGGATTAAAAGTTAAAATTTGCATATCTACGCACTTTGGAATTATGAAGGAATTACTTTTGAGCATGTTCATCTGAGCTCACTAAATTCTAAAGCAAATAATTCTGAGCTTCACTGAATTCTGAAGCTAATATTTCTGAAGCTACATCAGTTCTAATTTCTTGAAGACTGTGTCTATTAGTCTTGGTCTCAGTGATGAAACAAGGAGAAAAAGGGTTGACCATGGAAAGGTCCTTTTCAAGTCAGGCTTCAAGAACGAGTATTTTCTCATTTGGCTTAAACTGCGTTTCAGATATCTAAAGCCAAAAGGAATCACTCATTTTGTAGTAAACGTCAAAGCTCCTAAACACTGCAGATCAGAATAGCTATTAGCACTCTGATCAATATATTGGAGCGTCTCAAGAATTCTTCAAACGGCTATAATCTTCAACGTCCATAATTCTCCACTATATAAGGAAGAAGACCTTTAAAGAATATTAACAAGACTCTAAGCTTCTGAACGTGCATACACTCTGTCAAATTATAAAGCTATCAAACACTTAGAAATTTTGTGAAACATTTCTAAGAAGTCTTGTAACTGTGTTTTATTTTGTAAACACCTCTGATAGTATATCAAGTGTCCCCCTCACATCTTAATTATCATTAAACTTGTAAGAAGTCTCTTGCGTTGTGCTTGAGCATTGGAAGTCTCTTGCTTTGTGCTTGAGCATTGGAAGTCTCTTGCTTTGTGCTTGAGCATCTGTAATCTGAGTGATTATAGTGAAATCTCTTGTGAAGAACAAGAGGACTGGACTACTCCTGTTAGTGGGAGGAACCAGTATAAATTTTGTGTGTCTCTCTGTCTCTACCCTCTTATATTGTGTGTGTTTATTTCTAACCGCTGCGAAAAGATTTAAAACCTAGAAAAATCTAAACACAATTCAACCCGCCTTCTTGTGTTTTTCAACATTCAATTGGTATCAGAGCGCCAGTTTGTTGTTCTTCACTTAACAGTGAAACAGTAAAAGGTCTAGGATACTCAGTTGAAAAACATGTCTTCCGGACCAGATCATTCTGTTGTTCCTCCTCCACATAACTATGACAAAAATGAGAGAAGCGATAATCATAGAGACAAAGCACCCTTCTTCAATAGTGATCCTACAACATTTCCCTTTTGGAAAACCAAGATGTACAGCTACATCATTGGAACTGATGATGATTTATGGGATCTGGTTGAGGATGGTATACACTTTGATCACATGGATGAAGAAGGTGTTGTTAAAAATACCTACAGAAAGTTGTTTGATGCTGACAAAAAGAAACAATATAAGAAGCATCATACTGTCAAAAATATGCTTGTTGGTGCCATAACTCATGCTGAATATTTGAAAATATCCAACAAAGCCACAACTAAATCTATCTGGGATTCTTTATGCTCTACCTATGAAGGAAACAAGCAAGTCAAGGAAGCTAAAGCAAATCTGCTAGTTCATCAATATGAGCTATTTAGAATGAAGGAAGATGAAGACATTGAAACCATGTATTCAAGGTTTCAAACTCTTGTCTCAGGTCTTCAAGTTCTGAAGAAAAGCTATACAGTACTTGATCATGTGAAGAAAATTCTGAGGAGTTTGCCTCCTAAGTGGAGACCAAAGGTCACAGCTTTTCAAGAATCTAAGAATCTGGATGATGTTTCGCTTGAAGATCTAATAAGCTCACTCAGAAGTCATGAACTAGAGCTTATGGCAGATGAACCAGTCAAGAAGCTCAAATCCTTAGCTCTAAACTCTGTTCATAGTTCTTCAAAAGCTCTGAAGGCTAAAGCTGCTGAGCCTGAAGAAGAAGCTTCTGATGATATGCTGGAAGAAAATTCTGAGAATGAAGAAATGGCTCTCATGGTCAGAAGATTTCAGAAATGGAACAAGAAATACAAGAAGTTTCCAAGCAAGGTAAATGGCTCAAGAAGTTTTTTCACTATAGACAAAATGGAAGAATTAAACAAGTGCTATAACTGCAAAAAATCTGGACACTTCATTGCTGATTGTCCAGAAATGTCTTCTAAGGACAAAGGAAGAACAAGAACTTTGGTAAAGAGAAGTACAAAGAAAAAGTAAGGAAAAGTCTCTTAGCCACTTGGGAAACAGTTGAGAATGATTCTGAAGGTGAGGATGATGAAGAAGGAAATCTTGCTCTGATGGCAAATGCTTCTGAAGGCAACAACTCTGATAAGGATTCTGAGTTAGACTCAGATGAAGAACTAGAGGTATATTCTAATCTGACTCAATCTGAATTAATTGATTCTCTTAAGATTGCTGTGAAACATTATACTCAGATGGTAAGGCAACATAAAATTCTGAAAGGTGTCTATGAGTCATTGAGAGAGGATGCCAAGATTCTTTATGAAGAAAATGAGTCTTTAAACTCTCGTATTTGCCTTTTTGAACAAAACTATGTCTTGGTAGACAAATTCAATGATGATCATGAAGATGCTCTCCATGAATTTATTCGTTGTACTTTAAATAGGAGTAAAATTGCTTCCATGATTTATCATATGACTCGTAACTATGGTGAAGGCATTGGTTACTCTCGGTTCAAAAACTGGGATGCAATCATATTGTGAGGATGATACACCACCTGCATTATACTCAACCTTTGTCAAAAGTGGAACACAGAATCTGAATATATCTAATTCTGAAGGAGGTTCTGAACCTCAACTCAAAGAATCAGAAGTCTCAAGTTCTTCTGAACCCAAAACTTATGAGCATAAGAGTTCTCAAGCTGAAGCTCAGAAGTCATTTGAACCTCTGAGAAATCAAGGTGAAGAGTCTTCAGATGCTTGCTTGACCTTTGGAACTGTGATATATTCCAGGTCCAAATCTAACAATCAAATTAAGCCTAAACATCCTTGTCAAAGCTTAATTAATTCTAGATCCTCTGTTACCCATGAAAGACAAAGGAGGAATGTAATTCAGAAGACTAACTCTAAAGGACCCATCATAATGTGGGTACCAAATCTGAGATAATGTTTGCTTAAGATGCTCACACAAGGAAAGGTAAAGCAGCAGCCCTGGTACCTGGACAGTGGTTGCTCACGACATATGACGGGAGAAAAGCATATGTTCCAAACCATAACTCTGAAAGAGGGAGGCACTGTGGGGTTTGGAGGAAAACAAAAAGGGAAGATCATTGGTATAAGTAAAGTTGGTAATTCTTCTCTTTCCATTAAAGATGTTTGGTTAGTTGATGGACTTAAACACAATCTATTGAGCATTAGTCAATTTTGTGAAAATGGGTGTGTTGTTATATTTGATAAGAATTCATGTATTGTATCAAAAGATTCTGACAAATCCATAGTATTCAAGGGAATGAGAGTTGGCAATGTTTATAAAGTAAACTTTTCTGATTTGGTTGACCAAAAGATTATATGTCTTTTGTCTCTGACTGATGAGAAATGGTTGTGGCACAAGCGTCTTGGTCATGCTAACTGGAGGTTAATCTCTAAGCTTAGCAAACAAAAGCTTGTTAGTGGTTTGCCTGACATTGATTATCACTCAGACACACTCTGTGGCTCATGTCAAAAAAGAAAATTTGCTAAGACTTCTTTCAAGTCTAAAAACATTGTCTCTACTTCCAGACCCTTAGAATTGCTTCACATTGATCTGTTTGGTCCTGTTTCTACAGTCTCTATCAATGGTAAGAAATATGGTTTAGTCATTGTTGATGATTACAGTAGATGGACTTGGGTGAAATTCCTTCGTTCTAAGAGTGATGCATTTGAAGTGTTTAGTGACTTCTGCATACAAATACAAAGTGAAAAGGATCTTAGGATTCTAAAGGTTAGAAGTGATCATGAAGGAGAGTTTGAAAATAATTTTTTCGAATCTTTCTGCTCAGAGCATGGAGTAATCCATAAATTCTCTTCTCCTAGAACACCACAACAAAATGGTGTTGTAGAAAGAAAGAATAGATCTTTGCAAGAAATGGCTCGTACCATGATGCTTGAGTCTAACCTAGCTAAGTATTTGTGGGCAGAAGCAGTAAGCACTGCATGCTATGTTCAGAATAGAATCTTTATAAGACCTATTTTGAACAAAACTGCTTATGAACTGTTCAAAGGAAGAAAGCCCAATATTTCTTATTTTCATCAGTTTGGATGTACATGTTATATTCTAGACAACAAAGTCTATTGAAAGAAATTTGATGCTAAAGCTTATAAGGGCATCTTCATAGGATATTCTGAACGCTCAAAAGCATACAGATTGTATAATTCTGAAACTCACACAGTTGAAGAATCTATACATGTGAGATTTGATGACAAAGAGCCTGACAATAAAATGTCAGAGCAAACTGAAAACTTTGTAGAATTTCAAATCCCACCAAGGTTATCTGAGTGTGAAGATCTCTCCATTGTTGTACATCCTTCTGAGACTGAGAATGAAAAATTATATGAAGATCCTCTAACTTATGAAAGAAATGTCAATCCTGAATTTGAAGAACATTTAGAAGAAGAATCTACTCAAATGACAACTAAGCCTAAAACAACATTCAAATACAAGTCATCTCAACCAGAAGAATTGATTGTTGGAAATAAAGATACTCCAAGAAAGACCAGATCAGCATTCAAAGAGAATGAATCTCTAGTTCGTGTAATCTCTTTAATTGAACCTACAAACATAGAAGAGGCTCTATCAGATGATGGATGGATCATTGCAATGCAAGAAGAACTCAATCAATTTGAAAGAAATGATGTATGGGATCTAGTACCCAAACCCAAACATAAGAACATTATTGGAACAAAATGGATATTTAGAAACAAAACAAATGAACAAGGAGAGGTTGTGAGAAACAAAGCAAGATTAGTAGCACAAGGTTATAGTCAGCAAGAAGGCATATAATTCACTGAAACCTTTGCACCTGTAGCAAGGCTTGAAGCAATTCGACTTCTTCTATCATATGCAATAAATCATGATATCACTCTATTTCAGATGGATGTTAAGAGTGCATTTCTGAATGGAGTTATTTCTGAAGAAGTCTATGTTAAAGAACCTCCTGGTTTTGAAAATGTAAAATGTCCTAACCATGTGTTCAAATTGAAGAAATCTTTATATGGTTTGAAGCAAACTCCAAGGGCTTGGTATGAAAGGTTAAGTATTTTTCTTCTAAAAAATGGTTTCCAAAAAGGGCATGTTGATAACACTCTTTTCAGAAAATCTTTAAAAAATGATATTCTAGTTGTTCAGATATATGTAGATGATATTATCTTTGGTTCAACTAATGCCTCTTTGTGCAAGAGTTTCTCTAAGCTTATGCAGGATGAATTTGAGATGAGCATGATGGGTGAACTAACATTCTTCTTGGGAATTCAAATCAATCAAAGAAAGGAGGGAGTGTACGTTCATCAAACTAAATACACAAAGGATTTGCTGAAGAAATTTGGTCTTGAAGACTGCAAGCCTATGACTACTCCTATGCATCCCACTAGTAGTCTTCTGAAGGAAGAATCTGAAGGCAAAGTGGATCAGAAACTATACAGAGGTATGATTGGTTCTCTCCTTTACCTCACTACTTCTAGACCAGATATTTTATTCGGTGTCTGCATGTGTGCTAGATTCCAATCAGATCCTAAAGAATCTCATCTAACTGCTGTTAAGAGAATCTTTAGATATCTGAAAAGAACCACGAATCTAGGATTGCTTTATAAGAAATCCTTAGATTATAAGCTAATTGGATTCTGTGATGCTGACTATGTTGGTGATAAAATTGAAAGGAAGTCCACTAGTGGAAACTGTCAATTCTTAGGTGAAAACCTTATATCATGGGCTAGTAAGAGACAAACAACTATTGCTCTATCTACAGCAGAAGCAGAATACATTTCAGCTGTTAAGTGTTGCACACAATTGCTCTTGATGAAACATCAGTTGGAAGATTACCAGATAAGGTTAAGCAGTATCCCACTTCTGTGTGATAATGTTGCTGCTATCTGTTTGTCTAAGAACCCTATTTTACACTCAAGAGCCAAGCACATTGAGATTAAGCATCATTTCATTAGAGATTATGTTCATAAGGGAGTAATTGAGATTCAATTCATTGATACTGAAAATCAATGGGCTGATATCTTTACCAAACCTCTTGCTATTGATCGTTTTGATTTTTTTCAAGAAAAATTTGAACATGGTTTTCATTTCTGAGTGATGTTTCTGAAGGTTGCTAAATCTGAGTGAATAATTAACTCTGAAGGGCTTCAAAAGTTTGGAAGGCTCAGAAGCTAATGTCTTAGATTCTGAAGCACCTATTCATCTGAAGCAATTAGAATTATTTATTATTAAATAGGGGTTATTGTGACTCAGATACCTATTCTAGTGTTAGTTGACTGCTCAGTTTCTTCAACTGACAGCTGGCTTCTAAAACACTCCTTATCTGTGCAACTTCTAATCGTGTCTAGTAACCGCTGGGTAATGGAGGAAGTTAATGATGATTTTCTTAAAAGTAACTGCTACGCCCTCATTACGTCACTATCGTGTTTTCCCCCAATATTGGTTATGTTTTCAAAACTTACATTATAATCACTTATTCACACCTATTCACTTTCACTACTCACACTTTTACTTCTTCTCTAAACCTCCAACTCTCAAAATTCTTTCTTCCTCATAGCATCAACCTAACCATGGCTTCATCATCTTCTGCTCGTACCATTCCTAAACCTATTGATGTAGAATCACAAGAGAATGTCTCCAGAAATCCTGATCCTTCTTCTCTAACTCTTGCTCAACTTCGCTTAGTTGAAGAAACCCATGTTGATTTTGAATCATTTAGGGTCAATAATCTGGATTTGAAAGGATATTTTGAGCGTCAGGGATGGATGAACTACTTTGAGATGCTGAATGGTGTTATATATCCAAATTTGGTAAAGGAATTTTGGCTTGGCGCTGAAGTATTTACGAAGGAAAGCGCTATGAAAGAACTTAATGCAAATATTGCTGAAAACCCCAATGAGAACAAGGATAAATCAAGAGAAGAACTTGGTTTGAAATCATTTACTGGCACTGAGATTCGAACAATACTAGGAGTGCCTGTAACTATCACCAGAAATCATATTTCTGAGCTGCTTCAAATTCCAAATGAAGGTTTCTTTCAGATTGATACTGACAAACCTCCACCACTCACCAAGTATAGGTCTGCAATCAAGGATACTTTGTATGACAACCCAACCAACATGGGTAAAACTTCTGGATTGCATATGGATGTTAGACTTCTGCATAGAATTCTGATTGTTACTTTAATTCCAAGGGTTGGAGGCACTGATCAAGTTTCTTGGGACCAGAGGCATATCCTGCTGTTCTTAGTAAATGGTACTAAGATGAATTTGCCTGCTTATTTGTTTCATTCTCTTCGTGTCTATGTCAGGAATACCACTAAAATAGCAAGGAAGCAAAGATAGAGAAAGAAGAAAGTATAGTATATTATATCTCTCCAGTGTGTCATTACATGAAAATAGGGGTGCTATTTATAGGACACACTAGGGGACAATAAGACCAACACAATAATGAACATTCATTGCATATTATTCATAACAACAGGTTTTTTTAATTATTTATTTGTTCTATTTAATTATTATGATTTACTGTAGAATGTATTTAGAACCAATGTAAATATAAATGAAAATCTCCCATTACATGCATATTTATTTATTTTGCTTTATGTCAAAAAATAAAAATGCCAAAAAGAGTGGCGTATTAAATCCAAGGAAATTGGGATTTTCATTTTAATCCAACTTCATTATGAAATCCTTCCCATTTAGTTTTATTTTATCGCGTTTATTTTTTTTAACAAAAAAGCAAAAAACATTCAAAAACTCAAAAATCATTTTCAGAAAAACCCTTTAATAAAAAAACCTCGACTTTCGTTGAGAGACTTTTTTTCAATTTTTGTTTCATAATAATTATTTTAATTCATGTAAATATACTTAAACATTTATTTTTCTCAAAGAAATTAAAAAATACAAAAACAAATTCAAAATCGTTTTTGCTGCTTGGCTTTTATTTTAAAATATTTTCAAAAATTAAAAAATATCAACAAACCACTTTCACTATTTTTACCCCGAACTACGAAGTTTTGATCCTCACGGGTACGTAGGCAAAAGACTATATGTCTTTCCAAATCAATAAAAATAACAAAAATATTTTTTTATTTTTCAATTATCACTTTAAACTTTTTACCTATAGGCATTTATTTACAAATAAGCAAATAATTTAGCACAAAGATAAAATAAAAAAAATAAGAGGTTCTTATAGAGTACTATAGACGTTTAGGGTGCTAAAACCTTCCCTTAACGTAACTAACCACCGAACCTTTAATCTCATAAAAATAGGGTTATTTCGAACTTTTTCCCTTTTTCTTGGAAAAATAAAAGATCGGTGGTGAATATAAAAATTGCGAGTCAATGCTAATTAATAGCTTGATATCCAAAAATCACCGCAACAGAAATTTTTGGTTATTAAGCTATTAATTAGCGTTGACTCGCAATTTTTATATTCACCACCGAGCTTTTATTTTTCCAAGGAAAATGGGAAAATTCGAAATAACCCTATTTTAATGAGAATAAAGGTTCGGAGGTTAGTTACGTTAAGGGAAAGTTTTAGCACCTTAAACGTCTATACAACTCTATAGGATTCTCTTGTTTTTATTTTATCGTTGTGCTAAATTATTTTCTTATTTGTAAATAAATGCCTAATTGTAAAAAAAAACTAGAGTGATGATTAAAAAAAGAAAAGAGGAAAATATTTTTGTTATTTTTATTGATTGGGGAAGACATATAGTCTTTTGCCTATGTACTCGTGATGGAGCCAAAACTCATAGTTCGGGGTAAAAAGAGTGAAAGTGATTTGTGATATTTTTTAATTTTTTTGAAAATATTTTCGGTTTTCACCACCAGTTAAATCTGTTTTTGTGTTTTTTAATTTTTGAGAAAAAGTGTTTAAATATATTTACATGAATTAAAATATTTATTATAAAAAATGTTTTAAAAAAGTCTCGAAGTTTGTTAAATAAAAGAGATTTTTTTTTGAAAAATGGGTTTTTGAGTATTTGAATGTTTTTGTTATTTTTATGGTTTAAAGCTTAAAATAATAAACGCGTAAATAAATAAATAAGGACCACATAGTGACACCGGGTCAAAATTGATCTTTTTTCCTTGGATTAAAAAGTAATAAATTATACATGACATATTTTTGTAATTTTTTACATATAAGAAATAAACAAATAAAAAAGACATTACATATTTTTTGATTTTTTGTGATTATTAAGCCTAAGACACAATATGAAGATAATGCAATAGATAAAAGAAATTTAGGTGACATTAAATTAAATAAATAAAACAATTAAAAATAAATTAAAAATAAAGTAAATCAGAGTGCGGATAGCAGGCCAGGTGGTGTGCTTATGACTAAGCATCACTCCAAATAAATAAGCAAAATACATGAAAGAATAAATAAATAAATAAATAAACAAAACAATAAATAAATAAATAAACAAAAAAGAAGCAATAAGAAACGCGTAACCTGTTTCCAAGTCTCACGCGATCTCCCTCCCTCGTCAACCGCTCTCTCGGTCGTATCTCATCCTCACTGGCCGGAGGCAATTCCGACAGCGACGACACGGTGGTTCCGTAAGAGATGGTAGTGACACTTGCGGTGGCGTTTCGGCTGAATTCCGCGGCGACGAGATCGTTCTCTCTCTTCTTTTCTCTGTTTCTGTTCTGGTTATGTTGTTCTCTTGTTTGTTTTGTGTGTGTAGTTTGTTAATGGTGGTAGTGTGATGATGTTGTTGTGTTTATTGTGTATGGAGATGATGATGTTACTGTTTTGTTTGAATGAAATAGTGATGAGTTTATATGGTATTGACAATAGTGTTGTTGATTGGTTATGGATGGTGATTTGTGGTGATTTATGAAAATGGAGATGGTGTTGATATCGTTGGAGGATGATTGTTTTGTGAATGATGGTGGTTTTATTGTGAAGATGGAATGGAAGAATGATTTATAGTGGTGATGATTGAATTTTGGGTTGTAGTGATGAGGGAGGGAGAAGCACAATGTTGTGCTGTGTTGTTCTTTTTTTTTTTTTTTTTTTTTTTTTTTTTTTTGGGTTTTTTCTGGTTCAGAATTGTGTCTTTTTTTGTTCCAATCCCTTTTTCTTTTATGCTATTTTTGCAGGTTTTGAATTAAGAAATAAAATGATGAACATTCCTCAATTGTTTTTTTCATGATGTGATTGTAGCTGTAACTGATTGTGTTCTGACTGTATATTGACTGGACTTGGACTTATCTCTTTTTGTTGTTTTTTGACAAAAATAAAAATTAATAGGCTAAACTACACATTTGGTCCCTTACGTTTATTTTAGTTTTGAATTTGGTCTCTTACGTTTAAAAAATATTAAAGTATCAATTTGGTCCCTTACGTTTTCACCGTTTTCATTAGTTAGTCCTTTCCGTTAACTTGTTAACTAACTCTGTTTGTAATGTCCACGTGGGTCACGGAAATGTACACGTGGACACATAGTCATCCTATTTTGTATATGTAGGCGTCACATGAAATTAATTAAAAAAATATTTAATTATTGGGTTAATAGGTCTTTACCCCCTGCTAAATGGGCGTGTTTTGCGTTTCCCCCTGCTAAAAATTTCTTGAACAATGCCCCCTTGCAAAGTTTTTTTTTTTGCTTTTCCCCTTGAGTGCACTTTTTACATCGGTTATTTTGTTCAACCGATTTAAAAAGTTATGTTTTTTAAATCGGTTATTTTGTTCAACCGATTTAAAAAGTTCAAATTTCTTGCATCCAAGAGGGAAAAAGGTGGGAAACCAAAAAAAAAAACTTTACAAGGGGGCATTCTTCAAGAAAATTTTAGCAAGGGGGTAACGCAAAACACGCTCACTTAGCAGGGGGTAAAGACCTATTAACCCTTAATTATTTATAATTTTTAAATGCTTTTATGAAATGCATATGTTGTTCAAGCAAATCTGGAAACTAAAAACACAACCTTCAAACATTCATCTACTCCAAAATCTCACTATCCCCTTTCTCAACAAAAATTTTCAGCAAAGAACAACAAATCAAGAAAAAATTTACAAAAATCTCTCAACCCAAAAGAAATAAAATCCAACAAACAAATCATATCAAAACTTATAAATTTGAACTCAAATCAAGAAAATCAGAAATCCCAAAAACATAAGATTAAGAAGCAACAGAGATTGAAAAAGAATGAAATCAAATTTGATAGAAAAAATTTCGATTTGGGATTTGAGAGTGGATTGGGTGTTTCAATCTAGTAGATTGGAGTTTCAATTTGGATTTTAGATCAAGTGAGATGAGCAAAGGTCTGGGTTTAAGATTTGATATTTTAGCCCCAATTTCATAGTTAGTTCTGTTATTGTTGTAGTTGTTGAATCTGTTGAGTTTCTTTGCTAGAACTTTTGTTTGTCCTTTGTAGTTTTTTCTTGTTAAAGGTGAAAGGGATGAAGTAGATGGTGAAGAAGATGATTTGTTGGATTTTTCGTTGTTCTTTATGTGTTTTTTTTTGTTTTTTTGTTGAAGGTGAAGAGGATTGAGTAAATATGATGAAGATGATAATGGTGGTGTAGATGATGTGTGTTATTATTTACAAAATCAATTTTCTATTTTATGTTTTTTTTATTAAACTCATTATTATGTGGAATTTTAAAAAAATAATTACACAAGTGTGTCCACATGTGCATTTTCGTTAGCCACGTGGCATATCCGTTAGCCACATGGACATTACAAACATAGTTAGTTAATAAACTGACGGAAAGGACTAACTAATAAAAACAGTGAAAATGTAAGGGACCAAATTGATACTTTTTAAACGTAAGGGACCAAATTCAAAACTAAAATAAACGTAAGGGACCAAATGTGTAGTTTAGCCAAACTAATAATAATAGAAAAAAAAAATAGTAATAATAATAACACAAAATAGGTGAAAAGTAAAAAATAATAAAAGTGGAACTTGAACACACGACCTTGAACTTGAAAGTCCTTAAACACTCTAATGACTACCAATATGATATGAAACAAAACGCGATACAAACTGATATGATAAATGACGATGATGTGGGATCTTAAGTCAAAAATTGAGATATGACAATGTTCAAACCTTAAGATACCTAAATCAAGTGAGACTTTCAAGACGTTTGTTTCGTGGATGTAAAATATATTTCTGGGAATCTAACAATGGAATTAAAAATAGCTATGTTTGTTATAAAGGAATATAAAATTATTCCTAGGAAAATATTATGCCAAGGAAAAAAATTTGCTCACGTAATCCGGCTGTGTATTCCCCTCTAATATGGGTGGACAACATTTTTTTCCGGGCAATTGAAATCAAATTTTGTTTATAAACATGCCATCCCACCACTACATCTCTGTAATAACTGCTCCATCTCTCTTATTTCATCACCACTTATCCTTGTAAAAAATAAATAAATAAAAAATTAAGAATTTAAATTAAAAAATTCCTGGGAACTTAAAATACTATCCAAACACTTTTTAAAAATATTTATTCCCTGGATTGTTATGCCTAGGAAAATTGTTCCTGGCATTATTTTTTGATTCCGTGAAACAAACACACCTTTTGAGTCAAATATTTTCACGTTAATTATCACCAATTTCTTTCTATATATTTTGAGAGTACCGTGCACTTGTTCATTTTCTAGAACTTGCTTTAATTCTCTGCTTACTAGTTGATTTAATTTATACGCATTAGAGACAATTATTTGTTATAATCTAGAGCTTTTTTCAAACCACCCTTATGATTATTATATTTTTTGCTAGCCAAATTTGAGCCGTAAAAAAAAAATGAATATCCCTTTTTTTTCGGTTACAAACCAAGTTACAAGCCTACAGACCAGAAAAACAAAGTTTTACCCTCTTTGAAGTTAGGTAGAAATGGTTCTCTAGTCTTGGCAACAACATAAGTTTGGGGTTGCTCATGGAAATAACAACATCTTGCGGTGGGTATACAGAGAACTATCACTAAACAAAAAGAAAAAAAATGAAAAAAAGACGGGAAAACATCAAAAAAATTCCCCAAAAATAAAAAGTCTCTTAAAAATGAAAAGAAAAGAGTCAAAGGGACAAAATGCGATAGAATAGAATCACACAAAGAGACATCCAGTTCTAAATCTTTGATACCAAAGCAAAAATGCACCCTATAAGATAAAATGTTGCGCATACAAAAAGGAAACAAAGTAGAACTTAACTCCAATGTTTAGCCTACTTATCCCAAAAATGTCCTACCTTGACCCTAGTCACGTTATAACACTTAAAGACCTCCAAAAATGCGTATTTATTAAATTTTGACTAGTTGCTTAGAAGTCTTGCAAGTCTATGGTAAAATGGCAGGTTGCACGATGATTGAGAGATTAACCCTTTCAATTTCGAGCGAAAATGTGAGAGAGAGAAAAGGTTGAACACGCACTCTTGTAGACATTTGTCTGACTCGCTACTATCGACGTTTCCTGAACCAAACATGACTAAGCATGATTGCTGTGGTAAGAATCAGCGGTACCATTGCTGAAATAATACGCAAGGTTGTGAAATTCCTATCATCTTTATTTATCTCTTAACTCGCTAAGGACCTTGTCTGACAGCATGTTACTTGACGACAAGCAACAATTTAAGATTTGGGTTGTGATGACAGAAATTTCTGTAGTATTTTAGGTATTAGTAATAAAATGACTCAGACAAACCCAAATACGAAGCTAAACCTGAGAGCATTCTCTACTACACTAGAGTTGTTCACGAGGAGCAAGGAGGGCAAATGAGCTCTCTACATGAAGAACTTTCCCCCTTTACGGGAAATGTTACTTCCTCAACAAGGTATCTTTCTTTTGTTGCGTTTGATCTGCTAAAAAACAGAGGACTGGACAACTTTTGTTGTACCCTGTTTGATTCAGAATCTGGTTATGGTACTGGACAAGAGAGTTAGTAAGGGATAGAAGAAAAACAAGATTTTTTGTCCCCTACTAAGCCACGAGACAACTTTTTGTCCACAGTAGAACTATAAAAAATACGAACATTTTCATTTTATTTCGAATATAAAAAATATTATCTCTCATTCTCTCTCAAGTGCAGTTTTGTTATGTCCTGTATTGTCTTGTATTGTTCTGTCCAGTACTTGCTGTTTTACAAATCAAACGGACCCTTTAGGTTGCATAGTTTTATTCTTGTAATTAAATTATGTAATCTTTTTTATAGATCTTTTAGATTGTGGTGGAGAATATGAACTCCACTATGAATATTTGGAGTTTGTGGTTGAATCAAAGTTATAATAAATGTTTATTTAGTACTATAATTCTTATTTATTTTCTTGCTTTAAATACGTATTCCGTAATCTTGCCGGATAAGCGGAAGCGCTCTTAGAATAAGTATTAGGGTTTACCTAATACTTGTTTGGATCTAGTAGTAAATAAGGCTAGAGGAATAGAGACGATAACATCCGAAACTACCTTCGAACTGAGATGGTAGAGGCGGAATAAAGAACTAGTTGTGAACTGAGCAATTAGAGGCTGAATATCCGATACTAGGCTCTAGAGGCAAGTGATGGTCAATGGGCATAATGCATGTATGCTTGATAACTCTCGTTGTAGTTAGGGTATTTGATAAGCGAGGTAGGCTGTCGTAGGTATCCTAGTTATAATTGTAGGGATACTTCACATATATTAGGGTAATAATAAGGTATTACCACAACAAGGATCGAATTGACGCCGAATGTTAGACTAAGTATTATGTTATACACCGATCATGCCAAATAGTAGTAGGGGAGGAAGTCCAATCAACCACCATACCTTTCTTCTATATTTCTGAATCAACTTTACTTTTATGCAAAGCATATCGCAATTTTCTACTAAAACTTTTTTAAAACCAAAGTGAATGCAAAACTACGAACTTAAATAACGATAGTCGCACATTGACAAGATCCATGTGGATACGAACGCATTCTAGACACCTTGAGTGTGAATTATTACTCGATGACAGACTGATGCACTTGCCATACCGTAGTCACTTACCAGTGATGAACAATAGTTGAAGTTATAAATCATCAAACACTTGTTTTTGTCTACAAATCACAAAAATCTTCTTTCATCATTCACACTCAAGATCTTCATTCTTGAAATTCTATTCTATGGTAGGACATATGTCGTACACAATGTCTAAGACAATTTGTGTAGCAATCCAGATGTCTTAGACAATTGGTCGACGAGATCAATAATAATACTGAAATAAATAAAAGCGAGTAAACGACATAAGTGTTTATTAACCCAATTCGATGCAAATCACACATACTCCGGGGATGCCAATCCAGGAAATGAAACCCACTACTCCGAATTAATACTTAGTCTTACAACGCACACAAGAACCTATTGATGTGTATACCTTTTCTTAATCTTAGTGTTTTTTTACCTAAGAGCTCACTCCCCCTGGATATGAGAACCTATTCACTTCCCTCTAGTCACTAGTCCCAAGTGACCGAACTAAATTTGTCGTTTAAAACAATGATGTTGAATAAATCATTCAACAAACGATCAAGCAATTAAACCTTAGAACCTAAGCTTTAGAAGCTACTATTACTTTGAATAGTGGGTACAAAGCCTTGGACTAACAATCTTCAGTCATTGTGTGTTGATTTTTACTTTAGCCTTGAGTTCTATTTATAGATGTGCAGGTCCTCAGATTATGCTTTATCTTTTAGATGCACAATGATAGGAATTTGTTATTAAAACAAACTTGTTTTAAAACCAAACTTCATTGGATAAAAGATTTGATTTTAATCTTTATCCAAACAAGTTAGTTGCAATTCTCAATCGTATCTAACACATATGATATGATTGATAACAAACTTTGTTATCTATCATTTTGACAACTATTACTTGAGGATTCGCGCCTGTAGCATATTTGAAGAGATGCACACGTTATTGGATATGCTTGAATCTTCATCAAGCTGTTACTAGGGAAAAATGTCCTACAAAAAGGTCTTAGGACATCTTGTTTCAACATGTTGCTTGAACATGTTCTGTACCCAGTGATAAGATGTTTTACACATGTTGTTCAACATGTTGCATCTGCACATCTTGTTTATGCACAAGTGGTTTTAGCTTATTTTTTTTAGCCTTGTTGTTTTAGCCTTATGATGCAGCCAATCTTAGAAGAACTTCAATCCCCCCCCTTTGGCAAATTATGGCTAAAACAACCACTTATTGATGTGCATTCTTCAGTCTTCAATCTTCAAATTCTTCACTCTTAAAATTGAGCTTATTGATGCAATTTCATTATGAGATCTTCAGCTCTTCAAGTTTTCTTTGATCTTCAGAATCTTGTATGTCTTCAATTTTCAAGACCTCTCTAATCTTGAATGTTGTGGTGGTTTTTATTTTTATTTTTTTATGTATGAGACAGTCTTAGTCTTGTCTTCATATGATCATAACAAAAATTTCTAAGTATTAGAACTAGACAACAAGTATCTTAGTGAACCGTAATCCTGAGTGCAACGGAAATACTTAATCAGAGTGACTAAGACTTTATTTTGAGGTTCAGTTTCTAAGCATTTAATGATGCTCTAGAAACACTTATTTAAGGATTTAAAGTATGCTTATTTCATCCATAATCAAGAAAACTATTTCTTCTTGCCAAAACAGCTATCCTATCCTATTGATTACTATTCCCTTTTTTTACCATAATTTGGCAAAGGCGAAAATACGCATTCATTGATCATCTCTCACGAGAACTATAGGAACATAGGATCATTATATAAATATTAAAGTCCTACAATTCAACAAAAGAAAATATAAGAAAATGGGGCAGCTGCCAACAATTAACTTGCCATAGATCCGTGCCTGACTTTAAATAATATGATACTACCTCCGATCCTATATATAAGAAAAAAAATTATATTTTAAATTTATTAGAAATTTAATGTACTTAGACAATATCATATTTTAGATACATCAATTCTACCATGAATCTAAATAGTAAACATTTCCTAATATATAGGATTAGAGGGAGTAAAATTAAAGTAATCAGAATATATATATATATATATATATATATATATATATATATATATATATATATATATATATATATATATATATATATCTCCGAATCTACAACGTTGATGCTCAAATGATTGATTGAATCTATAATTTACTAAAGACGACCATTCAATAGAAATCAAATGAACACTGCAACAATACGAAAAAAATAGCACCGCACAAGATGACGAACAATCCAACGAAACTTGATCAATGTAGAAACCACTTATTTATGTTAAGAGAAGGAAATAAACGATGTAGAAGGGTGATTCTAGCCCAAAAATTGAAAACTTTGGCAACCACTAAATCACAAAACAACTCTCTGTCCCATGTATAAGTTGTCTAAAAGATCATAATAATTTTTGTCTACCAAATATCTTAAAGGACATTCTGCCTCGTTGTCTTTTGATATTCTGCCTCGTGCTATTCTGTCTTGTCGAATATTCTTCTTATGCATATAAAAAAGACCTATAAACATAAATTCACAATGTTAAAATATTTTCTTTTAATATAAATTTAGGGTTCAAAACATAATTACAAAGGAATTTTCATTATTTACCTCTTTAGAAAGGGCACTAGCAGGGTTTGACCCGAAAAATCTCTAATTGAAGACATTTCATCTTTTTTACTATATTACAGGGATTAACTATCCACCACTATTTAGTAACGACTAATTTCTATCAGAAAACATATGATACACAACAGGTGAATTATCCCCTCTCAACCAATTTATTTTTATTTTTTTTTTATATGTATTAAAATATAAGTTTTTATTTAGTCCTTGTGAACTTATTTCAATTGGTAAAAACATCTTATTTTATATTTAGTTATCGTGAACGTAGCTCTGTTGATAAAATCTAGGCTTACATATGATTTTCGTCTTTGTATGTTCACAAATTTTGATTTTAGTCCTTGTATTTTTATTGTTGCAAATAAGTCCTTGAAAGAACAAAATTTCTTGGTTTTGGTCTATAAAGTCAAAATCCGCGAGAAAATTTTTCTTCAAATTTTTCCACGGATTTTAACTTTAGGAATTAAAACCAACAAATTTTGTACATTCAGAGACTTATTTACAACAAAACAAGATACATGAACTAAATAAAAAATTCGCGAACGTACAAAGACCAAAATGATATTTAAACCTAACATGTAACCATTATACCACTTAAAAGTTTTTCTAGCAATAATCATTTTTGTAATCATCTTCTTATTTTATTATCCAAGAATCTTACATTAATCAAATGAGATAAGCTATTAATTAAAAATGAGTTAATTAGTTTACTCAAGAGTAAAAATATCTTAACAATTTCAACCTATATCCATATTTATATTTCTAAATTCCCAATAATTCTGAAATTTGAAGATTTCCTTTGATTCTATAATCCATGTAATATTTCAAATAATTTTCAACCATTTATTTATTTTGATCTAACGGCTTAAAACTCTAACCACTTAGCAGAAAATTTGTTCCTTACTAGTTACAAAACCCGTGCATTGCACGGGCTCCTACAGAAATTTTCGTACAATTTTGTTACACCTTATTTCCATTGTTTGAAATTATTTTTGTTGTTCCTACAAAATTCACAAAACTTATTGATTTAACTTGAATTTAATTTTTTTTGTGCTATTTTGATAGAGTACTGAAATTATGAAGTATAAAACATTATGACATTTAATTTACTCCCAATTTACATTACTACTGAATTGGGTTTTTTACACATGTTTATTCATTTATATTAAACTACAAAAATAATTATTACTAAAAGAAACTTTTGAAAAATCAAGAAAATTTAGGAACTTCATATATTATATTAAGTCATACACGACATACAATTATCACTGAGCACATAGGTTCATAATTTATAGTTGACTGCTTATATAATAAATTAAAATTGAAACATAAAATTGAAATATATATTGCACTGCCACTGGTGAAGAGACATTATGTAGGATAATTTAAGACATAATACAGGAGATGAAATGCAAGCAACACATTCATGAGAACAACAGAGATGCCGATTTCCTGTAAAAAAAAAAAGACAACAAAATTATGGTTACTAATAATAATTTAAATGTCTTCTTCTTCTATTAATATACGGAAATTAATATAAATATGAAAACATATAATAATAATAATAATAATAATAATAATAATAATAATAATAATAATAATAATAATAATAATAATAAGCAGATTTGTCAATACTTTAACAAAATCTAAAATTTCAAAATATACCTTAACAATCTGTGGAATAGTTCAACTAATAAAAACCTTCAGGAAATACAACGTTGCGAGTTGTGTTGCAAGGTTTTCCCTCATCATCCAAAATTAAGAGCTTCAAATCGTTTGTGGTGGAAAGTCTAGCTGTTGAAACATGAACATGACCGAGTGTAGAAACAGAGCAAGGTAAATACAATCCAACTTTTGAAAACGAAAGTCCTTGAGACTTCTTCATAGTCATTGCAAAACATAAGCATACAGGAAATTGTCTTCTTTGAAACTTAAAAGGTAAACCAGAATCTTTGGGCACCATATCAATTTTAGGAATAACTACCTTCTCACCAATATTTTTACCATCTATAACGGTAGCTGTGATAAAGTGATTTCCAAGATTATCTACCTTCATTCTTGTACCAATTGACAATCCTTTTGTGTTATCTAAATTCCTTAGCAACATGATAGGAACACCAACTTTTAATTTCAAACGGTATTTTGGTATCTCAGAGGACTTAATATCATTTAAAAGTTGTGATCTACACAAATCAGCTTCAAGTTCATGTTCCTCATCAATTGTGAAAGGTGTATCCGAACTTAGATAAACTTTTGACTGACCAGGAAATAAAGACAACACAAAATCATTTAGTTTTTCAACAATCTCGAATGTTGGAGAAAGGATGGCATGGTTATGAAAATCATTTGGGTTGTTTGGAAAAACAAAATCAATCAGAGAATGTAAAGGATCATTCCCTTCAAGAATGCAAAGTGCATGAGGAATTTGAATATTGGTCATTGGAGTGGAAGTTTTTGAAAAAGCCATTTTGGAAAATTCAAATAATAATAAATTATATTGTGATATGAGCAATTCTTATTCCTCTTCCAAGTTGCCTATTTATATACATAATTTCATTGATCGAAGTATTCATGGAATCTATAAAATTTAAATTGAAATAATGAATGAAAGTTACATATCAATATAATATTTGAAAATTTGAAAATAATGTACAATTTGTTATTAAAATTGGTTGAAATGGATCGATCACTACATGTCAATGAGGAATCAAATTGATGTTCTCAATAAATGATACAATAAGGTAATGGTGAGATTCTTATTTGAATTTGTCATTGAATTCATAGCTTAAACTTGGTTTGTTTTGAGATGCTTAAATAAGATTCTAATAATTTGAAGCCTATTTTGATGAAACATTATATAGGAATCAAATTGATTTTCTCAATAAATGATAAAATCAGGTAATGGTGAGATGCTTATTTGAATTTGACATTGAATATATAGCTTAATCTTGGTTTGTTTTGAGATGCTTAAATAAGATTCTATATATTTGAATACTATTTTGATGAAACATTGCATATGGTTTTGGATTTTGTGAGAGAATATTAATGAAAAGGCATATATAAACCTAATTTTTGTGGTCCAAGAAAAATTTCAAAAGGCAAAATGAATGAAAAGTGACTTTAACCTGTAGCGTGAATTTAATAACTTCTGCATGTGTCTCATAAGATAACATTTCATATTCAAGAAAAATAAATAAATGAGGGCCCAATCGAAAAATTTGTGTTTGAAAATTTTTATTGAAAATTTTATAGCTTGCAATGATCACAAGATTTATTTTCTTCTTTTAGTGATCTACTATGTGACAATTTTACTTTAATAGATACAAAAGTTAAAACTTACAATAAAAAATATGAATGAGTGTACTTGATATTATTCACTTTTGTCTTTGCTTTGTTTATGGGTAGCAATCTCTTTGGAGTACAAAATTCACATGCATGTGTCTCAAACCTAACAGTTCCTAACTCAATCATATAAAGAATCAGACAATGAACTAAGAATCAAAACATATTCTTTAACAATGATAAAGTATTCTAAAAACATAGCATTGCATAAGTCATTGTGATAATAATATTACAGACCAATATTAACACTAACATTGCATAAGTCATTGCATAAGTACTATTAATTACTAATTTAAAGTCATAAATTTCTGATTCTGTACCTAAAAATTCGAAATAGTCACTATTTTTTCCACTAATTTCGAAATTTTAATAATACAGCAATTAATTTAGGCTTTACTATGTTTAACTGAAAATATGATGATTTGAAACTGACCTTTTTGAGCTTGAAGCAGCCATGGTTCGACAGTCCCAAATAGTAGAGGCGTGACCCTACCGAGATGTAGGAAATAAGATATGAAACCCTAATCCCTGATTCTCTTCATACAACATCGGGTCAACAAAATAGCTTGGTCTTTCATATGACAGTCCATTGGGCCTCAGCTCGTTGCTTTAATTGCTCATGTACTGCTCTTTGGAAAATTGCTATCTTTCATATGACTAAGTGCATTAAGAGAATATTCTTGCTTTAATTGCTCATGTACTCCCCTTTGGAAAATGACTTTTTATTTTCTTATTCAATCATCTTCTATATTATGTTAATTATTTTGTTAACAAATAATATACGGTACTCTGCAGGTTATTAAATTTGTAAACAGGTAATTAATATTTGGGTAGGTTTTTATGTTGAAAAAAAAAGGATTGTTTGTGGACAATTAAAAAAAATCAATTCGTAGAGATATCGTTAAGCATACTAAAAATAAGCAACAATTCTGCATCTTATAAATTGCAATAAATTACTTTTTTTTGAAACAGCAAATTACATTATAAACCACTCAATAAGGCATAAGCTATACCCCGATGAGGAAGTACGTTACACAATTAAGGAAGAAGGTGCTAAACACAAAACAGACCAACTCCATAACGAAAAAACTAACAAAGCTAGGAACAAAACCCATATAAAATAGTCAAAGTTCAATACACTATTACATCTCACAAAAGTTCAAACTTACAAAATTATAAACTACAAATTAAATCGTACCAAAATAATCATTTGTCCATTATAGATCCGATTTTTCTGAAAAAAAAAGAAGAAGAAATAATAGTTAATAATTACATGAAAAAACGGCCCAATATAAATTGCATTAATAATAAATATAACAATAATAATAATTATGATGACACACCTATAGATGTTCAAAAACTTCAGGAAACACAACATTCTGAGTGGTGTTGCAAGGTTTTCCGTCCTCATCTATAATTAACATCTTCAAACCTTTTGTAGTTGTAACTCTTGAAACAGCAACATAAAGTTGGCCGTGTGTAAAAACAGGTCGGGGTAAATACAATCCGACCTTTGAAAGAGACTGTCCTTGAGACTTGTTTATAGTCATTGCAAAACATAAGCATATGGGAAATTGTCTTCGCTGGAACTTAAAAGGTAAGCCAGAATCTGTTGGTACCAAATCCATTCTAGGAATAACTACCTTGTCACCTATATTTTTTCCAGCTATAACAGTAGCTGAAATAATATGCTTTCCTAAATGATCTACCTACATTCTTGTACCATTACACAGTCCTTTTGCCTGATCAATATTCCTCATTAGCATGATAGGAACCCCAACTTTCAACGTCAAACGGTGATTTGGGATACCGGAACACTTAATATCATTTAAAAACTCTGATGTAAACCAATCACCTTGAACTGGATGTTCCTCATCAGACTTGCAAGGTGTATCGGCACTTAAATATTCTTTTGACTCACCGGGAATTAAAGACAACACAAAATCATTGACTTTTTCAACAACCTCCAATGTTGGGCAAAGGATTGCTTGGTCTTCAAATTGATTTGTATTTTTAAAATTCAAAACAATGTTTGGATACACAAAATCAATTAGAGAAAGTAAAGGATCAATACCTTCAAGTATGCACAATTGATTAGGAATTTCAATATTTGTGACACCATCTTCATCTGCGTCCATAATACCGTCACCAATATTCAAAATCCAATCTGCAAATTTTTTGATTTCGTCATATGATTGACTTGTGCTATCACCATTCAAACGCATGTTTTTCGTTAACCTGAGTACTTTGACTGTCTTCCATAGCTTAGAAGAACTCACCGTTGCCCTTATTATTGCTCCTCTTGATCCCTTTCTAACAACAGGCAAAATTTGCCGAAAGTCACCACCCAATACAACAACTTTGCCACCAAAAGGACGGTTATTGTTTTGTTCATCATTGACTCTCATTACATCTCTCATAGTACGATCAAATGCTTCAAAGCAATATCGATTCATCATGGGGGCTTCATCCCATATTATCAAACTTGCTTCTCTTAAAAGTGCGGCTCTAGGTGTTTGTTGTTTGATATTGCAACTTGATTTATCATTAAGTTGCAAAGGAATGCAAAAGGTTGAATGAGCAGTCTTACCATTTGGTAAAAGTAAAGATGCAATGCCACTGGAAGCAACATTTAAGACAATCTTACCTTGAGCTCTAAGAGCAGCAGACAGGGTTTTCCACAAGAAAGTTTTGCCAGTTCCACCATATCCGTATAAGAAATAGAATTGTCCATCACCATTCAAAACTGATTGCATAATTTGATTATACACATTGTGTTGCTCTTCTGTCAACAAACCAATTAGCTTGCCATGAAGTGTAGCCAACTCAACTCTATCAAAATTAAGTTCATCTGCAATCAATTTATTTTGAAAGTTCAAAACATCTGCATATTGAACAGCAGGCATGGATTTATAGTCTTTGAGATATTTTCCATTTGCCATCAATAATTTGTCAATCTCCATGAGACAAAGATTTTTCAATTCTTCATCATTTATTTGTAATCCTACATAATATAAGTATATAAAATAAGGTTATTTTAGAGTTAATATATATTGATTGATGTTAAAAAGTTAAATATATTAGTTGATATACCTGGCATGTTTAGAGCCTTTCTTCTATGGTAAATGATTCCTTCCGATAACAATCTCCAACTTGCATTCCACACTTCAACTGGTTTGGTCATTGTACCCATTATCAACAACCTAACGAACAAAGCTCTCATTTCAAAACCAGATCCTAAATGACTTGTTTCTATGATAGCATCAATGAATTCTTTGTCATTTTGCAATAAATCTAATGCATAACATGCATCTTGAAAGCTATCACATAATACACCCTTAACAGTTCTAACACTTTCGTATGAAGTGCAACCTCTTTGCAATGTCAACAAAATCCTCAAGTAATACAATTCCCCTGCACCAACCGGAACATATGTGAGCCTACCAATGCTATATCCTGATTTTCTTGGTTGCCACATTCTATCTTTTTCGAAGTAAGTGAACTTCGACGGAAACTCAGCATATGTTAGATTGCGTCCTTCTTCATATTGTTGATTTGCCTTAAACCAAGCAAGAAACATTGATCCCATGAACTCATTGTATTTGACAACATTCTTGAGCTTTTGATTCTCCTTGTAATTGATTGATTTGTAATTGATTGATTGTTCATTTGGTAAATGCACACAAAGCCTAATGACTGCAGGAAACTTTTGGTGAATGTCAAATGCAAAAATTCTCCAAGCTGCCTCGGATGGGGATAAATATCGGCAATCATAATACCTTTGGATTTCATCAACAGGTTCAGATTTCGATGAAACTTTTTCCCCATTTACTATCTTTACATTTGATCTATCAGGCCCTTTGTTGACATATTTAAAAAGATACTTAATTGCATTGGATTTATTGCAATATTCTACATTGACATGACCTTGATACCTCATCAGCAAATATGGATTGTAAGGAACAACATTGCTGTTATCTAACCTAGCCTTACCTTTTGTAACAAACACCCCAGTATTACGGCGTCTATAAGATGGATAACCATCATCATCTATTAAAGTAGCCGATTGATGTTTCTTTGGAAAGTATTTTGAGCATATTGGACCTTTCATGCATGAAATTCTGGTGGCAAGTGTCAGATGTGTAGCACGATGTGTACACTTTAGGAATCGTACGATGTGTAACCTAATGTGTCAACATCGTGAACAACTGAACTTGATGAACAAGTAAACAATATAAAGTACAGGAAACAAAAGAACACGTGAGTTTGTTAACCCAGTTCGGCACTTATAACAAGCCCTATTCTGGAGGATACCAATCCAGGGATGAATCCACTATGGTAGTATCAATTCAAAGCTAAACTCCCCCGTTTACAACTTCTCACTTAATCACTACCCGTGCTAATTCTACCTAGGAACTCCTAGATATGAGAACCTCTGCTCACTCCCCCTCAACCTTACCCAGTAAGGATTTAATAACAAACTCAGTTGGAGACACACTCCTAGACAAGCGAAGCACTCGTACCTAAAGGCTTAGAGTGTTGCACAATCTAACTCCTTGCTTCAAAGCTTTGGAGAAAGACAACTAGAGATTACAACTCTATAAACTCAGTCCTTACTTGCATCAAAACTATGATCCAAGTGAAGGCTCACAAAGAACAAAGAACAACTAAAGAACTAAAACTCTAAGACTCAATTTGTAGACTTAGCTTCTTGATTTCAGTTGATGAATAATTGGTCTTCAGTCTTCCTTTATATAGAACAAGCTTCATGGGCTTTGACGAGTTGGCCTTGATAAATTTTGCCTTGAGATTTATTTGATCATAATCTTTTAATTGTTTGTTTCAAATCTTTTTGATCAAAGTCGGCCAATAAAATAAAACAGAACCATGAAAGATTATCTTGTTCCTTGGCGCGAAAGCTGGCACGATTTAATTTGAAAAACAAATCTTTTTCAAAAGATCGCGTTTAAATAAATGAAAGCGCGTCCAGTAGGGCGTCCAGATGTGAACCCTGATGTGCCACACATCATGCTCCACATCATGGAATCAGGCTTATTTTACCAAATGAAGCCAACACCCTAAAAGGTCTCAACAATCTCCCCCTTTGGCAAATTTTGGGCTAAAATAATCTTTGAGTCACCCAACTAAACTTGGAGAGATGTGTAGGCACATCAGAGGCATGCAGCAGCGGATTAGAGCCTCGCAAATAAAGAGAGAAATAAACTCTCACAAGATAGGAAAATAAATTCCCAAAGACTGAGAAAAATAAATTCTCAGACACATACAAGCATGAGATTCCATGCACACATAAGGGAGGGTAGCAAACCCAGTAATAGTCTACTCCCCTTTGAACTAGAGCACTTTCCATGTACTCCCCCTAAATCTCATATTCCCTATAGGCTTCTTCAGAATGCATGACCTAGAGAGATATAGAGAAGTTTTAAACTTGGCTTCTTAAGAATGCATGACCAAGTTAAAACTCACAGATGTGTCAAACATCACACAAAATAACTTCTACAGGCTTCTTAAGAATGCATCACCATGTAGAAATTAGATAACATCTTCAATTGGACTTCTTAAGAATGCATCACCCAGTTGAAAATGTACAGAAAAGGTCTTCAGAAGAACATGCTTTAGAAAACTAATTCTTCAAAAATTTGTTGATAAAATATTTGAAGAAAAATAAGCATGTATACCAGATGTGTAGTCAGATGTGCCACACATCAGAACTTCAGAAGTTGGAGAAGCTTCAGAAGCTGAGCAGAGCTTCAGAAGTTATAGAGCTTCAGAAGCTGAGCAGAGCTTCAGAAGTTGTAGTGCTTCAGAAGCTGAGCAGAGCTTCAGAAGTTGTAGTGCTTCAGAAGCTGAGCAGAGCTTCAGAAGTTGTAGTGCTTCAGAAGCTGAGCAGAGCCTCAGAAGTTGCAGTGCTTCAGAAGTTGAGAAAGTTTCAGAAGTTCAGAAGTTCAGAAGTTCAGAAGTTCAGAAGTTGCCCCATGTGGATGAATAGAATTTAACTCTTTTTCTTAATTCTCGTCTCAATTCTCTCGTTCTATTCTCTCTAATTTCTCCCAAAATTATCACATTGTCCTAACACATCACAATTTGCTGCAGTTAAGACTTCAAAGTTTTTCATTTTAATTTTTACTCCCCCTTTTTAGCCAAAAATTATGACAAACATACTGAGAGTAAGTAACACACCATAGAATGCAGATAGCATGAGATGTAGAGATGATATTAATAGTGCAGCAGGTACAGAACAGGCACGCAAAGGTGCATCAGAAATCCAGGGCATAGCCCACAAAATACAAGCAAAAACAAGGAAATACTGAGTACAGGGAAATATTAATGAATTACAATAATTCAAATATCCTGGCTCCCATCAGTTTCCTCAGCTTCAGAGTCATTGGGCTCCTCCTCCTCCAATTCCTCATCCTCAGCCATTGTTTGCTCATCCTCAAGCTCCAGTCCAGCAATGACTGCCTCCAGCTTGGCCTTCTTCTCATCCAGAGCCTTGCAAGTCTCCTTTAAAGCAGCAATCATGTCTGTCCTAGACATAGCATTGTTTGAGCTGGATGTGCCCACATCAGGAGTCACATCAGACTGCTTGAGACTAAAAGAAATATCAGACTCTCTTCTGCAAGACAAATCATCCTTGCCCAGAACATCAGGTCTCTGGCTCAATATGATTCCACACAGTAGGGAAGGAAAGGCAATGGGTAGTTTGACAGCTAGGGTTTTGGCATGTTTGATAGTCTGATCAAAAATATAAGTACCAAAATCGAAGTTAATTTTGTTACCCACAGTATAGATGAACCTAGCCAAACCTGTAGCCACATCACAGTTGTGTGTGGTAGGCACCCAGTTAGCAGCAGCAATCCTGTTCAGGATGTTGTAGATTGGAGTGAGCTTGCTTGCTTGCAATTTTCCCTTCTTAGGCCAAGTCTTGACCTTTCCAGCTGTGATGGCCTTGATTATGTAGTTGTCATTTGCCTCCATCTCAGCAAAGGGCTCCTCACTTCTGCCCAGATACTTGTTGATAACAGTGGGAGAGAAGTGAATTTCTTTACCTCTCACAAAAACAGTTTGGTATTCCTTGTCCAAAGGATTGTCACAACCAGCAGGGATGTTTACCAAAAACTCTTTGACTACCTTCTCATAGCAGTCACCCAGTCCAGTAACAGTCTTCATCAAGCCAGCACGCTTGATCAACCTCATAACTTCCTTGCACTGCAAGGCTTCAGCACTGAGCTCCCTCTCCAGAGCTAACCTTCTATGAGCAATGTACTTCCATTTTCCAGCATGTGCAGGGTTGTGGAAGGAAATCAAATCAACTGGGATGTCAGGAATTCCCTGAGGAATTTTCTTCTTCCCATAGCTCTTCTTCACAGCAGACTCAATGTGAATCACATCAAGCTCCATATTGCGTTCCTCAGCAGATTCTTCCTCAGACTCACTGATGTGAGCTACATCCTGCTCCACATCGTACTCTGAGTCACTTGTAGGTGGCTCTTTTCTTTTCTGAGTCTTCTTCTTTGCAGGTGGAACCACAGCTTTACTAAATCCCTTCTTGGGACCATACATGACTTGCCTCTTAACAGGCTTCTTCTTCTCCTTAGTAGCAGCAGGAGAAATCTCAACAACAGCAGGACCTTTACCACTTCTAGTCCTTCTTGCAATACTCTCCTCAGTAAGCTTCTTCAAGGGGATGTCAGAATTGTAGCCTTCTACATCCACAACAACTTTGTCAGACTGGATATTATCTTCAGGTTCCTCAACCTCAGCAGGTTGATCTTCTTCAACAAATACCTGATCAGGAGAATCAGGAATGACAGCAGGTTTTTCAACAGCAGCAGTCTCTTCTTCAGCAGGAGACTCTTCTTCACCTTGTGGCAATGATGTGCCAACATCTGCCGCAACATTAGGTTCTTGCAGGGCCTGGAGCACAGAATCAATGATCTTCTGAGTCAAGGGGTGTCTTTGACCCTCAGAAATCTTCACAGCAGCCTTCTCAGGGTTAGGGTTTGAAGAACTTACACCCATAGATGCTTCAGCATTTGCATCACCAGATTTTGCAGGAAGAGGTTCAACATGCAGACTTTCCATGGTGTGAACCCTCTTTGGTGAGCCAATCTTTGGCTTCTTGCTTTTCTTCTTCTTCTTTTTGGATTTTTCTGTGTAAGGAGAAGGAACAACATCTTCCTCTGCGGCAATGGGGGTTGATTCCCTTCTTGATCGTTTAGACTTCTTCTTCTTTGATCCAGATGGCTTGATCATTGAGACAGGAGTGGCATCGACGATCATGTCACCTTGAATATCTTCTTGATGTGGGGAAATAGGTTTTGGTGATGATGGAGGAGTGTTTGTTTTTGTGGAAGGAGATGTTTTGGTTGCAGTAGACATGATGATGATGATGATTTTGTATGAAGATTTCAAAGAAAATTGCAGAAAGATGAACAAAGGGTTTGAGAGAGATCAAGAAAATTTTTGGTCGTTTGAGTGGTTGAGAAACGAATGTGGTGATCAATGTGGTAGGCAATAAGAAAAATCTTGAGTAAACGGATTTCTTGGAGTTTTGAACGCGAAATAGCCGTTGGAAATATTGCCTTTGGATTGCGTGCAACTATGGATGGAGGGAAAAAACAGGTAACCGTTGCACGTCTAAATAGCAATTATGGCTATTGATCCTCAAAGAGGCAAATACCTAGTTTGCCCCTTAACACCTCAAACCTATTTGCATCTAAAGCCTTAGTGAAAATATCTGCCAGTTGATTTTCTGTGGCAACATGCTCTAGAGTCACAATATTGTCTTCAACAAGATCTCTAATGAAATGGTGACGTATATCAATGTGCTTTGTCCTACTATGTTGGATAGGATTTTTGGAAATATTTATAGCACTTAGATTGTCACAGTATAATGTGAGCACATCTTGCTGCACATTGTACTCACCCAACATCTGCTTCATCCAAAGTAGCTGAGAGCAACTACTTCCTGCTGCAATATACTCAGCCTCAGCTGTAGAAAGAGAAACACAATTTTGTTTCTTGCTGAACCATGATATAAGGTTGCTTCCCAAAAAGAAACATCCACCAGAAGTGCTTTTCCTATCATCTGCACTTCCTGCCCAGTCAGCATCACAATAACCTAACAATCTTGTGTCTTCACCATGAGAGTAGAGAATTCCATAATCACTTGTACCACTGACATACTTGAGAATCCTTTTAACTTGATTTAGATGACTCATCTTAGGCTCAGCTTGGTACCTTGCACACACACCAACAGCAAAGCTAATATCAGGTCTACTTGCAGTGAGATAAAGTAGACTGCCAATCATGCTTCTGTATAGACTTTGATCAACACTGACACCATGCTCATCTTTAGAAAGTTTGAGATGGGTTGCTGCAGGAGTTCTTTTGTGATTTGCATTCTCCATTCCAAATTTCTTCACAATGTTCTTGGCATACTTGCTTTGAGAGATGAAAATTGTATCTTCCATCTGTTTGACTTGCAGACCAAGAAAGTAGGTAAGTTCACCTACAAGGCTCATCTCAAATTCAGACTGCATCTGATTCACAAACATCTTGACCATTGGATCAGACATTCCTCCAAACACAATGTCATCTACATAGATTTGTGCAATCATGAACTTGCCCTTTTCTTCTCTGACAAACAAGGTTTTGTCTGTTTCTCCTTTTCTATAACCTTGCTGCACAAGAAATTTGGTTAGCCTCTCATACCATGCCCTAGGAGCTTGCTTTAATCCATATAATGCCTTCTTCAATCTGTAGACATGATCTGGATAATTTGGATCAACAAATCCCTTGGGCTGCTCCACATAAACTTCCTCATTCAAGTAGCCATTGAGGAAAGCACTCTTCACATCCATCTGGAATAGCTTGAATTTCAAGATACATGCTACTCCCAGAAGTAACCTTATGGACTCAAGACGTGCCACAGGAGCAAATGTTTCATCAAAGTCTACTCCTTCAATCTGAGAGTAACCTTGAGCCACAAGCCTAGCCTTGTTTCTAGTCACAACACCACTTTCATCAGATTTATTCCTATAAACCCATTTAGTACCAATGATGTTGACTCCTTCAGGTCTAGGAACTAAATCCCACACTTCATTCCTCTTGAACTGGTTCAGCTCCTCTTGCATAGCTTCAATCCAAAACTCATCTGTCAAGGCTTCTTTCACATTCTTTGGTTCTACCTTTGACACAAAACAAGCATTGGATACAACCTCTCTTGACCTTGTCATAACCCCTGACTCAGGATTCCCTATTATGAGTTCTTTTGGATGATTCTTTTGAACTCTAACAGAGGGACCCTTGTTCACTGGAGTCACATCTTCTTGCTGATCAGTCTTCTCAGGAATCTCTATAACTTCAGAGTCTTCAGGCAGGGGGTGAGATGTGTCCACATCAGGATCAACATCAGGTTCATTATCTGAACAGTCATCTATGACAACATTGATGGATTCCATCATAGTTCTTGTTCTGTTGTTGAAGACTCTATAGGCTCTGCTGGTTATGGAATAGCCTAGAAAGATTCCTTCATCACTCTTGGGATCCATCTTCCTCCTTTGCTCTCTGTCAGCTAAGATATAGCACTTGCTACCAAAGACATGGAAGTGTTTGACAGTTGGTTTTCTTCCTTTCCATATCTCATACAGTGTGGTTGAGGTACCTTTTCTCAGAGTTACCCTGTTGTGTATATAGCATGCAGTACTCATGGCCTCTGCCCAAAAGTAGTAAGGTAGCTTCTTGGCATGTAGCATAACTCTTGCAGCCTCTTGCAAGGTTCTGTTCTTCCTCTCAACTACACCATTTTGTTGGGGTGTGATTGGTGAGGAGAACTCATGCCCAATTCCTTCATCAGCACAAAACTCAGAGAATCTTGAATTTTCAAACTCTTTCCCATGATCACTTCTGATTCTAACAATGCCACTATCCTTCTCTCTTTGTAGTCTAAGGCATAATTCTTTGAATGCATCAAAAGTGTCAGACTTCTCTCTGATGAAGCTAACCCAAGTGAACCTTGAGAAATCATCTACAACCACAAAAGCATATCTTTTGCCACCAATACTCTCTACCTGCATTGGTCCCATCAAGTCCATATGTAGCAGTTCAAGAACTCTGGATGTCACCTGATGTTGTAACATTGGGTGTGACATCTGAACCTGCTTTCCAACTTGACATTCACCACATATGTTGCCTTCAACAATCTTAAGCTTTGGTAGACCTCTAATAGCTTCCTTGGACACAATCTTCTTCATTCCCTTCAGATTCAAATGGCCAAGTCTTTGGTGCCAAAGCTTTACTTCTTCTTCCTGACTTATCAAACATGTAGTGGAGTGAGCTATTTCATCAGGAATCCATAGATAGCAGTTGTCCCTTGACCTAGATCCTCTCATCAACAATTCTCCTTTGTTAGAAGTGATAAGACACTCATTCTTTGTGAAGTTGACCTTAAGACCTTGATCACATAGTTGGCTTATGCTGATAAGATTAGCCTTCAAACCTTTGACAAGTAGCACATCATCTAGGTCAGGTAAGCCTTTGCTGCAGAGTTTACCACTGCCCTTGATTTCACCTTTTGCTCCATCTCCAAAGGTTACAAAGCTTGTTGTATGAGGCTTGATATTAGTGAGTAATTTCTCAACACCAGTCATATGCCTAGAACAGCCACTATCAAAATACCAATCATTACTAGAAGATGCTCTAAGAGAAGTGTGAGCAATATGTGCAGTTTCAGAAACTTTAGGCTTCCACATCTTCTTAGGAGTGACCCTTGCTGTTTTGGCTTGCACCTGAGGCTTTTTCTTGGGATACCCATAGAGTTTGTAACAGAAGGGCTTGATGTGACCATTCTTCCCACAGTAGTGGCATCTCCAAGCATTAAACTTCTCTTTGCCAGCAGGTCTCTGATGTGGAGTGTGATGTGTCCACATTCTGCTAGGGTCAGGTTTCTTCTGAGCAGGAACAAACTTAGTATTTGTCTTCTTGCTGTGATGTTTGTTCTTAAATCCTACACCAGATGAGTCACCAGCATGCTTTCCTACTTTCAAAATTTCATCAAGCATGTTGGTTCCAGGATTGAGCATCTTTACAGACTTGGTCATATTTTTCAAGTTGGTTGACAGTAACTTGACTTCACTTTCAAGACTAGCAACTTGACTCTGTAGTTGACCCTTCTCTGTCTCCAGTTGACTGATGATTTCCTTCTGCTCTTCATTGACCTTGTACAGTTCCTCACTCTTGATAAATAGCTTTTTATGGACTGAGGCTAGTTCATCAAAGGTGAGTTCTTCATCATCAGATTCATCATCAGTATTATCCACCCCAGTCATGGCACTAACATGATTAGCAGCAACATTCTCTGAGTCAGTGTCAGAGTCTTCATCAGACCATGATACAGTTAGGCCTTTCTTCTGCTTCTTCAGATATGTGCCACATTCTGATCTTATATGACCAAAGCCTTCACATTCATGACATTGAACACCCTTGTTCTGAGTTGACTTATCATCAGTTTTGGTTTTTGTTGAAGTGTTACCTAGTTTACTGATGTCAGTCTGGATGTTCCTCACATTCCTCCTTGGTCTTCTGTCCACCCTCCTTTGAAGCTTGTTGAATTGTCTTCCCAACATGGCTAAGTCATTTGAGAGGTCATCATCTGATTCAACAGCTTCTTCCTCTTCACCAGCACAAGATACAAAAGCTATGCCTTTTCCTTTCTTCTCAGTTTGCTCACCTAAGTTCATCTCAAAAGTTTGAAGAGAGCTCACAAGTTCTTCAAGTTTCATACTTGGGATATCTTGAGCTTCTTCAATGGCTGTGATTTTCATGTTAAATCTCTTAGGTAAGGACCTAAGCATCTTTCTCACCAGCTTTTCTTCAGACAATTTTTCACCTAGAGCCTCAAAGGAATTGTCTACCTCAAGCAAATTCATGTGAAATTCATGAATTGATTCTTCTTCTTTCATTCTGAGGTTTTCAAACTTAGTGTTGAGAAGTTGGATTCTTGAGCTTTTTACCTTGGCATTGCCTTCATGAGTGGTTCTGAGTACCTCCCAAGCATTCTTTGCAACAGTACACTGCTTGATCAATCTGAACATATTTTTGTCCACTCCATTGAATAAAGCATTCAAAGCTTTGGAGTTTCCAAGTGATGCAGTGTCTTCTGCAGCTGACCAATCTTCCTCTGGCTTGAGTACACCAGTGTCAACACCATTAGCATCCAAGATTTTGGGATGCTCCCAGCCTTTGAGCACAGCTTTCCAAGTTCTGCTGTCAAGTGACTTTAGGAAGGCAATCATCCTTGGCTTCCAGTAGTCATAGTTGGTTCCATCCAGGAGGGGTGGTTTGTTGACCGTTGTTCCATCCTTGTCCATGTTTCCAGAAAGTAACTTCCCTGGAGCTCACCCTCAAACAGGCAGGGTGCCTGCTCTGATGCCAATTGAAATTCTGGTGGCAAGTGTCAGATGTGTAGCACGATGTGTACACTTTAGGAATCGTACGATGTGTAACCTAATGTGTCAACATCGTGAACAACTGAACTTGATGAACAAGTAAACAATATAAAGTACAGGAAACAAAAGAACACGTGAGTTTGTTAACCCAGTTCGGCACTTATAACAAGCCCTATTCTGGAGGATACCAATCCAGGGATGAATCCACTATGGTAGTATCAATTCAAAGCTAAACTCCCCCGTTTACAACTTCTCACTTAATCACTACCCGTGCTAATTCTACCTAGGAACTCCTAGATATGAGAACCTCTGCTCACTCCCCCTCAACCTTACCCAGTAAGGATTTAATAACAAACTCAGTTGGAGACACACTCCTAGACAAGCGAAGCACTCGTACCTAAAGGCTTAGAGTGTTGCACAATCTAACTCCTTGCTTCAAAGCTTTGGAGAAAGACAACTAGAGATTACAACTCTATAAACTCAGTCCTTACTTGCATCAAAACTATGATCCAAGTGAAGGCTCACAAAGAACAAAGAACAACTAAAGAACTAAAACTCTAAGACTCAATTTGTAGACTTAGCTTCTTGATTTCAGTTGATGAATAATTGGTCTTCAGTCTTCCTTTATATAGAACAAGCTTCATGGGCTTTGACGAGTTGGCCTTGATAAATTTTGCCTTGAGATTTATTTGATCATAATCTTTTAATTGTTTGTTTCAAATCTTTTTGATCAAAGTCGGCCAATAAAATAAAACAGAACCATGAAAGATTATCTTGTTCCTTGGCGCGAAAGCTGGCACGATTTAATTTGAAAAACAAATCTTTTTCAAAAGATCGCGTTTAAATAAATGAAAGCGCGTCCAGTAGGGCGTCCAGATGTGAACCCTGATGTGCCACACATCATGCTCCACATCATGGAATCAGGCTTATTTTACCAAATGAAGCCAACACCCTAAAAGGTCTCAACAATGCAAGGTGAATCATAATGTCCGGGCCCACATGGTCCATGAATCATGAATGATGAAACACAACCATGCAACTTTGGATATAATTTTGGATGAGGGATTTCAGCTGATATTACCTTGTCAATATCTCTGACTTTATTCAACTTGTTTTCAGCATCTAACCACAACAAAATGTGTGCATGTGGAAGTCCTCTTTTTTGAAACTCAACAGTGTACATTCCTACAATGTACAATTTTGTAGAGTGTTATAAGTAAAAATACATGTAAATATGTGAAATTATTAAATTAATAAAATAAATAATATATACTTGCCTGCAATTACTTTGCCAAAAATTTCTTTCTTTTTGAAATCAGACATCATTTCGTCTAACTTCATTTTAAATACTCTACAAACAATATCTGGTCGGTCTGATGCAGTAAGACCCCTTGGGGTGACAAAGTCCTTTATTTCACTCCAATTTGAATTACATGTTACTGTAATGAACAAATCTGGATAACCAAATCTTTTACAAATACCCATTGCATCTTGACTGTTGTTAAACATATACCTAGGGCCACCTGTAAAAGAATCCGGTAGGATGACGCTCTTGCCAACTGATGATGGTAGCATATCTCCTTTTTCAACTGCCTCTTGTAAACCAGAAAGAATATCATTTCTAATCTTATCTTGATTTTCTCTAGCAAATGAAAGACGTTGTGCTTCGATCATGGTGTAACAATCAACCAAATATTGCTGAAACAACCTTTTGGCGAACAAAATGTTCCCAAATTCAACTTCTCTTTCTTGAATTCTAAATGCCATAAATTCCCGTATTGTAACTCTATTATTTTTTCTCGTTGATCCTTCTCTCAAAGGAATATTAGGTTCCCAACCATTTTCACCAAAAGGAAACACTAAGGGATATTGAAGCGGCAAAAATAACACGTGTGTTTCGTGAATCCTGATCAAACCATAAGTTTTATCATGAACAACAACATCTCTTCCAATGTCAGAACTGTCAAAATCGCCGACAATAACACCTGCAACCTCATCAGCTGTGGGAATATTGTGCATTCTTGAATCATTATTTCTTTTTCTAAACAATCTAAGGGATAGTTTAGGTTGGTTTCCTGATTGAAGCAAATCTCTAACCCTTCTAAATGATTTAGCTACTTCATTATGATCATCAATCATTTCTTTAAGGTCTCGAACTAACGACATGTCAATGTTAGTTGAATCATTTTCAGACCTAAATTTATAAGCAACAATATTAATTTTATTTTGATTGATAGATAATCTGCATATATAAACAATAAATTGGTGATAGGATTAAGTTAAACGATCATACCTAAAATGAGAAGCTCTATTATTTTCTTCATTTTGTGTATCATAAATGTATAGCTGAGCAAATTTGGGGACGGTTCCTTCTTGTGGAAGCAAAGTTCCAATTCTATGATAATTCTGACCACCCAAAATAAACTGCGGAGGACCTCTACCATTATTAATTTTATTTTGAATTCTACCACCCATTGATGTAAATGCAAACATGCTGTTGTAGGTCCTTATATTTTCCTTGAAATGTTTGCTTCTACGATCAGTTCCTCTTATTAACGATAAGAGCAATTTTGGTGGTCTTTTAAGAAGTGGTAGTTCAACTTGACCTTTTTGACAGCAAATAGAAAAATCTGCGTTATGGACACGCTGTGTTTTATCTGCTCTTTCTTCAAACCATAATTCGGCATGACAATATATGCAAGTAAACTCCGGTTGACCAAAATTGACGCACTCTATACATAAATTTGTAGTAAAAAAACTATTGACATAAAGAAATAATTATTATAACAAATATTATATGAGTTTCAATATATACCTGCTTTTTCAGCATCTTCATACATGTTAGCTTTAAAAACAATTTTTGTATGGTCACCATTAGAGTTTTCTGCCGCAATAAAATTATAGAATTTATGAGTACATATTAATAGAGGATAAATTTAAGTACACAATATAACTATATCTATTCATACATACCATTAGATAGATGGATATCATCAAAGTCCAATCTTTTGACACCAATATATATGCTTCTCTTTCTTGTCTTAGGTGCAGGTTTCTTTTTTAAAACATCCTCTAAGGAATTAATAACTTCACATGAATCGAAATTAGATTTTCCTGAAAAAATTATGCTCAATAAGTATTTGATATTTTTTTATTTTAGAGTATGATATTTAAAACAATAACCAACCTAAATGAAAGTAATAAAAATAAAAGAAACACTCATGGTTAAATATCAAACTTGTAATACATTACATTGAAAATAAACAAATAACCTGATTGTCCATGTCTTGCATTTCCATTTTGTGATGATTCTCCACTTGAATTTTGAATATTAGAAAACACGTTAGAAATTGGAGTGAATTTGACATGATTAGGATTTTTTGCTCTTTTAACTGAAATGTTACTATCACATGTTTGTGTTATGGTTTTGGGTATGGTTGAGCCATCTGAAAAAAGAAATATAGTAAATAATGAAGGAATGATAAAAAATATGTTCCATTAATACATTGTATAATCTAATGGAAAATAATATTTTTAACTAAGAATATTACCTGTATTTAAAGGTGACAAAGGAATCCTGTTAGCCTTTCTTTTTCCACCGGTTGATTTCAATTGAGTGCTATCAACTCCATTTGAAATGGTTGAATTCCGAAATTTAGCAATGTCTATATAAAAATTATTTTAGAAAAAATTAATCTCAATTGAAAGAAATATGACATTTTTATTTTTGTAACTTTGACATTAGAATAATTTAAAAAACCAATATGAACTAAAGTTATGCCTTACCTTCATTGCATGAATCAATAGTTATGTATGAATTAATGGTTGGCATGATATTTGTTGGAGACACATTTTCTGAAATTTGTAGTAACAAATTAGTTATCATGGAAGTTAGAATGTAAGCTAATATTAAATGAAAACACCTTAAAACACTAATATAAAGAAAGTCATAATATAACCTGATGATGAATTGATATTTTCATTTTTCTTTTTCTTTCTAATAGCCATTCTTCTAAACCTTGATATCTTGGAAGTATGATCATCCATCTCCATAGAAAGTTTTTTTGCATGAGATAAGTTACTTTTTCTTATGGCAAATTAATATGCTTGTTGTGAAATTTGGAGGTAGAACTTGTGTCATTTTGTGGGGTTTTTTTTTTTTATTTTTCGGTGGAGGATATGGTTTTGTGCCATTGACTATTTACTACTTTCCATATAGTATAGATTCCAACTACTTGTGATAGTGATTGAACATATTTATATTCTTTGTTTTATAGTGAATTGTTATGGAGTTGTTTGACTTCAAAATATTCTTTTTGTAGAGATATGTAAGATATGCTTTTGGGTATGGTTGAGCCATGTGAAAAAAAGATAGTAAATAATGAAGGAATGATAGAAAAGTAAGATGGTAAAGGAATCCTTCCAAAATATTCTCTATTAAAAATTTCTCTATGTATATGTCATCTTGTGCTCAACCAAAAACGTGAGTACTATGTCATATTTTGGAGAGTTGATTCTTTACTAAATATTGTCTTCTAGTCAAATATGTTAATAATATTATGTGTGTAAATTGGTTCCTCATTCCATTAATTACATTAAACAAAGTCTCCATAATATAGAACATGAAAATAAAAGTATGGTCTTCTTACTTAACACATCATACCATAATTAAATAAGTTAGTGACATAGCATATAGAAATAATATAATAATAAGGTCTAATACATTTGATAAACAATAAGGTGAAGTAATCACCATAATTAATAAAAAGTCTCTACATCATTTTTTTAATTAGCCATAAGAGTCTTGCAATTCAATTAATTTCTCCCTCAGAGTCTACTTCAGTGTCTTGCAACATTTCAAATCCTGCAAATCTTCTTGGGATGTTTCTGATTCTCTGTAGCCTCTGAACACCTTCAGAAATTCTTTCTTCAGAATTCTGACCTTCAGAGTTTGCTTCAGAATTCTGACCTTCAGAATTGGCTTCAGAATTCTGACCTTCAGAATTGGCTTTAGAATTCTGACCTTCAGAATTGGCTTCAGAATTCTGACCTTCAGAATTGGCTTCAGAATTCTGAGCTTCAGAATTGGCTTCAGAATTCTGAGGTGTAGAATTGGTTTCAGAATTCTGGGCTTCAGACTTGGCTTCAGAATTCTGAGCTTCAGAGTTGGCTTCAGAATTCTGAGCTTCATAGTTGGCTTCAGAATTCTGAGCTTCAGAGTTGGCTTCAGAATTCTGAGCTTCAGAGTTGGCTTCAAAATTCTGAGCTTCAGAGTTGGCTTCAGAATTCTGATCTTCAGAATTGCCTTCAGAGTCAGAGTCAGATTCAAAATCACCATCAGACTCAGAATCACCATCAGAGTCATCTCCATCTTCTGAATCATCTTCAGAGCCTTCAGATTCTGACTCTCCTTCAGAGCCATCCTCAGAGATTCTCACATCAGAATTTGATTGAGACTTGTTCCAATCCCAAGTTTCAGATTCCTTCACAATGACGTCTCTGCTGAATTCAATTTTATTAGTCTCTGGACAATAAAGCTTGTACGCACCTGTACTGTGGTACCCCACCAGTAACATTACTTTGCTTCTATCATCCAGCTTCTGTCTTCTGGCTTCTGGAACATGTTTATAGCATACAGATCCAAACACCTTCAGATGACTAACACTTTGCTTCTCTCCAGTCCACTTCTGAATAGGAACTATTTCCTTCAGCTTCTTCGTTGGACATCTGTTGAGCACATATGTTGCAGTGGCAACAGCTTCTCCCCATAAGTGATGAGGAAGCTTCTTCTCTTTCAGCATGCTTCTCACCATATCAAGCAAAGTACGATTTCTTCTCTCAGCAAGACCATTGTGTTGAGGAGTATAAGGAGCTGTAACCTCATGCTCAATTCCATTCTCCTCACAGAAAGTTTTAAACTCATTAGAATTAAACTCACCACCACCATCAGTTCTGAGAATCTTCAGCTTCTGACCACTCTGTTTCTCAGCCTTCACCTTGAACTTCTGAAACGCAGCAAACACTTCATGCTTGAACTTGATGAGTGTTACCCATGTCATCCTTGTGAATTCATCAACAAAAGATACAAAATACTTGTTTCCTCCAAGTGAAGGTACTGGAAATGGTCCACACACATCAGAATGTACTACTCCCAAGGCATGTTTTGCTCTTGGAGCTACTTCTGATGCAAACGGCAGTCTTGGTTGCTTCCCTTTCATGCACACCTCGCATGATTTTTCAGGCTTCTTGATTATAGGAATTCCATGTACCAGATTCTTTGACTTCAGATGCCCCAAGCTTCTGAAATTCAGATGACCAAATCTTCTGTGCCACAGCTCACTATCCTTCTCAACACTTGTTGCACTAAGACATTCAGAATCTGCAGTTCTAACATTCACCTTGAATGTTCTGTTCCTTCCCTGTTCTGACTCCATAATCAGCTTCTGATTACCGTCATATAGCTTCAGAAGATTGTCTTTCATAGTAACTGAAAAACCTTTCTCAATCAATTGACCCACACTCATCAGATTGCTTTTCATGCCTGGTACATACCACACGTTCTGATGATGAATTGATATTTTCATTTTTCTTTTTCTTTCTAATAGCCATTCTTCTAAACCTTGATATCTTGGAAGTATGATCATCCATCTCCATAGAAAGTTTTTTTGCATGAGCCTAGAGTCCATAAGTTGTATTTTTTTATACCTGATTATACACTCCCCCCCCCCTAAGTTTTTAAATAAAACATAAACTGGTACCTAGGATATTATTATTTTGACTCTTTTTAAAGGTAACCAAATATATTATTATTTTGAATCTACTTATAATAAAACATCAGTTGTGTTATTATTATTTGGAAACTCAAAGTTAAATAATATAAAAAATAAAAGTTAAATAATTGAACTTGATATATAAAAATTAACTTCAATTAAGAAGACCATATTTGGCCATATTACAATAATCAGTAGTTTAACAAAAAGGGCACTTAACAACATAATACAAAATGGATACTCATCGTTAAGCCCACTACAAAATACAAAGGCCATTTCAAGTACTTAATATAAGGCCAATTGAGAATTCTAATGCCCAATATAATTGGGTCTTAAGTAGATTGATATAATAAAACCTAAGAAATAAGAAAATAGAAAGGCCATTTCAAGTACTTAATATAAGGCCAATTAGAAAACCTAAGACATAATGTAGGAAATATAATAATTGATACTTCATTATAGATAATATAATATCTTGATTGAGCAAACAAAGCCAATATCACATGATATGAAGAACCAAATTAAGCAATTAGATCTTTTCAATCTTAATTGGCCTTTTGAGAAGCTTAATTGGAAGGTTCATGTCTTGAGTTTTGGTTTCATCATTGGGAGAAGACCTCTTCCCTTTGTTAGTATGGTTATCCATTTTTGCCTTGCCATTTGCATCCACTTTTTTGGGACTTGGTATGTCATCAACATCAATGTCTTGTCCATTAACTTCATCATTGGGTGAAACCCTCTTTCCTTTGGTAGTATGGTTATCCATTTTTGCCTTGCCCTTTGCATCAAGTTTTTTGGGACTTTTGATATCATCAACATCAATGACAGTTTCAGAGAATGCTGGCATTAAGTCCTAATTGAATAACAACAACAAAATTAGAAAATATGAGTATTTGTTAAATACTATGTAGTAGAAATATATGTATTATATACTTGTAATCAAACTATAAAGTTTATCATGAAAAAGAAATCAGCTGATAACTTATTAGCATATACACAGCAATCAAAATTTGACATTAGAACCCAAAAAAACATCACAAAGCAAAATAAAGGAAAATTTAGCAAGCAATTAAACCAAATTCCAAAACTAAAGAGCTATTATATTTACTAAAACTGCTAATCATGTTCAATTAGCAGTGTATGTTTGGTTCCACTTTAAGAGGAAGTATTTTGAGTAATAAAGTGATTACTTACTTGTGAGATGCCCAAATTTGCACAATCCAATTTTAACTCATTCTCCTTTGCAGAACTTGTTGTTAGTGGCTCAACATTGTTAGTATCAAGATAGTTTGCTGAAGATCCAATTTGAGTGTCATGCAGCGCACTCAAAGAATTCATTTCCTATTCATAAGAAAAAATCATAGTTATTGTAAACTGAAGGTATTCTAAAACCCAATACATATTTCAATTGTGCATAAGTTGATTGATAAAGTGAAACATTTTTAGAAACTGATTAAAAAAAAAAAATTCTCACATTGGCATTTTTTGCAAAGGTAGATTCTTCATGCTCCCACTTGGACTTGAATTGATTAATTATAATCATGTCGGTGCAAACTTTGCGAACACGGAAAGACGGCTCAAACCTATGACTCACGGGGGTTTTGCACTCAACTTTGAATAGATATGTTGAATTGACCAATGCTTTAATTTCTGCAGGAAGAACATTCGTTGCAGCCCTCTAAAAGTAAAAAAAAAAAGATATAAAATTAAATATACATTAGATAATAGTTATATATGCTTAGATTTTAATCGTATTTAAAATACTTACGGTATCCCGACTGCGCAATACATCAGCACATGATTTGTTAAACAACATTGCAGCATCACGATCGAAAAGCACAAATGTGGCGCTGTCGGTATCATCCATAACACGAACATTGATGGAAAATCTTTAAATACAATGAACAAAAAATAAAATTAGCATCTTATGATTGAAACTTATTTAATAATGACAATTAATATATATCTATAAAGAAAGAATGTTACCTTGGTGAAACATTTTTGACATGTTTGTTACATTTTTCGCAGAAATACATGCCCGAATCTGGATACACACTTTTGTTGCATGCACATGCCGTATAGAACCAATTATCATGGTTGACAATGTGTTTGATAGTTCCAAGAACAACAAAAAGAGCATCCTAATACATATAAATTAAATATATAAGAATATGATTATTGTTTTTAGAAAATATTGATTTACATATTATTTCTTATTTACCTCTTCACAATTAAGAAGACCTTGGATAGCTGTTACCAAAACACAAAATAATAGAAAATAAGCAAAATCAACATCAACATAAAGGACAATCTAAAAATACAAAACAGTCCAATTCAATTTGACAGCAAGAATATGAAATTCTACAGCTATGGTTTTGAAACTTATGTAAAACCGGTTAAATAATTATTGCATAAAATGGGTAAAATATCAATTAAAAGAGTGAATATTGCATAAAATGGGTCTGTGGAATATAACATGGTGTGTTACTGACTTGTGTGAATGGATATAAAAAGTGATTATGATACCAAACAATGTAAACCTCATATTGAAATTCTTTTATAACACCTCAAAGAATACATGAGATAAATAAAGTGATTATGATACCAAAGTATGAAATTCGTATTATTGCAAAGAAACAAACCTCAGCATCCATTAACACCATTTCAACTGAAAATGGCAAATCATTTCTGTTGAAGTCTTTCACAACCCACAATCTAATAATTTTTGCTTTGACATTCCAAGAGGATTTTGAATCATTAATTTCAGAAATTTTGTCAAAAGTTTTTGAAAGTGTTGACAAAGCCATTTTGAAAAAGTGAAATAATAAGAGATTAGATTGTGGTGTGAGCAATTCTTAAAGCCATTCCCATTCCCCTATTTATAGACAGAACCTAATATTTGAAATTGAAAGTGAAACTTACATATAATATTGCAGATTCTCAATCCTCTGTGTTGATAATCCTGGTAATGGAAAGAACTCAGAGGTAACAAAGGAATCAAATTGAAATTTGTTGATTAATGATACAAAAGGGTAATGGAGAGATGCTTATTTGAAATTGTGATAAAAGATTAGCTTCAAATTGGGTTGATATTCTTTTTTAAAAATAAGATTCCACAAAGCTTTAGGCAAAATTGATGAAAGTTTACCTAGGGAGAATGCAATTTGTGGGAGAAGATGAAAAGGGAATCCCCTTTTTCGCTGGTGTGCAGAGCATTGACTGTGAAAATGAAAAGGATTGAAGGAGAAAGAATTGATTCCTTTCCTGATGGTTCTCATGGATTTCGGGTAGGGTAAATATTGGGTCGGGTCAATAAAAGCCCAAACCTTATTTCCATTGTTTGAAATTATTTTTGTTGTTCCTACAAAATTCACAAAACTTATTGATTTAACTTGAATTTAATTTTTTTTGTGCTATTTTGATAGAGTACTGAAATTATGAAGTATAAAACATTATGACATTTAATTTACTCCCAATTTACATTACTACTGAATTGGGTTTTTTACACATGTTTATTCATTTATATTAAACTACAAAAATAATTATTACTAAAAGAAACTTTTGAAAAATCAAGAAAATTTAGGAACTTCATATATTATATTAAGTCATACACGACATACAATTATCACTGAGCACATAGGTTCATAATTTATAGTTGACTGCTTATATAATAAATTAAAATTGAAACATAAAATTGAAATATATATTGCACTGCCACTGGTGAAGAGACATTATGTAGGATAATTTAAGACATAATACAGGAGATGAAATGCAAGCAACACATTCATGAGAACAACAGAGATGCCGATTTCCTGTAAAAAAAAAAAGACAACAAAATTATGGTTACTAATAATAATTTAAATGTCTTCTTCTTCTATTAATATACGGAAATTAATATAAATATGAAAACATATAATAATAATAATAATAATAATAATAATAATAATAATAATAATAATAATAATAATAATAATAATAATAAGCAGATTTGTCAATACTTTAACAAAATCTAAAATTTCAAAATATACCTTAACAATCTGTGGAATAGTTCAACTAATAAAAACCTTCAGGAAATACAACGTTGCGAGTTGTGTTGCAAGGTTTTCCCTCATCATCCAAAATTAAGAGCTTCAAATCGTTTGTGGTGGAAAGTCTAGCTGTTGAAACATGAACATGACCGAGTGTAGAAACAGAGCAAGGTAAATACAATCCAACTTTTGAAAACGAAAGTCCTTGAGACTTCTTCATAGTCATTGCAAAACATAAGCATACAGGAAATTGTCTTCTTTGAAACTTAAAAGGTAAACCAGAATCTTTGGGCACCATATCAATTTTAGGAATAACTACCTTCTCACCAATATTTTTACCATCTATAACGGTAGCTGTGATAAAGTGATTTCCAAGATTATCTACCTTCATTCTTGTACCAATTGACAATCCTTTTGTGTTATCTAAATTCCTTAGCAACATGATAGGAACACCAACTTTTAATTTCAAACGGTATTTTGGTATCTCAGAGGACTTAATATCATTTAAAAGTTGTGATCTACACAAATCAGCTTCAAGTTCATGTTCCTCATCAATTGTGAAAGGTGTATCCGAACTTAGATAAACTTTTGACTGACCAGGAAATAAAGACAACACAAAATCATTTAGTTTTTCAACAATCTCGAATGTTGGAGAAAGGATGGCATGGTTATGAAAATCATTTGGGTTGTTTGGAAAAACAAAATCAATCAGAGAATGTAAAGGATCATTCCCTTCAAGAATGCAAAGTGCATGAGGAATTTGAATATTGGTCATTGGAGTGGAAGTTTTTGAAAAAGCCATTTTGGAAAATTCAAATAATAATAAATTATATTGTGATATGAGCAATTCTTATTCCTCTTCCAAGTTGCCTATTTATATACATAATTTCATTGATCGAAGTATTCATGGAATCTATAAAATTTAAATTGAAATAATGAATGAAAGTTACATATCAATATAATATTTGAAAATTTGAAAATAATGTACAATTTGTTATTAAAATTGGTTGAAATGGATCGATCACTACATGTCAATGAGGAATCAAATTGATGTTCTCAATAAATGATACAATAAGGTAATGGTGAGATTCTTATTTGAATTTGTCATTGAATTCATAGCTTAAACTTGGTTTGTTTTGAGATGCTTAAATAAGATTCTAATAATTTGAAGCCTATTTTGATGAAACATTATATAGGAATCAAATTGATTTTCTCAATAAATGATAAAATCAGGTAATGGTGAGATGCTTATTTGAATTTGACATTGAATATATAGCTTAATCTTGGTTTGTTTTGAGATGCTTAAATAAGATTCTATATATTTGAATACTATTTTGATGAAACATTGCATATGGTTTTGGATTTTGTGAGAGAATATTAATGAAAAGGCATATATAAACCTAATTTTTGTGGTCCAAGAAAAATTTCAAAAGGCAAAATGAATGAAAAGTGACTTTAACCTGTAGCGTGAATTTAATAACTTCTGCATGTGTCTCATAAGATAACATTTCATATTCAAGAAAAATAAATAAATGAGGGCCCAATCGAAAAATTTGTGTTTGAAAATTTTTATTGAAAATTTTATAGCTTGCAATGATCACAAGATTTATTTTCTTCTTTTAGTGATCTACTATGTGACAATTTTACTTTAATAGATACAAAAGTTAAAACTTACAATAAAAAATATGAATGAGTGTACTTGATATTATTCACTTTTGTCTTTGCTTTGTTTATGGGTAGCAATCTCTTTGGAGTACAAAATTCACATGCATGTGTCTCAAACCTAACAGTTCCTAACTCAATCATATAAAGAATCAGACAATGAACTAAGAATCAAAACATATTCTTTAACAATGATAAAGTATTCTAAAAACATAGCATTGCATAAGTCATTGTGATAATAATATTACAGACCAATATTAACACTAACATTGCATAAGTCATTGCATAAGTACTATTAATTACTAATTTAAAGTCATAAATTTCTGATTCTGTACCTAAAAATTCGAAATAGTCACTATTTTTTCCACTAATTTCGAAATTTTAATAATACAGCAATTAATTTAGGCTTTACTATGTTTAACTGAAAATATGATGATTTGAAACTGACCTTTTTGAGCTTGAAGCAGCCATGGTTCGACAGTCCCAAATAGTAGAGGCGTGACCCTACCGAGATGTAGGAAATAAGATATGAAACCCTAATCCCTGATTCTCTTCATACAACATCGGGTCAACAAAATAGCTTGGTCTTTCATATGACAGTCCATTGGGCCTCAGCTCGTTGCTTTAATTGCTCATGTACTGCTCTTTGGAAAATTGCTATCTTTCATATGACTAAGTGCATTAAGAGAATATTCTTGCTTTAATTGCTCATGTACTCCCCTTTGGAAAATGACTTTTTATTTTCTTATTCAATCATCTTCTATATTATGTTAATTATTTTGTTAACAAATAATATACGGTACTCTGCAGGTTATTAAATTTGTAAACAGGTAATTAATATTTGGGTAGGTTTTTATGTTGAAAAAAAAAGGATTGTTTGTGGACAATTAAAAAAAATCAATTCGTAGAGATATCGTTAAGCATACTAAAAATAAGCAACAATTCTGCATCTTATAAATTGCAATAAATTACTTTTTTTTGAAACAGCAAATTACATTATAAACCACTCAATAAGGCATAAGCTATACCCCGATGAGGAAGTACGTTACACAATTAAGGAAGAAGGTGCTAAACACAAAACAGACCAACTCCATAACGAAAAAACTAACAAAGCTAGGAACAAAACCCATATAAAATAGTCAAAGTTCAATACACTATTACATCTCACAAAAGTTCAAACTTACAAAATTATAAACTACAAATTAAATCGTACCAAAATAATCATTTGTCCATTATAGATCCGATTTTTCTGAAAAAAAAAGAAGAAGAAATAATAGTTAATAATTACATGAAAAAACGGCCCAATATAAATTGCATTAATAATAAATATAACAATAATAATAATTATGATGACACACCTATAGATGTTCAAAAACTTCAGGAAACACAACATTCTGAGTGGTGTTGCAAGGTTTTCCGTCCTCATCTATAATTAACATCTTCAAACCTTTTGTAGTTGTAACTCTTGAAACAGCAACATAAAGTTGGCCGTGTGTAAAAACAGGTCGGGGTAAATACAATCCGACCTTTGAAAGAGACTGTCCTTGAGACTTGTTTATAGTCATTGCAAAACATAAGCATATGGGAAATTGTCTTCGCTGGAACTTAAAAGGTAAGCCAGAATCTGTTGGTACCAAATCCATTCTAGGAATAACTACCTTGTCACCTATATTTTTTCCAGCTATAACAGTAGCTGAAATAATATGCTTTCCTAAATGATCTACCTACATTCTTGTACCATTACACAGTCCTTTTGCCTGATCAATATTCCTCATTAGCATGATAGGAACCCCAACTTTCAACGTCAAACGGTGATTTGGGATACCGGAACACTTAATATCATTTAAAAACTCTGATGTAAACCAATCACCTTGAACTGGATGTTCCTCATCAGACTTGCAAGGTGTATCGGCACTTAAATATTCTTTTGACTCACCGGGAATTAAAGACAACACAAAATCATTGACTTTTTCAACAACCTCCAATGTTGGGCAAAGGATTGCTTGGTCTTCAAATTGATTTGTATTTTTAAAATTCAAAACAATGTTTGGATACACAAAATCAATTAGAGAAAGTAAAGGATCAATACCTTCAAGTATGCACAATTGATTAGGAATTTCAATATTTGTGACACCATCTTCATCTGCGTCCATAATACCGTCACCAATATTCAAAATCCAATCTGCAAATTTTTTGATTTCGTCATATGATTGACTTGTGCTATCACCATTCAAACGCATGTTTTTCGTTAACCTGAGTACTTTGACTGTCTTCCATAGCTTAGAAGAACTCACCGTTGCCCTTATTATTGCTCCTCTTGATCCCTTTCTAACAACAGGCAAAATTTGCCGAAAGTCACCACCCAATACAACAACTTTGCCACCAAAAGGACGGTTATTGTTTTGTTCATCATTGACTCTCATTACATCTCTCATAGTACGATCAAATGCTTCAAAGCAATATCGATTCATCATGGGGGCTTCATCCCATATTATCAAACTTGCTTCTCTTAAAAGTGCGGCTCTAGGTGTTTGTTGTTTGATATTGCAACTTGATTTATCATTAAGTTGCAAAGGAATGCAAAAGGTTGAATGAGCAGTCTTACCATTTGGTAAAAGTAAAGATGCAATGCCACTGGAAGCAACATTTAAGACAATCTTACCTTGAGCTCTAAGAGCAGCAGACAGGGTTTTCCACAAGAAAGTTTTGCCAGTTCCACCATATCCGTATAAGAAATAGAATTGTCCATCACCATTCAAAACTGATTGCATAATTTGATTATACACATTGTGTTGCTCTTCTGTCAACAAACCAATTAGCTTGCCATGAAGTGTAGCCAACTCAACTCTATCAAAATTAAGTTCATCTGCAATCAATTTATTTTGAAAGTTCAAAACATCTGCATATTGAACAGCAGGCATGGATTTATAGTCTTTGAGATATTTTCCATTTGCCATCAATAATTTGTCAATCTCCATGAGACAAAGATTTTTCAATTCTTCATCATTTATTTGTAATCCTACATAATATAAGTATATAAAATAAGGTTATTTTAGAGTTAATATATATTGATTGATGTTAAAAAGTTAAATATATTAGTTGATATACCTGGCATGTTTAGAGCCTTTCTTCTATGGTAAATGATTCCTTCCGATAACAATCTCCAACTTGCATTCCACACTTCAACTGGTTTGGTCATTGTACCCATTATCAACAACCTAACGAACAAAGCTCTCATTTCAAAACCAGATCCTAAATGACTTGTTTCTATGATAGCATCAATGAATTCTTTGTCATTTTGCAATAAATCTAATGCATAACATGCATCTTGAAAGCTATCACATAATACACCCTTAACAGTTCTAACACTTTCGTATGAAGTGCAACCTCTTTGCAATGTCAACAAAATCCTCAAGTAATACAATTCCCCTGCACCAACCGGAACATATGTGAGCCTACCAATGCTATATCCTGATTTTCTTGGTTGCCACATTCTATCTTTTTCGAAGTAAGTGAACTTCGACGGAAACTCAGCATATGTTAGATTGCGTCCTTCTTCATATTGTTGATTTGCCTTAAACCAAGCAAGAAACATTGATCCCATGAACTCATTGTATTTGACAACATTCTTGAGCTTTTGATTCTCCTTGTAATTGATTGATTGTTCATTTGGTAAATGCACACAAAGCCTAATGACTGCAGGAAACTTTTGGTGAATGTCAAATGCAAAAATTCTCCAAGCTGCCTCGGATGGGGATAAATATCGGCAATCATAATACCTTTGGATTTCATCAACAGGTTCAGATTTAGATGAAACTTTTTCCCCATTTACTATCTTTACATTTGATCTATCAGGCCCTTTGTTGACATATTTAAAAAGATACTTAATTGCATTGGATTTATTGCAATATTCTACATTGACATGACCTTGATACCTCATCAGCAAATATGGATTGTAAGGAACAACATTGCTGTTATCTAACCTAGCCTTACCTTTTGTAACAAACACCCCAGTATTACGGCGTCTATAAGATGGATAACCATCATCATCTATTAAAGTAGCCGATTGATGTTTCTTTGGAAAGTATTTTGAGCATATTGGACCTTTCATGCAAGGTGAATCATAATGTCCGGGCCCACATGGTCCATGAATCATGAATGATGAAACACAACCATGCAACTTTGGATATAATTTTGGATGAGGGATTTCAGCTGATATTACCTTGTCAATATCTCTGACTTTATTCAACTTGTTTTCAGCATCTAACCACAACAAAATGTGTGCATGTGGAAGTCCTCTTTTTTGAAACTCAACAGTGTACATTCCTACAATGTACAATTTTGTAGAGTGTTATAAGTAAAAATACATGTAAATATGTGAAATTATTAAATTAATAAAATAAATAATATATACTTGCCTGCAATTACTTTGCCAAAAATTTCTTTCTTTTTGAAATCAGACATCATTTCGTCTAACTTCATTTTAAATACTCTACAAACAATATCTGGTCGGTCTGATGCAGTAAGACCCCTTGGGGTGACAAAGTCCTTTATTTCACTCCAATTTGAATTACATGTTACTGTAATGAACAAATCTGGATAACCAAATCTTTTACAAATACCCATTGCATCTTGACTGTTGTTAAACATATACCTAGGGCCACCTGTAAAAGAATCCGGTAGGATGACGCTCTTGCCAACTGATGATGGTAGCATATCTCCTTTTTCAACTGCCTCTTGTAAACCAGAAAGAATATCATTTCTAATCTTATCTTGATTTTCTCTAGCAAATGAAAGACGTTGTGCTTCGATCATGGTGTAACAATCAACCAAATATTGCTGAAACAACCTTTTGGCGAACAAAATGTTCCCAAATTCAACTTCTCTTTCTTGAATTCTAAATGCCATAAATTCCCGTATTGTAACTCTATTATTTTTTCTCGTTGATCCTTCTCTCAAAGGAATATTAGGTTCCCAACCATTTTCACCAAAAGGAAACACTAAGGGATATTGAAGCGGCAAAAATAACACGTGTGTTTCGTGAATCCTGATCAAACCATAAGTTTTATCATGAACAACAACATCTCTTCCAATGTCAGAACTGTCAAAATCGCCGACAATAACACCTGCAACCTCATCAGCTGTGGGAATATTGTGCATTCTTGAATCATTATTTCTTTTTCTAAACAATCTAAGGGATAGTTTAGGTTGGTTTCCTGATTGAAGCAAATCTCTAACCCTTCTAAATGATTTAGCTACTTCATTATGATCATCAATCATTTCTTTAAGGTCTCGAACTAACGACATGTCAATGTTAGTTGAATCATTTTCAGACCTAAATTTATAAGCAACAATATTAATTTTATTTTGATTGATAGATAATCTGCATATATAAACAATAAATTGGTGATAGGATTAAGTTAAACGATCATACCTAAAATGAGAAGCTCTATTATTTTCTTCATTTTGTGTATCATAAATGTATAGCTGAGCAAATTTGGGGACGGTTCCTTCTTGTGGAAGCAAAGTTCCAATTCTATGATAATTCTGACCACCCAAAATAAACTGCGGAGGACCTCTACCATTATTAATTTTATTTTGAATTCTACCACCCATTGATGTAAATGCAAACATGCTGTTGTAGGTCCTTATATTTTCCTTGAAATGTTTGCTTCTACGATCAGTTCCTCTTATTAACGATAAGAGCAATTTTGGTGGTCTTTTAAGAAGTGGTAGTTCAACTTGACCTTTTTGACAGCAAATAGAAAAATCTGCGTTATGGACACGCTGTGTTTTATCTGCTCTTTCTTCAAACCATAATTCGGCATGACAATATATGCAAGTAAACTCCGGTTGACCAAAATTGACGCACTCTATACATAAATTTGTAGTAAAAAAACTATTGACATAAAGAAATAATTATTATAACAAATATTATATGAGTTTCAATATATACCTGCTTTTTCAGCATCTTCATACATGTTAGCTTTAAAAACAATTTTTGTATGGTCACCATTAGAGTTTTCTGCCGCAATAAAATTATAGAATTTATGAGTACATATTAATAGAGGATAAATTTAAGTACACAATATAACTATATCTATTCATACATACCATTAGATAGATGGATATCATCAAAGTCCAATCTTTTGACACCAATATATATGCTTCTCTTTCTTGTCTTAGGTGCAGGTTTCTTTTTTAAAACATCCTCTAAGGAATTAATAACTTCACATGAATCGAAATTAGATTTTCCTGAAAAAATTATGCTCAATAAGTATTTGATATTTTTTTATTTTAGAGTATGATATTTAAAACAATAACCAACCTAAATGAAAGTAATAAAAATAAAAGAAACACTCATGGTTAAATATCAAACTTGTAATACATTACATTGAAAATAAACAAATAACCTGATTGTCCATGTCTTGCATTTCCATTTTGTGATGATTCTCCACTTGAATTTTGAATATTAGAAAACACGTTAGAAATTGGAGTGAATTTGACATGATTAGGATTTTTTGCTCTTTTAACTGAAATGTTACTATCACATGTTTGTGTTATGGTTTTGGGTATGGTTGAGCCATCTGAAAAAAGAAATATAGTAAATAATGAAGGAATGATAAAAAATATGTTCCATTAATACATTGTATAATCTAATGGAAAATAATATTTTTAACTAAGAATATTACCTGTATTTAAAGGTGACAAAGGAATCCTGTTAGCCTTTCTTTTTCCACCGGTTGATTTCAATTGAGTGCTATCAACTCCATTTGAAATGGTTGAATTCCGAAATTTAGCAATGTCTATATAAAAATTATTTTAGAAAAAATTAATCTCAATTGAAAGAAATATGACATTTTTATTTTTGTAACTTTGACATTAGAATAATTTAAAAAACCAATATGAACTAAAGTTATGCCTTACCTTCATTGCATGAATCAATAGTTATGTATGAATTAATGGTTGGCATGATATTTGTTGGAGACACATTTTCTGAAATTTGTAGTAACAAATTAGTTATCATGGAAGTTAGAATGTAAGCTAATATTAAATGAAAACACCTTAAAACACTAATATAAAGAAAGTCATAATATAACCTGATGATGAATTGATATTTTCATTTTTCTTTTTCTTTCTAATAGCCATTCTTCTAAACCTTGATATCTTGGAAGTATGATCATCCATCTCCATAGAAAGTTTTTTTGCATGAGATAAGTTACTTTTTCTTATGGCAAATTAATATGCTTGTTGTGAAATTTGGAGGTAGAACTTGTGTCATTTTGTGGGTTTTTTTTTTTTTATTTTTCGGTGGAGGATATGGTTTTGTGCCATTGACTATTTACTACTTTCCATATAGTATAGATTCCAACTACTTGTGATAGTGATTGAACATATTTATATTCTTTGTTTTATAGTGAATTGTTATGGAGTTGTTTGACTTCAAAATATTCTTTTTGTAGAGATATGTAAGATATGCTTTTGGGTATGGTTGAGCCATGTGAAAAAAAGATAGTAAATAATGAAGGAATGATAGAAAAGTAAGATGGTAAAGGAATCCTTCCAAAATATTCTCTATTAAAAATTTCTCTATGTATATGTCATCTTGTGCTCAACCAAAAACGTGAGTACTATGTCATATTTTGGAGAGTTGATTCTTTACTAAATATTGTCTTCTAGTCAAATATGTTAATAATATTATGTGTGTAAATTGGTTCCTCATTCCATTAATTACATTAAACAAAGTCTCCATAATATAGAACATGAAAATAAAAGTATGGTCTTCTTACTTAACACATCATACCATAATTAAATAAGTTAGTGACATAGCATATAAAAATAATATAATAATAAGGTCTAATACATTTGATAAACAATAAGGTGAAGTAATCACCATAATTAATAAAAAGTCTCTACATCATTTTTTTAATTAGCCATAAGAGTCTTGCAATTCAATTAATTTCTCCCTCAGAGTCTACTTCAGTGTCTTGCAACATTTCAAATCCTGCAAATCTTCTTGGGATGTTTCTGATTCTCTGTAGCCTCTGAACACCTTCAGAAATTCTTTCTTCAGAATTCTGACCTTCAGAGTTTGCTTCAGAATTCTGACCTTCAGAATTGGCTTCAGAATTCTGACCTTCAGAATTGGCTTTAGAATTCTGACCTTCAGAATTGGCTTCAGAATTCTGACCTTCAGAATTGGCTTCAGAATTCTGAGCTTCAGAATTGGCTTCAGAATTCTGAGGTGTAGAATTGGTTTCAGAATTCTGGGCTTCAGACTTGGCTTCAGAATTCTGAGCTTCAGAGTTGGCTTCAGAATTCTGAGCTTCATAGTTGGCTTCAGAATTCTGAGCTTCAGAGTTGGCTTCAGAATTCTGAGCTTCAGAGTTGGCTTCAAAATTCTGAGCTTCAGAGTTGGCTTCAGAATTCTGATCTTCAGAATTGCCTTCAGAGTCAAAGTCAGATTCAAAATCACCATCAGACTCAGAATCACCATCAGAGTCATCTCCATCTTCTGAATCATCTTCAGAGCCTTCAGATTCTGACTCTCCTTCAGAGCCATCCTCAGAGATTCTCACATCAGAATTTGATTGAGACTTGTTCCAATCCCAAGTTTCAGATTCCTTCACAATGACGTCTCTGCTGAATTCAATTTTATTAGTCTCTGGACAATAAAGCTTGTACGCACCTGTACTGTGGTACCCCACCAGTAACATTACTTTGCTTCTATCATCCAGCTTCTGTCTTCTGGCTTCTGGAACATGTTTATAGCATACAGATCCAAACACCTTCAGATGACTAACACTTTGCTTCTCTCCAGTCCACTTCTGAATAGGAACTATTTCCTTCAGCTTCTTCGTTGGACATCTGTTGAGCACATATGTTGCAGTGGCAACAGCTTCTCCCCATAAGTGATGAGGAAGCTTCTTCTCTTTCAGCATGCTTCTCACCATATCAAGCAAAGTACGATTTCTTCTCTCAGCAAGACCATTGTGTTGAGGAGTATAAGGAGCTGTAACCTCATGCTCAATTCCATTCTCCTCACAGAAAGTTTTAAACTCATTAGAATTAAACTCACCACCACCATCAGTTCTGAGAATCTTCAGCTTCTGACCACTCTGTTTCTCAGCCTTCACCTTGAACTTCTGAAACGCAGCAAACACTTCATGCTTGAACTTGATGAGTGTTACCCATGTCATCCTTGTGAATTCATCAACAAAAGATACAAAATACTTGTTTCCTCCAAGTGAAGGTACTGGAAATGGTCCACACACATCAGAATGTACTACTCCCAAGGCATGTTTTGCTCTTGGAGCTACTTCTGATGCAAACGGCAGTCTTGGTTGCTTCCCTTTCATGCACACCTCGCATGATTTTTCAGGCTTCTTGATTATAGGAATTCCATGTACCAGATTCTTTGACTTCAGATGCCCCAAGCTTCTGAAATTCAGATGACCAAATCTTCTGTGCCACAGCTCACTATCCTTCTCAACACTTGTTGCACTAAGACATTCAGAATCTGCAGTTCTAACATTCACCTTGAATGTTCTGTTCCTTCCCTGTTCTGACTCCATAATCAGCTTCTGATTACCGTCATATAGCTTCAGAAGATTGTCTTTCATAGTAACTGAAAAACCTTTCTCAATCAATTGACCCACACTCATCAGATTGCTTTTCATGCCTGGTACATACCACACGTTCTGATGATGAATTGATATTTTCATTTTTCTTTTTCTTTCTAATAGCCATTCTTCTAAACCTTGATATCTTGGAAGTATGATCATCCATCTCCATAGAAAGTTTTTTTGCATGAGCCTAGAGTCCATAAGTTGTATTTTTTTATACCTGATTATACACTCCCCCCCCCTAAGTTTTTAAATAAAACATAAACCGGTACCTAGGATATTATTATTTTGACTCTTTTTAAAGGTAACCAAATATATTATTATTTTGAATCTACTTATAATAAAACATCAGTTGTGTTATTATTATTTGGAAACCCAAAGTTAAATAATATAAAAAATAAAAGTTAAATAATTGAACTTGATATATAAAAATTAACTTCAATTAAGAAGACCATATTTGGCCATATTACAATAATCAGTAGTTTAACAAAAAGGGCACTTAACAACATAATACAAAATGGATACTCATCGTTAAGCCCACTACAAAATACAAAGGCCATTTCAAGTACTTAATATAAGGCCAATTGAGAATTCTAATGCCCAATATAATTGGGTCTTAAGTAGATTGATATAATAAAACCTAAGAAATAAGAAAATAGAAAGGCCATTTCAAGTACTTAATATAAGGCCAATTAGAAAACCTAAGACATAATGTAGGAAATATAATAATTGATACTTCATTATAGATAATATAATATCTTGATTGAGCAAACAAAGCCAATATCACATGATATGAAGAACCAAATTAAGCAATTAGATCTTTTCAATCTTAATTGGCCTTTTGAGAAGCTTAATTGGAAGGTTCATGTCTTGAGTTTTGGTTTCATCATTGGGAGAAGACCTCTTCCCTTTGTTAGTATGGTTATCCATTTTTGCCTTGCCATTTGCATCCACTTTTTTGGGACTTGGTATGTCATCAACATCAATGTCTTGTCCATTAACTTCATCATTGGGTGAAACCCTCTTTCCTTTGGTAGTATGGTTATCCATTTTTGCCTTGCCCTTTGCATCAAGTTTTTTGGGACTTTTGATATCATCAACATCAATGACAGTTTCAGAGAATGCTGGCATTAAGTCCTAATTGAATAACAACAACAAAATTAGAAAATATGAGTATTTGTTAAATACTATGTAGTAGAAATATATGTATTATATACTTGTAATCAAACTATAAAGTTTATCATGAAAAAGAAATCAGCTGATAACTTATTAGCATATACACAGCAATCAAAATTTGACATTAGAACCCAAAAAAACATCACAAAGCAAAATAAAGGAAAATTTAGCAAGCAATTAAACCAAATTCCAAAACTAAAGAGCTATTATATTTACTAAAACTGCTAATCATGTTCAATTAGCAGTGTATGTTTGGTTCCACTTTAAGAGGAAGTATTTTGAGTAATAAAGTGATTACTTACTTGTGAGATGCCCAAATTTGCACAATCCAATTTTAACTCATTCTCCTTTGCAGAACTTGCTGTTAGTGGCTCAACATTGTTAGTATCAAGATAGTTTATTGGGTCGGGTCAATAAAAGCCCAAACCACATATCTCTTCCCACAAACTATTTATTGACTGTGAAAATGAAAAGGATTGAAGGAGAAAGAATTGATTCCTTTCCTGATGGTTCTCATGGATTTCGGGTAGGGTAAATATTGGGTCGGGTCAATAAAAGCCCAAACCACATATCTCTTCTCTCAATTGGTTGAATTTGAATTGTTGGCTAAAAAGGGCTAAAAATTTGGATTGTTGTGAAAAGGAATATATGATGTGGAGGGCTTCATAGATTGACACTTGTAAAAAAATACCCTAAGTGCATGTTAAAGATGTCTAATATTAAGATGTCTAATATTAAGATATGACCTTTTTTCACGCTCCTACCTACTCTACTCCCTCCACCTCATATATTCAAAACACAATACATTTCATTTCACTGACTCATTAGCGTAAGACAAAGAGTGAGTGAGTGAGACAAAAGGGTTTGTACTGTATCGTATCTGAATCATGCCTTCAGGTCCTAAGAAGAGAAAAGCTGCTAGGAGAAAGAAGGAAAAGGAAAACAATAACATTAACATCAATCTTTCATCAACCAATAACCCTCTTCATGGTATGTACTTTTTCCAATACATTCTTTGTTTTCAAATTTCTGTTAAATTTTTGTTTGGATTTATGTTTATTGGAGATATAAGTGACTCTAGATACGTAAAATTGATTCTGACATGTTTGGTTATTAGCGAGTATAATTGATTTTGTCTGTAGAATTGATTTTTGTTAATTTTATGTTTGGATTTATGTTTGTTGGAGATATAAGTGATTCTAGATATGTAAAATTGATTCTGACATGTTTTGATATTAGCGAGTATAATTGATTTTGTCCGTAGAATTGATTTTTGTAAATTCATGTTTGGATTTATGTTTTTTGGAGATATAAGTAATTCTAGATGTGTAAAATTGATTGTGACATGTTTTGATATTAGCGAGTATAATTGATTTTGTCTGTAGAATCGATTTTTGTTAATTTTATGTTTGGATTTATGTTTGTTAAGTGATTCTAGATGCATAAAATTGATTCTGACATGTTTGGTTACTAGCGAGTATAATTGATTTTGTCTATAGAATTGATTTTGCTTTTAAGTACAATTTTAAGTGTTAAATTTGTTGTTCAATTTACTTTTATTTAATGAATCTAAAACTTAAATCTTGTAATTCAAATCAATTTTAATAAAATCAGTTTTACAAATCAGTTCATTCAAAATCAATTTTCATTCGAATCAAACACACCATAGGGCTTTTTAAAAGCATGTGCAAGTGTAACTGTAAATTAATCATACATGGGTTCTTTTCAATTGTATAATGTATAAGATGTTTATCAAGTTTTGGAAATTATATATTTTTTGCCCTGTTTGGTTAATTTGGGTAAATTGGGTGTTTTTTAATTATTCTTGCCTTGTGTTATTTTGATTGGGAATTTTTTTTGGTTGGTTGTAGTTTGTTTATAATAGTTTGAATGTTTCTGTGAAAAAATGTTAGGAAATGATGATTTGAAGTCCCAAAATGAGGTGGAAGAGAGAGATCCGTCAGCTGTTCGACCAAATGCTTCTGATGTGAAGTCCGTGGAAGAATTTTGTGGCAATTTTAAGATTGAAAAAGTGTTAGGAGGGAAGGAGGACAGTGTTTCGAAACCTGAGGATAGTTACGAGAAAGAAAATGGAATACGTGAGCATATTGAAACTGCTATCAAATCATTTTACGAGAGTGGGAACGGCGGTGGTATTTCTAATGGTGAATCCTTGGCTGAGAAGAACTCAAAGGACGAGCTTTATAATTTCCTTGAAGAGGAAACCGTATGTCACGAATTGGTCAAATCAGATGAATCTTCACCTTCCAATATGACCGTGTTTAAAATAAATTCACTTGTTCAACTTGAAGAGACTGGTGGCAATTCAGTGGACAAAGATTCTGTTGATACAGTTAAGACTGTGGCTTCTCCGTCTGAGGCAGAAAAGTCTGATAGTGGACTTGCCCCTCACCCAGAAGTGATTGATCTTGCTGGTAAGATGAATGAGAATAGTGTAGATCCCTTAACAAATGAGAATGCTACATCAAGTTTGGAGGAACCTAAGCCAAAGGAATCTAATAATGAAGTGTTAACTTCATCATCTAATGGTGCAGTACATACTAAGGATTCTGAGACCCCAAAAAGCTCCAAAAATCAGGTTTTGCATTTTCTACTGTATTCATGTTTCATTACATAACCATGGATTGCCTTTTTTTTTGTTTAAAATTCATTTAAGCTATATCTTTCTTTGTTGATATGATATTCAGCCTTCAGTAAGCTTAGCTGTGCGAAAGACTTCGTGGTGGAGTTGCTGTGGAATATTCGAAGTTCTGTCGGGTTCAAATAGATAATTTCAGGTTTGACCTCTTAAGTTATTCTACCTTGTAATGTCATTTGTTGTAGCTCTTTCAACTTAAAAGGTTGTGTTTCATGACATAGATATGTAGCATGCTCATTGCTCGCCTCCTGTAGACCGTAGACTTGCTTGTGGTTGTTTTAATTACTTACCCTATTGCATAATTTTAACTGGTTTGTTTTTGGCATTTCATTAATTATAAATTATTAGAGATGTGTGGTTGGTGGTATTTCTAACATGTTGGAGATCTCACATTTTTTGAGATTTCACTGCAACCAGCAGAATATGATTTTGCATGTTATCTGGATTGCCAGGCGTGTCAAATTGTGGAATATCATAATCTTGAGATTTAATCGCAATTTTTACAACATTGCACTCATGCACTCTAACACGTGTTGGAATTGTTGCACATCTTATTTTGTTTTCAGTGTTTTTGGTCTTACTTATAATGAATTTATTATTCTAAACTGTGAGAAATGTGGTCTGGTTCCTGCTGTGGTTAACTCGAAAAATGAAAATGAGTTTACTTTTGACAAATGAAAAAATCATTCATCGGTTTCTATATCTAGTTGTTAGTATGCTTATTGCCTAGAGTCATTTGTGCAGTCTATCGCCGTATTATTATACATTTTGACCGTGTAAATCATGTTATGGTTTATAATATCTGTTTTCTTCTTTTACTGCAGAAATACAAGACGAGGATCTCAACTTACATGTCAAATGGGAAAATTGTGGTTCCTAAGATGCTTTTCACCAATGCAAATTTTTCTCGCTTCTACTGAAATCTTGTTTGAGACCTCTCAAAATCTTGTCTGTGATATTTTGATCATAGAAGTTTACATTACTATTGGAGGATTTATTGGAGTTGTGTTGCAACAATTTACAGGTCAATCCTTGAGCCTTTCAAGCTACAATGTTAGTTTTATGATTTAGAATTGTTGTTTGGATTATTCTTTTCCCCCTCATTCATGATGTGAAGAAGCAGTCGGGTAGTGGTATGAATTGTATGTCCTATAAATTTCCATTACAAAATTTATTTCAATGTATATCATGAATTTGTCAATATGTCTTTTGAATCGAAATAGTTGTATGTATGGCCTAGAAGCTTTCATAAGAAAATTTCTTATGCATATACTAGTTTCAACTATGTTGGCAATGCCATTTGAATTGAAATTTATGAATTTGAACTTCATAAAGGAGGTGACTTTATCATAGTGACTACTTTATCATATTTTAATACCTTTTTAATTTTGAACCGTCCAATTTCACTTGGACGGTCTCGATCTGACTATCTGCATGCAATCATCGGTCCCGACTGCACCCAATCTAGATCCATATACTAACATATGGTCAAATGAAATCACGTTCCTATTCAAATGTCTTTATAGCAGTTATTATCTCAATTTTTTAAAAGTTCTCTCGAGTAGTTTTTCCATCAATATTTATAAGTTTATAAATGTGTATACCCTACTTTTTCTCCTTCAAATCAACCCATCCTAAGTATACCCTAAAAAGGCATGTAAATGCTATAAAGTTGAAGCAACTATGTATTCTTTTCACCCTTTGTGCAGTTTATGAGGTTTGCATTGATCAATGCTCATATAGTTTTCTTTCTGCCATAAGTTAGAAGAAAAGTATAAATGTGTATATAATATTCTTTATTGCTTTTGGAAATGACATAATCTCAAATTATACATATCCAATCATTCAAATCACATTGAAGAAAAATAGACAAAGTAAAAGAAAAGGGGAAATAAAAAAATAATAATACATGCAGTCATGCATACATGCATTCCCTCATTATCAACCAAAATATAAACAGAAGAAAAGAACCCTCTCAAGTCTCAACTTTCAAATATATATATTATATGCAGCAGCACCATGAATAGCAACTATGTAGAGAAGCTGTGTAACTGAAAGGATAATTAGGAAAGCTTCCATGGTTTTCTGCAAAATTGCATATTACTTCAGAAATCTTGGTAAGAGGAAAAATCAGCAATAAAAAAAAAATATAAATTCAACAACAAAGTTTTTAAATGATTTTTTTTCTTACCAGACGGGCATTTCTAATTTGAAGCTCAATCTCTTTCCAGGCAAACCTGCAGAAAATAAAAATCTTTTTAGATTAAGTATATAATATATAATTTGTTGCATTTTTAACTTGATATATAATTTCGCAGAATTACATTTCTCAAAAGGCAAATTTTTAGGAATTTCAAATCGATAAAAATTATAAAATACTTAAAAAATAAAACGAGGGACTAAAAATATATTTAAGTCTTATTATTTAGAAATAGGGTGGCACGAATAATATATTTAAGTCTTATTATTTAGAACATAGAGGTAGATTACCCCATGGCAAGGAGTGTAAGAGTCCAAGCCAAGGTGGCAATTGAAGCTGCAGATGGTAAACTCTCAGCAGTCCATGAACATATATGATTGATTCCTGAAATTGCTGATGCAACACCAACCACTCCAGCCAACAAAGAAATTGTTACAAAGAATCCAGTTGAAGCATTTCCCATTGGGAAGAAAATGGGTGAAAAATGAGCTGGAAGTTGTAATTCCGGACCTGCATAATTTCTTAACAACATAAGTATAACGAAGAAAATAAGCATAGAACGAGTTGCGTCTAGGCTAACACCAACTCATCGCACAATTAGTCTTAAAGTCGAATTCGCGCTAACATTCAGCAGAATCTCCTTTGTTTTTTTTTTTTGACATTCCAAAATATATTTCTCACCTATAATAAAACCATGATCTATTGCTCTATTCATGGCCCAAGCACCAATGCCTAAAACAATGACATACATGCAAAAATTCAGCCCCAAGAGAAGTGTTGCTATAGATTTCATTTGCTCTTTATAAATGTGTATTATGTGTTATTGGATAAAGGAAAATGTTAGTTAGATATATCAAAGAAAAGATCAAGGGGTGTAAAAAGTAGTAAGGAAAATTTCTAATCCAATGAATAGGAAATGCATGTTTTTATGTACAGCTAGAGTTTCTTATATGTGAGAAATTGATTAAAATTTTTTTAAAAAATTGGGTTCTTTTCTTGACTAGACTATACTTGTTAGATTAAAATATCCATGGATGGTTTCTCATCCCACCCCCCGTCATTCTTTTTCACCCCCCAGAAATCCAACTTTACCCTTGATTTTACCTCCAAAAAGTTCGGTACACGCGTACTGAACTTTTTCGATATTGAAAAATAAGTGTTTTACATCGTTAAAAAGTTCAGTACGCGTGTACTGAACTTTTTTTCAATGGTTAAAAATGGAAACCCAGGGGGTGAAAAAGAAAGCTGGGGGGTGGGGAAAGAAATCTTCATATCCATGTAGGGTTGTAAAGATGATTTTTATACTTCACATACAAGGCAAGAGAAAATATTCTTGATTCTTAGATTAGATGTCTCATATAATTTGCAAGGTTTGTTTAACTTCTATACCTTCTCAACAGGCAAACACCTAAGGGAGTTGTCAATTGTTTGTTCTCCAAGAAAAGTGATATTCTTAGCCATTTGAGTTCAGAATATCATGGCACCAAGCTTACACAGTTTCTATTATTTTGATCAAACAATAGATAAAGTCATAATTTATTGTATAAGCTTATACTAAAATTGGAAGCATTCCCTACGACTCTCCTGATCCTTACACTTTGATATTTGATATTCCAAACCACGTGTATTCTTGGAAAACAATATTCTTTTTCATATAATAATATTATTATTTCAAGTTTCATAATATTGATTGATGTTTATATATGTTATAGCTTGGATTAATCACTAATGGAATGAAACTGAATCAATTCCAAACATTAGATCTTGTGACACTTAAGTTGAGCTTTATCAAGATTAAATAACTTATTTTTGTAGAGACTAATTTTTCAAGTTGGATAAGACTACAATAGACAATAAATCCCTCCTTTTTGAAATAAATTTTGTTATAAAATTGACTTGAAACCTAAATCTAATATTTACATCTTGTAAAACATTCTCTCTACCTTCTCTCTACACAGAAACCCTAAATCCGCCGCCGCCGTGCCCTATCCCTCAAATCCAAACTCGAAGGCGAGATGTAGCCATTGGAAGCGGTGGTGCGACGAGCTTGCTTGGCTTTGTATCACCAGGTATCGTTTTCGTCGGACACTCCGTATCACCGTCTCACCTTCGGTTCGTTTTTCTTCTCTGTGTTTGTGTGGCGCGGGAGAAGATGGTGGTGGCTCCGTCGCTGTGTTTCTAGCTGTGTTTTGGTGATGGCTTCATTGTCAAGGTTACGACTTCATTTTGCTTCCTCCGTTGTGTTACCTGTCTTTCTTATACCTTTTGTGTCCTGCTGTCTCTGAGCGGTTTGGTTTAGATCCTCGCCGGAGTGTTTGCTTTGTGTCTCCGGCGGTGGGTTGTTTCGGGTGTTCGGCCGTTTTGGTGTTTGGATTCGGTTTATGGGTGTTGTTGTGGTGTTTGGTGGAGGCGGTAGCGAAGCAGTCGGTGTGGTTCGGTGAAGTGTGGTCACGGTGGAGGAGGTGAGGTGGTGCTGCCGATTTGGTGTGGAATGGTGGGGTCTCGTGCAAGGGTGGTGTGGCCGGAGGTGATGTGGAATGGTGGGGTGGACAAAGGTGTTGGGGCTGTTGGGTTTGTTTGGCTTTGGGGTTTTTGTCCTGACGTGCTCGAAAGGGCGAGGTGCGTAGACACTCCGTGTTGACGGATGTGGTTGTTATATGGTACCTTTAGGACGTTCTGGTGTGGAAGGGTTAGGAGGTACTGTTATTGGTGTTGAGAAGGGATGATGGTGTTTGACAGAGGTGGTGACTTGGGGTAGTGGTTGGTGTTCGGATGAGGTTTTGGATGGTTAAAGCTGTGTGTGAGTGGTTTCTCTATGATACTAGAGTCTCTGACCATTTTCAAATCTGTTGAGATTTGCAGGACTCTTTTAGTCGCTGAGGGGTGCTCAAATCTGTTGAAATTTGTAGGTTTCTGGTCGAATTCTACTGCATCGGTGTTGACTGTCGGTTCTCTTTCTACCGATGTCACCCAACCTTCAACTTAAGGTGTTGCGTTCTAGATTCTGATAGGCCGAATAATTTTAATTCGAGTTCGGAAGTTAGTGGCTAGTGGTTTCTCTTTGGGTTGGGTTGGGGTCTTCTCTGGTGGGCTTAGTGAATCTCAATTGGTGTAAGTTTAGGGGTGGATTGGGTTGATGCTTTGGTGTCCTGTTGTTTGGTAAAAGTGTTTGATCACTTTATCTTTCATTGTATGTTTTTAACAATTCCTTATACTTCTTGTTTAGAAATTGTTTTTTAATAAAATTTAACCGTTTCAAAATAAAATAAAATATATTTACATCTTATAGTCATAAGCTCGGCGTTACTAATTAACAACCAGAACATGTAGTTCAAAAGCAAAATAAATAAATAAATAAATAAGAATTTGATCATTTTTTTTTTGAGATAACAATTTGATCTTAAACCTAACATTATGCAATTTTATTTTTCTCAGTTTTCATTTTCAATATGTTCCTCAAAATACCTTAATTAATTGCAGTTTTGGTCCCCCTTATTTTAAAACTCGATAATTTTGGCATCCGCTATCATAATTTTTAACTATAAATTAACAGCACTTTCAAAATAAAGCGCTGTAAGAACCTGTTTCCGAAGTACGCTTTGGTCACGCGAAGTTACATACAATAACGCTTTATGGTGAAACCGCTATTAAACATGCAAAGTTGATAGCATTTTCAAAACACTATTATAGGCATCAAACTTATAATAGCGGTAAATAACTTTAAAGCGCTATCAAAAGACAAAATATGCGCTATTAATGGCCTTTTATGCGTTGCCACAACTCTCCTTTGTAGTACCCTTTTTTGTTGTCCTTTGTTGCCATGCTTACAATTAAGTCTAATAGCAATATAGTAGAGTTTCGTGCTGATACCGTGTTATGAACTAAAGTAGAATAGCAAGTGAATAGAGAAAGAAATAACTATGTTATAAACTAATCTAAAATAATATGAATAATATCGATAAAGAAGTGAGAGAGATGAGAGAAAGAATAGCATTCGTTTTTATAGACCAATTATATGGACCAATAACATATATGGATATCCACTAATAATATTCATAACAGAGCTTAGTTTTATTTTAAACTAGAAAAATATATTATCTCGCATTAGCCTATAGAACAAGGAAAATTAACGCTAATTCTTAAGGTCATATTAAATCTATTAAATTGAAGATGATACCCCAGTAAAATATTACTTAAAATTTAAATAATTATAATTTTGCAATGAGTTTTAGTTTTTAATATCTAATTTAAAAGGAAACAAAGCATCTGAAAATTTATACCAATATATAGAGAGAGAATAATCATTTTCGGTGCAATATTTTTTATTGTCACTTTTGCCCTTCATTCTATTCAAATTTTTGTATTTTTTTAAAGGAAATATTTGTATATGTTAAAAAAAAACTAACTTTCACACAAAAGTTTGTTTTCAGTTTATTTTAGTAAATAAAAAAGATTTTTTTTTTTCTTTCTTAATAACTAACCGCAACAAAAAAGAAGGTTAAGTAGTTATCATAATCATCATCAATATCTCATGATCTATACTAATCTATATTTATACTTCTATATTAATCTATCTTACTAATACTAATACATACTAATCTATAAATTACTTAAATTACTTTACTAATCTATCTATAAAGAGAATATCCCTATTGGTGTGAACTTTTTTTATTGTCACTTTTAACCTTCACTTTATTCAAATATTTGTATTTGTTGAAAAATAACTTGCACAAAAGAGTTTAATTATTTTCAATTTTCTTTTCTTTCTTAATAACTAAGCACAACTAAAAAAGAGGTTTAGTAGTTATCAATTAATTAACAAACATGTTCTTATAAAAAAAATTAACAAACATATTTTATTGGAATTGGATAACCGTATCTATATATATATATATATATATATATAAGGTACCCAATTTAAAATAAACTACCATTTATGATAACGGGCACATAACGATAACAAAACAAAAAATGCGGACTGACGGGCACGGGAGTGCCCATCAGGACGCTAGTGTGGATAAAAACAAAAGGAAGGAGAAATTTCAATTGAAATGTGAGGAAAAAAAATATTGCATACTATGATTATGACTACTAAGTTTCAAATTAACTAGAAAGAGAATTATATATGCTTGATTGGAGACAATGATGATATCTCGAAATTAAGATATCGAAGAAGAAACTGTGGAAAATATTTTTCATGCTTTATTTCACTTCACTTGTATCATCTTAAAGCAGAAAACAAAAAATTATTTAATGGGTGATCACGATAACTAAAGAAGAACCCTGGAATATTCTAATAGATTGTCTGTGTATTCTTTTGGGTCTAACAATCATATAATCTTTGAAGCTTTATAACTATTCTGCTACACAAACACCTTTACGACACTTACTTCTTTGAGGTCGTTTCTTGTACCTGGCGAGGGGAGGGATTGGACAATCACGATCAGTTTTACATAGAATGGAAGCTGTAAAGCCTGTAATGTAAAAAAAGAGAAAAAACAATTAATGTTATCAAAATGGGATAAATATTGTGTAAGAAGTAAATAATTTTTTTTGAAAAGGAGATAAAAATGGTTTACCACGTGCAATTTGCGTTGTATGATTGTATCAAGAAATAGGGCAAGAGGGATTATCTTAATATTAACAAATTTGACAATTTTATCCATTTCAAATTTTAGCATGTATTAAATAGAATTATATTTGGCTTAAATATGCTTTTGGTCCTTGCAATATACACTTGTTTTAAAAAGAGCCCCTGTAAAAAAAAATTTGATTTTAGTCCCTGCAAAATCTGAAAATTTTGAAAAGAGCCCCTGAGTGGAAATTCTAGATGCCATGTCACTTAAATTTGCACGTGGCACACACTGACAGGGACAATTAAATGACGTGGCACAATTTTTGACACATGGACATTACATATATTTTTTATTTTTTAATTTAAAATCATCATTTTTTTTAATAAATGTTTTAAATAGAAAGGGGAAAATCTGAAACATTTTCCTTCCATCAAATTCATCCCACAAGTTCATAATAAATTCATCCAGTAAAGATTAACAGAGCTCCAAACAAAAATAAAGAGGAAAAAAAAACCCTCAGATATGAAATTGTGACTAACAACCCCAAGGGGTGAGGAATCGAACATAAAACGGACCAGAACAGGAGAAGAATCTGAACCGGTTGAAGAAACCAAACAAGATAGCGCGGCGCCGCCGCCACTACCTGAGGAACCGAAACACAAACCTCACTCGCATCACCACCCTGCTATTGCTACATCTTGATTGGCGGTGGTGTTTGGATTTAGGGAGGAAGAAAACGAAGGCTTGTAGAGAGAGGTTAGGGAAAATGCTTTGTAGAGAGAGCAAAAACCCACTAGAAAAATTAAAATGAAGATGAGGTTGAATTTGGGAAGATGAAGATGAGTTTTGATTTTTTGTATGTTTGCAATTTAATTTTCTGATTTTTTTTTTGTTTTATTAAAAAGTGATTTGCTGGGTTGTTGAATGATGAAGATAAGATCCACAATTTTATTTTTGTTTTTTTTATATATTTTTTTTTGTCTAATTTTTTATTTATTTATTTATTTTTTTAATTTTAATTTGTGTATTTGTTTTTCTGAAAAATAAAAAGAAAAAGGTAACTGTTTTTTTTTTTAAAAAAAAAAGAAAAAAAAGTTGTAATGCCACGTGTCTAAAAAATGTGCCACATCAGTTAAGTATCCCAGTCAGAATGTGCCACGTCACAATCCAAGTGACATGGCATCCAGAATTTCCACTCAGGGGCTCTTTTCAAAGTTTTCAGATTTTGGAGGGACTAAAATCAAATTTTTTTACAGGAGCTCTTTTCAAAACAAGTGTATATTGCAGGGACCAAAAACATATTTAAGCCATTATATTTTATCACTTTTTGATTTATATAGCTCATATGTTTTGCTTACATCAACTAAATAGATTTTAGTTCTTACTGAAAGACTCTAGTGTTTTGTATTAGAAGTCTCTTAAGCACAACAATGTGTTAATTTGCTCCTATAGCACCATTCGTAAGGAGGCCAAGTACAAATTTACAAATGAAAATAATTCATTCTTAATTTTTTAACAAATTTTCAATATTTTATAACCTTTCATGGTAAAAAAAAAGGAAAATCTCAAAATTAAAATAATATTGTCTGTGACACCCTAAGTTAAAGGACTAAAATATAATTTTGTCTATTGTAGTTCATCTGAGATTAACTGAATCATAAGGCTAAAATAATAGACTAAAACAACTTGTGCATAATCAAGATGTGTAGATGCAACATGTTGAACAAGATGTGTCAGACATCTTGTCACTTGGTAAAGAACATATTCAAGCAATATATTGAAACAAGATGTCCTAGACATATGTGTAGGACATGTTGCCCCCATAACAACTTGATGAAGATTTAAACTTATCCAATACCCGCGTATCTCTCCGAATCAGTTACAGGTGCAAATCTTCAAATGAAAGTTGTTTAAGGGTCAGATAACAAAGTTTGTTATTGACTACGGTCTTGTAAGTGTATCAGTCTGTCGTCGAGTAATAATTCACATTCTACTGAGTAGAATGAGTTCGTATCCACAGGGACAACACTTAGGTTACTGTGCTTATTCTAGGATTGTTTTGAGATTGCCTCCGCTTTGATTTTAGGATTGATTAATTTTATAAAGTAATTGAGTGTGATTCAGATGAGAGAAAGGTAGGTTAAGTGCATCGAATCCTTAAGCTATATCGTTGTCCTGCTGGGTAACTTAAGCTATATCGTTGTCTAATCCTTTTAAATTATTGGTGAACTAATATAAGTAGTAATAACCGCGTATGATAATTACCCTAATTACGAGTATTCAGAACCTTAATTACTAGATAGAAACCTCGTGTTGGACACGTTGTCAAATTCCTATACTAATTATTAGATTCTGAATATGTAGTTAATTAAGTTTGATTGCATTAGTTCCTTAACCCTTAACCACTAGTGTGACTAAGCTATTGTCTCATTGATCGGGGTTGGTTGCCGGTTTTGAGGCACAATACTAGATATCACTAACCCTATTCAGGTTAGCTGCCGACCCTTGGATAAATCCTAGCCTTAAGGCACAATACTAGGTATCACTAACCCTATTTAGGTTAGCTGCCGACCCTTGGATAAATCTTAAGGCGCAATACTAGATATCACCAACCCTAAAGGCGTTTCCTAATTGCGTACGTCAATCAGGTTACGTAATAAAAACATAGACGATAGAATAACTGAAACTGAATAAACAATTATATAAACTTTTAAACCAAATTACATAGTTCCAGCATTCCTAAGGGAGTTCATCTCCTCACCTAACCCTGAGAAAGTTTAGCTACTAAAATGCATACTTATATTACAAGAATAAAAGAAAGCATAAAAGAAAACCTAACCTTAGAGCTTCTCCTCCTTTTCCTCCAGAGAGTAGTATTTCTCTCCGTTTCTGAATGAATAATTGTGAAGGAGGAGAGCTCTATTTATAGTTTTTAGGACTTGGGTTGCAAGACACATCGTACTGCGATGGACCCATCGTACTACGATGTGTAGATTTTCTTCAAAAATATAAATGAAGATTCTGTTCTTTTCTTGTGCGCTAAGTTTTCCTTCCATCGTGCTACGATGGGTACCATCGTGCTATGATGCTTGGATTTCTTTCAATAATATAACTTGTGCTGTCTTGGCCAACAAGCAGCTCCATCGTACTGCGATGAATGCCATCGTGGTACGATGGAACTGCAAAATTACGTTTTTGCTTCAACACAAAAGTTGTAGCTCTTCGTCTTAGCTTTCCAACGCAATTGACCGCGTCTCAATCTGATACTCGTAGCTCAAGTTATGGTCCGCAGACTGAAAGTTGCGCATTTTTTTCTTTTAGCCTCTTTTTATGCATTTTCTTCAATTCTTGACTTCTTGGACAAGTAGCTTCACTTCTTTTAGGTTTTTGCCTTGTAATTGGTCTAAAAATAATATTAAACTAATAATAAATAATACTAAAAACATCATATAAATTACTGTTATCACAACCCCAAACTTAAACAGTTGCTTGTCCTCAAGTAACATGCATGCCATGCAAAATTGTCAGTGAAATAACAAGCAGATATAGATGACCGGAATTTCAAAACCTTATGTATTTGTCAGCAATGGAACCACTGAATTTCACCTCAGCGATCATGCTCAGTCAACACTTGGGCTCAAGAGATGCTAATAGTAGTAGGTCAGACAAATGTTCATGAAGAGTCCATGTACAACCTTTCTCTCTCCAACCTTTTCATTCGACATTGAAATGGTTAACTCTCAATCATCGTGTAACTTGCCATTTTACCATAGGCTTGCAGTAACTTTAAGCGACCGGTCAAAGTTTAAACAAATACACATTTTGGAGGTCTTTAAGGGTTATACCGTGGCTAGAGTTAAGGTAGGATATTTTTGGGATAAGTAGGTTAAACATTGGAGTTAAGTTCTACTTTGTTTTCTTTTTGTGTACGCAACCTTATTCCTTAGGGTCCTTTTTGCTTTGGTATCAGAGAATTAGAACCGGATGTGTCTTTGTATGGTTCTATTCTATCACTATTTTGCCCTTTAACTCTTTTTTTTTTTTTTTTTTGAAGATACTACCTTTTTAGGGAATTTTTTGATGTTTTTCCCGTCTCTTATCACATTTTTTATTTTTTTATTTTTTTGTATAGTGATAGTTCTCTGTATACCCACCCCAAACTTAAGATGTTGCTAGTTCCATGAGCAACCCCAAACTTATCTTGTTGCAAAGATTAGAGAACTATTATCTACATAACCCAAAGAATCCGGCAATGCTCCTTTTCTTAGAGCTCCTTTTCTTCCTTTTCTTTTTACAGATTGATAACACGTGGCAAAATGAAATCTTATGGCTGAAAATCTATGAAGCCCCGATACTCCTAAAATGGCGAAGTATCGTGTCCGATACCGATACTTGTCCGATACTCTTCGATACTCGTATCGGAGAATATCGATACTCGTATCGGAGAATATCGATACTCGTATCGGAGAGTATCGGACAATTAAAATTATTTTTTTAAAAAAATAATTACCGATACGTGTCGGATACTTCTCCGATACACGTATCAAAGAAGTATCGGGAAAATAATATTTTTTTATGATAGAAATTGAGGAGATAAGACTGATACAATTTGTGTTTCCTCTTAAATAGTGAATGTTAGAGTATGATGTTATTGACAACCATGTGTTTTTGGATGGTGTATGATGTTTTGTTTTTGGATAGTAATAATTATCCTTTTTGGGTAGTATTTAATTGACTTGAGATATGTAATTGTCACTTGTTTGTCTAGTTTGAGTAATTTGAATGTTAATTTATTATCTTTCTCAATTTTTGTTATGTTTATATATTGTATTTGTGTATTTAATTTTAAATTTATTTTTAAGCAACGTATGGCGACCGTATTGTATCGAAAATTTTAAAAAAATTCTCGTATCGTCGTATCGGTATCGTATCGGTATCATGTCACCTATTGGGGCTTCATAGCTGAAAATTAAAGGCTATAATTAAACAATTAAAAATTAAAAACATATCAATGTTTCCGTTTCGTCGTCTTTCCGTTTCGTCATCATGATTCACTAGGTTCAATGTTGCTTCACCTGTATTAAGAGCTAAACAGTACCATTGAAAGCAAGATACAATTAATTCCCCCACTTTCCTCATCAACTCACACATCTCTCCTTCCATCATTGAAATTTGAAACCCATACCTTATGTTAAAACCAAAACTATAAAAGTTCTTCTTAAACTCAAAAGATTCGTGAAAAATTTGAAACAATTTAATGTATTGCACTTAAGTTTCAATTTTCCCAATATTTTGTTAATCTCGTTCATCTTCACCACATCAGGAAAGTTATTGTGTTTGTCATAGATTGTTGCTGTCAAGGGGTGTCGCCGGCAGTTTTGAATTCACCAGATCTGGAAAGTTATACGTTTCCGGTTTTGAATTCTTGCTGCGTGGTGGTTTATTGAGAAAAGGGGAGGAAATTGCCGCCTTGTGACGGCCGGAAAGGGGCGTCGTTGGCGGTGGCCGCGGAGGAGGACGAGGGTGATGAATGAAAAAGATGAGAGGATCGCACTTTCCTTCTTCTGGTTGTGATATGTTTTTCATTTTTAATTATCTAATTCTAGCCTTTAATTTTCAACCATCAGATTTATTGTTGCCATGTGTCATCAATCTGTGAAAAGAAAAGGAAGAAAAGGAGCTCTAAGAAAAGGAGCATAGCTGCTCTCAACTCGAATCCAAACAGGGTAAAATTTTGTTTTTCTGGTTTATAGGCTTGCAACATGGTTTGTCACCGAAAGAAAAATGATATTATTTTTTACGGCTCAAAATTGGTTAGCAAATGATATAATAATATAAGGGTGGCTTGAAAAAGACTCTGGGTTATAAGAAACAATTGCCTCGTGTGTATAAGTCAAACCAATCAGTCAGCAGAGAATTAAAGCAAGTTCTAGAAAATAAACAAGTACACGGTACTCTCATAGTAGATCGAAAGAAAGTAGTAATACTGTTCTGAACTATTTGGCTCAAATCCTCACTTGGCTTAGGCATCTGAAGGTTGAACATTTATCTTGCAAACATTACCTTTGTCACCCGTCTCGTTGTCTCTCGAACTTCCGCGCTTTTTGAGCAATCACCTTTGGTGTTCCTTGTATAAAGGCATGGAATTCAGGTCATCCAAATCTAGTTATTACGTCACTGGAACTTTGCATATAACTTTTAACATGCACTAGATAATAAACAAGCAAACAGTTATTGCATTTTTTTTAGTAAGCATAGGGGTCTGTCAGCAAATGACATTCATTATATAGATGATAAACTACTAAGATACAAAGATAGAAGGGAACAACGGGAATTCTCCATGACTTACTGACCGCCTTGGTTGATGATGCACCAGGTGTAAAGAATATAGGGTTCAGCTCCCTATTCAACAGGTCCATGATATCTGAGTATTGACCTGCATGTGCCTTCTCTGAGTCTGATATGCAACCTGCTGCTGCTGTGGGTTTGTTACCCCAAACTTTGAATTTTTGTAACTTTGTAGTGTCCACCCCAAACTTAGAATGATACTAAATTCTGGTGGTAGTTCTTCCTTTCCGTGTCTCATTCTCAAGAGATCGTCTCTCCTTTACTTGGAACTTGAGACATTGATCAAAGATGTGTGTAAAAGTCTTGATAAAAATCTGGAGTTTGTTTTTATTTTTTCTTGGGTGCAATGGTGGTGAATTTGTGATCTAATGGCTTTATAGAAGTTTTGGGGATTGAAGGGTAGGAAAAATTGTGGAGTTTTTATTTCTGTGGTGATGGATGAATGAATAGAAAAGAAATGATGATGGTGAATTTGAAGGCTTAGAAATGTATGGTTAATGGGTTGGATGGTGTAAATGTTGCAACCAGTGTTTCTTTTTGTAACTTCCAAACTTTCATCGTGTCATCAGCAGTTTCATTGCAAGATGGCTGTTCCAATGCCATGTTTTTCAAAAGTTTTTATTTTCATCGTGATACAGTAGGAAATTTGTTACACGATTGGCTTTGGAACAACTCTTTTAAAATCCTTTCTGGGCATAAAAATTTTGCAGTCCTTCCCTTTTGAAAACATATCTTAGTAGTTTTGAAAATTTATCTAATTTGAAAAACTTAAAAATGCGAGAACTTAAATGAAAGCAATAAAAATGCCTTGGGTTGCCTCCCAGGAAGCGCTTCTTTAAAGTCATTAGCTAGACGTCAAAAGACTGTTAGGGTGTCTTATATGAGAGATGGAATATATTATCCGTCTTCTTCCTTTTCTTTGTTAAGAATCCCAGGAATTTGAGAAACAGAGAATATTGCTTCCATACCCTCTTCAGCTTGACCGTAGCGAACAAAGCACAAATCATATCAATGACTCTATCTATTTCGGCTTTTTCTTGGGCTTTGTTGCTATTGTTGGAGATCTTGCTCTTGAATCTTCATTGGTTGGGGTTCAACTTCCCTATAGAAATCTTCATCCCGAACACTTGACGCGTTGCATTGGTCTGTTTCTATTTCAACCAATTGTTTCTTTTGATCTTCTTTTTCATCATGTGCTTCTTCCTTACCGTCCGTTCTTGGCACAATTTCCTCTTGTTCATTCTGCATAAAGAATTGTTTCCCGGTTGCGGTTGGTTTTGCAAAGAAGATAGGGATTTCCTCTGGCACATCATCTATAAGGACAAAGTCCAATTTCACCTCCAGGCCAATGACTTTAATAGGCACATGTCTTAAGATTCTGCCTAGATAAATTTCACTGTCCTCGGCTAGAGTAAGGTACGTGTCTATGAATTCCTCGGCTAGAGTTGAAATCACAAACCGCTCCATCAATGTCCACTTCCCCAATAGAACAAGGTATTGAGAGACATCTAGGGTCTTGCCAAGGTTTCCTTGAGAGCGTTACCTCACATTCTTTAATGAAGGATCTCTTCTCTAGTGGTGAACTATATTCTAACTTCCTTAAGGCTTCCTTAAATCTTTCCACGTCTTGGGCCTTTGACGCCTTACTTCTTGAGGTTTCAGATGGTACTTAATTAACCTCAAGGTCTCGACTTGCATCCCCCGTGGACTCCTCTTTGCCTTCTTCGATGTTAGTTTCCAGAATAACCAATTGTTCATCTTTGTCCCCTGCTACTAACATGACTCAAAGAAACATATTAGTAGTAAAGCACAATTAAAAAGATAAATACCGTATGAGATCAAGACAAGATTTTTCAAAAAGTTTTATTTTTTTGTTGTTTTTGCAAGTCTATCTCTACAGGGATTCCCAGGTAAGGGAGGTGGATCACAAAGATCGCTTAAATACCAAGCCTTGTCCTAGCCAGAATCTCTGTAGATTTAAATTTGCAACATATTTTTATACAAAAAAAAAATCTTATTTTATTTTTATTTTTTTATGTATATATATATATATATATATATATATATATATATATATATATATATATATATATATATTCCAAAAGGGTGCTTAGCAAAGAGCTAGAGCACCAAAATATATATAACTAAAGAGAAATGACAAATGGAGGGGACCAAACCAAAACTCCATTAACAAGATAAAATCCTAAAATTGGACAAGCCCAATTTGTTCTTAGACAAAGCATCACTAATGAAATCAGGAGGTGTGTGCCAAAACCTAATAGAGAAAAGCTGAAGACCATGGTTTGCTAAAGAGTCAGCAGCAGCATTGCCTTCCCTATAGATGTGAGAAACAACAAAATTCATTTGCTTGATCAAGATTAGGGCATTGTGCCATCTGTTTCTTAAGGACCAAGAAACCAACTTGTCTGGATTCTTAAAAGCTGAGACCACTAGCTCTGAATCTGTCTCTAACTAGAGATTTAACCAGTTCATACTATGAGCCACCTCTATAGCTCTCAAAGCCCCTTGAAGCTCAGCAAGATAGGAAGAAGTGAAACCAAGAGGCTCAGAGAAACAAAGCAAACAGCTAGCATTAATGTCTCTGAACAAACCACCACAGGAAGCCTCACCAGGGTTACCTTTGGCTGCACCATCTATATTACACTTTATACAATTTAAAATAGGAGGATTCCAAACAACTTCAATAACAGTATTCATTCTAGGATGATGAATGGTGACATTAAAATTTTTCAGAATTGTGAAGTCTCTAATAGAATTTGAAGCAACTTTCTTAGAATTATTACCAGATAAAGCAGTGTTAGAGGTGATCAAAGAAATAGCAGTGCAAACAGAAGTTTTCTTATCCTCAAACCTAGCTTGATTCCTGACAAACCATATAGTGTTTATCAAATTGATGATGGCAGCAGTAATAGTGGTTTTATACTGAGGGGACCAATTCAAATCAATTAATTTCCACAAGTCTTCAATGCAATTAAAGTGTAGGGTTAGCTCTAAACACCTAACTAACCAAGACCAGAGCTGTAAAGCAAACTCACACTCAAAGAAAAGGTGCAGAGAAGATTCTATGTGCTTGCAGCAGAGAGAACACATAGAAGGAAGATAGCAACCTCTAATGAGAAGATTTTCATCTGTAGGAGCTTTGTTATGCATTAATCTCCAAACAAAAAGAGATTTGGATGGAGGAATATCACAGTTCCAGATTACCTTGGCCCAATGAAGATCTTGAAACTGAGGAATTTTGAAGGAATCTGAGTGAATCCAAAGGAGCTTGTCTTCAGGATTATCAAGAGGAATAATCACCCTTTGAATCAGAGAGCCAATGTTGAAGCTTTGAAGAAGCTGAGGAGGAAAATTCCAAGCCCCATTGAAGATATAATCACTTACAGTTGAATGTAAGTTCTGACTTATGTGAGAAGGGATATTAAAAAAGTCAGCAAGAATGAAGCCACCCCAATTATCATTCCAGAAATTAATGTCCTTACCATTGCCTAAGAGCCAAATAGAATTCTCCAAGATGACTGAGTACTCTTCTTTGACACTACTCCAGATGGAAGAGTAGATATGGTGCTGTATCATTTTCTTACCTCTAAAAACTCTATCTCTAAGCAATCTTGCCCAGCTGCACTGAGAATGAAGAATGGACCAACACAACTTGAGATTTGAAGCTTTATTCAAAGCAGAGAGAGATCTCAAATTCAAACCACCTTGAGCAATAGGCCTGCATAACTTCTTCCAAGACACAGTTACCAACTTCCTCTTGTCAGGGTCTCCATTCCAAATAAAATTTCTAATGTTTTTCTCCACTTCTTTGATCAAGGAAACAGGCCAAGAATAAAGAGTAATGATGTAAACCATCATACTCTGAATAATAGATTTAACTAATTGAACTCTACCAGCAATTGAGAGCAAGGAAGCTTTCCAAGCTGACAATTTCAACTTAATTCTGTCAGCAACAGGTTGTAAATGAAAGGTTTTAGGCTTACCTTTGAAAATAGGCACACCTAAGTAAGAATAAGGAATAGAACCCAATCTGAAATTGAGAAGCTGCACAATAAGATTCAATTTTCCTTGTGTTATGGATCCTGAGAAGATTGTTGATTTAGCATTGTTTATCCTCTGACCTGATTCCATAGCATAGGAATCAAAAAGGTCTTTGAGAGCCTTGAGACCAGCTAGCTTACCTTTGCAGAAAATCATTAAGTCATCAGCATAGAAAGTGTGAGAAGGAACCATGCAATTCCTAGTACCCCTAATGAGATCCAGCTTGCCATCAGACACCAACTTTGTGATACTTCTACTCAGAACATCCTCAGCAATACAAAATAACAATGGTGATAGAGGGTCACCTTGTCTAACACCTCTAGAGCAAGTCAAGTAACCCTGTGCCTTACCATTTATGGAAACTGAAAAGAAAGTAGATTGAAGGATGACAAGAATCCAATTGCAAAAAATATCATTGAAACCAAATTTTCTAAGAACATTTAACAGAAAAGGCCACTCTAAGGTATCAAAAGCCTTTGAAATATCAACCTTCAGGGCCAAGCTACCTCCATATGTATATATATATATATATATATATATTTTTTTTTTTTTATAAAGATTTTTTTATTTTTTATAATTTTCTTTTTATTTTTTATAAATATTTTATTTTTTATATCTACAAATTCCTAAAGTTAGCTTAACAACTTCGTCTACACCGTCCCCGACAACGGCGCCAAAAACTTGACTACGGTCTGACAACTGTACCAGTCTGTCGTCGAGTAATAACTCACACTCTACTGAGTAGAATGAGTTCGTATCCACAGGGACAACGCCTAGGTTACAAAGCTTATTCTAGGATTGTTTTGAGATTGCCTCCGCTTTGATTTTAGGATTGATTAATTTTATAAAGTAATTAAGTTTGATTGAGATGAGAGAAAGGTAGGTTAAGTGCATCGAATCCCTCCTTAAGTCCTGCTGGGTAACTTAAGCCATATCGTTGTCTAATCCTTTTTAATTATTGCTGAACTAATATAAGTAGTAATAACCGCGTACGATAATTATCCTAATTACGAGTATTGAGAACCTTAATACTAGATAGAAACCTCGTGTTGGACACGTTGTCACATTCCTATACTAATTATTAGATTCTGAAGATGTAGTCAATTAAGTTTGGTTGCATTAGTTCCTTAACCCTTAACCACTAGTGTGACTAAGCTATTGTCTCATTGATCGGGGTTTGTTGCCGGTTTTGAAGCACAATACTAGATATCACTAACCCTATTCAGGTTAGCTGCCGACCCTTGGATAAATCCTAGGCTTAAGACACAATACTAGGTATCACTAACCCTATTTAGGTTAGCTGCCGACCCTTGGATAAATCCTAGCCTTAAAGCGCAATACTAGATATCACCAACCCTAAAGGCGCTTCCTAATTGCGTATATCAATCAGGTTACGTAATAAAAACATAGACAATAGAATAACTAAAACTGAATAAACAATTATATAAATTTTTAAACCAAATTACATAGTTCCAGCATTCCTAAGGGAGTTCATGTAACGCCCATATTAATTTAATTTCTTTTAGTTACTATTTGAGTACTTTCTATGGTGTTATATGACTTTATTTTAATATATACGACGTTATGTGTATAATGTGTGATTTAAATGATGATATGATGTTTTATGTGATATGTGGTGTGTTATTATTTTATTATAAGGATTGTTTAGAAAAATGTAAGAGAAATAAAATTATTTGTGTTATTTAAGATTAAATAGGACTAGAATAATATTCATTTGAGTTAAGGGGGAATAAGTGGAATTAATAGAAATTAAATAAGGAAGTGGGAGGTTAAAAAATAGAAGTCAGAGAAAAGAAAACACTTTCACGTGAAAAAGAGAAAAGAAGGGTTTTGGAGAAAAGGGAGAAGCATCAAGAGAGAAGAGGCTTAGAGAACCAAGAGCAACCGTAGGATTATTCGTTCATCAAACCTAAGGTAAGGGTGGGATTCCTTTCACTAGTTATATATATATATATATATATAATTTCTGAAATTGAAGAATTGCTATTCTTGATTTTTAGGTTTAGAATAGTTTATGATGATTTCTATAATGTGATGATCTGTGTGGTTTGATGCATGATTTTGTGTTGTTTTGGTTGCTATGTTGTATACCTAACCTGTAAACATTGTTCTAATTCGATTTGGGGTTGGGTGACCAAAAAATTGGGTTTTGGGTGAAAAAGAACACTTTTCCCGAGAGCTGCACTGTGACAGCATCTCTGTTTCGCGTTCTTGCGTCTTTTTCACACGTTTCTGTTTTGAACTGGGTTTTGGTGTAAACACGAAAGTTGTAGATAAGGATTCGAGCTTTCCAATGGCGTTGGTTTGACCTCAAAAATGTTTTTAGAACTTGAGTTATCTTCGAATTACTACACGTAGGTCACAGTGAAGTTTCAGCTTCTGTACCCGAATTTGAAATAAAAACTGGTATTGATAGGTACATAATTGGTCTTAGGTGTAAACATGAAAGTTTTAGATAATTGAGTTAGATTTCTGATGGATTTGGAGTGACTAGAAAATTGTTTTTAGATTTTGAGTTATGATAAAAATAGTCCAAGTGGGTCTTTAGAAAACTTTAAGAAAAATTAGCATAACTAATCCCAAGTTAGTCCAAAAACTTATGGTTGGCTTCCCAACCTCAAACTTAAGTATTAGGGATTTAATTGAAGTATTTTATGAGTATTTGGCTTATGTCATGTTGATCAAACTTGATTTGCTTTTGAAGAATGTTCTGGTTTGATACGAATGTAATTGATTAATGTATATGTGCTAAGTTGATATCCTTGAATGATTTGAGTATTGTGTCGGTGTTGTCAAAGTTTGGGAGGGTGGTTCAAAGAGCCTAGGCACAATTATTATTGTTGTCGAGTCAGTGTAAAGTTGTTAACTTGTTTAAGTTATAAATGGAGTCCATTGCATATGCATAAAAGTGGCGATGGAGCTTTTGCTCAAAGTGGCGATGAAGCATATTAATGCTTAAAATATGGTACCACATGCATGATGTCTAAGTGTAGTGTTGCATTGTCAGGTCGTGTTGTCGTGAAGTCGTTTAAGTGATGATGTGATGATGATAGTGTTAATTTCGTGGCGTGAATATGATGAATAAAAGTGGTGAAATTGTGATATGCTTTACTATGATAAATGCTATCTATTATGATGCTTTGTTTATGTTGAAATAATGCTATCTTGCTAGGATATGATTAAAGTGATGATTTCATGTTGTTTATCATTAATTATTGAATTATATGATATATATTATTGACTGTGTTTCTCACCCCTTCTGCTTGAAAATGTTGCCCTTCGTATGGGTAACTTGCAGGTGATCAGGCTTAGGTGCGTACTTGAGGATTCCGTTGTGTGAGGTGTCTTGGGATGCTCTGATACGTAACGGGATGTGGATATTTGTTATTTGTTTCTATCCTTTACGTATTGTTTAAGAATTAACTATTTACGAATTGGTTGTTAAACATTTTATGAGATTTCTGATGAGGCCTTGTGCCAAGACCTTCTAGAAGGGATTTATTTGATGTTGAACTATCCTTGAAAAAATTTGGATTTTAATTTATGAATTCCGCTGCCATATTGAATAATGATGAGGAATAAATTATTATTCATTTTTGTTTAGTGATTTTATGATATGTGACATCCTGAATGTGTTAAACTCTGATAATATATGAAATTTTTATGTTGGAATTTTCGGGGTGTTACAGTTCATCTCCTCACCTAACCCGGAGAAGGTTTAGCTACTAAAATGCATACTTATATTACAAGAATAAAAGAAAGCATAAAAGAAAACCTAACCTTATATCTTCTCCTCCTTTTCCTCCAGAGAGTAGTATTTCTCTCCGTTTCTGAATGAATAATTGTGAAGGAGGAGAGCTATATTTATAGTTTTTAGGACTTGGGCTGCAAAACACATCGTACTGCGATGGACCCATCGTACTACGATGTGTAGATTTTCTTCAAAAATATAACTGAAGATTCTGTTCTTTTCTTGTGCGCTAAGTTTTTCTTCCATCGTGCTACGATGGGTGCCATCGTGCTACGATGCTTGGATTTCTTTCAAAAATATAACTTGTGCTGTCTTGGCTAACAAGCAGCTCCATCGTGGCACGATGGGACTGCAAAATTACGTTTTTGCTTCAACACCAAAGTTGTAGATCTTCGTCTTAGCTTTCCAACACAACTGACCGCGTCTCAATCCGATACTCGTAGCTCAAGTTATGGTCGCAGACTGAAAGTTGCACATTTTCTTCCTTTTAGCCTCTTTTTATGCATATTCTTCAATTCTTGACTTCTTGGACAAGTAGCTTCACTTATTTTAGGTTTTTGCCTTTTAATTGGTCTAAAACTAATACTAAACTAATAAAAAATAATACTAAAAAATCATATAAATTACTGTCATCAGTTATCAAGCCTATATGTTAGATATGATTGGGAATCATAACCAACTTGTTTGGATAAAGATTAAAATTGAATCTTTATCTTGTGGAGTTTGTTTTAAAAAAGATTTGTTTTAATAACTAACTTGTTTGGATAAAGATTAAAATTAAATCTTTATCTTGTGGAGTTTGTTTTAAAACAGATTTATTTTAATAACTAATTCATAACGATTTGCGATAAGTAGAAATCTGAAGACCTACACATCTATGAAGAGAGACTCAGGGCTAAAGTGAAAAGCACTTGCAATAACTGAAGATTGTGAGTTCGAAACCTTGTACCCATTGTGCAAGGATATAGTAGCTTCTAAAGCTTAGGTTCTAAGGTTTAGTTGCTTGACGACTATTGAATGGTTTATTCAACACCATTGTTATACGACGAAGAATAGTTCCGTCACTTGAGATTAGTGATCAGAGAGAAGTGAGTAGGTTCTCATTTCCAGGGGAATGAGCTCTTGGGTAGAAAAACACTATGATTAAGACAAAGCATACACATCATTGGGTTTTTTTTCTGTGTGTTGTAAGACTAAGTATTAATTCGGAGTAATGAGTTTCCTTTCCTGGATTGGTTTCCTTGAGAGTAGGTGTGATTTGCATCGAACCGGGTTAACAATTACTTGTGTCGTTATATCGCTTTTATTTACTTCAATACTTTTATTATTGATCCTGTCGACCAATTGTCGAACCAATTGTCTAAGACATCTGGTCTGCTACTTAAGTTGTCTTAGACATTTTGTACGACATCTATCCTGCCAGAGAACAAAATTTCACCTATTTTTTAAGATGTACCCTAACTTATATTTTGACGTAAGCTTGTATAAAAAGGACCAAAACAGACTAAAATAAAAAATGATAAAAAACTAAATTGTTACCTAAATTGATGTAATTTTGCCTACTTTTTAAGATGTTTCCTTTTTGCTTTTCTATTTTCTCCACTACAGCATTTTTCACTTTCAGCTGTAATGTAAAAAAAGAGAAAAAACAATTAATGTTATCAAAATGCGATAAATATTGTGTAAGAAGTAAATAAGGAAATTTGAAAAGGAGATAAAAATGGTTTACCACGTGCAATTTGCGTTGTATCAAGAAATAGGGAAAGAAGGATTATCGCAATATTAACAAATTTGATAATTTTATCCATTTCAAATTTTAGCATGTATTAAACAAAATTATATTTTATCACTTTTTGATTTATATAGCTCATATGTTCTGCTTCAATTAAATAGGTTTTAGTACTTACATAAAGACTTTTGATTTTTATATTAGATGTCTCTGAAGCACTTTGATTTTTATATTAGATGTCTCTTAAACACAACAATGTGTTAATTTGCTTCTTTAACACCTTTTTGATTTTTATATTAGATGTCTCTTAAACACAACAATGTGTTAATTTGCTTCTTTAACACCTTTCGTAAGGAGGTCAAGTACAAATTTACAAATGAAAATAATTCATTCTTAATTTTTTAACAAAATTTCATTATTTTATAACCTTTCATGATATAAAAAGAGGAAAATCTCAAAATAAAAATAATATTGTTTGTAACACCCTAAGTTAAAGGACTAAACTGTAATTTTGCCTATTTTTGAAGATGTTCCATAACTTATATTTTTTTATGTAGCAAAGTTTTTCAATAGAGGAGGGGGGGGGGGGGGGGGTTGAATTGTGAACCTTTAAAAATGACCTATTAAAAATTAATAGACAAACACTTTGACAAAATAAAGTGTTAGAATATTCTGAGAACGTTTGTTAGTTATAAATGGTAAGGCAGACAACGTTCTGAGATCAATCTCAAAATAATAGAGCAAGCAAATAAATAATATTGTGTGTGTTGTGATTGCATAAATATAAAGAGATAAGGGAAGAGAGAAACACACAATAATTTATACTGGTTCACCCCTTAACTTATGGGTTATGTCCAGTCCTCACGCTCCTTGTGAGTTTATCCACTATGAGATGCTAATGCTCCCAAAAGTACAATGTTCTTCTTGCAATCTTCAACCAAGATCCCTTTAAACCCTACAAGCTTAAAGATACACAGTCCTCCAGACTAGTAAGGGTATTCCAAAACACTCAAACACTACAGCCCTATTGACTTGAGTAATCCTTTTACAAAGATGATGATAAAGTTCAAAGCTTTTGATCCGCTGTTGCACATGGGTCAAAAACGAGTTCTAAAAGGTAGTTTAGGAAAAGCGACACTCGAGTATCGTATCACAAGGACCCTTGATTGATTTACCAATATTAGAATCAGATGAAAAACTATAAATTTGGGGGGTTTCGGTTTTGAGAAAAATAGTTGAAAAAGAGTAAGAAATTCAATTAATTAAAGACGATCGATTCATTGGTTTTAGGCAAACTTCGTTCATTATATATCCATCACGGGTTACTCATATATTCATCCAAATGTCTATGCTTGGATGGTTACTAAACTAATTAAACAAGCGATAATCAGATTCGTAAGAATTCATTCGATTAAGCAAGGAATGTGTTCAATCAACAATGGGCAATGAACAAGCGCCATTAGAACACGGTTGATATCATTACAAAATTCGGCCAGCCCTTTTGCTAAGCGCAAAAGCTTATATAAATTCTTATTCAAATTAATTTAAACAAGCGGAAAACTAATTCGAATAATCTCCACGGTATAAACTCATCACAAAATAATTAAGCATCATTAGCAATGAAATTCATACAGAATAAAGAGACATGAATTGATACAAGACAACATAAACATGTAAATGAAATTATAATTAGAATCCGAACCTCAGGAACACATGAACAAAGTTTCCGTATACCAACGAATCAACCTATGATATTATTTCTCCATGAAAGGAAAACGCAGCTTCTGTTCTATTTGTGAAAACAAAATGTGACCATCCACTTTGCTGCTTTGAGTTAATAAATAGAGGAAAAATTGAAGCCAAAAAGTCATGGGCTCAAATTACAAGTTTTGGGCCAAAATTATTTAATCTAAATAAAGTCTGAAACTTCATCGAATTATTAGAGACTATTGCACTCTGAAACAGATTCTCCACTGAAGATAAATGTTGTAGCTTTGTCTCTTATCTTTCCAATGCAACTGACCGCGCCGCAATACGATACTCGAAGCTCCAATTATGAATTTATTCCCGCAGACTGCTAATACTGAAAAATAAAATATGAAAATAAAATAAAGGCTAAATTAAACTTAAATCTAAAAACATAATAAAATAGTAAAAATATTATCACAAACTAGAGAAATGCCTAAGTACAATATGAGAAGAATGTGCATCTAAATGCACTGATCAAATTCCCCCACACTTGAACTTTTGCACCCCTGAGCAAAATTTAAGAAAAAGACTTCAAAAAGATGGAAGAGAAAGAAAACAAGGCATAATGCAAAGTCACAAGCAATCAACACATTCCAAGATTCAAGGAGTATAACAATCATGAACAACATCTTAAAACATGTGCAATGAACAAGGTGGCTATAAGACTAAAAAGTGCTTGAAAAATGATAGAACCTCACGGAATATTTGTATAAAGTGCACTCAATCACTCAATCACTCAAAAATGGAGTGTCAGGGACAGTGTTTACGCTCAAAGCACATCATCAAAGTTAGCACTGCCATAGGCTTGACAAGCCTCTACCGTCCCCAAAGATGGAGGACATCCACACAATGAAACACATGCACACAAAGATCAAAAGGTCTTTATTAAGGTTGTAACGGGGCCAAGGTGAAGGTGGTGTAACCTAAGGGAAACTAGGCTATAAAATCTAAGAAGATAAAGAAGCATGAAATTCAATTGAATATTAATAAGCATGAGGGTTAATGGAGCTCAACAAAGTGCAGTGACATAGTAGAACATGTCAAATCAACTCAAAATATTTGAACTAAACAACATAACTCCTTCACATCCTAAGATATTTTTCTTTTCACACCTTGAAATCCAAATTTGTGTATATTTTTCTTCTTTTCTATATTTTTTCATACCAACTAAGCATCATACCAACAAGACATTTCCCTTTCACAATTCATATAAACATTAGAACCAAATTTTGAGCACCCCCACACTTATCATAATTAAAATTCAAGCTCTTTATCCCCTAGATTGGGACACAAAAAGAATGGATACAAACAAAGGCTTAATCGGCTTGTAATGAGCTATAAAACCAAGAATGGGAATAAAAGGCTCAAAGGGGCTTAACAAGGGATAAAATATCAGGGTAAGCTTATTTGGCTAAAAGTAGCTTATGAAAGAAAATTGCCTAGATCATTTCAGTACATGCATGTGAAACAAGTGCTTCAAGAGTCAAGTCAAGTTCTAGAAGTAACTAACAATATGAGTGAACCACACTAGAAACAACGAATTGCTGGAGGTTCAAAGTCTCACAAAGTTTCAATGTTCTATCACAAATGACGCACAATCTAGTATCAATTCAACTCATCACACGACACAAGCAAAAATGTTATCCATATCATGACATACACCTCTAGGCCTAGAACAATGAAACTACTCATAACAGTTGCATGCATGCCAAAAACTTTTTTTTTTTAATTTTTTTTTTATATCTTGATTTTTTTTTTGATTTTTTTTTTTAAAAGAAAGACTAAAATTAAAAATAAAATAAAACAACTAGATGTAAATTGTTCCCCCCCACACTTAAATCAGACATTGTCCGCAATGTAAAAATAAGTATATAGTGAGAAAAAGGAAGGAACACACCCGAGAGTTTAAGGTGTAGCAGCTGTAGCTTCCATGTCTACTGGTTCACCCCTTAACTTATGGGTTACGTCTAGTCCTCACGCTCCTTGTGAGTTTATCCACTATGAGATGCTAATGATCCCAAAAGTACAATGTTCTTCTTGCAATCTTCAACCAAGATCCCTTTAAGCCCTACAAGCTTAAAGATGCCCAGTCCTCCAGACTAGTAAGGGTATTCCAAAACACTCAAACACTACAGCCCTATTGACTTGAGTAATCCTTTTACAAAGATGATGATAAAGTTCTAAGCTTTTAACAAACTCACCAAGTTAGAAGCTTAGAGAAATAAAACTCTCAATTCACTCAAATGATTGTATACTAATCCTAGTATAGAATTATAGAAAAGGAGTGAAAGAGATCAAAGAAGAGCTTAAGAGAATAGCTTGTATGATGTTTACAAGTTCGTAAAATTGTGATGAAAGCTCTTGCTCTTCAAAGTCACCAAGAGGCTCTATTTATAGCTGAGATATGTCCTTGCATTGCTTGGTGATAAAGTATAGCCGTTTGTAACATATATATGCTTGAAACTTCTTCAATAAGATGACACCACATTAAATTCAAAAGTTGATGGGCTTGAGAGAACATTGTGAGAATGTTCTTGAATCTGAGCCTTGTCTTTGAATCTCAAAGGATGGTGGTAGATGAGCTGGCAGTGAGTTGTGGATGATTCAAATCATCTTGTTCAACAAGAAAAGCCGTTGTTGATCTTTTAGGCACGTGAAAACCACCTGTCCATGAGTTTCAATATTTAAATGTTAAGAGCAACATTCTCCAAGAACGTTCTCCAATCTGGGTACATGATGAACCTGTTCTTCAAGGAAAATTTCTCACTCGTGTGAGATGCCAGCTGCTGAGGTTCAGGTGTGTAGCTTCATAGTACACTCAACATTGTTCACTTGTACTTGATGTCCCAAAAGTCTTTGGAGAGAGAGATAAGCTTTATGGGAGAATGTTCATTTAATATTTGCATGAAGTACACCTCCGCTCATAGTTCCAAAAGTGTTGTGCAAATCTGATTGGACCATGAAAAATCTGGCTAAGATCAAATAAACAGCTTGTGATCTTTGTCTCTTGAATTAACACGATTTGCACATGGTTATTCCTTAACCTTGGCCAAAAGGGAAAGCTTCATATTTCTTCATAAATATTCCTTGCCTTATTTAATATGTGAACTGTTGTGATCTTGTGAGTTACTATCATGAAAAGTGTTTCTTTGTCTTTGTACAATGTCCACTTTAAATAAAAAAGTGATTTCTCTTTGGAGCTTTTGTTCTTGATCAATATGAGCGTGAATTTCTGAGAACGTTCTGAGATCGTTCTCCCAGTTGTGTTCTTATTCAAAATAAAATGAATAATCTTAATATAAATTGCTCAATTAATCCTGTCTTATTAAAACACTCACAAGCACTTGTTAGATAACAAAAAGATCAGAATTACATTAAAATATAATCAAGATATTTGTTATCTTTAAAACATCAAATTGGAATTTTGCCTCAACAAAAATAACGTAAAAAAAATATATAAAGAACTAAATTGTTACTTGCAATTAAGTTAAAGGGTAAAAAATTAATGTGATTTTGCCTATTTTTTAAGATGTTCCCTTTTTGCTTTTCTATTTTCTCCATTCTATTTTCTCCACTACAACATTTTTCAATTTCAGACAACGGTTTTTAGGGCGTGGAGTATGCCGGCGTTGCCTATTCAGAAATGCAACAATTTTTTAGTTATTTGCAACAATTTAAATGGTTGCCTAATCATATAAAAAGGCATCGGATTCAGCACAAGTTTTAGGCGTCGGTTTTTAATATACAACACTAAATAACCATTGCCTACAGGTTCAAACCATTGTTTCAATATTTATATATTTAACTAATGCCCCGGGAACACTGTTTAACTAAGTATACCTTAAAAATATAAATTCAACAACAAAGTTTTTAAATGATTTTTTTTTCTTACTAGACGGGTGATGACTTCACATCATTACTATGTTCTAACCACATTTGAAGGCATGTTTAAGTAGTATTTTATATGTTTTTATACAAGAAATAAACAGAAAAATAATCGTTACAAGATTGCTTGAAGCACAAGAAAAAAAAGAAGAAAGTTGAAGAAAATCAGCACAATTTGCATCATGACATATGCCCGGTATTTTGACCATATCTAGAGTTTCGTAACTCGGAATGATGCGGGGTTTGCGGAAAATGAAAGCTAAGATCAAAAGCTACAACTTTCATGAAGGAAAAAAAATCATTTGTCTCTGCTTGCGGCGCTAGGAGCGGCGCACAGCGCGGGCTCGTAAACCTAGGCCTATAAATTTAGATTTTCTCTCATTCTAGGACAGTTCGTGACGGCGAGAAAAAAGCGATTCTTGAGAGCAAGTCAGAGTCAAGTTTTCCTTATTTTGTAATGAATTCTTCTACTATATTTATTGTTATTCCTTTAATTATGAGTAACTAAACTTCATTGATTGGGTCCATGGGGATTCCAATTGCTATTGTTCTTGAACCATGTGGTTTCATATGATGTTTTAATGAATTACGAAGTTTGTTTCAGTGAATTATTCCTTGCTCTTAATGCTTTACATTCTTTGGCCAATTGTGTGATGATTCTAATTGTTTGTTTGCTAAGAGATTATAAATAAATTAATCGACCTAGGAATAATTATTCAATTAACCTTCGCTTAAGAGATTTTGGTTTGTTAATTGAGAATTCTTAGATTAACGTGCGAAAACCTCAATTGATCATAAGTCACCTAAGAGATTAGGGGTATGTGATCAAGGGAGAGGGTTATGTACCAAGAGATTGAGCATAGCTATTTTGTTAATCGAATCGTGGAACTATACTTGTAATTCGTTACTGCGCGTGTACCACCAAGACAATAGTAATTGGATGAACCGAACGACTCAATCGCTTTCTCATCTTTAAGTCAAAACCCAATTTCTTGCCGTTATATGTTTTTAAACCTAAGTCTGAAAAACCCTCCCTTTAATTGCAACTTTACTCTCGTGTGACTTCAATTGCTTGTGTTTGATTCCAAACAATCTCTGCGGAACGATAAAAATTAAAACTTACTTTGGCACTTCGTCAACGGGTATTTCTAATTTGAAGCTCAATCTCTTTCCAGGCAAAGCTGCAGAAAATAAAAATCTTTTTAGATTAAGTATATAATACATAATTTGTTGCATTTTTAACTTGCACTTCTCAAAAGGCATATTTTTAGGAATTTCAAATCGGTAAAAATTATAAAATACTTTCTTAAAAAATAAAATGAGGGACGAAAAATATATTTAAGTCTTATTATTTAGAAGTAGGGTGGCATGAAAAATATATTTAAGTCTCATGGCAAGGAGTGTAAGAGTCCAAGCCAAGGTGGCAATTGAAGCTGCAGATGGTAAACTCTCAGCAGTCCATGACCAGATATGATTGATTCCTGAAATTGCTGATGCAACACCAACCACTCCAGCCAACAAAGAAATTGTTACAAAGAATCCAGTTGAAGCATTTCCCATTGGGAAGAAAATGGGTGAAAAATGAGCTGGAAGTTGTAATTCCGGACCTGCATAATTTCTTAACAACATAAGTAATAACGAAGAAATAAGCATAGAACGAGTTGCGTCTAGGCTAACACCAACTCATCGCACAATTAGTCTGAAAGTCGAATTCACGCTAACATTCAGCAAAATCTCCTTTGTTTGTTTTTTTTTTGACATTCCAAAATATATGCCAAATGTGAAAGATATGAAATATTTTCTCACCTATAATAAAACCATGATCTATTGCTCTATTCATAGCCCAAGCACCAATGCCTAAAACAATGACATACATGCAAAAATTCAGCCCCAAGTGAACTGTTGCTATTGATTTCATTTGCTCTTTATAAATGTGTATTATGTGTTATTGGATAAAGGAAAATGTTAGTTAGATATATCAAAGAAAAGAACAAGGGGTGTAAAATGTAGTAAGGAAAATTTCTAATCCAATGAATAGGAAATGCATGTTTTTATGTACAATTGAGAGTTTCTTATATGTGAGAAATTGATTAAAAAAAATTTAAAAAATTGGGTTCTTTTCTTGACTAGACTATACTTGTTAGATTAAAATATCCATGTAGGGTTGTAAAGATGATTTTTATACTTCACATACAAGGCAAGAGAAAATATTCTTGATTCTTAGATTAGATGTCTCATATAATTTGCAAGGTTTGTTTAACTTCTATACCTTCTCAACAGGCAAACACCTAAGGGAGTTGTCAATTGTTTGTTCTCCAAGAAAAGTGATATTCTTAGCCATTTAAATTCAGAATATCATGGCACCAAGCTTACACAGTTTCTATTATTTTGATCAAACAATTGATAAAGTCATAATTTATTGTATAAGCTTATACTAAAATTGGAAGCATTCCCTACGACTCTCCTGATCCTTACACTTTGATATTTGATATTCCAAACCACGTGTATTCTTGGAAAACAATATTCTTTTTCATATAATAATATTATTATTTCAAGTTTCATAATATTGATTGATGTTTATATATGTTATAGCTTGGATTAATCACTAATGGAATGAAACTGAATCAATTCCAAACATTAGATCTTGTGACAGTTAAGTTGAGCTTTATCAAGATTAAATAACTTATTTTTGTAGAGACTAATTTTTCAAGTTGGATAAGACTACAATAGACAATAAATCCCTCCTTTTTGAAATAAATTTTGTTATAAAATTGACTTGAAACCTAAATCTAATATTTACATCTTAGGGCCTGTTTGGCCTAGTTTATTTTTGAGCTTTTGCAAATAACTTATGTAATTTTTATGTATTATTATAAGTTTTTTAAGGTAGTTCATGATAAAATAGTTTCTAAAAATTTAAATCGCACTAGTTTAAACTTATAAAATAACATAAAACCTAATTTATATTGCATAAGCCGTTTGCATAAGCTATAAAATAAGCTAGGTCAAACGAATCCTTATAGTCATAAGCTCGGCGTTACTAATTAACAACCCGAACATGTAGTTCAAAATCAAAATAAATAAATAAATAAATAAGAATTTGATAAATTTTTTTTTTGAAATAACAATTTGATCTTAAACCTAACATTATGCAATTTTTTTTTTCTTAGTTTTCATTTTCAATATGTTCCTCAAAATACCTTAATTAATTGCAGTTTTGGTCCCCTTATTTTAAAACTCGATAATTTTGGCATTCCCTATCATAATTCTTAACTATAAATTAACAGCACTTTCAAAATAAAGCGCTATATGAACTTGTTTTCGAAGTACGCTTTGGTCACGAGCAATTACATACGATAGTGCTTTATGGTGAAACCGCTATTAAACATGCACAGTTGATAGCTACCATTTTCAAAACACTATTATAGGCATCAAACTTATAATAACGGTATAAATAATAGCACTTTAAAACGCTATCAAAAGACAAAATAAGCGTTATTAATGGTCTTTTATGCGTTGCCACAACTCTCCTTTGTAGTACCCTTTTTTGTTGTCCTTTGTTGCCATGCTTACAATTATGTCTAATATCAATATAATAGAGTTTCATGCTGATACCGTGTTATGAACTAAAGTAGAATAGCAAGTGAATAGAGAAAGAAATAACTATGTTATAAATTGATCTAAAATAATATGAATAATATAGATAAAGAAGTGAGAGAGATGAGAGAAAGAATAGCATTTGTTATTCACCACTAGGATTAGGGTTACATTATACTGATACATAGTATCTTTATATAGGCAAATTTTATAGACCAATTATATTGGCCAATAACATATATGGATGTCCACTAATAATATTCATAACAGAGCTTAGTTTTATATTAAACTAGAAAACTATATTATCTCGCATTAGCCTATAGAACAAGGAAAATTAACGCTAATTCTTAAGGTCATATTAAATCTATTAAATTGAAGATGATACACCAGTAAAATATTACTTAAAATTTAAATAATTATAATTTTGCAATGAGTTTTAGTTTTTAATATCTAATTTAAAAGGAAACAAAGCATCTAAAAATTTATACCAATATATAGAGAGAATAACCCTTTTCGGTGCAACATTTTTTACTGTCACTTTTGCCCTTCACTCTATTCAAATTTTTGTATTTTTTTAAAGGAAATATTTGTATATGTTAAAAAAAAACTAACTTTCACACAAAAGTTTGTTTTCAGTTTATTTTAGTAAATAAAAAAATATTTCTTTCTTTTTTTCTTTCTTAATAATTAACCGCAACAAAAAAGAAGGTTAAGTAGTTATCATAATCATCATCAATGTATCATCATCTATACTAATCTATATTTATACTTCTATATTAATTTATCTTACTAATACTAATACTTACTAATCTAAATTAGATTAATCCCTAGCAGAGGCGGCGAGATGAATCTCATTCATCTATAACCTCTTGATCCTCTTGTCTTCCTCCTTTCTTCTTGATCGTTCATCATGGCAGCTTTCAATATTCCATGGAAGTGCCTTGATCTTTCCACTGATTCACAGAAAACAACTCCTGCCCTAACTAAACCACAAAAGAGTTTTTCTCAAGCCCTAACCAATGTTTGCGATATCCCCCTCTCACAATTTCCTCAAGCGGTTGTCAGGGGAGATCGTTTAGCTATTGAGATACCGGAGGTTGCTTATGAAGCTGGACTTAATTCCTGCAAACACAATCTTCATGGACGTATTATCTGACCGAAAGGTACCACGCCTTTGACGGTTGTTTCCTTGAAGGCAAAGTTATCCCTAATTTGGAAAGATTTTTCCACATGGGGTGTTATATCCCTTGGCAAGGGTTTTTATGAATTCACTTTCTCAACTCTAGAGGATGTTCGACGCGTAAGGTCTGTCCCTTCTTGGAACCAGAATCCTGGAATGCTCAAGCTCTTTGCTCTGACGAAAGATTTTAACCCTAGGATGCAACACAATACTTCAGCTCAAATTTGGGTGCGTTTTTATGGTCTATCATAGGAATATTGACATAAGAGTATTCTTTTTGCGATTGCTACCAGCGTTGGCACACCGATATGCACTGACTCAGTCACTGCAAAGCCAATGCATGAGAGAACCTTTGGTCAGTATGCACGAATTTTGGTGGATATGGATCTTAGTCTTCCTCTTAGATATAAAGTGTTGGTGGAGAGAAAATGTTTTGCTTTTTTTGTGGACTTGGAATATGAGCACATGCCAGATTTTTGTACTTCATGCCAATGTATTGGTCATAGCTTGGCCAACTGCAGGCGATTGAGTAAGGAAGAGGAATTAAAAGCTGCTAAGGGCCCTATAACAAAGAAGAAGCAGGGAGTGGAGCAAAAACAAACCTATGTACCTGTTCAGAGTAAGGAAGATAAGGTTGAAAGTGTGCGAGAAATTATTCAGGTTCAAGATGAAAGTCAGCACAATGTTGTTGAAGGTCACCATGTTGATATTCCTTCACCTCACATGCCAGGTAAGGAAGTTGTTGAAAATATTAATGACGAAAATAATATAGTGGGATCCTCTCACTCAAGCTCAGGGCAGCACAATAACTCTAATGAGCCTGTGGCTGCCAATTAAACTAGTCCTGTCTCTCAGGGTCCTGTTTTAAGTCTTGTGCCTAGGGCATCCCAAATTCAACAACTAGAGAATCACAATGGCAATGATGAGATATGGAGAGTATTGCTCGGATTCTAGTGACACTTATGTCAATGCTACTCAAGCTCCCTTGGCCCAAACCACTCAACACATTCATATTCATGAGAAGGTGCAGAAAGACATGGAATTCCTTAAAACTTATTGGGCCAACATGGTTGAGGAAGAGGAGAATAATCAAAGGAACATGGAGGAATCTGTTCAACCTATAGAGGAGCAGACTAAGGGTTTTGTTGTTCACTTAACCAAGCAACAAAAGAAGAATCAAAGGAGGACTGTTAGCTCAAGTAGGGACTCATATGCAACTAGATCGAAGGTTTCCCCCAAACCTTCCATATGAAGTGCACATTCTGGAACTTAAGGGGTTTGGCTAACACCCCTACAAGATTAGCTCTAAAAAAAATTATAAACCAACACAATCCAGATTTAGTTTTATTGTCTGAACCTTGGATGAATATTGAAGACCTTCCCAGGAGGTGGTTATTGAACTTAAATCTCAAAGCTTTTGCCTTGAATTCTAGGCATAATCTTTTACCTAATCTTTGGTGTATTTGTAAGGTAAACATCAATCCCATTGTCTTGTCTATAGATGATCAACATGTGTCTTTTACTGTAACCCTAGATGATAAAGTTTTGGCTATTTCTGCTATCTATGCTTCCACTAATTACTTGAATCGAAGACAACTTTGGAGTGCTCTTAATACTCTTTAGGCCCAATATGCTCACCCTTGGTGTTTCATTAGGGACTTCAATGTTATTCTAGGGTCTCATGAGCATAGATGAAGAAACTTGCCAGCTAAGATTCCTATGGAGGATTTTCAATCCTGGACAGATTTTTTCCATCTCTTACACCTCCATACTAGTGGTGCTTTTTATACTTGGAACAATGGTAGAGGTGGATCAAGGCACACTGAGAAGAGGCTTGATAGAGCCATTTGCAATCAACTTTGGGTTGATAATTGTTGTTTCTCTGAGGTTACCATTCTTGTAAAGCACAAATCTGATCATTTTCCCCTTCTCTTGAACTTTCAAATTTTTTCAACCTCCTTTGCATCTAGTTTTAAATTTATGAGAATGTGGTCTAGGCATGAAGATTGTAGAGACCTCAGCTTCTAGTTGGAATACTACTGTGGTGGGCTACCATATGTTCATTCTCTCCCAGAAGCTTAAGATCCTTAAGGGCGGGCTTAAGATTTGGAATAAAGAGAGTTTTGAATGTGTGAAAAACACAAGAAGGGGGGTTGAATTGTGTTTTGGTTAATTTAAAAATTTCTTCTAAGCTTTTCAACTTATCAGATTTCGCAGCGGGCCAAAACCTCAAACACAAACAACTTCTGGTGACGATACAGAAAACAGAGTATGAGAGAAATAAAACAGAGAGAAGAGAGAAGAGATGACACAAGCGATTTTATACTGGTTCCTCTCACAAACCGAGAGTAGTCCAGTCCCCTTGCACTTCCATGGGATTTCACTATAATTACCAAGATTACAATTGCTCAAGCTCACAGCAAGAGACTTCCAATGCTCAAGTAACTCCTTACAAGAGACTTCCAATGCTCAAGCTCACAAGCAAGAGACTTCTAACACAAAACAAATACAATGTTTTGAACAACTGATAAACAATTATCAGAGTTCAGAGAACAAAGAAATACAACTTAATATAACAAGACTGTTCTTAGAATTCTTAAAACAAAACTAAGGTTCAACTACTGACAGGCCAGAAGTTGAAAACTAATGTCTTGAATTTGAATATCAACTCAAGTTGTATCTAAGTTAAAAATAGCTCTTTGAAAATTAGCAGAATAACAGCTCTTTGTTCGTAGTTGTGTTGTATCACGTCTTCAAATCCTTCCTCCTTTTATAGGCGTTGTTGGAGCGTCTTGAATTTGAGCGGATACTGATGAAAGCAGCTAGGTAGTACTGTACTATTGTTTTCGTTTGAAATGTGCTTATTCAAATCAAGTAAAGATCAACTTCTGGTCCTTGATTACGAATATTCGCCCAAATCAGGAAAACAAAGTTAGTACAATAGTACAAACTTCATTGTCAAGAGAATAACGGTCTGAATTGAGTTCTTCCGCCTCTTCAGATTCTTTTCCATATAGATGATAGTCGTTAAGAAAATGGAATGTTCTTTGACGTCTTCTGCTGTTTCATCATCATCAAAGTTTGCAGATAATTAATGATCTTTTGATGACTTTATCTTCTGGTTGACTTTGACTAGCAACTTCTGTGGCTTCAACTTCTGTGTTACCTTCAGAACTTGCATTTTCCCAACTTCTGGGGATACTTGAAACGTAGCAACCAGAACTTCAATCTTCTAGTGTATAATAAATTTTAACTTGTATATCTGCACACTAGAGTAAATTATCAGTATTCCCTATTGTATATTAATACTATTGTTATCATCAAAACTACTTGGGTTATGTCAAAACCAACTTTGTTCCAACAAGTTTTAGTAATGTGAATGAAGCAGTTAATGTAGCTGAGCAAGCTCTTCACCAAATTCAGGAGAAAATTCAGCTCTCAGGTCCTTCTGATGCTTTGCTAGCTGAGGAAAAGGCTGCCAATTGTGTTTATCAAGAATCCCTTAGTAGGCAAGAATTATTTTGGCAGGAAAAGGCTAAGGTGAATTGGCATTTGACTGAGGACAGAAATACCAAGTATTTCCATAGGCTTGTCAAGATTAGACAATCCACTAAAAACATCACTTCCCTTCAAGCTGGTGACACTGTGCTAACTGACTATATTCATATTGTCTCTTATTATAAAAATTTGTTCTGCCCTAAAATGATTTTGTAGGAGCCTGTGCTTATAGATACTGTTATTCCAAGGCTTGTCACTGATGATGTTAATGCAGTTCTGACTATGCTCCCTTCCCATGATGAAATCAAGGCTGCAATTTTTGCCCTAAATGTGGACAGTGCTCCTGGGCCGGATGGTTATGGTGCCTTCTTCTACCAACATTACTGGGACATTGTTCAAAGTGATGTTATCAATGCCATGGTTGAATTCTTCACCAAAAGCTGGATTCTGCCTGGATTCAATTCAAATACCATTGCTCTTATTCCCAAATCTGCAGATGCTACTCCTATTGAGCAATATAGACCAATTGCTATGGCAAATTTCAAGTTCAAGGTCATATCCAAGATCATTGCTGATAGGCTTGCCTCCATAATGCCAGCTATTGTTTCAGAAGAGCAAAAGGGGTTTATTCATGATAGGAATATTAAGGACTGCTTAGGTATAGCCTCTGAAGCAGTTAATCTTTTACACAACAAGTCCTTTGGTGGTAACCTGGCTATTAAGATTGGCATAACTAAGGCCTTTGACACCCTTGACTGGCAGTTCCTTTTGAAAGTTTTGCAAGCTTTTGGTTTTAATGAGACTTTCTGCTCATGGATTAGGGTTATTTTGCATACAGCCTGGCTTTCTATATCTGTTAATGGTAGATCTCAAGGTTACTTCAAGTGCTCTAGAGGGGTGAGGCAGGGAGATCCCCTATCCCCTTTACTTTTCTGTTTGGCTGAGGATGTACTTAGTAGATCTATAACTAAGCTGGTTTCCTAGGGCAGTCTTCATCAAATCAAAGGTACTAGAAATTGTTTTTTTCTCTCTCATTCCTTCTATGCAGATGATTTGTTTATCTTTTGCAAGGGTAATCTTGCTGGTCTTAGAGAATTGAAGGCTCTTTTTAATCAGTATGCTATGGAATCTGGCCAAGTCATCAGCTCTACCAAGTCCACTATTTTTTCTGGGTCCATCACTCCTGGCAGGTTAAATCTTATTGTCCAGCTCTTGAATTTTTAGATTGGCTCTATCCCTTTTGACTACCTTGGGGTTCCTATATTCAAAGGCAAACCTACTTCTCTTCATCTTCAACCTGTGGCTGATAAGATCAAACAAAAGCTCTCTGCATGGAAAGCTTCTCTTATTTCCATTGCAGGTAGGGTGCAACTGGTGAGGTCAGTGGTGCAAAGTATGCTTATCTATAGTATTTCCATTTACTCTTGGCTTGTCTCCTTACTCAAAGACCTTGAGAAATGTATTAGGAATTTTATTTGGAGTGGGGATAGTGAGAAAAGAAAGCTTGTAACTGTTTCTTAGAAAATGATGTGTAGACCTTATTCTCAGGGTGGGCTTAACCTTAGGTCCCTTGTAATGTTGAATGGTGCTTCTAATCTCAAGCTCTGTTGGGCCTTGTTTCACTCTGATTCCTCTTGGGCTAAGCTTCTTCATGCTAGGGTTTTAAGGAAAGGTAGACATATTCAGCATCATATTTATTCTTTTCTTTGGTCAAGTTTCAAGGAATACATGAATATTAAAGATAATTCTATCTGGTTGATTGGTGATGGGCAAACTATTAGTTTTTGGAATGATGAATGGTGTGGTCCTCCCCTAACTAGCCGGCTTCAAATTCCTGTCCAGATTTGGCCTTTTCTTTCGGCCAAGGTAAGTGAATTTATTCATAATGGAAGCTGGAATATCCCTCCTCTTTTAGATCAACTTTTCCCTTCCATGCACACTATTATATCTCAGGTTACACTCCCTATGAATAGTTCTCACGATCTTCTTCTTTGGAAGCACACTGATGATGGTGACATGCAACTCAAGGATGCTTATCTTTTCAAATTACACAAATTTCAAGATTTGTCTTGGGCCAAGCTTATTTGGAGTAATGATATTCCTCCATCTAAGTCCTTATTAGTTTGGCGTTTGATGCATGGTAAGGTGCCTACTGATGAGAACTTACAGACTAGAGGTTGTTATGGTCCTTCTATGTGTAGCTTGTGTAACAAGACTGACGAATCATCTTTCCACCTCTTCTATGAATGTGAATTTGATGTGAAGCTTTGGTCTTGGTTAGCTGTTTGTCTTGATCAAACTATTCAGTTCTATCAAATGGAGGATATGTGGTCTCTTTGTGATAGTTCCTGGGCTCCCCAAAGCAAGCTTACCATTATTGCTGCTATTATTAATCCAATCAACATTGCGTGGATGGCTCGTAATCATGCCAGGTTTCAGCATCGATTTCTTACTTGGAGAAATGCTATCTCTTTGATTTCTACAATTACTATGATCTCTTGGAACAATACAAGCAAAGTTTCTTCTAATGCCATCAAGGATTTCACTTTCTTAAAGAAGTTTAATATTGCCATCCATAGCCCTAGGATGCCTGTCCTGAAAGAAGTTATTTGGAAACCTCATTTGCCTACTTGGTACAAGTGTAATATTGATGGTGCTTGGAATGGTAATCCAGGTAATGCTGCTTGTGGAGGTGTGTTTAGGGATCACTCCTCTGATTGTGTTTTTGCCTTTGCTGAGCCTCTAGGTATGGCCTCTTCCCTTCATGCTGAGCTCTGTGGTGCTTTGAGAGCTATTGAGATTGCTAGTGAGAAGGGTTGGCTAAATCTTTGGTTGGAGACTGACTCTTCTTTAGTTGTTACAGCTTTTAATAACCCTAGTAAACCTGTTACTTGGACCTTAAGGAAAAAAATGGTGTAATGCTCAAGTTAAGTTGAGAAATATGAATATTTTGGTGTCTCACATATACAGAGAGGGGAATAAGGTTGCTGATCTTCTGGCTAACTTTGGTTTATCTGTTCCAATCATTACTACTTGGTCTTAGGCTCCTATGTTTCTTGCTGAATGTTTAGAGAATAATAAATTAGGCATGCCTAATTTTCGTTTTTGTTCTTCTTAAAGTATTATCATTTTTGTATTTCATCTAGAGCACTGCACTCTTTTTCCTCTCACCTGGTTTTTCCCATTGGGTTTTACAAGTAAGGTTTTTAATGAGGCAGTTGTTTTTCATAAGCTCCCACTTGGGTTTTGGTTTGGTCCCCCCAAGTTTGTTTGTTGTTATCCTTTTTTCCTATTAATAATATTTGGAGTTAGCTTGTCTGTTGGGGTCATTTGGAGGTACCAACCTGGTTGGGATGTCCTTATTTCTTCAACTAAGCTTCTCTCTTTTGCTTAAAAAAAATAAAAATAATACTTACTAATCTATAAATTACTTAAATTACTTTACTAATCTATCTATAAAGAGAATACCCCCATTGGTGTGAACTTTTTTTATTTTCACTTTTAACCTTCACTTAATTCAAATATTTGTATTTGTTGAAAAATAACTTGCACAAAAGAGTTTATTTTCAATTTTCTTTTCTTTCTTAATAACTAAGCACAACTAAAAAAGATGTTTAGTAGTTATCAATTAATTAACAAATATATTCTTATAAAAAAAATTAACAACAATATTTTATTGGAATTGGATAACCGTATCTATATATATATATATATATATATATATATATATATATATATATATAAGGTACCCAATTTAAAATAAACTACCATTTATAATAACGGGCACATAACGATAACAAAACAAAACATGCGGACTAACGGGCACGGGAGTGCCCATCAAGACGCTAGTGTGGATAAAAACAAAAGGAAGGAGAAATTTCAATTGAAATGTGAGGAAAAAAATCTTGTATACTATTTTTATGACTACTAATTTTCAAATTAACTAGAAAGAGAATTATATATGCTTGATTGGAGACAATGATGATATCTCGAAATTAAGATATCGAAGAAGAAACTGTAGATAATATTTTTCATGCTTTATTTCACTTCACTTGTAGATAATATTCTAATAGATTGTTTGTGTATTATTTTGGGTCTAACAATCATATAATCTTTGAAGCTTTATAACTATTCTGCTACACAAACACCTTTACGACAATTCATTCTTTGAGGTCGTTTCTTGTACCTGGCGAGGGGAGGGATTGGACAATCACGATCAGTTTTACATAGAATGGAAACTGTAAAGCCTGTAATGTAAAAAAAGAGAAAAAAAATTAATGTTATCAAAATGGGATAAATATTGTGTAAGAAGTAAATAATTTCTTTTGAAAGGGAGATAAAAATGGTTTACCACGTGCAATTTGCGTTGTATGATTGTATCAAAAAATAGGGCAAGGGGATTATCTTAATATTAACAAATTTGACAATTTTATCAATTTCAAATTTTAGCATGTATTAAATAGAATTATATTTTATCACTTTTTGATTTATATATATAGCTCATATGTTTTGCTTACATCAATTAAATAGATTTTAGTTCTTACAGAAAGACTCTAAATTTTTGTATTAGATGTCTCTTAAGCACAACAATGTGTTAATTCGCTCCTTTAGCACCATTCGTAAAGAGGCCAAGTACAAATTTACAAATGAAAATAATTCATTCTTAATGTTTTAATAAATTTTCATTATTTTATAACCTTTCATCATAAAAAAAAAGAGGAAAATCTCAAAATAAAAATAATATTTTCTGTGACACCCTAAGTTAAAGGACTAAAATATAATTTTGCCTATTGTAGTTCATCTGAGATTGATTGCATCATAAGGCTAAAACAATAGGCTAAAACAACTTGTGCATAATCAAGATGTGTAGATGCAACATGTTGAACAAGATGTGTCAGACATCTTGTCACTGGGTAAAGAACATATTCAAGCAATATATTGAAACAATATGTCTTGTGTAGGACATGTTGCCCCCATAACAACTTGATGAATATTTAAACTTATCCAATACCCGCGTATCTCTCTGAATCAGTTACAGGCGCAAATCTTCAAATGAAAGTTGTTTAAAGGTCAGATAACAAAGTTTGTTATTAAAGGTCAGATAACAAAGTTCACATTAGTGTGTGAATTGAAAATAAAATTGAGTCTCATATAGGGTACTAGAGCATACTAGTGTGTTGTAGCATATTGATGTGTAATTTGAGAAAATAAATAAATTAAGTCTCATATTTATTTATTTAACTTATTGTGATTTATTTTCCATCAATTTGTAACGGTTAAGTTTTTGGGAGAATAAATCTAATTGATGGATACATTAAGAAAATATATACATATATAAGTGTTGGAATTTTTTAGAAGAAAAAAATTCTAGGTTAAGTATAAGTGAAAGGAGTATGGCTATGGCGGCTGAAAATCACCTTCCCTTAGTGCACTTCATTGCCGAATCGGTTATAGCCTTTGGTCATCATCTTGGGTATGTTGACGGTAGGCAACACACTAATGGTGAGAGGTTAGTTACTTATTTGGATTATCTTATATATGCTTCATTCTCTAAATATACAAAGAGTGGAATTGTTATCTAAGCAAAGATATTGAGTTGATTGCTTATTGCTTATGAATATAAAGATCATGTCTTGCAATTAAGCATTAAAGTTTAGATGATACTTATGAATGAGAGATTTTTCCACAATTGCTATTTTTAATATTATGAAACATAAGACAAGAAATCTAGATTTTGAATAAGCTTTCTTGCACTCATATATATAACTATGTGCACCTATTTGAACTAGGTAGTCCATTTTGGATCATATGACACTAAAATTGGCATGGTTCTTTTAACAATAATTGATACGGATAATGTCCTCTTGCTAATATGTATATCAAGGCTTACTATAAATTAATTTGGTGATCATAGATAAATGATTTAACATTGATTTGTTTCTTACTTGTTTATGCAAATTGGGAAGATCTCCAATAGTTTTTATACCTAATTGTTTAGAGAATGTTGAAGTTTATTCTATGTTTTATTGTGTGATACTAATTTTACTATTAGTATTAATTTGTTTTAAGAGTGATCAAGTATCACAAGTTCCTTCAAATAAAGAATGGTCTTAGCACCATAATCCCTTGGATTTATGATTGGTCTTAGTACCATATTAGAATGGCCTCTATGCCAATATATTGATTGATATTGTAGTATCATCAATACATGTGGTATTGTAGTACCACATATGGTATCGTAGTACCGGTGATTCATAGATTGATGTCGTAGGATCAATTTGAGTGGTATTGTAATACCACTGAATCATCGATGTATTATAGATTGATCGTAGCATCAATTCGAGTGATATTGTAGTACCATTCAAGAAGGTGTAATTCTTGACCGATTTTACAAGTGCAGTAGCAATTCGGTATACAGTTGTTACTGGGCTGTTTTATCCTGGAGGCGACGTGGTTGATAGTCTACTTGCACAATTTTTGGCAGTGCCACGAAACGTCTTAAAGAGAGCGACCTGGTCGTGACTCAGCCAGTAATTTCTTTGGTTCCTATTTTTGAAAATCTCTTTTTCAATATTTAAAACAATACTCCGCTTTGATTTTAGGATTGATTAATTTTATAAAGTAATTGAGTTTGATTCAGATGAGAGAAAGGTAGGTTAAGTGCATCGAATCCCTCCCTAAGTCCTGCTGGGTAACTTAAGCTATATCGTTGTCTAATCGTTTTTAATTATTGGTGAACTAATATAAGTAGTAATAACCGCGTATGATAATTACCCTAATTACGAGTATTGAGAACCTTAATTACTAGATAGAAACCTCGTGTTGGACACATTGTCACATTCCTATATTAATTATTAGATTCTGAATATGTAGTCAATTAAGTTTGGTTGCATTAGTTCCTTAACCCTTAACCCTTAGTGTGACTAAGCTATTGTCTCATTGATCGGGGTTGGTTGCCGTTTTTGAGGCACAATACTAGATATCACTAACCCTATTTAGGTTAGCTGCCGACCCTTGGATAAATCCTGCTATGAGTCTGATATGCAGCCTACTGCTGCTGTGGGTTTGTTACCCCAAACTTTTAATTTTCGTAACTTTGTATTGTCCACCCTAAACTTAGAATGATACTAAACTCTGGTGGTAGTTCTTCCTTTCTGTGTCTCATTCCCAAGAGATAGTCTCTCCTTTACTTGGGACTTGAGACATTGATCAAAGTTTCTTGATAAAAATATGGAGTTTGTTTTTAATTTTTTCTTGGGTGCAATGGTGGTGAATTTGTGGTCTAATGGCTTTATAGAAGTTTTGGGGATGGAAGGGTAGGAAAAATGTGGAGTTTTTATTTCTGTGGTGATGGATGAATAAATAGAAAAGAAATGATGATGGTGAATTTGAAGGCTTAGAATTGTATGGTTAATGGGTTGGATGGTGTAAGTTTTGCAACCAGTGTTTCTTTTTGTAACTTCCAAACTTTCATCGTGTCATGAGCAGTTTCATTGCACGATGGCTGTTCCAATGCCATGTTTTTCAAAAGTTTTTATTTTCATCGTGATACTGTAGGAAATTTGTTACACGATTGACTTTGGAATAACTCTTTTAAAATTCTTTCTGGGCATAAAATTTTTACAGTCTTTCCCTTTTGAAAACATATCTCAACAGTTTTGAAAATTTATCTAATTTGAAAAACTTAAAAATGCGAGAATTTAAATGAAAGCAATAAAAATACCTTGGGTTGCCTCCCAGGAAGCGCTTCTTTAAAGTCATTAGCTAGACGTCAAAAGACTGTTAGGGCGTCTTATATGAGAGATGGAATATATCATCCATCTTCTTCCTTTTCTTTGTTAAGAATCCCAGGAATTTGAGAAACAGAGGATATTGCTTCCATACCCTCTTCAGCTTGACCGTAGCGAACAAAGCACAAATCATATCACCGACTCTATCTATTTCGGCTTTTTCTTGGGCTTTGTTGCTAGGTTGTTCTTTTTGTTGGAGATCTTGCTCTTGAATCTTCATTGGTTGGGGTTCAACTTCCCTATAGAAATCTTCATCCCGAACACTTGACGTGTTGCATTGGTCTGTTTCTATTTAACCAATTGTTGCTCTTGATCTTCTTTTTCATCATGTGCTTCTTCCTTACCGTTCGTTCTTGGCACAATTTCCTCTTGTTCATTCTGCAGAAAGAATTGTTTCCCGATTGCGGTTGGTTTTGCAAAGAAGATAGGGATTTCCTCTGGCACATCATCTATAAGGACAAAGTCCAATTTCACCTCCAGGCCAATGACTTTAATAGGCACATCTCTTAAGATTCTGCCTAGATAAATTTCACTGTCCTCGGCTATAGTAAGGTACGTGTCTATGAATCCCATTGATTCAAGATTCATTTCTAACCTTTCTACTAGAGGGATAGTCATCCAGTTTATTCTAGAGTTGAAATCACAAATCGCTCCATCAATGTCCACCTCCCCAATAGAACAAGGTATTGGGAGACATCTAGGGTCTTGCCAAGGTTTCCTTGAGAGTGTTACCTCACATTGTTTAATGAAGGATCTCTTCTCTAGTGGTGAACTATATTCTAACTTCCTTAAGGCTTCCTTAAATCTTTCCACATCTTGGGCCTTTGACGCCTTACTTCTTGAGGTTTCAGATGGTACTTCATTAACCTCAAGGTCTCGACTTGCATCCCCCATGGAGTCCTCTTTGCCTTCTTCGATGTTTGTTTCCAGAAAAACCAATTGTTCATCTCTGTCCCCTACTACTAACATGACTCAAAGAAACTAATTAGTAGTAAGGCACAATGAAAAAGATAAATTTCGTATGAGATCAAGACAAGATTTTTCAAAAAGTTTTACTTTTTTGTTGTTTTTGGAAGTCTATCTCTACAGGGATTCCCAGGTAATGGAGGTGGATCACAAAGATCGCTTAAATACCAAGCCTTGTCCTAGCCAGAACCACTGTAGATTTAAATTTGCAAGAACATATTTTTATATAAAAAAAAATATATATCTTGTTTTTATTTTTATTTTTTATGTATATATATATATATATATATATATATATATATATATATTTTATATAAATATATTTTTTTTTATAATAATTTTTTTAATATATACAAATTCCTAAAATTAGCTTAAAAACTTCGTCTACACCGTCCCCAGCAACGACGCCAAAAACTTGACTATGGTCTGGCAAGTGTATCAGTCTGTCGTTGAGTAATAACTCACACTCTACTGAGTAGAATGAGTTCGTATCCACAGAGACAGCGTCTAGGTTACTAAGCTTATTCTAGGATTGTTTTCAGATTGCCTCCGCTTTGATTTTAGGATTGATTAATTTTATAAAGGAATTGAGTTTGATTCAGATGAGAGAAAGGTAGGTTAAGTGCATCGAATCCCTCCCTAAGTCCTGCTGGGTAACTTAAGCCATATCGTTGTCTAATCCTTTTTAATTATTGGTGAACTAATATAATTAGTAATAACCGCGTACGATAATTACCCTAATTACGAGTATTGAGAACCTTAATTACTAGATAGAAACCTCGTGTTGGACACGTTGTCACATTCCTATACTAATTATTAGATTCTGAATATGTAGTCAATTAAGTTTGGTTGCATTAGTTCCTTAACCCTTAACCACTAGTGTGACTAAGCTATTGTCTCATTGATTGGGGTTGGTTGCCGGTTTTGAGGCACAATACTAGATATCACTAACCCTATTCAGGTTAGCTGCCGATCCTTGGATAAATCCTAGGCTTAAGACACAATACTAGGTATCACTAACCCTATTCAGGTTAGCTGCCGACCCTTGGATAAATCCTACCCTTAAGGCGCAATACTAGATATCACCAACCCTAAAGGCGCTTCCTAATTGCGTACATCAATCAGGTTACGTTATAAAAACATAGACAATAGAATAACTAAAATTGAATAAACAATTATATAAACTTTTAAACCAAATTACATAGTTCCAGCATTCCTAAGGGAGTTCAACTCATCACCTAACTCGGAGAGGGTTTAGCTACTAAAATTCATACTTATATTACAAGAATAAAAGAAAGCATAAAAGAAAACCTAACCTTATATCTTCTCCTCCTTTTCCTCCAGAGAGAAGTATTTCTCTCCGTTTCTGAATGAATAATTGTGAAGGAGGAGAGCTCTATTTATAGTTTTTAGTACTTGAGCTGCAAGACACATCGTACTGCGATGGACCCATTTTCTTCAAAAATATAACTTAAGATTCTGTTCTTTTCTTGTGCGCTAAGTTTTCCTTCTATCGTGCTACGATGGGTGCCATCGTGCTACGATGCTTGGATTTCTTTCAAAAATATAACTTGTGCTGTCTTGGCCAACAAGCAGCTCTATCGTACTACGATGAATGCCATCGTGGCACGATGATACTGCAAAATTACGTTTTTGCTTCAACCTCAAAGTTGTAGCTCTTCGTCTTAGCTTTCCAACGCAACTGACCGCGTCTCAATCCGATACTCGTAGCTCATGTTATGGTCCGCAGGCTGAAAGTTGCGCATTTTCTTCCTTTTAGCCTCTTTTTATGCATTTTCTTCAATTCTTGACTTCTTGGACAAGTAGCTTCACTTCTTTTAGGTTTTTGCCTTTTAATTGGTCTAAAACTAATACTAAACTAATAATAAATAATACTAAAAATATCATATAAATTACTGTCATCAGTTATCAAGCCTATGTGTTAGATATGATTGGGAATCAAAACTAACTTGTTTGGATAAAGAATAAAATTGAATCTTTATCTTGTGGAGTTTGTTTTAAAACAGATTTGTTTTAATAACTAACTTGTTTGGATAAAGATTAAAATAAATCTTTATCTTGTGGAGTTTGTTTTAAAACAGATTTAAAACAGATTTGTTTTCTGTGTGTTGTAAGACTAAGTATTAATTCGGAGTAGTGAATTTCCTTTCCAGGATTGGTATCCTTGAGAGTAGATGTGATTTGCATCGAACCGGGTTAACAATTACTTGTGTCATTATATCGCTTTTATTTACTTCAATACTTTTATTATTGATCTTGTCGACCAATTGTCGAACCAATTGTCTAAGACATTTGGTCTGTTACTTAACCCGTCTTAGACATTGTGTACGACATCTATCCTGGCAGAGAACAAAATTTCACCTACTTTTTAAGATGTACCCTAACTTATATTTTTACGTAAGCTTGTAAAAAAAGGACCAAAACGGACTAAAATAAAAAATGATAAAGAACTATATTGTTACCTAAATTGATGTAATTTTGCCTATTTTTTAAGATGTTCCCTTTTTGCTTTTCTATTTTCTCCATTCTATTTTCTCCACTACAACATTTTTCACTTTCAGCTGTAATGTAAAAAAAGAGAAAAAAACAATTAATGTTATCAAAATGGGATAAATATTGTGTAAGAAGTAAATAAGGAAATTTGAAAAGGAGATAAAAATGGTTTACCACGTGCAATTTGCGTTGTATCAAGAAATAGGGAAAGAAGGATTATCGCAATATTAACAAATTTGATAATTTTTTCCATTTCAAATTTTAGCATGTATGAAACAAAATTATATTTTATCACTTTTTGATTTATATAGCTCATATGTTCTCCTTCAATTAAATAGGTTTTAGTACTTACATAAATACTTTTGATTTTTATATTAGACGTCTCTGAAGCATTTTGATTTTTATATTAGATGTCTCTTAAACACAACAATGTGTTAATTTGCTCCTTTAGCACCTTTCGTAAGGAGGTCAAGTACAAATTTACAAATGAAAATAATTCATTCTTAATTTTTTAACAAATTTTCATTATTTTATAACCTTTCATGATATAAAAAAAGGAAAATCTCAAAATAAAAATAATATTGTTTGTGACATCCTAAGTTAAAGGACTAAACTGTAATTTTGCCTATTTTTTAAGATGTTCCCTAATTTTGCTTGTAAAAAAAAGGACCAAAAGAACTAAAATTGAAGTAGCAAAGTTTTTCACAAGAAAAGGTGGGGAGGGAGGGGGGGTTGAATTGAGAACGTTTGTTAGTTATAATTGGTAAGACAGAGAACGTTCTCAGATCAATCTAAGAATAATAGAGCAAGCAAATAAATTATATTGTATGTGTTGTGATTGCATAAATATAAAGAAATAAGGGAAGAGAGAAACACACAACAATTTATACTGGTTCAGCCCTTAACTTATGAGTTACGTCCAGTCCTCACGCTCCTTGTGAGTTTATCCACTATGAGATGCTAATGATCCCAAAAGTACAATGTTCTTCTTGCAATCTTCAACTAAGATCCAAGATCCCTTTAAGCCCTACATGCTTAAAGATAACCCAGTCCTCCAGACTAGTAAGGGTATTCCATAACACTCAAACACTACAGCCCTATTGACTTGAGTAATCCTTTTACAAAGATGATGATAAAGTTCTAAGCTTTTAACAAACTCACCAAGTAAGAAGCTTAGAGAAACAAAACTCTCAATTCACTCAAATGATTGTATACTAATCCTAGTATAGAATTACAAAGAAGGAGTGAAAGAGATCAAAGAAGAGCTTAAGAGAATAGCTTGTATGAGGTTGACAAGTTCGTAAAATTGTGATAAAAACTCTTGCTCTTCAAAGTCACCAAGAGGCTCTATTTATAGCTGAGATATGTCCTTGCATTGCTTGGTGATAAAGTATAGCCGTTTCTAACAGATATATTCTTGAAACTTCTTCAATAAGATGACACCTCATTAAATTATAAAGTTGCTGGGCTTGAGAGAACATTCTGAGAATGTTCTTGAATCTGAGCCTTGTCGTTGAATCTCAAAACAGCGTGGTAGATGAGCTGGCAGTGACCTGTGGATGATTCAAATCATCTTGTTCAACAAGAAAAGCCATTGTTGATCTTTTAGGCACGTGAAAACCACTTGTCCATGAGTTTCAATATTTAAATGTAAGAGCAACATTCTCCAAGAACGTTCTCTAATCTGGGTACATGATGAACCTGTTCTTCAAGGAAAATTTCTCACTCGTGTGAGATGCCAACTGCTGAGGTTCAGGCGTGTAGCTTTATAGTACACTCAACACTGTTCACTTGTACTTGATGTCCCAAAAGTCTTTGGAGAGAGAGAGAGAGAGAGAGAGAGAGAGAGAGAGAGAGAGAGAGAGAGAGAGAGAGAGAGAGAGAGAGAGAGAGAGAGAGAGAGAGAGAGAGAGAGAGAGAGAGAGAGAGAGAGAGAGAGAGAGAGAGAGAGAGAGAGAGAGAGAGAGAGAGAGAGAGAGAGAGAGAGAGAGAGAGAGAGAGAGAGAGAGAGAGAGAGAGAGAGAGAGAGAGAGAGAGAGAGAGAGAGAGAGAGAGAGAGAGAGAGAGAGAGAGAGAGAGAGAGAGAGAGAGAGAGAGAGAGAGAGAGAGTTCATTCGCGAACGAGACAAGTTTAGCTAGGAGCCTCCTTATTGCCCCCTTCTTAGTAGCCGAAGTATAGGCCCGCGTGAGATCAAAGTAACCTGCCGTCCGTTCGCTTTGTTTTGGTCTTGACGTGCTTTGAAAAACATAGAGAGAGAGAGAGAAAAGCTTTATGGGAGAATGTTCATTTAATATTTGCATGAAGTACACCTCCGCTCATAGTTCCAAAAGTGTTGTGCAAATCTGATTGGACCATGAAAAATCTGTCTAAGATCAAATAGACATCTTGTGATCTTTGTCTCTTGAATTAACACCATTTGCACATGGTTATTCCTTAACCTTGGCCAAAAGGGAAAGATTCACATTTCTTCACAAATATTTCTTGTCTTATTTGACATGTGAACTGTTGTGATCTTGTGAGTTACTATCATGAAATGTGTTTCTTTGTCTTTGTATAATGTTCACTTTAAATAAAAAATTGATTTGTCTTTGGAGCTTTTGTTCTTGATCAATATGAGCGTGAGTTTCTGAGGATGTTCTGAGATCGTTCTCCCAGTCGTGTTCTTATTCAAAATAAAATGAATAATCTTAATATAAATTGCTCAATTAATCATGTCTTATTAAAACACTCACATGCACTTGTTAGATAATAAAAAGATCAGAATTACATTAAAATATAATCAAGATGTTTGTTATCTTTAAAACATCAAATTGGGATTTTGCCTCAACAAAAATAACGTAAAAAAATATATATAAAGAACTAAATTGTTACTTGCAATTAAGTTAAAGGATAAAAACTTAATGTGATTTTGCCTATTTTTTAAGATGTTCCCTTTTTGCTTTTCTATTTTCTCCATTCTATTTTCTCCACTACCACATTTTTCACTTTTAGACAACAATTTTTAGGGCGTGGAGTATGCCCGCGTTGCCTATTCCAAAATGCAACAGTTTTATAGTTATTTGCAACAATTTAAATGGTTGCCTAATCATATAAGAAGGCCTCGGATTCAGCACAAGTTTTAGGCGTCGATTTTTAATATACAACACTAAATAACCATTACCTACAGCTTCAAACCATTGTTTTCTGGAGTATATGTATGGAAAGGCAACAAATTTAAATTAGAAACAAACAAAAACCGTTGCCTATAGATAAAAATTGTTGCCTATTCTTTAAATCCATTTTTATTTGTTTATATGGTGACACAAATATGTATTTAACATCTAGTTTTGGTTGTCGTATATTTCAATGAAAGAGATAAATATAAATAGTGTCAAATATGTTTTACAAACTTTAGTTTTTTGAAAACATAAAAAATAAAAATGAATTCATTTACTGTTATATTAATAATACAAATAGATATGCAACTTTTATGCCTATGCAAAAGGATGGCGAGTTCCTTGAAATTGAGGCATCTCTAACCTCATTTGCATGCCAATATCATAGGTAAAAGGAAGACATGTATGCTACATCCATGTGTTGCATTCCTGCATGTAACATCATAAGCTTGTATAAACTACCACCTCCCATTGACATAACTTGTGTAAAAAGATATGAAACAATATAGTGTCATAAATGATAGAGTTAAATATGTTTTTAGTCTCTACTTTTATGTGAGTTTCGACTCTTAGTCCATAGATGAGAAATCTAATATACAAATAGGAATTAACTTTAACACACTATTTCTGCAAAGATCTTTACAATATTAGATAGCCATATGGTGTTGATTCTAAAAAATAATTTAAAGCTATAAAAGTGAACATTTTTTTTATTACACGTGGCTCTTTCTTTGAACTTCTGCTATATTTGTTATGAAAATGGAAGATCATGTTTCAAATTCAAGTTGAAGATTGAAGCCCTCCAAACAAAAGTAGAGGTTTAGTATTAACAAATTTCAATATGATCAGATACAAATATTTCACATTCCATCATAGCTTAAATCTTGATCGAGAATAAATAGAAAACTATAGTAAATAAAGTTTCAAAGATTGCGAACTTCAGCTGAACAGTTTTTCTTCGAGCGGGTACCTCCTCGTCCATCAGTAGTATAAACCTCCAATTTATAGTCTTTAGCAAAAACAATTCGTAGTACCTCCAAATCCAATTCACGTTTACAAATCCTCGAAGCAAAATGGAGAACGACTTTTGAAGGTGGAGGTGGTGGAGATGTGAATGCGACGGAAAAGTGCATAAGAGATTGAATGTGAAGGTAGAAGAGATTGGTAAATTCAGTTCAGTTAAGGTTTTTCTTGTATGAGATTGAATATGTATGTGACAGCCACTATCTGGTGCGTTTTTTCACACAATTTTTGTAGCCCTTCCGATGCCATTCAGCGTTCAACTTTAAAAAGAATACATTTTGGATAAAGATAGTGGCAGATGAAGATATTCAAGCAATTCTCATATGTTTTCCAAAATTAGAATAATTGATTGTGCCAGGTAACAATTTGGTCTCTCTCCCAGCGTGCATTAAAGAGTCTAATCACTTAACATTTCTTGATATTAGTTGTTGCTATGAGCTTCAAAAAATTTCCAAATGTACCAACTTGAGAATTTTGTGGATGCATGCTAGGTAACAATTGTAGTAGTCTTACACACATTTCAGAGTTGCCATGCACTATTCAAAAAATAGTTGCATGATATTGCTTCAACTTTTCTATGGAGACATCGGACATGATATTGGATCAAGTATATAACCATTTCATAGCTTGTCCTTAATTATTTTATATCTTTATTTTATGAATATATGTCTATGTAACACCCACTAAATTTATTTATTTTATTCATTTATTAAATGATTATATTGAAGTAATAAATGTAGTTGTATTTCTACGTGTGTGTGTAAATATATATGTGTGTATTTAATTTATTGTATTTTATTATGTAAAAATAAAATAATAGAAAAAAAATTCTCTAGAAACATCCAGGTTAAACTTAAGGGATAAAAAAAAAAATTTGAATTCATCTTTCACTTTCCTTCTCTGCTTAGCACCGAACTCCCTCCTTTTCTTCCATAGATACATTGAGAGATCCTTGCATGTGTGGCTTTACCTCTCTAATACTCTCAATTTGAAGAATAATAATATTTTGATCAATCGAAGTTTTAGATGTAACAACACAGTTTCAAGTTAATCCTTAAAACCGATCTGTTATACCCGCCAGCCGTATTGTTGGCGCAGCTGGAAGCAAAACTCTACACAAAACTTGAACCCGTGTTTTTCGCTAAGCCAAGAATCACTCGTTCAGCCAGGATTACTTGTGAACTTGCAGAGAAGAAAGAAATGGGAGAATATAGAGGAAGAAGATGAATTGGGAAACAATGATTAACACACACTCCATTGAATCAAAATTGAGAGAAGAGATTTAGGGAAAAATTGAAATTTTATTCATCCACTAATGGGCCAAAACAAAAAGACTACAATGCATCACTTATACATTCCTCTATTTATATACATACATCAAATCTAAACAATGAGAGTTGGTTTGTAACTGCCTACAGCTGGCAATTAACCACCACTCAATTAACTAACCAACTTTTCCTCTAACTAACTAACTAACTAACTAACCTAACTGTTACTTCACTACAGCTTGACAATTGCTTCACAAACAAGTAACAGACAGGAAATCATGAATTATGCACAATTTTAACATTCTCCCTTAATTCATGTTTCCTAAAGATATAACAAACATCAAACTCTTCAGCCTTACAAATGTTTCAACTGTCACTGCCTTGGTTAGTAGGTCTGCAACCTGCACATCTGTCCTGCAGTGTTCTAGCTTGAGAATTCCTTTGTCAACTTGCTCTCTCAAGTAGTGGAATCTCATCTTTATGTCTTTGTTTCTGCCATGAGCAATAGGGTTCTTAGTTAAGTTGATTGCAGACAAATTATCAACTTTGATACTTGCATGCTTGCACTTCACATTACTAATCTCTTCCAACAGATTAATCAACCATACACCTTGACATGCACACATGGAAGCAGCTATGTATTCTGGTTCACATGTTGATAAGGCTACCACAGCTTCCTTCTTTGAGCTCCAAGAGATTGGAGCTCCACCAGCTAGAAAAATGTAACCTGCAGTAGATTTTCTGTCATCCTTATCACCACACCAATTTGAATCAGTGTAACCAACCAAATTGAAGTCACTTCCCTTGTTAGGTGATGGGAACAAAATACTATGATCCATAGTCCCTTTTATATACTTTAAGATTCTCTTGGCTTCTACCAAATGAGATATCCTAGGCTTCTCCATGTATCTGCTGACTATGCCAACACTATAGGCTATGTCAAGCCTTGTGTTGCATAAGTATCTCAAAGAACCAATCAACTTTCTATACTCAGTTGCATATACTTCTTTCTCTTCAGGCTCTTTAGTCAATTGTAACCTTGGTTCACATGGTGTGAGTGCAGGATTACAATTGATCATCTCAAATCTCTTTAGTATTTCACTGGCATACTTGTGTTGATGCAGCATCAAACCCTTCTTAGTTCTTTGAAATTCAATCCCAAGGAAATAAGAAATGAGACCTAAGTTCGTCATCTCAAATTCCTTCATCATACTCTTCTTAAAATCATTTATGTATGATTCACTTCTACCTGTGATTAGCAGATCATCCACATAAAGACATAGTAAAATCAAGCCTCCTCATTATCATTTTTTACATAAACTCCATGTTCTGTCACACACTTTATGAAGCCTATCACACTGAGAAACTTATCGATTCTCTTATTCCAAGCTCTAGGGGCTTGCTTGAATCCCTATAAAGCTTTCTTCAGTTTGTATACCTTTGATTCTTGACCCTTAGTATCAAAACCAGGTGGCTATGTCACATACACTTCTTCATCTAATGGACCATTAAAAAATGCACACTTCACATCCATTTGGTGCATTGGCCAATTGTTATAATTGGCAATAGCAGTCACTAATCTGATGGTTTCCATCCTTGCCACTGGAACAAAGACTTCATAGAAGCTAATGCCTTGTTTCTGAAGAAAACCTCTAGCTACTATTCTATCTTTGTGCCTTGTGATTTCACCCTTGGAATTTAGCTTCACTTTGTACACCCACTCTACACTGATTGCTTTCTTTCCTCTATGCAAATCAACAAGTTCCCATGTATTATTTCTCTCTATAGACTCAAGTTCTTCAAGCATAGCTTTCAACCACTTCTTATCTTTTAATGCAATCTCAACATTCACAGGCTCAGACTCAACATAAAAGGCTAAATGCACAAGATCTCCATCTTCTGTAACTTCATCATCTTGATTCAATTCATATTCCTGCGACCTCTGTGGTACTCTTCTAGCTTTGGTTGATCTTCTAACATCATTGGCAGCTCTTGTTTCTGATGTAAAAGATTCTTCATCAAACATAATGCTCACTGAATCTTTCTTCTCATTACTGTACCAATCACATTCCTTCATTTCATCAATGATTACATCTCTACTAATCATTATACTTTTACTTATAGAATCATAGAGTTTGTAACCACCAGTACTATGATATCCAACAAACACCATATGTTCACTTTTGCCATCCAGTTTTCACCTCAACTGTCAGGAACATGCCTATAAGCCAATGAACCAAACACCTTCAAATGACTTATGTTAGGCTTGTTACCACTCCAACACTCCTCTGGAGTCACACCATTCAATCTCTTTGTTGAACACCTGTTCAAAATATAGGTTGCAGTTGCTACAGCTTCACCCCACAATTCCTTAGGCAAGTGTTTACCTTTAAGAATACACCTTACCATGTTCATTATTGTTCTATTCTTCCTCTCTGCACTGCCATTCTGCTGAGGTGTATATGGTGGAATCACTTCATGAATTATGCCTTCAGTTTCACACAAACTAGCAAATTCTTTTGACACATATTCTCCTCCACCATCAGTTCTTAAGACTTTGATTTTGCACTCACTTTGCCTTTCAATCATGGTCTTAAATCTCTTAAACACATCAAGTACTTCAATTTTCTTCTTAATCAAGTAAGTCCACAACTTTCTGCTAAAATCATCAATGAATGTAACAATGTACCTGTTGTCAGCCATTGAATTCACTTGCATTGGCCCACACTCATCTGAATACACTACTTCAAGTGGTTGCTTAGTTTTTCTGATCACTTCTTTGTTGAACTTATCTTTATGATGTTTGACTTGTACACATTCTTCACATATTTCACTAGGCACTTGAATCTTAGGTAAACTAGACACCATTGTTTTTCTCTCCATCAAATTAAGATCTCTGAAATTCAAATTGCCAAACTTGTAATACCATATCCATTCATCGTTGTTCACTGCAGTTGCCAAACACTTATGCTTCATGATATCAAGTTCAATTTTGAAAGTTCTATTGCTTGACATTTGAACTTTCAGAATTGATCTTCCATTTGAATCAAAGATCTTCATGACTTTCTCTTCCATCACAACTCTATAATTCTTCTCTAATAATTGACCAACACTTAGTAAATTGCTCTTCATATCTGGAATGTATAGAACACCAGATATTAGAGCACTTCCTCCATCTTTCTTTCTTATAGCTACATCAACTATTCCTTCATCAGCAAATTTCACTTTACTCTTTGTTGTGTTATTGATCTCTAAGAACCAATATGTTCTACCAGTCATATGAGTAGAACACCCTGTGTCTAAGTACCATTGTCTTTATGTAAATTCACTCAACGCAAGCAAATTCACGTAACAATGCAGTGAATTCAAAGTGCTTTTGAAAAAGTAAATTGCATTAAAATTGTAAAGATTACAGAAATTTAAAGTTGGTACGCAAGAACATACATTTCCTTTCACTTGTTTCTCTCTGCGCTGGTACTTTGAGTTTCTAGGAATGTGTAAGTAAAATGCGACCCTTGATTCGAAACAAAAACTAATACTTACAGACAATGCACATAACTGCTAAATAACTGCCTAATAGCACTAACTACTAAGATTACAAAAATTTAAAGTTGGTACGCAAGAACATACATTTCCTTTCACTTGTTTCTCTCTGCGTTGGTACTTTGAGTTTCTAGGAATGTGTAAGTAAAATGCGACCCTTGATTCGAAACAAAAACTAATACTTATACACAATGCACATAACTGCTAAATAATTGCCTAATAGCACTAATTACTAAGCCTTGGACGCGTGTCATGGCACGTTCGCTGAACTCTGCTTCGCTTCTAACTGCTTTGACAATCGAAATCGAAAGCCTTAACACCTTTGAAATTGGCTAACTCTACAGATTGTGAAATTTTACTTCGAATCGAAGCTCCCAACAATCGAAAGGCAAAAATACTTAGCATATTTTGCCATTCTTTGAATCTCAATTATTTATTTTAAATGCCTTTTATTTTAATTAAAAATAAAGGCTAATACTACCATGCTTACAATTATGTCTAATAGCAATATAGTAGAGTTTCGTGGTGATAACGTGTTATTGACTAAAGTAGAATAGCAAGTGAATAGAGAAAGAAATGGCTGTTATAAACTGATCAAAATAATAGGAATAATATAGATAAAGAAGTGAGAGATGAGAGAAAGAATAGCATTTGTTATTCACCACTAGGATTAGGGTTACATTATAGTGATACATAATATTTTTATATAGGCAAATATAATTGACCAATTATATGGGCCAATAACATATATAGATATCCATCGTCAAAAAAAAAAAAAACATATATAGACATCCACTAATAATATTCATAACAGAGCTTAGTTTTATTTTAAACTAGAAAAATATATTATCTCGCATTAGCCTATAGAAAAAGGAAAATTAACGCTAATTCTTAAGGTCATATTAAATCTATTAAATTGATGATGATACACCAGTAAAATATTAATTAAAATCTACACAATTATTTAAGTAAATTATTATAATTTTGCAATGAGTTTTAGTTTTTAATATCTAATTTAAAAGGAAACAAAGCATCTGAGAATCTATACCAATATATAGAGAGTAACCCATTTCGATGCAACATTTTTTATTATCATTTTTGTCCTTCACTCTAATCAAATTTTTGTATTTTTTTAAAGGAAATATTTGTATATGTTAAAAAAAAACTAACTTTCACACAAAAGTTTGTTTTCAGTTTATTTTAGTAAATAAAAAAAAGATTACTAAAGTGTGTTTTGCGTTTGATTTTGTGATTGTTAGAAATTATACTTTTTGTTGTAAATTATTTTGCTATTTATGCTATTAACTTTTATTTAACATCAGAATGCGCAGCAAAAACATGATACTTTATGTTTTTCATTCTTAATATTTCTTAGCTTCTTGTGATCCATTTGAAAAGTACCTTACGTATACAGTCATTGAAAATATTACCTTGAATCTTTTTCTATTGTGTAGTTTCGGGGACGAAACTAAATTTTTGATGGGTAGAATGTAAGACCCGAGAATTTTATTTTATCAACAAATATTTTATTTTATTTACGAGTTAGAATATTTTCATTTTAATTTTAGAAAGCAATTTTTACCCTATGGTTTTATTCTATGAAAGAACCTAATATTATATTTTTATTTCTAGTTTCGAGGACGAAACTATTTTAAGGGGGTAATAATGTAAGATCCCAATATAATTATATATATTTTTATTATATCTTTTGATTCATTATCTTATTTATTTATTTTATATCATTTTCTATCCCAATAATATCATTTCAAATTAGTTTGATCAAGACCATAACTTTTCCTTTCACGTAAATAGGCATGATACCATTAGCCAAGGTAATGAATGCTCCCACTATCAATAGCATCCAATCCAATTTCTTAAATTACTAGCATGATGATGATTTGATAAATATGCCACTTTTGTATAACATTACTTCTACCTTAATTAAGTACACCAATGCATATAGATATACGTTATAACTACCTAGTTCCCATTTCAATCCAAGTGGCCGAGTGTGTCTTCTCTTCTTCTCCATCAATTATATATATATATATTGTCTGTAGTAAATTAGCCCCACACACACATGCACCTCTCTCAAAGTGCATCACGTATTTTGCAAGCCGAGATAGAGGAAACAACACAGACTAGCTACTATACCTCATACACCATCATCACCTATGGTTCATCCAAAATATTTTTAGAACCCTCAAGCAATTCTCTTGTAAATACTCCTCAACCTCGCTGATGTCTTAAGTTCATAGTCAGAGCCTCGAAACGAACTCTGAAGCAAGAGATATTGTGTGTATGTTGTAGTTCGGATTTAAAGTACAATAGCTTGAAAGAAAACACTTGAGGTAAGGACTTTTTCCCCATACATTCATGCATTTAGGGTTTATGTTATAGATTAATAATTTAATATTTAACCGTTGAGAAGTAATAGTGATAAAAGGAATGATAAGAACTATTTTAATAACGGTTCTATTCTATTATATTTGTGTGCGGCTGATTGTATTTGATTATTGTGTTTGTGGTTGATTGTGAATTTGAGTATTTTGTTGTTTTGATTAAATGACTAATTGGTGTAGTGTGAAGAGAGTTTCAACTTTGAATTGATTTGGTGAAAATGATGATAATTTTAAAAGAAAATTGTGTATATTAAATGCCAATTGGGGCGATTGAGCAGTTGTGTATATTAAGTGTGTATACAAAGCATAGCATGACATATAGTTGAGTCATAGGTGCCAAATGGGGCGATTTGTTACTATGTGCCAAATGGGGCGATTTTATTAGTAACTTGTTAGACTACTCGGCTTATCACTTAGAAGGGGGGTTGAATAAGTGACCCTTAAAACAATGCGGTTTTAAAAAATTATTTCAAATTAATCAAGCGAGCGGAAGAGCCACCGGATCGGTAGTCTACGCATCGATTGACCAAAGGAAAGGTAGTATAAGCCTTGAACGATTTTGAAAAGATATGAAAATGTTCGAGTTCAAAATAATTTGAATTTAACCAATTTTAAATTCAGACCCAAGCAAGTTACCAATCAATATTCAAATCAATCACAATCAAGCAAGAATCAATTGAATTTTTGTGAACCAATACGAACACCAAAAATTCAATCGATTAACCAATTAACGAAATTATGAAATTTAAAAGAGAGAGAGAGAGAGAGAGAGAGAGAGAGAGAGAGAGAGAGAGAGAGAGAGAGACGATGTGATTAGGGAGTTCCTCGGATTGCGCGTCGTCCACGCGTATGTCCAAGTACGTCTCCCCCCAAATAACCAAACGGGTTATTTGAGAGTTTATAGATAAAAAACTTGATGAACTAAGAGTGCACAGTTTACAATTGAATCTTATACACCTATAACGACACAAAGTGTAAACTAATGCGAATAACCTCGACACACAACGAAACTTCGCCCTCTGATTCCAACGATCCACCTTGTGCCAAACTGCACCCGATCGTCCAGCTGAGTCCTTCGTTTCTTGTTGTCGAATCCTTCAAGGCACGCACGATCTTGAATCACTTGAGAGAAACACTAGAACCTTTTTCACACAATTCAACCCGACTACGATTCTGATTCACCACAAACCGTATCGAACGTTATCACACAAGAACTCAATCTCTATTGAATTGATCCCATACTCAAAATCCAATTTGATTGCAATCCTTGATGAAGATGATGAATTTGTGACGAATGAAACCTTTGATGCAAATTCTCACTCAATTTGTATCCAAAGCGTTTTCTGATCTTTCACACTAGTTTCCTCTACTTTACAATGACACACCACATTGCTATTCATAGAGAAAATAGGATTGAGCAAATTTAGGCAAAATTTAACAGACATGTATCGATACAACAGATGGTTTGTATCGATACAAACCCTTTGACCAGCGTGTAAATTTGAAAATATTGACCTATGTATCGATACAAACACGTATGTGTATCGATACATATATCAGTTTCTTGAAACCTTGACTGATATGTATCAAATCATGCAAGCATAATTCGATACATCAAGCACAATCTGATTTTCTGAGAAGCAGGGGTGTGTATCGATACATGTAAGCATGATCTGATACACAGATGACCTTCTGCCTCTGAGTGACCACTTTTGTATCGATACAAGTGATATATGTATCGATACAAATTGCTCAAAATCAGTCTGAAGTAGTTTCAGGACATTTATATCGATACACATGTTTATGTATCGATACATAATACCTAAAAATCAGTTTTTCAAAGTTTTAAAAAGGTTTCTCGCTGTCAAGTTATTTGTAGTGTTGCCAAAATATGTTCTACTCTATTTTCATGTGTTTTGACAATTATTAAAACATGAGGATGAACTGGTGCATTTACATTCTCCCCCTTTTTGATAATTGTCAAAACTATGCATAAGCTAACTAAGCCTATACCTAATATGCAAATAAAATAGCAATATGTATACAGACGCAATTAAACACCAAGGCTAACAATAAGCTCGCTCCCCCTGAGTTGATGCCATAATGCGATTGTCATAGTAGATAATCTTCAAGACACTTTAGCTTTTATCCTTAGCTTGTGCATCCAAATCTCTCCCCCTTTGACAATATCAAAAAGAAGAAGAGAGTCTATTAGAAGTATCAAGTTCAATCAATTTTGACCTAAAGTCATATCGTGCACTTACATTTGTCGAAATGCACATATATGATAAAGTTCCTAACCAATATAAATACATACAAAGATATGTCAAAATATATCAATGACGGAAACCAAATTTCATGACAAATATGGAATGTAGAACAACAAACCAAAACCAACGCTTGAATATTGTAACACATCGACATTTTAAATCAACAAACATATCAAAATATGGGACGCAAATAAACAAAGCAATGCAACAATTGCATAAACATAAAAGCGATAATCCATACAAACCGAATAATTCAACAAAGTCATACATAATCCAAAATGAATGTTGTCCAAACATGACAACATTAAAGATAATCCGTACAACCAAATCGAAATAAGCATAGTCATAGGAAATAACAATAAATTGTTCATGTGGTACGAGAAAAATTAAAATGCGATAAAACTAATTCAAGCATCATCATCATTCATGCCATTCGGGTTGGAAGGAGGGTTGGAGTTGAGGTATTGATCAACTGAAGTTTGTTGCTTGATGCATTCATCCAATTGATTTTGTAGATGATCAAACCTTGAGGCGTTGTAAGCATACATATCATCGAGTCTCATGGTGACCTCATTTTGGAACTTAGCTTGTCTTAAGCTCATTTCCTTTAACATTTCCATAATTGCACCATTACTAGTGTCCGACGGATCACTCTCCATGCTTTCACTTCTATGGGTTTCTATTCTTGCTCTCTTACCCCTTTCCTCTTGATGACCTTGAAATGTTTCTTCATCGTCATCTTTCTTTCCACAAAATTCATAATCTTCAACCGCATCATTCCACTTATAATCCATCTTTTTCATTTGAGTCATGCTGAAGATTTGATCTCTTTTTGGATTAATCCAAGATCCTGCTACTTGGTCGGTTATCTTAAAGTGGCCTAAGATAGTAGAGATCCAGCTCGAATATCCGAAACAATGATCCTTTTTAGAATCTCTCAAGGCAAATAAACGGCTCACGATGTAGTGTGGCCAATCCATTTTCTTTCTCTCCATCATAATGTACATAAGATCAATGTCCTTCCAATCAAGTCTAGAGTAGGATCCACCTCTAGGTCTTAGAATGTGATTCACAATCCAAAGTAAAACTCTTGGACCTTTCTTGAGTCTGCCGGCCTTTCCATTTGGACTTTTACCGTTCCTAGTTAGAGTGCTTGCAAACTCAGTCATATTATACTTAGGACCATCAACATCGGTAAACTTTTTCAAATTCTTATCACTTACCATGCCAAATAGCTTAAACCAAAGACTATTAGTAACCTTGTAAATCTTATTTCCTATGCAGAACTCAAACTCAGCAGCTCTTTGCTCTTGCAATCCAGAGTAGAAAATCCTAATTAAATCCTCTATATAAGATTTCTTCAGGTTACAAAAAGTGACGAGATTTTCTCTTTTAATGATCTCAGCAACTTCACCTAAATGTAATTCCTCAAGGTTCGCTACATCAACAGCATTTTGAGGGATTACTTTCTTCTCTTTGCAAGTTCTAATATAGAAGTGCAAGTAATTCTCATGGACAAAATTTTCTTCCCTAAAATTGTCCTCATGATCAGTGTCCCTAATCTTAGTCCTACCACTATTCTTACTTCTATTGCTAGTAGACATTCCTAGAGTAAGGATTGGTGTAATGTTACCTTGTTGGATGTTAGAAAAACTTGAAGAATCCACAACCCAATTTGAAGAATCCTTGTCTTGAATGTGAGGATGAGGAAGCTTAAACCGTGAAATTGACGAAGGAATGAGAATGGGTAATGAATTTGAAGTAGATTGGAGTCAAGTTTTGTGGGTTTTGGTTAAGTTTAGAAGGAAATTGAGAATTTGGGAATGAAGTATTGTGGTGTTTAATGAATGAATGAATGAAATTTGATACATAAAACTGTTTATACGCGTTTGTATCGATACAAAATCGTGTTTGTATCGATACAAGTTGGTTTTTCTGAAGCATGTATCGAAGCATGTAACCATGTATCGATACATGAGTCAGTATCTGTCCAAACTGAAGAGTTATGTATCGATACAAGCATATGTGTATCGATACATATCAGTTCATTTTGAAATTTTGAAAAATAACCAACATGTATCTGTTCAATTTTTATTTGTATCGATCCAAAATGCATTATTTTCAAATTTTCTCAAAACACATGAACTTATAAGTTTCAAAAATAATATTTATGACTTCCAAATAATGTGTATGAATGAAACACATATAATCAATAAGGTACACTTTTATGTATGTGAGCAAAACAAAGTACCAAAGCACATTATAACATGAGAACACATGTTAAACCATATATGCATGATAAAGCATCCACATAAATGAATCAAAGTACCAAAATTAATCATATGAAGATATATGTGTATGTATGCACACAAAGTCACATATAAGAACAAAACAATCATATACAAACCAAGTATGAACTTAATATTGCAATTGTAAAGATCTTTGTTAAATCCCCATTATAAACATGTGAGACTCAAAAAAAATTTAAATATTTTTGAGCAAAATTCTTGGAAATGGAGGATTAGACAACTATCAATACCAATATCATATTAAGATGAATTGTATATGTATATGAAACCAAAGTACAAATGCTAAGTAAAACAATATAAAGACAAAGGTAGAGAATAGAGTCTTCCCTTAAGTGTTAAGTGGAGGAAGTGATCAATTTCCACAACTTTGTAAATGTCGAGTTGAAGCTTTTCTCATCATTTACCTTCTTCATAAGTCTTGAACTCCATTGTTGTCGGTGTCTTTCGTCAATGGTTTCAAGATTCTTTCCTACACACTTAGACATTTGAGATAGGTCCCCAACTCATGTTGGGTCCTAGTTGGTTAGTAGCACCATTATTGCCTAACTTAGGTAACCATTGCAATTTGCCTTTTGGTACCAAAACTTTTCGAGCATGGAACTTTGCAATAGTATGACCTTTGTCACAACAATAATGACAAACAATATGAGGATTACTTTTCTTAGAGTCCTTTTCAACAAATTTATACTTTTTATTTCTAGGGTTTAATGATTTGTTGAATTTAGATGGATCAACCGTAAAAGTAATCTCCGGCTTGGATGGCTCTTTTATCTTATCTTGCAACTTTCGCAAGTCTCTATATAAGTAAAAGCATCCATCACATCCGTATCTATCTTTACCATAACTATCAACAGTCACAAGAGGTTTTTGAATCATAGACTCCTTGAGAGCTTTCAACTCAAGCTCCGTTTCCGAAACTTTTGCCTCAAGGTATTTGTTAACTTGCATTAAACCTTTTAATCGTTGGAAAGCCTCTTTAGTTTCTTTATATAACTTTTCAAAAGCAACTTGTAACTCATGATATTCTAAAAGCGTATATGAGCTAGAGGGATTTTGATTTACCTTTTTAGGAGCAAGTTTCTTGCGATCATGGGATGTTAAGCACACATTTGCCAATGCATCTTCATCACTTGAGCTAGAGCTTGATGATGAAGAGGAAGATGAGCTTCCACTATCCCATGCAACATAAGCTTTCTTTCCTTTGTCCTTGCTTCCCTTTTTGAATGAGGATGACTCCTTCTCTTTTCTCTTGAGCTTAGGGCAATCCGGCTTGAAATGACCAACTTGGCCGCATTCATAGCATGCCCGTTTATTGGAGTACCTAGCATCTTCATTCTTCCGGCGGTAACCACTATCTTTCCGAAACTTCTTAAGATTGTCATCGGAATGCCTTATCCCATTCTTTCTCACATACCTATTGTAGCATCGAACGAAGAGCCCCATTTCCTCATCATCGGAATCGTCTTCGCTTGAGCTACTTTCCACTTGCTCAACCTTTTTGGACTTTGACTTTGAGGCTTTTAGAGCAATTGACCTCTTGTCCTTTTCTTTTTCTTTTTCGATGTGTTTCTCCTTTTTACCACCTTTCTCATGCTTGTCCAACAAACTAAGCACTTGTTCATGTTCCGTTAGCTTACCAAACAATGTTGTGAGGTTCAAGGTATTAAGATCATTCGCCTCTTTGATTGCGGTGACCTTGGGTTGCCATGACCTATTAAGACACCTCAAAATTTTGTTAGTAGCATCTTGATTAGTGATTGGTTTGCCTAGACCATGTAACTTCTTGGTGATTTTAACAAATCGTTGTTGCATATCCGCGATGGTTTCACCATCTTGCATATGGAACAACTCAAACTCTTGGGTTAAAGTGTTTATTTTTGAAATTTTGACCTCATTAGTTCCCTCAAAGTGAGTAACTAATGTATCCCACATTTCCTTAGCCGTAGAACAATGCAACACATGATAAAATTGTTCAATCCCAAGGGATGAAATAAGTATGTTTTGTGTCTTTGCATCGTAATTGACATTTTTCTTTTCATCATCCGTCCATTGTGCCATAGGCTTATTTATGACAACACCATTGGGATCGGTCATCGTTGGAACAAATGGACCGTTCTCAATAGCATTCCATACTTCACCATCAAAAGAATTGATGTGAATGCGCATACTACTTTTCCAATAGTCAAAATGATCCCCATTGAATATAGGAGCCCTATTATACGCCCCTTTCGGTGCGAAAGCCATGTTTTCTAATAATTGACACAATCCGTCGAATTTTGTAAACAAAATTGAACCGGGATCGTGATACCACTTGTTAGACTACTCGGCTTATCACTTAGAAGGGGGGGTTGAATAAGTGACCCTTAAAACAATGCGGTTTTAAAAAATTATTTCAAATTAATCAAGCGAGCGGAAGAGCCACCGGATCGGTAGTCTACGCACCGATTGACCAAAGGAAATGTAGTATAAGCCTTGAACGATTTTGAAAAGATATGAAAATGTTCGAGTTCAAAATAATTTGAATTTAACCAATTTTAAATTCAGACCCAAACAAGTTACCAATCAATATTCAAATCAATCACAATCAAGCAAGAATCAGTTGAATTTTTGTGAACCAATACGAACACCAAAAATTCAATCGATTAACCAATTAACGAAATTATGAAATTTAAAAGAGAGAGAGAGAGAGACACGATGTGATTAGGGAGTTCCTCGGATTACGCGTCGTCCACGCGTATGTCCGAGTACGTCTCCCCCCAAATAACCAAACGGGTTATTTGAGAGTTTATAGATCAAAAACTTGATGAACTAAGAGTGCACAGTTTACAATTGAATCTTATACACCTATAACGGCACAAAGTGTAAACTAATGCGAATAACCTCGACACACAACGAAACTTCGCCCTCTGATTCCAACGATCCACCTTGTGCCAAACTGCACCCGATCGTCCAGCTGAGTCCTTCGTTTCTTGTTGTCGAATCCTTCAAGACACGCACGATCTTGAATCACTTGAGAGAAACACTAGAACCTTCTTCACACAATTCAACCCGACTACGATTCTGATTCACCACGAACCGTATTGAACGTTATCACACAAGAACTCAATCTCTATTGAATTGATCCCATACTCAAAATTCAATTTGATTGCAATCCTTGATGAAGATGATGAATTTGTGACGAATGAAACCTTTGATGCAAATTCTCACTCAATTTGTATCCAAAGCGTTTTCTGATCTTTCACACTAGTTTCCTCTACTTTACAATGACACACCACATTGCTATTTATAGAGAAAATAGGATTGAGCAAATTTAGGCAAAATTTAACAGACATGTATCGATACAACAGATGGTTTGTATCGATACAAACCCTTTGACCAGCGTGTAAATTTGAAAATATTGACCTATGTATCGATACAAACACGTATGTGTATCGATACATATATCAGTTTCTTGAAATCTTGACTGATATGTATCAAATCATGCAAGCATGATTCGATACATCAAGCACAATCTGATTTTCTGAGAAGCAGGGGTGTGTATCGATACATGTAAGCATGATCCGATACATAGATGACCTTCTGCCTCTGAGTGACCACTTTTGTATCGATACAAATTGCTCAAAATCAGTCTGAAGTAGTTTCAGGACATTTGTATTGATACACATGTTTATGTATCGATACATAATACCTAAAAATCAGTTTCTCAAAGTTTTAAAAAGGTTTCTCGCTGTCAAGTTATTTGTAATGTTGCCAAAATATGTTCTACTCTATTTTCATGTGTTTTGACAATTATTAAAACATGAGGATGAACTGGTGCACTTACATAACTTGTTACCATGTGCCAAATGGGGCGATTTTATTGGTAACTGCCAAATGGGGCGATTTGTTTTCTAGGTGCCAAATGGGGCGAATACGCTTCTTGGAGCGTTAAATCCAAGTGCCAAATGGGGCGATATCCGGATCACGGTCTAGTTGCATTTCATGCATTATTAATTTGTATAAGTTGTTATTAAAAAGAGTTTCTGGCATCGATTTTATGTTATTACTTTTTATGGCCGAGTATTTTATTATTATTTTATAACATTTACCTTCTGTTCGGCATGACTCAATTTGGATAAGGAAATTGACCCTTATATGATTATTGTTGTAGGTGCTAAAGAAGAAGTGTGAAGTTGATATGTTGCTTGTACGTTCGCGGGGATAAAAATCAGGGTTTTATTAATTTGTAATTTAATTAATACATTTTGAACATGACGTAATTATTATTTATACCTGTAACTAGTCATTATTCTTTGATGTGGAAAAAATAATAGTTAAATTTTTAAGCAATGAGTTTTTCTAAATATTTTCTTTATTAAAAATCTGGGATGTTACAGTTATCATAATCATCATCAATATATCATCATCTATACTAATCTATATTTATACTTCTATATAATCTATCTTACTAATACTAATACTAATACTTACTAATCTATAAATTACTTAAATTACTTTACTAATCTATAAAGAGAATATCCCTATTGGTGTGAACTTTTTTTATCGTCACTTTTACCCTTCACTTTATTCAAATATTTGTATTTGTAGAAAAATAACTTCCACAAAAGAGTTTATTTTAAATATTCTTTTCTTTCTCAATAACTAAGCACAACTAAAAAAGAGATTTAGTAGTTATCAATTAATTAACAAACATATTCTTATAAAAAAAATCAACAAACATATTTTATTGGAATTGGATAATCGTATCTATATATATATAAGGTACCCAATTTAAAATAAACTACCATTTATGATAACGGGCACAAAACGATAACAAAACAAAAAATGCGGACTGACGGGCACGGGAGTGCCCATCAGGACGTTAGTGTGGATAAATACAAAAGGAAGGAGAAATTTCAATTGAAATGTGAGGAAAACAGATCTTGTATACTATTATTATGACTACTAATTTTCAAATTAACTAGAAAGAGAATTGGATATGGTTGATTGGAGACAATGATGATATCTCAAAATTAAGATATTGAAGAAGAAACTGTAGATAATATTTTTCATGCTTTATTTCACTTCACTTGTATCATCTTAAAGCAGAAAAAAAATATTTAATGGGTGATCACAATAACTAAAGTAGAACCCAAGAATATTCTAATAGATTGTTTGTGTATTCTTTTGGGTCTAACAATCATATAATCTTTGAAGCTTTATAACTATTCTGCTACACAAACACCTTTACGACACCTCATTCTTTGATGTCGTTTGTTGTACCTGGAGATGGATAGGATTGGACAATCACAATCAGTTTTAAATAGAATGGAAGCTGTACTGTATAAAAAAAAAAAAAAAAGAGAAACAAAATTTAATGTTATCAAAATGGAATAAATATTGTGTAAGAAGTAAATAATTGTTTTTGAAAGGGAGATAAAAATGGTTTACCACGTGCAATTTGCGTTGTATGATTGTATCAAGAAATAGGGCAAGAGGGATTATCTTAATATTAACAAATTTGACAATTTTATCCATTTCAAATTTTAGCATGTATTAAACAAAATTATATTTTATCACCTTTTGATTTATATAGCTCATATGTTTTGCTTACATCAATTAAATAGATTTTAATAGTAACAAAAAGACTCTTGATTTTTGTATTAGATGTCTCTTAAGCACAACAATGTGCTAATTTGCTCCTTTAGCACCATTCGTAAGGAGGTCAAGTACAAATTTACAAATGAAAATAATTCATTCTTAATTTTTTTAACAAATTTTCATTATTTTATAACCTTTCATGATAAAAAAAAGGAAAATCTCAAAATAAAAATAATATTGTCCGTGACACCCTAAGTTAAAGGACTAAAATATAATTTTGCCTATTGTAGTTCATCTGAGATTGACTGCATCATAAGGCTAAAACAACAGATTAAAACAACTTGTGCATAATCAAGATGTGTAAATGCAACATGTTGAACAAGATGTGTCAGACAACTTGTCGCTGTGTAAAGAACATATTCAAGCAACATATTGAAACAAGATGTCCTACACATTTGTGTAGCACATGTTGCCCCCATAACAACTTGATGAAGATTTAAACTTAAACTTATCCAATACCCGCGTATCTCTCCAAATCAGTTACAGGCGCAAATCTTCAAATGAAAGTTGTTTAAAGGTCAGATAACAAAGTTTGTTATGAAGCCTATGTGTTAGATATGATTGAGAGTCATAACTAACTTGTTTGGATAAAGATTAAAATCGAATCTTTATCTTGTGGAGTTTGTTTTAAAATAGATTTTTTTAATAACTAACTTGTTTGGATAAAGATTAAAATTAAATCTTTATCTTGTGGAGTTTGTTTTTAAAACATATTTATTTTAATAACTAATTCATAACTATTTGCATATCGAAGATAAGTATAAATCTAAAGACCTACACATCTATAAATAGAGACTCAAGGCTAAATAGAGACCTGCTTATTGAAGATTGTGAGTCCGAGACCTTGTACCCATTGTGCATGGATATAGTAGCTTCTAAAGCTTAGATTCTATAGTTTAGTTGCTTGACGACTATTGAATGGTTTATTCAACACCATTGTTATACGACGAAGAATAGTTCGGTCACTTGAGACTAGTGATCATAGAGAAATTAGTAGGTTCTCATATCCAAGGGAATGAGCTCTTGGGTAGAAAAACACTGTGATTAAGACAAGACATACACATCATTAGGTTTTGGTGTGCGTTGTAAGATTAAGTATTAAATCAGAGTAGTGGCTTTCCTTTCCTGGATTGATATCCCCCAGAGTAAGTGTGATTTTCATCGAACCCGGTTAACAATTACTTTTGTCGTTTTATCGCTTTTATTTACTTCAATACTTTTATTATTTATCATGTCGACCAATTGTCGAACCAGTTGTCTAAGACATCTGGTCTGTTACTTAAGTTGTCTTAGACATTGTGTACGACATCTATCCTGCCAGAGAACAAAATTTCACCTATTATTACGTAAACTTGTAAAAAAATGACCAAAACGGACTAAAATAAAATAAAAAATGATAAAGAACTAAATTGTTACCTGCAATTAAGTTAAATGATAAAAAATTGATGTAATTTTGCCTATTTTTTAAGATGTTCCCTTTTTGCTTTTCTATTTTCTCCATTCTATTTTTTCCACTACAGCATTTTTCACTTTCAGCTGTAATGTAAAAAAAGAGAAAAAAAAACAATTAATGTTATCAAAATGGGATAAATATTGTGTAAGAAGTAAAGAAGAAAATTTGAAAAGGAGATAAAAATGTTTACCACGTGCAATTTGCGTTGTATCAAGAAATAGAGAAAGAAGGATTATCGTAATATTAACAAATTTGATAATTTTATCCATTTCAAATTTTAGCATGTATTAAACAAAATTATATTTGATCAGTTTTTGATTTATATAGCTCATATGTTATGCTTCAATTAGATAGGTTTTAGTACTTACATAAAGACTTTTGATTTTTATATTAGATGTCTCTTAAGCACTTTGATTTTTATATTAGATGTCTCTTAAACACAACAATGTGTTAATTTGCTCCTTTAGCACCTTTCGCAAGAAGGTCAACTACAAATTTACAAATGAAAACAATTCATTCTTAATTTTTTAACAAATTTTCATTATTTTATAACCTTTCATGATATAAAAAAAAGGAAAATCTAAAAATAAAAATAATATTTTTTGTGACACCTGACGAAGTGCCAAAGTAAGTATTAATTTTTATCGTTCCGCAGAGATTGTTTGGAATCAAACACAAGCAATTGAAGTCACACAAGAGTAAAATTGCAATTTAATAAAGGGGAAGTTTTTCAGACTTAGGTTTAAAAACATATAACGGCAAGAAATTGGGTTTTGACTTAAAGATGAGAAAGCGATTGGGTCGTTCGGTTCATCCAATTACTATTGTCTTGGTGGTACACGCGCAGTAACGAATTACAAGTATAGTAAAGCATTAAGAACAACGAATAATTCAGTGAAACTAACTTCGTAATTCATTAAAACATCATATGAAACCACATGGTTCAAGAACAATAGCAATTGGAATCCTCATTGACCCAATCAATGAAGTTTAGTTCCTCATAATTAAAGGAATAACAATAAATAGAGTAGAAGAATTCATTACAAAATAAGGAAAACTTGACTCTGACTTGCTCTCAAGAATTGCCCGTCACGAACTGTTCTAGAATGAGAGAAAATCTAAATTTATAGGCCTAGGTTTACGAGCCCGCGCTGTGCGCCTGGCGCCACAGGCAGAAGCAAATGTTTTTTTTTCCTTCATAAAAGTTGTAGCTCTTGATCTTAGCTTTCATTTGCCGCAAACCCCGCATCATTCTGAGTTACGAAACTCTAGATATGGTCAAAATATCGGGCATATGTCATGATGCAAATTGTGCTGATTTTCTTCAACTTTCTTCTTTTTCTTGTGCTTCAAGCAATCTTGTAACGATTCTTTTTCTCTTTATTTCTTGTATAAAACATATAAAATACTACTTAGACATGCCTTGAAATGTGGTTAGAACATAGTAATGACGTGAAGTCATCACCACCCCAAACTTGAATCTTTCCTTGTCCTCCAGGAATACCTGTGTCCATCGGAAAACTTGGCACTATCTCAACAGTTTAATTCCAATCAACAAAGTCAGTCAAGTCAAACATCATAATCAACACTCCTATGATCATTCCTATCATGAATATTCTTGCACACAAAATTTCTATCGAAAAACAAAGGACTCTTCACAAAAATTGACCAAACAATAATCACTTCACTATCTCACATCTCTCCTGTTTTATAAGGTTAACTTTCACTCAATTAACACAATCATAGCCATTCAACCATAGGTGATGGAAATGCAACCAACTCATCTAAAGATCCTTTGCATGAGATAGGAGGTCCTATGACTAGGTCCAAGACTATGAGGATGAATCAAGCTCTACAAAGTTTAATCATCAAGATCAAAGAAAAAGAAGATCGATATCCATCGGAGGCTGAACCAACTTGGCTCAATTTCTTACAATTGGATGAAGATGCGTTGAGCCCAACTTGAAACCCAAGTCACATAATAAGAAGCTTCCATGAGCTGATGTGTGGTCTAATAATATTGGACTAAATAATAAATAATTAAGTCCATTTTTCTTTATTTTATTTGTAATTTTCGTTTTTGGTCTTGGGAGGTTTTTAAGATGAACTTTAACTTCATTCTAGCCTCTCTAGATCATTCCTAGTGGTGCACTAAGTCATTATAATGGCTAGTGGGAAGTTATAAGAATGTTAGTGCTATTTTTCTAGTTCCTATGATGAATGAAAGATAGTGGGCAATAAATCCTTCTATGTAAGGTTAGGCTATAAATAGGACTCTCATGTACTTCTCAAATCACAACTTGAATATTAATATAATTTGAGAGTTTTCTATTGTGAGAACTTTTCCTTTGTTCTTGAGATAAGAACTTTATAGTGTTGGTTCTACCGGCAGGTCGCGGTTAGGGTCACACTTTCTTTGATAACTTTGGTTCTACCGGCAGGTCACGGTTAGGGTCAAGTTCCTTTTTCTTTTGATAACTTTGGTTCTACCGGCAGGTCGCGGTTAGGGTCAAGTTCCTTTACCTGTTTTCAAGGCGATCCTAAGCAGTCTCGTATCAGTTGGCATCAGAGCTTCGGCTCTTGAAATCAGGTTTTATTTATCTTGTTAAAAAAATATATATCCGCTGTCGTTTATTATCTTGTGTCATATCTCTAGTTCTATTTCTTTTGAATCCACTTTATTTTGTCAAATTGTATTTTGCCTCAATACCAAATTACCTACTCTTTCTTTTCCAAATAAAATAAAAAATAAATAAAATTGTGCAAAAAAAAAAAAAAAAAGAAGAATACTGCACAAAAATATATATATATATATATATATATATATATATATATATATATATTGCATAAAAAAAATAGTTGCAAAAAAAAAAAAAAAAAAAAAAAAAGAATCTCGTTGAAAAAAAAAAAATTAAAAAGACAAAAAAATTGGAAAGGAAGAGAAACAGGGTTACGGCAATTCGGCAAACACAGTATTCATCTACTCCTTGTTTATTCATAACCTTCCATTTGTCTAATCTTCCAAAGTCTCTACTTTTTTTTTTTTTTTTTTTTTTTTTTTTTTTGGTTTCCTTGTTCAATTTATTTTATTGGTTTTAATCTCCATTGGTTTAAATTTCTTTGCTTTTCCTCTCATTGTTTCTTGTTGGTTCAAGTACACAAAGTTATCAATTTCAAGTTATTGATTCCTTGCTGTTTCTTGTTGTGTTGAATCATCCCAAAAGTTTTTTTTTTTTCTCAAGAGCTCATAAGGTAAAGTTGAGTGGTAAAAGGCAAGAGTGGTGAGATTATCAGAGGGAAAAAGCCAAAAATAAGAGTGAAACACGAGTGAATTTTTCTTTTTTTTCCGAGTGTAAACACGTGAGAGTGTTGTGTGAGGAATTATTTTTATCTATTTGCAATCACTTCTAACCCATATTTTGCAGCAATTTAATCATGAGTGGAGGAGGAGAAGAGAATGAATTTGATCTTAAATCGTTTGTGACTACTGTCAACCAACAATTCCAAGCTTTAAACATGAGATTGGATAGCTTCCAACCCCCGAGCCGAACTAGCAGCCGAAGGCATCCAAGTTCAGAGGAAGAGGAGTATTCCGATAGAAGAGGTAATGAAAGGAGGCGAAGAGTTGAATCAAGAAGAGATAGTCATATGGGGAGCGTTAAGATGACGATTCCTTCATTCAAAGGTAAGAATGATCCTGAACTATATTTAGAGTGGGAGAGAAAGATTGAACATGTGTTTGATTGTCATAATTATTCCGAGGAGAAAAAAATTAAACTAGCCGTTGTTGAATTCACCGATTATGCTAGTATTTGGTGGGATCAACTTGTGACTAGTAGGAGGAGAAATGGGGAGAGGCAAATTAATACATGGAATGAGATGAAAATTGTCATGAGAAAAAGGTTTGTACCAAGTCACTATCATAGAGATTTGTATAGAAAATTGCAAACTTTAACACAAGGATCCATGAGTGTTGAGGATTATTACAAGGAGATGGAAATAGCCATGATTAAAGCCAATATTGAAGAAGACCGTGAGGCAACTATGGCTAGATTCATTGCAGGGTTAAAGAAAGAAATAGCTGATGTGGTAGAATTGCAATACTATGTGGAGATGGAAGATTTGTTGCACAAAGCTATTCAAGTGGAAAGACAATTGAAAACTAAGAGTACTTCCAAGTTTCCTTCTAGTTCTTCATGGAAATCAAATTCTCAAAACAACAAATCCATTTCAAAGCCAAGAGAAGATTCAAAGGCCCAAAACTCAGTTGTTCCACATAAAGGTAAATTGGAAATAAGCTCATCTTCTAGGTCTCGAGATATAAATTGTTACAGGTGTAAAGGAATTGGTCATTATGCTGTTGATTGTCCAAACAAAAGAGCCATGATATTGTTGGATAATGGAGACATAAAAAGTGAGAGCTCCAATGATGATGAAATGCCTCCCTTAGAGGATTGTAGTGATGTTGATATTGTTGAACCTGTTAGTGGAGATGTCCTTGTCACTAGGCGTGCCCTTAACATACAGCCTAAGGTAGGAGGTGATGAGGAGCAGCGTGAGCATATATTCTATACGAGATGCCACATAAATGACAAGGTATGTAGTTTAATCATTGATAGTGGAAGTTGTACTAATGTAGCAAGCACTTTATTGGTTGAGAAATTGAGTTTGGCCACTTTGAAACATCCTAATCCATATAGACTTCAGTGGTTGAATGATTGTGGAGACATAAAGGTGACTAAGCAAGTGATGATTTCTTTTTCCATTGGTAAATACAAGGATGAAGTTCTTTGTGATGTGGCACCTATGCATGCTGGACATTTACTTCTTGGGCGTCCGTGGCAATTTGATAGAAAAGTTAAGCATGATGGATACCAAAATAGATACACCCTTGTTATGAATAATCGCATCGTTGTTTTAACACCACTTCAACCTGCTGAGGCTTATGCTGATCAAATCAGAATTTCAAGAGAGTGTAAGTTGAGAGAAGAACAATTGAGCATTCAAGAAAAAGAAAAGAAAAGTGAGAGTGAAAAAAAAAGTGAGAGTGAAAAAAAGAAAAAAGAGAGTGAAAAAAAGAAAAATGAGAGTGAAAATAAAAGTGAGAGAGAGCAAAAGAAAAAAAATGAAGGAAAAAGAGTGAGTGCATTTGCAAAGAAAAGAGATGTTCAAAGTGCTTTGATATCTAAAGAGCAGCTACTTGTACTCATGTACAAAGATCTTTATCTTACTAATGACTTTAACTCTTCTTTGCCTTGTGAAGTTGTTGCATTGTTACAGGAATTTGATGATATTTTTCCAAAAGAAGTACCCGACGGTTTACCTCCATTAAGAGGTATTGAGCATCAAATTGATTTCATTCCCGGTGCTTCACTTCCAAATAGGCCAGCCTATAGATCCAGTCCCGAAGAAGCAAAGGAAATCCAAAGACAAGTTGAGGAGTTCTTGCAAAAGGGATTTGTGAAGGAGAGTCTCAGTCCATGTTCAGTTCCTGTGATTTTGGTTCCAAAGAAAGATGGGACATGGAGAATGTGTACTGACTACCGAGCCATAAACAAAATCACGGTAAAGTATCGATATCCTATCCCTAGATTGGATGATATGCTTGATGAGTTGTATGGTTCATGTTTGTTTTCTAAAATAGATCTGAAAAGCGGATATTACCAAATCCGCATGAAAGAGGGTGATGAATGGAAAACAGCGTTTAAAACTAAATATGGTTTATATGAGTGGTTAGTGATGCCATTTGGCTTGACTAATGCACCCAGCACTTTCATGAGGTTAATGAACCATGTTTTGCGTTCTTTCATTGGGAAATTTGTTGTAGTGTATTTTGATGACATTTTGATTTATAGCAAAACATTAGGTGAGCATGTTGATCATTTGCAAGCTGTTCTTAAGGTTTTAAGAGAAAATAAATTGTATGCTAATCTTAAAAAGTGTTCATTTTGTCTTGAGTCTGTTGTGTTTTTGGGTTTTGTTATAAGCTCCAAGGGAGTAAGTGTGGATGAAGAGAAGGTAAAGGCAATTAGGGAATGGCCTATTCCTAAGAATGCCAGTGAGGTAAGAAGTTTTCATGGTTTAGCAAGTTTTTATAGAAGGTTTGTAAAGGACTTTAGTTCTATTGCTGCACCTTTGAATGAATTAGTAAAAAAGAATGTTGTGTTCAAGTGGACTGATGTGCATGAAAAAGCTTTTAATTCATTGAAAGATAAGTTGACCAATGCACCTTTGCTTTGTTTACCTAATTTTGACAAACCATTTGAAATAGAATGTGATGCTTCTGGTTTTGGAATAGGGGCTGTTTTAATGCAGGATTCTAAACCAATTGCATTCTTTAGTGAAAAGCTTAATGGAGCAGCATTGAATTATTCCACTTATGACAAGGAATTGTATGCTTTAGTGAGAGCTTTGCAAATGTGGCAACACTACTTGTGGTCAAGAGAATTTGTCATTCACTCTGACCATCAAAGCTTGAAGTTTCTAAAATCTCAAGGCAAGCTTCAAAAGAGACATGCCAAGTGGTTGGAATTCATTGAGATGTTTCCTTATGTGATCAAATACAAGGATGGTAAGGAAAATGTAGTGGCTGATGCATTGTCTAGAAGGTATACATTACTTACTTCTTTGCAAACTAAGTTACTTGGTTTTGAACTTATAAAGGACTTGTATGCTAATGATGCTGATTTTGGAAACATATGGGATTCTTGTTCTAAACATGCATTTGGGGACTATTATATGCATGATGGCTACTTGTTTAAGAAAGGTAAATTGTGTGTTCCTATTTGTTCTTTGCGTGAAATGCTTGTTAGGGAAAGTCATGGAGGGGGGTTAATGGGACATTTTGGTGTGAAAAAGACTTTAGAAATTTTGCAGGAGCATTTTTATTGGCCTAAAATGATGCATGATGTGCAATCTGTTTGTGTTAAATGTGTTCCATGTAAACAAGCTAAGTCTAAAATCATGCCTCATGGTTTGTATACACCTTTGCCTGTGTCTAGCCAACCTTGGACTGATGTTTCAATGGATTTTGTGTTGGGTCTACCTCGTTCTCAAGGTGGAAAGGATAGTATTTTTGTTGTTGTTGATAGGTTTAGCAAAATGGCACATTTCATTGCATGTTCTAAAACCAATGATGCGACACATATTGCTGATATCTTCTTTAAAGAAGTTGTGCGATTGCATGGGTTACCAAAAACCATAGTAAGTGATAGAGATGTGAAGTTCCTAAGTCATTTTTGGAGAACCTTATGGAATAAGTTAGGAACAAAACTCTTGTTTTCTACGGTTGCACATCCTCAAACGGATGGACAAACCGAAGTCGTAAATAGAACACTTACTACCTTGTTGCGTGCTATCATTCAAAAGAATTTGAAAAATTGGGAGAATTGCTTGCCACATGTTGAATTTGCTTATAATAGAACATTCCATTCTACTACTTCTTATTCTCCTTTTGAAATTGTATATGGTTTTAATCCTTTGACTCCTTTGGATATTTTACCTTTGCCTACTAATGAGTTTGTTAATTTGGATGGAAAGAAAAAGGCAGATGTTATTAGAGAGTTGCATGCACAGGTTCGAGCCAACATTGAGAAAAAGAATGATCAATATGCCAAGCAAGCAAATAAGGGGCGTGTGAAAGTTACTTTTGAACCCGGAGAATGGGTTTGGGTTCATATGAGGAAGGAACGGTTTCCAAATCAAAGAAAATCCAAATTGCAACCAAGAGGGGATGGACCTTTCCAAGTTGTGGAAAAGATCAATGATAATGCCTACAAGCTGGACTTGCCAAGTGAATATGAAAATATAAGTGCCACCTTTAATGTTGCTGACTTATCTTTGTTTGATGTAGGTAACGGATCAGATTCGAGGACGAATCCTTTTGAAGAGGGAGATAATGATGGAAATGCAACCAACTCATCTAAAGATCCTTTGCATGAGATAGGAGGTCCTATGACTAGGTCCAAGACTATGAGGATGAATCAAGCTCTACAAAGTTTAATCATCAAGATCAAAGAAAAAGAAGATCGATATCCATCGGAGGCTGAACCAACTTGGCTCAATTTCTTACAATTGGATGAAGATGCGTTGAGCCCAACTTGAAACCCAAGTCACATAATAAGAAGCTTCCATGAGCTGATGTGTGGTCTAATAATATTGGACTAAATAATAAATAATTAAGTCCATTTTTCTTTATTTTATTTGTAATTTTCGTTTTTGGTCTTGGGAGGTTTTTAAGATGAACTTTAACTTCATTCTAGCCTCTCTAGATCATTCCTAGTGGTGCACTAAGTCATTATAATGGCTAGTGGGAAGTTATAAGAATGTTAGTGCTATTTTTCTAGTTCCTATGATGAATGAAAGATAGTGGGCAATAAATCCTTCTATGTAAGGTTAGGCTATAAATAGGACTCTCATGTACTTCTCAAATCACAACTTGAATATTAATATAATTTGAGAGTTTTCTATTGTGAGAACTTTTCCTTTGTTCTTGAGATAAGAACTTTATAGTGTTGGTTCTACCGGCAGGTCGCGGTTAGGGTCACACTTTCTTTGATAACTTTGGTTCTACCGGCAGGTCACGGTTAGGGTCAAGTTCCTTTTTCTTTTGATAACTTTGGTTCTACCGGCAGGTCGCGGTTAGGGTCAAGTTCCTTTACCTGTTTTCAAGGCGATCCTAAGCAGTCTCGTATCAATAGGCTTGCAAACATTCTAATGTTAATCGACACACATACAATTTCACACCTTTAGAGGACTTTTGGGTTATAATGGGGCTAAGGTTAAGGGTGGATTTTTTGGATGGTAAGCAGAAAAACTTGAAGTTTCTAACATCACATTTTTGTTAAACAATGAATTGTTTTCTTTTCCCCCCAATACTTTAGCAATTTATACTAGAGAACTTATTATTATTGTTTTCAAACGCTTTGCTTTTCTTTTTATTCACACTTTTGAGAGGTTTAAGAGATACCTCTTTTCTCTTTTTGTATTTGATAAGCGTTTCTATATTTTTTTCTTTTTTAGTTCTCTAGTACCCCACCCCAAACTTATAATGAGCAATGTGCTCAAATATTAGTTAAGTGTCTGAACTCCAAGAAAATCATCTTTTTTTTTTTTTTTTTTTTTTTTTTTTTTTTTTTCATTTTGTGAAAATTTTTGGTTCAGCAAACAATAACATTTTTTCTTTCGGCTCAAAGGGGTTAACGAAGAATATAACATTTAAAATGGGTGGCTTCAAAAGGCTCAAGGTAAAAAAACAACTTGCCTCGGCGTGTAAATTATAGCAATCAATCAATCAAGAGAACATAAGCAAGTTCTAGAGAATTAGCAAAGCTGTGGAATATCTCATAACAAGAAAAAATTTAAGTGTTTAGGCTCGAATCCTCACGGCTTGGCCGGATTATCGAGTGGTCAATGTTTGAAAAAATTCCTTAGCTTTTCTAATAGCATTCAAGCATACAAGGTAATTAATAAGAAAATCACATATTCAGGTATCCTAGATGCTAACTCAATAGACTTCACATATTTTAGAACAAACAAATTTAAATAGTGCACAAGTTTTCAAACAAACCCAAACATTCATATAAGACAAAATTAAATTCAAGTTCAAAGAATCAAGCATTACCACACGTCCCGTGCATCGACTTTACTCTTTTGCTTAACCTGCAAACACAAAACAAGGCTTATTAAAACTAGAAATAACTAAATGAAAACAATGGGTTGTCTCCCAAGAAGCGCTCTTTTAACGTCAATAGCTAGACGGTCCATGACCTTAAAGATCATGCGCTTGTTTAACGTCAATAGCTTGACGCTTCAACCACTGTTAGGGTGGCCTAAATGAAAGGAAGAACACATCATCCTTCTTCTTCCTCTTATTTGGTAAGACTTCCATGAACTTCACATAGAGAATCAAGTGCCCCCATGCTCCAACAAATAAGCTCATGGAATGAGCACTCTCCAACCTTGAAGAAGGTTGATGTTTCTTTGGCAAATGATCTTTCTCTTCTAGCTTCATTGGTTGAGAATCAAATGTCACATAGAGATCATCATGGTTCACTCTTCTAATATCAATCTTCTTGGGCTTCAAAATCTCTTCTTCTACCCAAATAGCATGATTTTTAGTCACCATATCAATCAATTTCTCACACTCATTTGCCTTTGTAACAAGATTTCCACATTCAACTTCAAATCCACCAATTGAACCTTGATGACGCTTCAAAAATTCATCTAAGAACTTGATGAGATGAAAGTTGTAATCTATGTTGCGCACTTCATGTTCTTCTTCTATGTAAGGCTTCTCACAATAGTTGGTACGATGATCATATCTCATCTTCGATCGTTGAAGCTCTCCATTTACCCATCTTTGCTTATAATCTAGTTGATAACGAATAATAACAATTTCTTCGCAATCAACCAATCTGTTGTCAATGCAACTCATTGCTACAACACTTAGAGAAAATAGTTAGTAGCACAAGCACAAGCACAATGAAGAAGACATAAAGAGAACAATAATATTTTATTTTTTTTGAACTATATCGTTTTTTTTTTTTTTGCATTTACTACTAATAGCTAAAAATAAAATCTAATTAAATTTAACAACATCTGAAAAAAAAAATAATATTAACTAAAGATCCTAAATAATTTCTAACAAAATCAAAATAAAAGAAATAAAATCTTTTTTGGATTTTTATGATATATTACTGAAAAATAAAAATAAAATAACCCTACGTATTTTCCGATTGCCTTGTTGATTCACTCAACAATCCTCGGCAACGGCGCCATTTGACGAAGTGCCAAAGTAAGTATTAATTTTTATCGTTCCGCAGAGATTGTTTGGAATCAAACACAAGCAATTGAAGTCATACAAGAGTAAAATTGCAATTTAATAAAGGGGAGTTTTTCAGACTTAGGTTTAAAAACATATAACGGCAAGAAATTGGGTTTTGACTTAAAGATGAGAAAGCGATTGGGTCGTTCGGTTCATCCAATTACTATTGTCTTGGTGGTACACGCGCAGTAACGAATTACAAGTATAGTTCCACGATTCGATTAACAAAATAGTTATGCCCAATCTCTTGGTACATAACCCTCTCCCTTGATCACACACCCCTAATCTCTTAGGTGACTTATGATCAATTGAGGTTTTCGCACGTTAATCTAAGAATTCTCAATTAACAAACCAAAATATCTTAAGCGAAGGTTAATTGAATAATTATTCATAGGTCGATTAATTTATTTCTAATCTCTTAGCAAACAAACGATTAGAATCATCACACCATTGGCCAAAGAATGTAAAGCATTAAGAACAAGGAATAATTCACTGAAACTAACTTCGTAATTCATTAAAATATCATATGAAACCACATGGTTCAAGAACAATAGCAATTGGAATCCCCATGGACCCAATCAATGAAGTTTAGTTACTCATAATTAAAGGGATAACAATAAATAGAGTAGAAGAATTCATTACAAAATAAGGAAAACTTGACTCTGACTTGCTCTCAAGAATTGCCTTTACTCGCCGTCACGAACTGTCCTAGATTGAGAGAAAATCTAAATTTATAGGCCTAAGTTTACGAGCCCGCGCTGTGCGCCGCGCCTGGCGCCACAGGCAGAGGTAAATGATTTTTTTCCTTCATGAAAGTTGTAGCTCTTGATCTTAGCTTTCATTTGCCGCAAACCCCGCATCATTCAGAGTTCGAAACTCTAGATATGGTCAAAATACCGGGCATACGTCATGATGCAAATTGTGCTGATTTTCTTCAACTTTCTTCTTTTTCTTGTGCTTCAAGCAATCTTGTAACGATTCTTTTTCTCTTTATTTCTTGTATAAAACATATAAAATACTACTTAAACACGCCTTGAAATGTGGTTAGAACATAGTAATGACATGAAGTCATCAACACCCTAAGTAAAAGGACGAAAGTGTAATTTTGATTATTTTTGAAGATGTTCCCTAACTTATATTTTTTACGTAAGCTTGTAAAAAAAACCAAAAATAACTAAAATAACGTAAAAAAAAAAGATAAAGAACTAAACTCTTACTTGCAATTAAGTTAAAGGATAAAAAGTTAATGTGATTTTGCCTATTTTTTAAGATGTTTGCTTTTTGATTACGGTCTGGCAAGTGGACCAGTCTGTCGTCGAATAATAATTCACACTGCAGGTGTCTAGAATGAGTTCGTATCCACAGGGATCGTGTCAAAACCTCGTCAGTGCTATTCTACTTCGTGAGTTTTTGCATTCGCTTTGGGTTTTTGAAAAAGGTTTTTAATTATAAAAATAAGCGAGATGCGTTGCAGAAAAGTAAAAGTTTTGATAACGAAACATAGAGAATAGGTATGGTAGTTGGACTTACTCCCTCCTTCATACTTGGCATAATCGGTGTATAACATAGTTATTCGTATTATTATTTGACGTCGATATTATCCTTGTTATAGTAATACCTTACTACTACCCTATGTAAGCAAAGTTTCCCTATGTTAAAGCAAGAAAATAAATAACAATAATATACTGAATATCATTTATTATAACTTTGACTCAATTACATGAACCCAAGTATTCATCAGAGAGTTCATCGTCTCCACCATAACCTAAGGCATCTATTACAAAAGAGTAAACATAATTAAATCATAAGAATCTAATAGAAAAGCCTAAAGAAAACATACCTTGCTTAGTTAGTTTTCCCGTAAGGGGAGAAAACATGCCCTTAAAGCTCCTTTGAACCTCTCTTTGAAAAGAAGATAAAGTTCTTCTATTTCTGAATGAAAAATAATGTGGAATTGGAGCTCTATTTATACTTTTCGTAATGGGCCTCAGCAAGTCATCATGACACGATGGAAAGATTCAGTTTAAAAATATAACTAATCATGTGCATTTCATCAGCGTGGTCGCCAAGTAAACTCATCGTACTGCGTTGTGCTTCATCGCAACACGATGTTAATGTTTTCTTCAAAAATATAATTTCTGATGTCTTGGCGAACAAGTAGCTCTCATCGTGGCACGTTGGGAGCCATCGTGACACGATGAACTGCTTTCTTCACTTTTTTGACTTTTTCTTGTCTTTTGCGTATCTTTGCTTTGTCTTGATGTTTTTTTTTCAATTCTTCAGGTTGTTCTTGATATTTGGGCCTGTTTTGGTCAAAATACTACTAAATATACCACCTAAAATACTACAGAAGTTTCGGTCATCACAACCCCTGTAACACCCCGATTTTCGAAGCCCAAAAGTAGGCACTTTTTTTAAAAAAAAAAAAAAAAACAAAGACTTTGAAATAAAACATTCACGATCGCACTTAAATTAAATCAGAGTAAACCATTTTCAAAATAACGATCGTAATGCAATGCCTCTTTTATAAATTGTTTTCACGAATAAAAGTTTAAGATTAGAACCAAACGTTATGTCTAAACAGACATAGCGACATCATTTATTCCAAATAATTATCGTAATACAATTTCAATATAAATACAGTGGACAATAAATAAGAGCAAACGAGACTCTTAAAACTACTACCCCAAAGCTGATCTTTAAACTCTAACTGAAGATGACTGGGTGACGAAGATCCACAGACAGCTTCAAGCCTTGCCGCTTCTCCACGCGGTACAAATAAAATCCCTAAAAATGCTCGTAGAGGGTCACGATCTAAAAATAACATATAACCAAAAATACGCAGCGCAAGATATACAATACATGGCAGCATATACAAGTTTATCATATGAATCACACATCATAGAATTTAAGTATACGAATAGTCTAACAATCACACACAACAATATTCAAATGCACAATTAGCCTATCAATGCAGACTCTACATGATCGTGACACCAATCACTGGCTGTCACATGCATGAATTCCGGAATTTAACCTCTCCGCAGAGAGTCGTAGGTCCATCCCCTACTAAACCCCGCAGGGCAGGTGAGGTCTCCTTCTGACAATCACCGACTCAATAAAATCCCGCAGGATTAGGTGGTCCCATCTGACACACCCCGTGCAGTCCCATCTGACATACACGACTATGAATGCATGAGCATAATATATTCTATTTCAACACATACAGGGTAGTCTCCATCTGATATACCCCGTGCAGACCCATCTGACATACCCCGTGCAGTCCCATCTGACATACACGTTCATATATGCTCATGCAACTAATTACATATCATACAAGCATATGTAATCACAACCACAACAACATACATAGATTCTCAATCATATGTATTCAATCACAACAACATACATATATTCTCAATCATATAAAATTCACAACAACCACTCAAGCATGTGTAGAATACAGCATGTTCTCAAACAAGTTCTCGTCACGAGAATACATCACAAAACAACCATGCTCATAATTCATATTGCATCACATCAAGCAAATACACATATTCAAGCAAACAGTTACACATGCATAAAAAGCACTCGATATTTCGAGGTATATGAAATCGTTAGAAAGTGCCCTTACCTCGGCAAGCTTCCAACACATCAACTTACGCTACGCAAGCAATATCCGTCTCTCTCGACGAAGTCCCATAATCGGCTAGTCCTCTTAACCTTTTAAAACATATAACTTCTTTAAGTTAATACCACATTCTAATTGGTTACTCAAATAATCCTAGCTCGGCTACTAATGGGTTCAAGACCTATGGTTGTCTCTTACACCTAACTAGGCTCGACTTGTTTTCAAATCTACTCTTTAAGAAACGTTGTAACAAAAAGTTGTTATAAATATGTCGCCAAGTAAATTCCAACTATTTTAAAGCTTTTCAAAGAGCAAAAATATTACTTTTTCAAATAACTTACACACTTATTTTCAAAACCAACGAATTCCACTATACATTTTCTTAATCGACTTAAAACAAATATTTTTATGAACACGCATAACTTATAATCCTTTTTAAAACGTAACTCTCGATACAAGAATTTTCATTTCAAATTACAAATCAATTTTCAAACTCATTTGTACCTCACAGTATAGAACATCTAAATTTTTCAAATTAGCTTGATCATCTAAATATAAGTTTCTAGTTTCATTCTTAACAAAAAAAACCTTATTAATTAGTTTCTTTTAAAACTATGATTATTCTCTCAAACCATGTTACTTGAAAATTTTGAAACTCAATCATGAGTCCAAGGCCATAATGCAACGGCCATCTCACTACCATGTGGTTAGTTCCAAAAGTTTCATTTTCAAAACCAACTAGGTACATACCCGTGCATACGCACGGGAACGCGCCTGCGGCGCGTATGTTCGTCGTGGTGCATGTATCGTCGCATATCGTGTGTAACAAATATTGAAATTTAAAGTTAACCGTAATACAGTTATGATAGACCATAAAAAATTGTATTGGTCAAATAAATATGTGCTTTAAAAGTCAAAAGAAAATGTCAAGTGTTTTTTAAGTAAAGTTGAAAGAAATAATATAATGTGGCTAATATAACTGATAAAATAATATAATGGTCCATAAAAAAAAAATCTAATGTGACTAATAAAATAATATTTAATTGGGAAAATTAAAAACATTAGTCAAAACATACAGGTTGTGTTGACAGAATTAAACAATATAACTGAAATTGAAACATAAATTGGAAAACAAAACTAATAAGATGAAAAAATGCATATGGCTAATAAAATATAATAAATTAAACGAATCTATGAGAAACTATAACATAGTTGCTATCCATATCACATAGAAATTCCAAATGAGCAGCTTTATGAATGAAATTAGCTTCACAAAAGGTTGTCCAGCCTTCACCAACTATAACATGGTTTTCTGATTTGATCAATTGGCAATTGATTATTTGATTCCAAGGTCCGCATAGATTTATGTTAGAATGGTTTGAATTGTTCAGGAAAGTAGCAAAATTTGGGGGAACAATCTGAAAAAGAAGAATTAAAAATAAATATCAAATACATAATGTATAAAAATTTAAAGAATTAAATAAAATAGAAAAAATGTAAGCTAACCAATTCGTTGATGGATGAGTTATTATGGCAAAGAAGCACTTCAAAAATAGGATTTTTGTTAGGAGCTTTGCTTAAGGTATGAAAAGTTGGAAATTGTGATCTTATGATGTTATTGGTGGAAATAATCAACTCAAATGTGTTGTTACCCAAGTATAAGAAATTAATTTTCTTATATCCTTCCCACAAAAAAAATTGACGGAGTTCAACCCAACCTTCCGTGATACATGGAAAATGTAAAGTTTTGTTAATCGAAACTTGGTGATGATTTTGTTGAGCATCTATCAAGATCCAGTCCGAAGCAAGTTCTTCAAAAAATTTAGCCATGAAAAAAGGGTCTATCTGTCCAAAGCGCTGAAAAAAAAGCTTAAATCAACAAACAAAGGTAATTGAATAAAATAAGAAAATATATAAAAATAAAATGTAAAAACCTGTAATTTTAAATGAATAGTTTCAAATGATCCATGGACTTGTCTTTGCAATACTGGAGATAAAATAGACATGTATATTTGATAGAGGATGAAAAGATGAAGTAAGGTGTGAGTAGTTTGATACAAAATCATGTTTTTATAGGAACCAATAATAGTGATATGTAGAATCTTATTGGCATAGTAAAGAGAATATTTACTGAAAAAGTAGTCAACAAAATGATTATTTATGTTTCAATTAGATTTGACAAATTAAATCATAAAATGGGATAGAAAAAAAATGATTATGTGAACTATTATTTTGATAGCTCACTAATTATTAGTAATAGATATATAGCGTTAGATATTTATCTATTAAATTGGGCCTAAGTACTTTTAACAATGTCGTGTGAAAGGAATTGACCTCAACATTCAATATTGATAAGAAGGTTGCTTTTATATTGCATAAAAAATAGCTTAGTTAATATATTTGCAAGTTGTATTTTCAGACTTTTGCAGGGGTAAATAATAAAAAGAAATGATGGTCATGAGAAAAAACAAAATTGCAAGTTAATACTGATACGTGTGAAGCACTTCAAAAAATAAAGAGACATTTGTATAATAGATGGAGAATCTAGTAGCAGTATTAAAGCAAAAGAATATGTTGTAGATGTAAAAACTATTGATTCTCGAAATGAGACAATAATTTAAAATTTAAAAAGCCTTATGTAAACAATAAAAGAGTATATAAAATAAAAAAAGGTAGATAAGTTTTTCGAAGTGTTAAAAACGCAAGCAGTATATTTGTGGTTTAAAAGCTTTCGCAAAATGAGTGATGAGAAATCGAAACGCATAAGAAATAGGAATTGGTGATCATTTGCTCATTTGCTCAAAATGAGTGAAATAATAAATGAGTGAAATAATATATAATGGAGTTGTTAATATATAAATGACAAAAGAAATAGGAATGATGAGCACAAACAATAATTATCGAAGTCATATTAGAGTTATACAGAACATAATTATACATGTGGAAACAAAAGAAAATTACATTATGATGGGAAATACAATTATATCTTCTCAACGATAAGAACGTTGTAATGCATAAATCCATCATTTGTGAATTCAAGACAATTTCCCTCGACTATATTATTGAGTTCGCAAAATTTTTTCCAGCCTTTGTAAAGGATTATTTTGATGCCGTTCTTGTTACAAATTTTTAAATGACATTTGACGATGTTGTTTAAAGGGCCAGATAGTTTGATATGAGAATATTCAGAGAGTGATAGGAATTGTCCTAATTCTTCAGATACAACCTAAGAAGTGTCAAACATTATAGTTAGCGTATTGAAAAATTAAATAAAATCAATAACATTTAATAAAAAATGTATATAAATAATTATAAATTTGTAACTCACCAATTTAGATGAGTTTACATTTGATTCGGTCATAATCATTTGGAAAGAGCGTTAGATATTTATCTATTAAATTATAAATAGCGTTAGATATTTATCTATTAAATTGGGCCTAAGTACTTTATCTATAACTTGCAAATAATTATAAATAGCGTTAGATATTTATCTATTAAATTGGGCCTAAGTACTTTTAACAATGTCGTGTGAAAGGAATTGACCTCAACATTCAATATTGATAAGAAGGTTGCTTTTATATTGCATAAAAAATAGCTTAGTTAATATATTTGCAAGTTGTATTTTCAGACTTTTGCAGGGGTAAATAATAAAAAGAAATGATGGTCATGAGAAAAAACAAAATTGCAAGTTAATACTGATACGTGTGAAGCACTTCAAAAAATAAAGAGACATTTGTATAATAGATGGAGAATCTAGTAGCAGTATTAAAGCAAAAGAATATGTTGTAGATGTAAAAACTATTGATTCTCGAAATGAGACAATAATTTAAAATTTAAAAAGCCTTATGTAAACAATAAAAGAGTATATAAAATAAAAAAAGGTAGATAAGTTTTTCGAAGTGTTAAAAACGCAAGCAGTATATTTGTGGTTTAAAAGCTTTCGCAAAATGAGTGATGAGAAATCGAAACGCATAAGAAATAGGAATTGGTGATCATTTGCTCATTTGCTCAAAATGAGTGAAATAATAAATGAGTGAAATAATATATAATGGAGTTGTTAATATATAAATGACAAAAGAAATAGGAATGATGAGCACAAACAATAATTATCGAAGTCATATTAGAGTTATACAGAACATAATTATACATGTGGAAACAAAAGAAAATTACATTATGATGGGAAATACAATTATATCTTCTCAACGATAAGAACGTTGTAATGCATAAATCCATCATTTGTGAATTCAAGACAATTTCCCTCGACTATATTATTGAGTTCGCAAAATTTTTTCCAGCCTTTGTAAAGGATTATTTTGATGCCGTTCTTGTTACAAATTTTTAAATGACATTTGACGATGTTGTTTAAAGGGCCAGATAGTTTGATATGAGAATATTCAGAGAGTGATAGGAATTGTCCTAATTCTTCAGATACAACCTAAGAAGTGTCAAACATTATAGTTAGCGTATTGAAAAATTAAATAAAATCAATAACATTTAATAAAAAATGTATATAAATAATTATAAATTTGTAACTCACCAATTTAGATGAGTTTACATTTGATTCGGTCATAATCATTTGGAAAGAGCGATAATCTCCAATATTGGTACTTAAGCTATGAAATGGAGGAAAAGATCTTGGAGATACATTACCGGGATTGTCTTTTAGAATCATTAGGAAAGAGTCTTCACCATAGTAAAATAATGTAATTCTTACGTTTGTTGTCCATCTATAATAATTTCTTATTCGAGGCCAACCAAAAGTGATTAGTGGGTTGCTTATTGACTTATTAAAATGAACTTGGTGAAGAATACCATCAGAGTCATATAAGTTCCATTTATTTCCCATGTCATAAAAATGTTCAGCGATGAAAAAAGGATCAATTTCTCCAATGATCTGTAATTTATTAAGAGTATTGATTAGTTAAAATTTGAAATAAAAAATGAAAGAAAATGGTAAATAAAACTCAAAGTTTACCTCATTAGGAACATGGATTGTTACAAACCATCCTTTAGGACTACCTTGAATAATGGAAGGAAATCTTGATGACATTGTATATGAATATTTAGAAAAGTTATAATTTACTTATCATAAGATACATAGTAGTATTTATAGTGTTTGAAGGTGAAACTTATTAGATGTGAAATAATTCATAAGTTTGGAATGATATAAAAATATAAAAGTTAATTTGACATGACAGTTCAATGATGCAAAATTTTGTATTCATTTGATAGTTGAAGTAATAAGATTTCAAAATTACTTTGGTGTATCAAAATAATATTATTGGTCTCATTTGTAATTTTTTTTTTTATGTCAACTATTATATAATTATAGAGTTCATATGGTCTCTACTATAAATATTAGAAAACTGATAAAAAAAAAAGCGAATATATATAAATTTAAAATAACAATAGATCCATAATTAGGTAAATATAAAAATTACATCTAAATAACAAAAGAAAGAGAGAAAAAACAAAAATGCAGAATAACAATAATTGAAATATAAATGCATAGTGCTAGCTGAATTCTAAATCGGAACTTTATAAATTTGACATTTTCCGTTGGCTTCCATACGATCAAATTTGAAACGCACTGTATCACCGGCTTTGTAAAATTGTTCATTTGCGAAATCTTTCCAAGTATGTCCGAGAGTACTTTTGGCATTGTCAGCAATGTTAACAACCGAGAAATTCTCTTTAGCACCATTATCTGGACATAGTAGAATCTGATACAACAAATTGTTTTTCAGAAATTGAGCAAAGTTGACAGGCAAATTCTGCATATAAAGAGAAAAAAAAATAGTTAGAAAAGTAACGGAAAAAAAAATTAGTGTTTATTTTTGAAAAATAAATCTAACCAATGTTGATGAGGAAAGTTTTTGATGATCCAAAGTAATGTCAAAGAACACAATTTCGGCTGGATTCAGACATCGACTATGAAATTTTGGAAGTTCTTGATTGTCATTAATGGGTTTGAATGAAATGATTTTGAATAAATTCTTTCCATAGAACCCAAGTTTGAGTTCAACATTGTTTGGGAGTTGATTATCTGCTTGGAATTTGCCCCATCCGCTGCGTATAAGTGGGTTGATATAATCATTGTTAAATAGCAAATTATGTGCAATTCCTTCATTATTGAACACGATCCAATTTTTGTCTAAATTCTTGTATTGATCGCCAACCCAAGTAGGTTCAATTTCCAGATACAACTAAAAAATGATAAGATAGATAAATTAGGAAAAACAAAAAAAATACCTATAAAATATAAGACAAAATAATTTTAAAATATATAAGATGATATAACTATAACCTGATTTGATATTTTGATGACTGAAAAACTTGAAATTTGATTCGTGTTCAAGAAATCTAAAAAAGAAGACATTTTGAATATTTGTTGTATTTGTATTAGAATTGAATATATATTGACTTATATAGGAAAAAATTTGGTTCTACCTACAAATTTCATTCCATTGAATGCGCATGAATTCAATTTAGTATAGCTGGCCAACAACCCAAATTTAAGAAACATTAAGATATTAATGACAGAGTACATTTGAAAATAATATCAAGAAACATTAATGATAGAGAAAAGGAAAAATAAAAGATATTACATTGCATTGTTTATTCCTTGAACACAATAATACAATTAGTACTCATATTATAAGAGCAATAAAAAATAAGAACATCTCCATTAACTATATTATTAGCATCACAATATGTGGTCCAGCCACGTCCAAGAAGTAGTTTCGGATTGATTTCTTTGCTGATTTCCAGTTTGCAAGGTATTTTTATATTTGATGGTCCACATAGATAAACGAACGGTTTACGCGCCTTGAGAATGTAGTTTCCAAATTGGTTGGGCACAGACTGGAATTGAAAACATAAAATTATTAGAAGCTACCAAATTTTTATATCAGCAAAGCAATTTAGGATAATGTATCTACCAAGGGTGTATATATTCCATTTTTCCTTTGAAGGGTAACTTTGAATGTTGGATGGAATTTAGGAGCTGCGCTTAGCGAATGAAAGGGAGGAAAAGCAGACTGAATTGTTTCATTCTCACCAATTGAGATTTTAAAGAAATTATCTCCGATATAATTAAAAAAAATTTGTCTACAGCCTAAGAATTTATATTTAATTCGTAATTGATCCCAACCGGTAATAATCATAGGACGAATAATTGATCTATTGAATTTCATAGTTAGAATATGATCATTGTGAACTTGTAATTGCCAATCACTTGCTAATTCATCATAAAACTCAGCCACAAAAAAAGGCTCTATCTCACCAACATCCTAACAAAAAAAATAAAAGATAGTAAGTTAAAAAAATGATAAATATTTTAAGAAAAGAACTTGTAATAATTAATTTAAAATAGCTGATTTGGTGAATGAATTGTTAAGAAATTTGCTTTGACATTTCTCTTATGATAAAGACACATAGTTATAAGACTCTTATAAATTGATATGTAACTATATGAATGGTAAGTATTTTTTTGTTGTAGTGATTCACTTGAAAAGCATTTTATATAATAATTATTGAGTTAATTGCATGGTTTTAGCCCAATTGAGAACACATGTCGTCCAAACTTTAAGCTATCACGTGATGAAAGTACAAATTTCTGCTCAACTACTAACTCTATACAATATAAGAAAATTTATAAGCGAATCTACTTTTCAGTATTGATTTGAAAATTGCTTGTTGAATGGTTCAATGTAGAGGCTATGGTTCAAAGTAGGTGCTATGAGCAGGATTGAATATTGAAATGGTAGCTGTTGAAATATTGTTCATTTGCAGTGCTTCCAATTAAGAGTTGGTATTCTCAACCTCTCTCATTTTCGTTTTGAATATTTTTTTAATTCATCTATTTAGAATATTACAATGACATAAATAAGGCATTAAATAGACAATAAAAATAATACACTGTTATAAATAATTCATCTATTTAGAATATTACAATGACATAAATAAGATATAAAAACAAAAATAATACAATGAGTTAATTTGATATAAAAAATACATCATAAAATATTATAATAATAATTAAAATAAACATTGATTATCTTAGACAATTCGAACAATAAGTATGTTCGAGTATTCACTGTTAGAATCAGCTTGGAAATGTAGTCGAGTTCCTTGGACAATTTGATTATTCTGAATAAAATTTGTCCAACCATTTCCAAATTGAGCACGACGACTGCTTTCTTTATTTATGATTAAACTGATTGGCAAAATATAATCCAAAGGTCCACATAATTTGAATGTTGAATGACCCGTTGCAGAGAGGAAAAGGGCGAAATCTTGACGAAGATTCTAGTGCGAAAAAAAAAATTCATGGAAGAAGTATACATTTGAAAAAGATAAAAAAAAGTAATGTATAAAAGATGAAAATCACTTACCACATTATTAGCATTAAAGTTGTCAGGAAGGATTCGCATGAAAAATGTACGATAATTGGAAACAACAGTACGCATAGTATGGAATGAAGGAAATAATGATGGGATGACGATCCTTGAGTTGGTGTTTATAAGCATGAAAAATTTATTAAGGCCAAAATAGAAAAAATATAGTCGTTTAATTCCTTCCCAGTTATAATATGATCTTAAACTCTCCCAGCCTGTTGTTAGAAGAGGTTTGCTTGGTGAACCATTGAAGTCAATATTGTGAATGATGCCAGTATTATCACAAATTTCCCAAGAATTTTGTAGATCTTCAAAAAAAGCACCTACAAAAAAAGGATCCACTTCACCTGAAGACTGAAAAAAAAAAAAAAGGGTAAATATATATGTCTTATAATAAAAGAGATATGGTTAAATAAATTGTTACCTGAATTGGCGTATGAATAGTTTCAAACGATCCTTTTAGTGGTCCTATAAAAGTTGATGCAAAAATAGAGGACATAATTTAGGTGAGAATGCTTAAGTTTTAAAAAGAGAATGCTTCAGCAAAAATTTGTTGCAAGTATGAATAGATTAACAGATATTTAATAGTAAAAGGGTTTATAAAATATGTTTCTTCAAAAGTGGGTCCAGATTAAATTTTTAATTGAAAATGTAAAGATAGTAAAAATGTAATGGAAAATATATTCGAATTGTGTGTTTCAAACACAATTAATAAGAAAATTGATAAAAGAAAACAACAAAACAAAATATTCTAATGAGGTGTCGAATTTTTAAGAAATGACAAATTAATACAATGAACTATAAAGTCTAGTAGCTAGTATACTAATAAATTTGCAAATTTGTGGTTGGAAATAGTAGCTGGCATAGTAATAAATTGAAAAATAAATTGATTGGACGTGACAAACTTTATCAATGTTAGTACAAATTGAAATTGTGTGTGGAAGTACTTTTAACAATGTCTTGTGAAAGGAATTGACCTCAACTTTCAGTATTGATAAGAAGGTTGCTTTATATTGCATAAAAAATAGCTTTATTGATTAAAAATATAGGTTAGAGTACAAATGTAGCAGTGTTTATTGATGATTTCAAATATTTGCAAGTTGTATTTTCAGACTTTTGCAGGGGTAAATAATAAAAACAAATGATGGTCATGAAAAAAAATAAAATTGCAAGTTAATACTGATACGTGTGAAGCACTTCAAAAAATAAAGAGACATTTGTATAATAGATGGAGAATCTAGTAGCAGTATTAAAGCAAAAAAATATGTTGTAGATATAAAAACTATTGATTCTCGAAATGACACATTAATTTAAAATTTAAAAAGCCTTATGTAAACAAAGATATATAAAATAAAAAAAGGTATATAAGTGTTTAGACGAATATATAAAAACGCAGGCAGTATATTTGTGGTTTAAAAGGCGTGCAAAATGACTGATGAGAAAATGAAACGCATGCAAAAATTGTTAGAAAGCTGTCCGAAGGATGCATTTGCCTGTGTTAAGCTATCCTTTCAGGTTAGTAACAATGTTAATAATTTACTCCCATTAAAGTTTTGTGTATGATAAATTTTAACTTAGTAGAATTGTTTGTGTAGAACTGGGTTGAAGTCTGTCCTCGATTTCAGTCATCCCATATTGGTGAGCTTAAAGATGAATGGATTGTGATATCTCCATCTGGAAAGTACCATAAGCTGAAATACAATGGACTTAATGGATTTCCTATGATAACTGAAGGCTGGGAACAATTGAAGAAATTTGAGGGTTTTCCTGACAGTGTATCGGTTATTCTAGCGTATTATGGAAGTGGAATGTTTTCAATTGTTGCCTTTGATGAGATAACCTCTTTTGAAGAGATCCCAGGTTTTCATAGTAGAACTATGTTGGCTTTGGAGACTGTTTGGTTTGATGTGGTCCTGAGCCAATATGATATTTATAAAAAGAAATTAGTTAAGTATAATATTACCTATTTCATGTCCAATTATGAATTTTTAAGATAATTATGTAACAAAGAACTAACTTAGGTAAATATGCATTTGCAGGGGATCAAAGACGAATTTGCTGAATATGTGAAGAAAAAAAGTTTAGAAGAGATTTCGATATTAACTGATGATGGAGTGAATTATGGTATGGTTGTAAAATCGTATCTGAATTCAAATCGTGCTAAACTTGGTTATAATTGGTTTTGGATTTGTGAATGCAATAATTTCGTTGGTGGAGATGTTGTTCGCTTTAAGTTTAGTTCTGGAGATAGGTGCCATGTCTTCAAAATAGGACACATCTCTGATTAGCTTTTGGTGTTGGAATGTATGAAAGGGTTTAAGTATGAATGTTGTGTTTCTTAATGAACTTATGTAATGTTTTTAATTTCAATGAAGGGGTAGAATCATTGTTGTTAGTATCCAATATTGTAATGTGAATTGAAGTTGTTGTTAATGTATGATGTGCGTTATGAATTAAGAATGCATGTTTGAAAGGTACCTGTTTTAATGTATGAAATGAGTATTTATTGTAATACTATATAAGTGACATTTTATGACTTTAAGGAAAATTGGGAAAACATGGAAGTTTAATTATGAATTGAAGAGGACACTAAATTTATATGTTAAAGCATGAATTTTTATGGACATGTTATTCAAAATAGCTGAATGAAAATGAAATTTGGATTGTAATGGTCTTAATCATATGTATTTGAGCCTTTAAAATGCCAATGTTCCCATCAATCAGATATTGAAAACATTAGAAAACTAACATTAGAGAAGCTTTGTTCTTAGAATGCTCCAATATTCATTCCAAATTTGCACATGTTATGAAAATGAGCTAAATCAAAATGAAATCAAAATAGATATGTATGTTTATAATTGAGCCTTTCAAATGCGTGAGTTCCCATAAACTGAATAGCAATTGTTATTTTCAATCAGGTATTGAAAACATTACAAAAAGAACACTAAAGGGTATTGATTTCAAATGCATGCTTAATTGTGCCTTCCAAAATTTGAGATCTTTAGCAGGGCATTCACATTCGAAATTAAAGTAAGCTTGATTGTGCCTTCCAAAATGTAGCTGCAAATAAGAATATAGTGTAATCAGTGTATGGTGTAAAAAACAAATAATATGATAATTGAGTTGAACATTTGCAATTACCTTCAGAGATTTTCAAAAACTTCTTTAAAAACCACATTTGTAGTAGTAGTAGCTTCAACCTTATCTTCTCTTTTTTGTTTGTCATGTATTAAAACTTTTAAACCCTCTTTCGAAGTCACCCTTGACAATGCCACATATAATTGACCATGACTAAAAACCTCTTTTGGCAAATATAAACCAAGATAGTCCAAAGATTGACCTTGTGATTTATTAATAGTCATTGCGTAGGATACAATAATTGGAAACTGTATTCGATTCAGTTTGAATGGCCAAGGAGATTGTGATGGTGACATTCTCATTCTTGGTATATAAAGAATACTACCAATATTTTTCCCACTAATAATTTTGGCCTCAATTACATGATTTGCAAGTTTTGTTACTATCAATCTAGTACCATTGCACAATCCTTCATATTGGTCAAGGTTTCTCATTAGCATTATAGGTGTTCCTAATTTCAAAGTGATTTTGTGATTTGGTAGACCGGACGTATGCAGAGAATTTAGAAACTCAGGAGTTAGTGTTTCAAATATCTCGCAATCGTTAACATCCGATCTATCTATTGAATCACAACTATAATAATCTTGTGATTCACCTACAATATAATATATATTTATAAGAAAAACATTATAATTAGAAAAATTATTGAAATAAATGACTGATGGCAAAAACAATTGATACCTGGAATTAAACTCAAAACATATGTATTGATTTGATCAACTACTTCAATGGTAGAAGCAAGGATTGCTCTTGCTTTTAGGAAGCTTTGTGACTTGTAATTGTCAATCAAATTTGGGTAAGTACTCTCAACAATTGCAGGAATTGGTTCATCATAATCAAGTATCAAAAGCTCTTTTGGAATATCAACTTCGGCATAACCATCATTTGGTTCTGAAAGTTTTCCTTCTCCTACTTTCAAAAGCCACTCAGAGAATTTTGCAAGTTCTGAACTGTCTCCATCTTTCTTTAATCTCATATTTTTAGTCAATGTTAAGACTTTGCAATGGTCCCAAATTTTTGAAGAATTAATGGACGCATGGACAATATCTGAACGACTTCCTCTAGGAACAACAGGGAGTATTTGTCTAAAATCTCCTCCAAACACTATGACCTTTCCACCAAAAATAGTGTTAGAATTCTTGTAAGAACTCATAACATCCCTTAGTGTCTTTTCCAAAGCTTCAAAAGTATACCTATGAGCCATGGGAGCTTCATCCCAAATGATCAATTTTGTCTGTTTGAGGAGATTAGCAAGATCATCATTGTGTAGTACTTCACATGTTGAATTCTCTAAAGTTGGTACAGGTATTTTGAATTTCGAATGTGCAGTTCTTCCACCAGGTAGTAAAAGTGATGCAATTCCACTTGATGCAACAGTTAAAACGATTTGTGATTTTGATCTCAAAGATGAAGCAAGTGCTCTCCACATGAATGTTTTTCCCGTTCCACCATATCCATGTAAGAAAAAGACTCCTCCTTTTTGTTTTCTAACAGCTTTCATAATTGTCTTATAAATCTCTCGCTGCTCATCTATGATATCAAAAAGAAAAAGCTAAATACTTAAAAGCCAAGACAGGTAACTTATGTTGCAGGTTATTGACACATGTTAATTAAACAAACAGTTTTGATGAATATAAAAAATTTAGGTCGTATAGTATGGATAAAAGCAGCAGTGTTTGGTTTATATTAACTATGACATGAATTACTTTCATTATGACTGATAGAGGCAGTAGTGTTGAAATTATGTTGATAAAAATAAGATATCTACATGTTTTGGTTGATAAATAAACATATATAACATGGTATCTGTGTTAGAACTATAATAAATGAAATTGTAACATACAAAATGTTGACTTAGGATATGAATATACCTGTAAGTGACTTGAAAAGTTCATCAAATTCTTGCTTTTGTTGCTGAACATCGTAATTCAATTCATCGTAAATGAGCCTATTGCCCAAATTTTGAGTGACATAATGTTTAGGATATGGAATATCCGGGAAATCTGACAAAGTTCGCCTGTTGTTTTCCAGCAATTTCTCAATCTCGATAAGAGTTAAGTTTTCTATTTGTTCATCAGTCAAAATAAGCCCTGCATATATATTGAAACTTCCAGATTAGTTATTTTTAAAACTATCAAGCTTGCTACATTTTTTTTTAATGTCTTACATCAAAATTTGATTAATACCTTTGTTGTTTGCTATAATTCGCTGACGATACAATATCCCATCGGATAGCCATTGTTTTGATTCGTCCCATACATGCCTAGGACGATTCATTGTATTTGCAAGTAACATGACCACAAAAAGTTTTCTCAAAAAATGTCCAGAACCCCAATCTTTTGCTTCTTTGATAGCATTTATGTAGACTCTATCATCCTCAAGGAATCCCATTGCAAAGCAAACATCTCTATAGGAAAAATATTGAGTATCACCAATTTTTTTCAAATCATTATAACATGTTGGTCCTTTGATCACTGTAAGCATCATTCTGAAGTAATATAGCTCACCAGTTGTTGGAGGTACCCATATTAATCTACCAATTGTGTATCCTCTTTTCCTTGGTTTCCATTGTCTTTTCTTTTTCACATAGACAAACTTTGAAACAAATTGGCCATAAGTTAGTGTCCGACCTTCTGGATAAATCTTGTTAGCTTCAAACCATGATGTAAACATAGATTCAGTGACACTCGGTTTCAAAAGAACTTCGTCTAATCTTTCATAATCTTGATAATAAACAGAATTTTGTCCTTCTAAGTGATAAAACAATCTCTCAACCGCAGGCCTACGACCGTGAATAGGAAAAGAAAAAATTCTCCAACATGCTTCACTCGGAGATACATATCTACAATCAATGTATTCTTGAACCTCGTCAAGATGTTCATTTTTTGAGCCTCTTCCTTTATTTGGATTTGAAACTGCAGCAGTGATGCGATCATATCCCTTGTTGATATATTTGAAAAGATATTTAATGGATGTACATTGATTACACCATTCCATATTGATGTGTGCTTGATATTTCATGAGCAAAAAAGGATTATAAGGGACAACATGTCTATTATCCATTGTAATTCCACTTTTCTGAATAGAGTAACCATTACCTCTTCACCTATACACAGGATATCCATCTTTATCAACAATTGTAGTCTCTTGGTAATTTTTTGGGAAATATTTAGCACACTTACCGGTAAGCATTCAAGGAGAAGAAGTGTGTGTCAGGCCACAAGGACCATGGATCATATGATTCTTGACCAGCAAATACAATTCTTTTTCTGTGTCTGGATTTGGAATCTCAGCAGATATGATTTTGTTGATATCATCGGGTGTTGGATACTTGCTAGATGGATGAAGGAAAAGAAGAATATGTGCATGAGGCAAACCTCTCTTTTGAAATTCAATAGTGTACAAATCTGCAACAAATAAAATGGAAGAGTTATTATGTGATCCATGGTCAGAATTATGATCCAATACTAATGAGGGTCAATCAAGTATTTAGTTGAAAATTATAAAACTGTATTGAATAATAGTTGCTGTAATTTTGAAAAATACTTACGTGCCACAACTTTTCCTAGAACATGCTTCTTTGTAAGATCCTTCATAAGTTCATTGAATTTGATTTTGAAAACCCTTGTTATGATATCCGGACGATCGTGAGGTTTTAAATTTTGGGTTGCTAGCAATCTTGTAATTTCCGGCCAATTAGGATTACACGTGAAAGTGATGAATAGGTCCGGAAAACCAACTGCAGCAGAAATTGCCATACCATCAAAATACAATTGATCCATATATCTCTTGCTTCCAACAAAACTTGAAGGTAACACAACTCGCTTTCCAGTTTTGGGATCACCTGATTGAGTCTCATTAAGTTTTTGATATTTGCATACTCTCAAAGTTGATTGATTGTTTCTGACAAATGATAATCGTTCAGCCTCCATCATAGTAAAACCATCAACTAAGAATTGTTGGAAGAGCCTTCTTGAGCACAAAAGTGTTTTTGCCTCCAACTTTCTGATTTGAATTCTAAAAGAAAGCCAATCCATTATGGTCAGACGGTTTCTCTTTGTGATAATAACATCCGGTCTTTCTCGGTGCATTGTACCTCGTCGAAAGCCGTCTTCACCATATGGGAAGATAAGAGGATATTGGTATGCAAGATAAGATGAATGAAATTCATCAATTCTTTTGAGCTGTCCCCCACGCTCCTCTATGATTAGATCTCTAGTTTCACCGGCATCAACGTCCCCTACTATAAGAGCTGCAACTTCAGATACCGTTGGATGATTGTAAATTCTTCCGTCGGTTTTTCTATCATGGATCAGTCTCAATTTAACATCTTTCGAATTTGTTGTCTTCATACTGTCTCTAGCCATCCTAAAACTTTTTGCATGTACATTGTGTGCATCAAGCATTCTCCCCAATTGGCTAACAACATCCGGATCAATTGACTTGTTATCACTGCATATTACATTGAAATAATGAGATAATGATAATGATAATTTGAATTACTTAAACACAAATTTGTCTCTGCAAAGAATTTTAAAAATTACATATTGGCTGATATTCATGTTGTGATGTTGTCCAAATAATGTTCAGCAAGAATAAACACATCAACAATGCAGACAAATACATAGCAGAAAAAATTTATGAGAAAGCAATTCAGATATCAATAATAAAGAGATTCAATTGTATAACAACAAAAATATAGCAATTTTCTAGATTCGTCTTTTGCATGTAGCCATAAATATGGCATGAAATTTGAGATAATGTTAACAACAAATTAAATTACTTACCCACAACTTTGAATACGATTTGAAACTTCATTGTCGGTGTCATAAATATAAAGTTGAGAGAACTTTGGAGCTTCTCCATCTTGAGGTAACAGGGTTCCAATTCTATGGCAAGGCTGTCCTTGTAACCTCAGAACAGGTGGACCTCTACCACCGAGATTTTTTTTATCAAACTTCATGCCAGGTGATGTGAAAGCGAACATAGAATTGTACATTCTAATGTTTTGTTGGAAGTTTTTACTCTGTGCATCATTGGTATCAAAAAGTAATCGTTGTAGACATTGCGGTGCGTTTTTGAGAAATGGCAATTGAACTTTACCATTACCACAACAAATTTGGAATTTGGGTTTTGCACTTTCTCTTGATTTTTGTCGTCTCTCTTGATACCACATAAGAGCTCCGCATGATTCACATTCAAAAAGAGGATTGCCAATATCAGAATACCCTAACCTGCGTTGGTCTATACAAAGATTGAAATGTCAGTAATATTTAAAGAGTCTGTAGCATTCATTAATGGAAAGACGTATCAACATACTCTGGTAATATATTGAAATTACCTTGGGAAGCATTTGAATCAGTATTTGATACGAAGGCACCATAATCATCTTCGTCAGTATCACTATCAGTCTCATTTTGAAAATCGTCATCTTCGCTACTTGAATCAGATTCAGAAAAAGTTGATTGTTGATGATGGCTTTGATCTGTTGATTCTTTTCTTTTATTTAGTAGATCAGTTGGCATAGAAGTAGAAGCTTGGGATTGATCAACAATTGGCAAAGGAGAACTTTGGTTGACAGCATCAAACTTGTTTGCCAAGTTAACTTGGAGAGTTGGTAGATGATGGCGGGTTTTAGTTTGTAATGTATTATTCGACTGTGAACAATACATAGAATGATTTTTTGATGTTTGAAGATGTGAATTTTGTCGGTTCATAACAGAGGAAGTTATATCAGCCAGTGGAGTGTGAAATCTTAGGTTTGAATCCAACAATTGTGGTTGTGTAATTACTGATTGAGTTTTGGAATAGTTGTTGCCACTTAAAGATTTAAATCGTCTTTTGTGGCGCAAAATCAATTTTCTTTTGAATCTTGCTTTAGCTGTAGCAGATTTGCTTCTATCAATATTAGATTGACCAGCCATCTATGTAGCAACCAAAGATTGACATAATAAAGTTATTTATTGGGTAAGTAATTGAAACAATGTAATTCAAATTAAAGATATTGCTTGCGTTATGAATATATGTAGTGATAAAGCATCAAACGAAATGTAGTTGATTAACAAAAGTGTATTCTATTTGAAATTGACTGATGACTTAATTATTTACTCTTTATCTTTGTCAAAATAAGGTTCAGCAAGAATAAACAAATCAACATAGCAGAAATTTACATAGCAGACAAAAACAATCAGAAAAAGCAATTAAGATTATTCTCCAATACAGACAGTCCTAATTATTGTTAGTTTATGATATAGCAATTTGATTATGATAGGCGGGTGATGATTGAGCATACCTGAAGTTGTTAATTCGAGAGTTTGAAGTTAGACTGAGATATGAAGACTTTGTCACAATGCTCTCAGAGAGTTTGAAGTTAGACTGAGATATGAAGACTTTGTCACAATGCTCTCAGAGAGTTTGAAGTTAGACTGAGTTTGAAGTTATGCTCTATTGCATTGCTGGGCATTTTCATGATTGGAAAGATAAACAGAAAAAAATAGAAGACTTTGTCACAATGCTCTCAGTTTTGTAAGAAAGGAACCAAAATTTGAATATTGAAAAGGTGTTATCAAATGAAGGTTTGAATATTCAAAAAAAAGGAGGGAATTGAGTATTTTTCAAATGGAGAAATTTTCTGATTGTTAATTGTTTTTAGAGTACTTTTTGGTGTGATATGACATATAGTATAGCAGCTAATTGAGTTAACCTGTAGAAGACATGGTTGTATTTTTTAACAAAGGTTAATGATGAAAGTTATCGGATAACGATGTATGTCATAGTTGTAGCATTGTAGCTAACATAGGGTAAGCAAGTTTCCATGCCCTGCTGGTACTATTTGTGTACTCTGTTGAGGCAAATTTCTTGATTCAAGGAAATGATCCCTTAAAATATGGAGGTTGCAGTAAATATAATAATTGTACTTGTTAATAATTTTATTATACATCTCCAAATGAATGTAAGGGAAATGGTTGAAGTCTGGTTTGATTTCAACAAATCATGTTTGAGTTGAAGTACTGAAGTAATGTATGTACTCTCCTATATAGTTAAGATCAAACTAATCGATACTCCTATTTGATTAAAACGTTTGGAGTGATCATATTAATCGTATATGCAGAAAATTGATATTAATTCAATTTTCAAATCATGAATTATGTCTATGCACCTATTTTGAGGTTTGGGAGAGTTTTGAAAATCATTTTACTTTTTGAGTCAATGAAAATAGCAAAAAACTCTAAGAAAAGGTGTACAGATTAGTCTTTGGGACATATAAATGAATATGTTTTTCGTGGAAGATAACAATATGATTAGATAAATAATTCAGTTTAGAATAAAAGTGAAGTCCAACTAAATGTTATATCAATCTATCAGAGTATACAATTAAAACCCCTTTGAAATGTTAAGAATCATATGAAATATTGGTTTCAAAATCGAGATGTAGATATAAGATTCATATGAAAACCTTGATGGTTATAAAAATTAATGAGACAACTTATTTAAGCACCAAATTCCAGATCTTAGGGACATTCCAGGTTTGATATGATAGTGGTGATTTCAAATTTTGATCATGGTGGTGGTATATATAATGGAAATTGGAGAGGTTAAAAATAGTAAACAATATTAAGAGAGGTACCATAGTTTGAATGATAATTTGGAATGACTTAGTAATAAAAAGTCACTACCTCTGTGTATGGTAGCAAAAGATTGTCCATAGCAGACATGAGGTTCACAGAAGGTAATGGCAGGCCAAAAGTACCAACATAAGTTTTGCACATATTATATGTGCTTAAGTACATTACAAAATAAGTCCGTTATCATAGGAAGCATAATAAGATTAGAGCTTCTCCTTCTTAATGACCTTTCCGGATCTTGTAGAAGAGAACTGTGAGTCGAGATTTGTACTTTCAATTGATTGATGCTTTGCGGCGCTCCTCTTGGCTGGAGTTTTGCTTGAGGAAGAAGACAGCTCGTTGTCTGGGTTAGTTGAAGCATTTGGCTGATAAAATGGAATTTGAAAATAAGTCATACGCCTGATTTAAATATGCTAAAAGTAGTAACGATTTGGTTAATAATGTTAATAAACTTACAGTTGATAGAATAGAATCATCAAGGTGTGCAAATTTGGCAATATCAGTTGGAGTAAAGGTCTGGAACACATAAAAAATGCATTGATCAAAAAGCAAGCTTGATTGGGTAAATAGATGAAGGGATTTTATAGGAAAACTACATTACCTGATTTGCAGCTGAGTCAGTAATTTCAACCATTTGTTCATCAACCTCTTGAATAGTTTGAATCTCTTGTAGAGCACTCTGTGTCACATTTATTTTTAAGTCAGTGTCTATAAATCATAAAACGTAATATATAGGTAATACAGAATTAAAGGTTTAATGTTATAATCATATGCAACATATAAAACCTCTGCAGCTGGGAGCTGTTCTTGTATTTTGGCCACCAACTCTGGGCTATCCCTACAATTCAAAACAGAACCCGAGCCTCCCCAACCTGGCGTCCACTTGACTCTAAAAGCAAAAGTCCTATTCATGAAATTTTCCAGAGCTTGAGGATAATACTGAGGGTCACTTCGACCAATCTGGAAATAAAAATGGTTTAAGTATAATAGATAAATAAGATAAAATAATTTATAAGTCGAACCGTTTCAAAATTATAACCTTTTTCATTTTATCAAGGAGAGTAGATGCAGTCATTCCAACCAATTCTTCAACTGTACTATCCCAAAAGACAAATTTGGCTTTCTCATCCCCATCGAAGACCTCAACATCAAGCTTATATCTAAGAACATAAAAGGAATTTGATCGATAATATTAATATATGAAAAGTTATTATATGTGTTGTTTCAAACTATCATGGACTTACTTAATAAGTGGTTCCCAAGTTTTGTGCTCCTGTTTACAAAGAAATGGTGGTTCAGCTCCTTCAGTTTTTGAAGAGCATTCAGTACATCCATAAAAAAACCATCCTTGGGTTGAAAGGAGTATGTGCTCAGTAGTTACGACTGTGACACAATAAGTGGGCTGCAAATTATAAATTTAATACCATTAGAACAGAAGGAAATAATCATAGAAAACAATGATCATCAAATAATGAAATTAAGAAACTATCATACTTGTTTCAACTTTTTCATTTCAGCTAAACTCAAGACTCGAGCATTATTCATGAAGGTATCATCAGAATTATATTGACTTTGACCAGAAGTTTGGTTGTAGATATGAGATTGAGTTGATGATCCAATACTTTGTGTCATATAACTTACATTCTTTGGCAAGCTAAAATGATAAATTAGAACAAATGATTTTAGAAATTTAGATATTGATACATGAATTGTATTTAATATATTCCTGATCAACATTGGGGTATGTTTACCTAGCCAAGAATACTTTGATTTCAGGTATGTTTTGATCAAAGAAAAGCTTGGTTCCATTCCAAACGTTTGTCAATTGTAATGGGAAAGTTCCTACAAACATGCATTGGTATAATTTGATTTAGATGCGGGTAAGTGTGCATGTATATACAGAATGAGATATAGATGTTAACCTTGTGGTTCTTTAATTCTAGCATTTTTGATAATCAATACAGCAGGGCCCCAATCATCACGTTGATTGTAAAAGTTTAGAAAATCTCTAGAGAAAGAGTCCCAAAGAGTGCAATCAAGACTATAATCCCTATACAACAAAAGGTATATGAGTTAATATAAATAAAACGGTCCGATGAACAAAATTTGAAATAATGGCCTTCAACTACCTCAAATCCTTCAGAATAAAAGCTACATTTCCTTTTTTTGTAGCTGACGGCTGGACACACTTTCCTATTGAATGGATGACTCCAATCACATCTACATATAAGATTTAAAGGTTTTAATATGAACATTGATATTGTTTCTACTGTAAAAAATATGAATTATAATAAGTAACCTTACCTACTAATAGATCCGGAGTATAATTACCAGCCAATATTTCAGGAAAATCTTTGAATTTAAATGCAGTAGTAGGAATTCCAGGAATTTCTATTTCCTCGACTCTTGTAGCACTGACAAATGTTAACCTAAATTTATGCGGAGAAATTTTGAAAGGTGTATTATTTGCATCCACTTTAAAGTTACACATGGAATAGGTTTTCCCAATTTGCAGTTTGGATTTCCATTTTCCAATGTCAGGTTCCATAATAGTCATCTGGATGGTGTCTCCCTATAAAGTGTTAGAACATAAATATGATTACAATTACATTATTAATATAACAATTCAAAGTTGAAATAACGCATCATTAATAACAAAACCTTGACATCTCTAGCTACTAAGATAATTTGATCCTCTGTATCTCCCTTTTTGACAATAAACATGTCATCCAATATAACTGACAGTCTCCATATTTGTTTCTTCTTGGTAACATTTTTCACTGGATCAAATGGTCTATCCATGTCTTCGTCATGAATGACATTAGTTACTGCTACATTAGAAGTTGGCTTCTGAACCTATTATTTAGAGATATTAGGAAAAGAATGGAAATAGAATTTGGCTTATTAATTGGACATATTAAATTACATATTTTTCCCTCTAATGTAACTATTATTTTAAGATACCTGATGTTCTTTTTCGGTTAAAGTTTCAGATGGAGGAGTAGTTTCAGATGCATTTGTAGTTTGGACAAGTTGTTTCTTCATTTCAGTAGAAGATGTAGCAACATTGACCTACATTATAATTGAATATATGATGTACTAATAACAGGGGCCTTATTTCATAGTAGAAATTTCATAAAGTAAATGGTTGAGAAGGCAAAAAAGAATATTTACGTTAGACGTTACCAAAGCAGCTGGAGTCTCGACCACAACTGTGTTAATCTCCATAGAAGAACTACTGGACTTCACCTTGATTCATATAAAACGATAGTTTCATTATATAAACAGGAGTATGATAGTCTTAAAACGTAAAATTTTGCAAACAAACTTTTCCTAAAATAAAATATATTATACTTGAATGTTTGAAGTTTCACTTTCAGTTTGGACCACATGTTTGTTCATCTCCATAGTAGCAGTACCACCCTTCACCTTCAAAATTTATTTTCCACGTTTTAGACGTAAATAAAACTTGAAATATGAAACGTTATGTAAAAGAAGAAACATGCATTGCTTAAGATCGGAAAAAAAAAGTGTTGTATTCACTTGTACTTTTTGGTTTGAAGTTGTAGATGCAGTTTGGATTACATGTTTGTTCATCTCCATAGTAGCAGTACCACCCTTCACCTTCAAAACACATTTTTCCACGTTTTAGATGTAAATAAAACTTGAAATATGAAACGTTATGTAAAAGAACAAACATGCATTGCTTAAGATCGGAAATAAAAAGTGTTGTATTCACTTGTACTTTTTGGTTTGAAGTTGTAGATGCATTTTTCTTCATCTGAATAGATGACGTTACAACTTTCAGCTGCAAAACATATTAACAATTTCTGGTTTAGCGAAAATAACAACAACAATGAAAATAAATTATAACGAAAACGTGGATAAATGAAGAAAAAACCTTTAGATCTTTTGAATCCATATTGCAAGACTTCATTGTACATAAAAAATGTAAAAAGAATGATGATTAAACCATTAAACAATTCAAATAATGAAGAGAAGAAAGATTGAAATTTGAAAATGAAAATTTTTACCTGCTACGGTGACTGGCCTCAGTCAAAAACAGATTTTGTGCACAAATATTGTTTGGAGTGTAACAATGTCAATGTCAATGTAAGAAGATCTATCCTTTTGAAAAAAGCAAACATCAAATCATAGTACTTAGTTAATAATTTAATTTGAAATGGGGAAGTGTGTAAATAGATATAGGTTTTATCAAATATACCCTCAACATTTTAGCTCATATTAATGTAATAGCAATTTAGTTGTGCTTGAATATGAAAGGGTAAAACAGACCATGATGAAAAACGTTTTTGAGGAGTAATCTCAGACTTTTAGTAGAAATATGACAAATCTATCCCTCAAAACGTGCAGTAAAAAAAAACGTAAAAAAAGTTTTGAGGGTCAATCAAGTAATTAACTCAACATATTATTTCCTTAGATTAGTAGTAGAAGTCTACATTCAATTAGCTTCCAAACACCATGTTCTTGCATAAAACGGATCATCCAAATTATAGCTTATAATTCATAAAACTTCTTTTCCAAGTATTTCATAGTTTTAAGATAATTTAAACCCTCCCTGTTTTCTTTCTTAAAAAATTAAACCACCTCAGTACATGATTTCAAAAGCCATACCAAGGTTTAATTTCAAAATAACTAAGACAAATTTCATGTTCTTGAAAAAATTTAAATTTTCTTTTAAGTCTATAATCATATAAACTCACACAATAATATTAACAAAGGTTATGAGCAAGAAAATCAACCCTTAACACAATATTAGATCATTATAACACAAACATTCAAATGGTCATTTTTCTCCTAGATCTATAGCATGGATCTATTCTATTACTAAAAGAAGGATTGAAATCCCTACTACTACACAAAAAGGCCTTACGAAAAGTTAGAAAAAGAGAGAAGTAATTAACTTTCTTACCACTAAAGATAGTCTTAGTTGATCACCTAGTAATTTGATTCACTTCTCTTCAAAGGTTCAAGCTAGAAACCACATGTATCTTATGATTTCTACACTTAGGAAAATGTTGAGATTTTAAGAATGAGGGAGGAGGATTCGGTTGACAGAGAGCAAGTGGGTAAAAGGAATGAAATTTTCTATGTCTATCCTTATATAGAATTTCTAAGCTAATCTTATCCAATGGATCCAAAAGTATAAGGCACGTGCTTCTCATCCTCACCATCCATACCATTACTCACATGAATATAATAATAATATATTCCATAAATATCTAGATATTTTCTTGGTCTTAGGCCTAGTAGCTCGCTCAGTTCCCGCATTCTATGTCTATCCTTATATAGAATTTCTAAGCTAATCTTATCCAATGGATCCAAAAGTATAAGCCGCGTGCTTCTCATCCTCACCATCCATACCATTACTCACATGAATATAATAATAATATATTCCATAAATATCTAGATATTTTCTTGGTCTTAGGCCTAGTAGCTCGCTCAGTTCCCGCATTCGCTCTTAAACGAGTCGTATTTCGCGTACCGATAAATTTTACGGAAACAGACAATTCTACCGTAAACTACTTAATTAAAACAATTCACAAACTTTCGAATACATTTTATTCCGAATAAATTTTTGCTCTTAACCATGGAAAAATACAATGAGATCAAATTATCATCACGGTCGATATAAAAATTCTTCATTTAAACTTTGTCGGAAATCAGAAACCGTAAAATTTTCAAACAGCAGGTATATCTTGCCAGTTTTATCAAAAGCAACTAGAAAATTATTTTCAACATTTCGACGAGACAAAAATGTTTCTAACTCATTTAAAGCTTATAAAATCATTGTGCCCATTTTTCAAACGTTAAACTACGCGCATGCACAATCTCAGCATAAATTCTGTCAAAACAGACAATTAAATAGAAATCAATAAAAACAAATAGCACAAGCTAATCAATATATCAAAACTCATATTTCTGCTATAGTAATTCTACGGGTCTTACATTACTACCCACCAAAAAGAAGTTTCGTCCTCGAAACTAAAGGTAAGAGTAACAACTCAACAAGTCATTACTAACACTGACACTGGCACAACCATGCACCTATCGCAACCCTCTACAAAGTCGCACTGGTTCAAACTCCAGACACAAGCTAGACATTCCTCAATGAGTTCACCACTCAAAGTAACTTTACTACTAAGGTTGTCAAACACTAGTTCCTAAAAGATCCTAGGGTCAACACACAAAGTTTTTCAAGGTCACCTTTTCCACTCCGGTGTTATAGCCAATTCCATTAGGTTCACACGAAGTGTTGACCGGCTACCCTCCAAAAAGAAACACCAAAAACTCTCTACACACTACCAAAGCTAGCAAAATGAGTTGATTCCAGTCAACACAATTTCGTCTATTATTAACAAGAGATTAAGGGTGATCAGTTCCTTAATTTGTTAATAGATAGCCGACAATCATGATGGTGGCTTAGACCATGTTTACCTAGCTTTTAATAATGCTCCCTTCCAGTCGTGCTCAAGGCCCTCAGAGGCACAAGTGTCCAACAGTTCCTTCGAGATTTTCTTAACGTTTTCCTCATTTTCTTACTACCTCGATCATGTCAACGAGACACAACGCTTAAAATACATCACTCAAACTATCATGCTTACACTCATGAAACATCAGTTGAGTATCATCCAACAGTAAGTACAATGCCACCACAACAAGTACCAGCCAAACCATTATACTGTGAAAGAAGTTGTTATCTCTACAGAGAACTTCACAACTTTACCAATATCCATAAATCCTTAAAAAAAAGTTTTCTTAATCTTGTAACTGTACATTTTCTTTCAAATCTCATTCTAACCATAAGCTTAACGACATCACCCCAACATCCGGTTGGTGATTACAACTCTTCAAATTTTCTTGGCGCATGCCAGACTATACTATCTACCTCTCTTGGACTCCCTTTATACAAATCTCAAATTTCCAAAATCAATCTCTTATGCGTCCACATATTTTCCAAATTAATACTTAGCTTACTCCCGCGTGCTTTAAATAAAATATGTTTTTCCTCATTTACTGTCATCGTTGACACACACCATCTTACATCAAATCCCTGTTATATTTCCGAACTCTCTTGAGTTTCTTTCCTTTTAAAAATAAATTCTTTTTTCCTCAAAAGAGCTTGTTACCCTATTTGTACTTAATCATTCCAACATCTTATCCTAGGTGTAAATGTCTACATCCAAAATACATCTAGAGGCATTTCTCACCTCAACTCACATAAGCCACATCTCCATGTGCTTCTCCATCAACGTTGCTCAACTGCCCATTTTATTAACTTCCGAAGATCTTTATTTTCTTAACGTGCATTTTCTATTATGCTACTCCCCTCCTCATTATAACGAGTAAAATGAATTCCATCCTTTCTAGTTTCAACAAAATTTTTCGTTCTATACTCAATTTTTCCCAATAGATAATTGCTTAACTCTTCATTTCTACATACCACACACACACCGCCATGACATCCATTCAGGTGGTGCTTTCGAATCCTTAATATATATGCACAATCATTACTTCCCAAATTAAAACTCTTTTTCTCATCTCTACTCTTTTGTGCTTTTATCCAAACATGCCAAGCTCCACTTTCATTGGCATACACTCCTCATGTGATTCTTAACTCAACCTTAACTCCTTACGAGGTACATAACTGTACTCCGTCTTAAAATTCCTTTTAACTTTTCCAAATTAATCAATGAGGTTGTCAGCCTCCCCTTACAACTCGTATTACCTTCTTACTTCCTTGCTAACGTACAATGTTAACCCTTCCTTTGCGACTATCTTGTCGATGTTATAAACTCTACAAAACTCCAATTAGGTCCTCCTCAACACTCTAGTAATTTGCAACTTTCCAGTTCAACAACCGTCTAGAGTTGGTTTCCAAACAACCAAGACCTCCAACTTGTTGATTCCAAACAACATCTTTAATTCTTCGCACCCAATCCAAATACTCTCATTCCATATAATTTTGTATCATAACAAGCATACTCTTCTTCATTAAACCAAAATACCTAATAATCATAACTATCTAAAGTTATAAAGTATGTTCCCACCGGGAATCAATCCCTAAATCTCAAGTTCTTGGTAACCTTGCTCTTACATCTAGTCACTCATCGTTTTCTTATTTACTTCTAACCTTTACTAATGATCATCTCTTTACAGATAGTTATCTCTAAGCTTAGCATCTTAAGGTCAATATAATTCACCTACCAATCTACTCTTCTTACGCATCCATCAAACCAATGAACACTTATCTTAAATCTTAACGATTGACTTCTCAAGAACAGCTACCAAATCACAACCATTCACTATGATTTCATCCTTAGTACGTTCGATAACCAAATCCAACTCTTGAATCTAATCCTCGAGAACATAAAATACCTATTATAACATCTAAATTCCTCCATTATATCGTAACATTAACAAAATGTCCTTCCAACTATCAACTCTCATTGTCTTAGTCTCACTAATGAACCCTTATCTACTCATAACATGATATTTCTAGAAAATATCCAAAAATTCTCGTCCATAACTTGAATTATTTAAAACTTATCTACCTCAACTCTTATGATATCATAAATTCAAGGTACTACTTGATCCTTCAACCTTTTTGGACGATCAAAATCGTTAACTTAAATTCAATCCACACATGATCTCTGCTCTAATATTGACTAATTTCTTTAAACTACTCAATAAGTCATGACTAATACCTACAAATTACTCAAGATGTTTACTTTCTTTTAGGGTTTACCTGCTAATAATTAACAACTCTATCTTACACTACTGCAATTATCTAGGTAATTCCCTACTTCACATCTCTAGCATCACCTTATCATTGACATACTACTCATTTCCCAAAGTTGAACTCCTTGTTCTTTACCTAAACATCTCTCCAAATCCACACTTATCCGACAATCAATTACCTATCATTTTCTCTCATATCGACATCTATACTTACTATCTCCCAACTCATTATAGATTGTGACTTATCACGTGATACTTGGTCTCCTACCCTCAATCATCACATGATTCATTATTGATAATCTTAGTTTTGAATCTAATTTATCTCACACACTTAACTTAAACCCTTAAGGTATCCACCATTCGTATAAACGTCGTCTAACAACACTAGGTTCGCTCACTCTTGACGCGCAACACACTTTAATTCCAATATGAGTCGCCCCGATGATTATCCAAACATCTTAATTAAATCCAGTTGACATATCTTCATGCTCCACCATTCCACAGTGGCCGCATCCACTTGACAACATTATGACTTCACCAAGTCTCGTCATGAACTTACCGAATGGACATCAAATACTTTCTTCAAAAGGTCATCCCAATCATATCCTTACTTGCAATCCTTTGTCAGAATGACATCCACTCATCGCTACTCAACATCTCCGAGTGACCACCTCCAATGCAACTTTCAATCCATTATATTACTTCAAAGAATCCCTTGTAATTCTTATTCGCCTCAAATCCATCCTCTTCAGACCGTCGCATCAAAGGAATTCAGAGGCACTTGTCGACTAAAGTCAACCAATGCTCGAGGGTTTTAACTATTCTACATACTGAATTACTATAGGGAACAATGCTTCAATAAGAAACTATCAAGTACCTAAGCATATACCATGCTAGACTTAAGAAAACAACCACATAACATGTAAGGACTCAAGCACTTAGTCCCACTAAACCCGACACTTGATCAGCTTAGGACACCCGACACAGAGCCCTTTGGCAGAATCTACAACCGAGCTCTGATACCACAATGTAACACCCCGATTTTCGAAGCCCAAAAGTAGGCACTTTTTTTTTTAAAAAAAACAACAAAGACTTTGAAATAAAACATTCACGATCGCACTTAAATTAAATCAGAGTAAACCATTTTATAAATTGTTTTCACGAATAAAAGTTTAAGATTAGAACCAAACGTTATGTCTAAACAGACATAGCGACATCATTTATTCCAAATAATTATCGTAATACAATTTCAATATAAATACAGTGGACAATAAATAACAGCAAACGAGACTCTTAAAACTACTACCCCTAAGCTGATCTTTAAACTCTAACTGAAGATGACTGGGTGACGAAGATCCACAGACAGCTTCAAGCCTTGCCGCTTCTCCACGCGGTACAAATAAAATCCCTAAAAATGCTCGTAGAGGGTCACGATCTAAAAATAACATATAACCAAAAATACGCAGCGCAAGATATACAATACATGGCAGCATATACAAGTTTATCATATGAATCACACATCATAGAATTTAAGTATACGAATAGTCTAACAATCACACACAACAATATTCAAATGCACAATTAGCCTATCAATGCAGACTCTACATGATCGTGACACCAATCACTGGCTGTCACATGCATGAATTCCGGAATTTAACCTCTCCGCAGAGAGTCGTAGGTCCATCCCCTACTAAACCCCGCAGGGCAGGTGAGGTCTCCTTCTGACAATCACCGACTCAATAAAATCCCGCAGGATTAGGTGGTCCCATCTGACACACCCCGTGCAGTCCCATCTGACATACACGACTATGAATGCATGAGCATAATATATTCTATTTCAACACATACAGGGTAGTCTCCATCTGATATACCCCGTGCAAACCCATCTGACATACCCCGTGCAGTCCCATCTGACATACACGTTCATATATGCTCATGCAACTAATTACATATCATACAAGCATATGTAATCACAACCACAACAACATACATAGATTCTCAATCATATGTATTCAATCACAACAGCATACATATATTCTCAATCATATAAAATTCACAACAACCACTCAAGCATGTGTAGAATACAGCATGTTTTCAAACAAGTTCTCGTCACGAGAATACATCACAAAACAACCATGCTCATAATTCATATTGCATCACATCAAGCAAATACACATATTCAAGCAAACAGTTACACATGCATAAAAAGCACTCGATATTTCGAGGTATATGAAATCGTTAGAAAGTGCCCTTACCTCGGCAAGCTTCCAACACATCAACTTACGCTACGCAAGCAATATCCGTCTCTCTCGACGAAGTCCCATAATCGGCTAGTCTTCTTAACCTTTTAAAACATATAACTTCTTTAAGTTAATACCACATTCTAATTGGTTACTCAAATAATCCTAGCTCGGCTACTAATGGGTTCAAGACCTATGGTTGTCTCTTACACCTAACTAGGCTCGACTTGTTTTCAAATCTACTCTTTAAGAAACGTTGTAACAAAAAGTTGTTATAAATATGTCGCCAAGTAAATTCCAACTATTTTAAAGCTTTTCAAAGAGCAAAAATATTACTTTTTCAAATAACTTACACACTTATTTTCAAAACCAACGAATTCCACTATACATTTTCCTAATCGACTTAAAACAAATATTTTTATGAACACGCATAACTTATAATCCTTTTTAAAACGCAACTCTCGATACAAGAATTTTCATTTCAAATTACAAATCAATTTCCAAACTCATTTGTACCTCACAGTATAGAACATCTAAATTTTTCAAATTAGCTTGATCATCTAAATAAAAGTTTCTAGTTTCATTCTTAACAAAAAAAACCTTATTAATTAGTTTCTTTTAAAACTATGATTATTCTCTCAAACCATGTTACTTGAAAATTTTGAAACTCAATCATGAGTCCAAGGCCATAATGCAACGGCCATCTCACTACCATGTGGCTAGTTCCAAAAGTTTCATTTTCAAAACCAAAGTCTACATTCAATTAGCTTCCAAACACCATGTTCTTGCATAAAACGGATCATCCAAATTATAGCTTATAATTCATAAAACTTCTTTTCCAAGTATTTCATAGTTTTAAGATAATTTAAACCCTCCCTGTTTTCTTTCTTAAAAAATTAAACCACCTCAGTACATGATTTCAAAAGCCATACCAAGGTTTAATTTCAAAATAACTAAGACAAATTTCATGTTCTTGAAAAAATGTAAATTTTCTTTTAAGTCTATAATCATATAAACTCACACAATAATATTAACAAAGGTTATGAGCAAGAAAATCAACCCTTAACACAATATTAGATCATTATAACACAAACATTCAAATGGTCATTTTTCTCCTAGATCTATAGCATGGATCTATTCTATTACTAAAAGAAGGATTGAAATCCCTACTACTACACAAAAAGGCCTTACGAAAAGTTAGAAAAAGAGAGAAGTAATTAACTTTCTTACCACTAAAGATAGTCTTAGTTGATCACCTAGTAATTTGATTCACTTCTCTTCAAAGGTTCAAGCTAGAAACCACATGTATCTTATGATTTCTACACTTAGGAAAATGTTGAGATTTTAAGAATGAGGGAGGAGGATTCGGTTGACAGAGAGCAAGTGGGTAAAAGGAATGAAATTTTCTATGTCTATCCATATATAGAATTTCTAAGCTAATCTTATCCAATGGATCCAAAAGTATAAGGCACGTGCTTCTCATTCTCACCATCCATACCATTACTCACATGAATATAATAATAATATATTCCATAAATATCTAGATATTTTCTTGGTCTTAGGCCTAGTAGCTCGCTCAGTTCCCGCATTCGCTCTTAAACGAGTCGTATTTCGCGTACCGATAAATTTTACGGAGACAAAAAATTGTACCGTAAACTACTTAATTAAAACAATTCACAAACTTTCGAATAAATTTTATTCCGAATAAATTTTCGCTCTTAAGCTTGGAAAAATACAATAAGATCAAATTATCATCACGGTCGATATAAAAATTCTTCATTTAAACTTTGACGGAAATCAGAAACCGTAAAATTTTCAAACAGCAGGTATATCTTGCCCGTTTTATCAAAAGCCACTAGAAAATTATTTTCAACATTTCGACGAGACAAAAATGTTTCTAACTCATTTAAAGCTTATAAAATCATTGTGCCCATTTTTCAAACGTTAAACTACGCGCATGCACAATCTCAGCATAAATTCTGTCAAAACAGACAATTAAATAGAAATCAATAAAAACAAGTAGCACAAGCTAATCAATATATCAAAACTCATATTTCTGCTATAGTAATTCTACGGGTCTTACAACCCCAAACTTAACTTGTTGCTTGTCCTCAAGTAACATGTTGTCAGACAAGATCGTTAGCGAGTTAAGAGATAAATAAAGATGATAGGAATTTCACAATCTTGCATGTTTAGCAATGGTATTGTTGATTCTTACTGCGGCGTTCATGCTCAGTCCTACTTGGTTCAGGAGACCTTGATAGTAGCGAGTCGGACAAGTGTCTGCAAGAGTCTGTGTTCAACCTTTTCTCTCTCTCTCTCTCTCTCTCTCTCTCTCTCTCTCTCTCTCTCACATTTTCGCTCGAAATTGAAAGTGTTACTCTCAATCATCGCACAACCTGTCATTTTACCATAGGCTTGCAAGAATTCTAAGCAACTAGTCAAAATTCAATAAGCATGCATTATTTGAGGTCTTTAAGGGTTATAACGTGGCTAGGGTCAAGGTAGGATATTTTTGGGAGAAGTAGTCTAACTTGGAGTTAAGTTCTACTTTGTTTCCTTTTTGTGTACGCAACCTTATTCCATAGGGTACCTTTTTTATTTTTGGTATCAGAGAATTGAACCGGAGAGACGTTTGTGGTTCTTTTTCTATCACTATTTTTGCCTTTTTGACTCTTTTATTATTATTATTATTTTTGGAGAGACTATATTTTTTATTTAGATAATTTTTAATGTTTCTAGTACCATGAGCAACCCCAAACTTTTTTTGTTGCTATGATCATAGAACTATTACCTAACTCCAAAAGAGGGTAATTTAATTGTTTTTCTGGTCCATAGGCTTATATCGTGGTTTAAAAAGGTTAATATTTTTAAGCTCAAAATTGGCTAGCAAAGGATAATAATAATTGTAAGGGTGGCTCGAAAAAGGCTCTGGGTTATAACAAACAATTGCCTCAATGCATATTTTATCAAATCAATCAGTCACAAAGAATTGGAGCAAGTTCTTAAAAATAAACAAGAGTACGAGACTCTCATAGTGTATCGAAAGAAATTGGTAATACCTTTGGAAATATTTGGTTCAAATCCTCACTTGGCTTAGGTATCTGAAGGCGTGAACACTTATCTGCAGACATCGCTTCATCACTTGTCTCATTGTCTCCCGAACTTCCGCACTTCGGAGCAATCACCTTTGGTATTTGTATGAAGGCTCGAAATTTGGATCATCAACATTCATTACTTACTTCGCTGCAATCTTACCTATAACAGTTTCTCATGCACAAGATAATAAACAACAACAATTATTTAAGTCTTTTTGTAAGTTTGACAGGGGCAATATTGATGAAAGTGATAGCAAGAATTCCATAAGTACATAGTTGAATTGAAAAACATTACTAAAATGAAAATTACTGAAATTATAAATACTTATCCTTGGGTTGCCTCCCAAGCAGCGCTTGTTTAGCGTCTCATTAGCTTGACGCATTTCCTCCATTACAGAGGATAGGTTCGCATGTCTCTTTTGTGCTCTTATCGTTCCATCTCTGAGCACTTATCATATTCCATATTTAATTCTCGCAGTTCCGGCAGGACCAGTTCAGCTTCACCGCTCCCTCAACTATGCCTGTTGGCGACTTTATTTTTCAGGTTAGTTTCATAGAGTGCAGTGTCTTCACCTCAAACTTGTATTAATGCATGACTTTCTCTTAGACGCTTTCTTCACGAGGAAGAATTTTGTTCTTCTAGGATGACTTGGTTAACTGATTCTCTTGTTTACAACTTATCACTTAATCACTACCCGTGCTAATCCTACCTAGGAACTCGTAGATATGAGAACCTCTGCTCACTCCCCCTCAACCTTACCCGGTAAGGATTTAGTAACAAACTCAATTGGAGACACGCTCCTAGACAACTCAAGCACTTGTACCTAAAGGCTTAGAGTGTTGCATAATCTAACTCCTTGCTTCAAAGCTTTGGAGAAAGAACACTAGAGATTACAACTCTATTAAACTCAGTCCTTACTTGTATCAAAACTATGATCCAAGTGAAGGCTCACAAATAACAAAGAAAAGACTAAAACCTAAAGACTCGATTTCTTCAACAAGTGTTTCAGTTAATAATAATGTCTTCAGTCTTCCTTTATATAGAACAAGCTTCATGGGCTTTAACGAGTTGGCCTTTAAAAAATTTTCCTTGAGATTTATTTGATCATAATCTTTTAATTGTTTGTTTCAAATCTTTTTGATCAAAGTCGGCCAATAAAATAAAACTGAACCATGAAAGATTATCTTGTTCCTTGGCGCGCAAGCTGGCATGATTTTATTTGAAAAACAAATCTTTTCAAAAGATCACGCGTAAAACAATGAAAGGCGCGTCCAGCTAGGGCGTCCAGATGTGAATCCTGATGTGCCACACATCATGCTCCACATCATGGAATTGGGCTTATTTTACCAAATGAAGCCAACACCCTAAAATCCTCAACAATCTCCTCCTTTGGCAAATTTTGGCAAAAATAATCTTTGAGTCAGCCAATAAGACTTGGAGAGATGTGTAGGCACATCAGATGCATGCAGCGGCGGATATGAGCCTCACAAATTTGGAGAGAAATAAACTCTCACACGATAGGAAAAATAAATTCCTAAAGATTGAGAAAAATAAATTCCCAGACACATACAAGCATAAGATTCCATGCACACATGAGGGAGGGTAGCAAACACAGCTATGCATAGATTCATGCAAACATGTAATAGTTTACTCCCCTTGTACTACATCACTTTCCAAGTACTCCCCCTAAATATCACATCTTCTATAGGCTTCTTCAGAATGCATGACCTAGTAGAGAGACGTACAATTATTTTTAAACCTGGCTTCTTCAGAATGCATGACCAAGTTAAAAACTTCACAGATGTATCAAACATCACACAAATGTGTCAAACATTACACAAATTAACATCTTCAAATAGGCTTCTTAAGAATGCATCACCCAGTTGAAAATGTACAGATTAAGTCTTCAGAAAAACATGCTTTAGAAAACTAATTCTTCAAAAATTTGTTGATAAAAATTTGAAGAAAAATAAGCATGTATGCCAGATGTGTAGTCAGATGTGCACACATAACAATTTTCCTAGACATTGCACCAGTTGAGCTGGATATGCCCACATCAGGAGTCACATCAGACTGCTTGAGACTAAAAGAGATAGCAGACTCTCTTCTGCAAGACAAATCATCCTTGCCCAGAACATCAGGTCTCTGGCTCAATATGATTCCACACAGCAGGGAGGGAAAAGGAATGGGCAACTTAACAGCTAAGGTTTTGGCATGCTTGACAGTCTGGTCAAAAATATAAGTACCAAAATCATAGTGAATTTTGTTACCTACGGTATAGATGAATCTAGCCAAACCTGTAGCCACGTCACAGTTGTGTGTGGTTGGAACCCAATTAGCAGCAGCAATCCTGTTAAGGATGTTGTATATTGGAGTGAGCTTGCTTGCTTGTAGCTTTCCTTTCTTAGGCCAAGTCTTGACCTTTCCACCAGTGATAGCCTTGATGATGTAGTTGTCATTGGCTTCCATCTCAGCACAGGCCTCTTCACTTCTACCCAGAAACTTGTTGATGATGGCAGGAGATAATATGATTTCCTTGCCCCTCACAAAGACCTTCTGGTACTCCTTGTCCAGAGGATTATCACAGCCAGCAGGGATATTAACCAAGAATTCCTTGACCACCTTCTCATAGCAGTCACTCAGCCTTGTCACAGTCTTCAACAAGCCAGCATGCTTGATCAGCTTCATAACCTCCTTGCATTGCAAGGCTTCAGCACTAAGCTCTCTCTCTCTAGAGCTAGTCTTCTGTGTGCAACATACTTCCACTTAGCAGCATTGTCAGGGTTGTGGAAGGAAATAAGATCAATGGGGAAATCAGGAATTCCCTGAGGAATTTTCTTCTTCCCATAGGTCTTCTTCACATCAGACTCAATGTGGACCACATCAAGCTCCACATTCCGCTCCTCGTCAGATTCTTCTTCAGACTCACTGATGTGAGCTACATCCCGCTCCACATCGTACTCTAAGTCACTTGTGGGTGCCTCTTTTCTTTTCTGAGTCTTCTTCTAGGTAGGTGGAACCACAGCTTTACTGTATCCCTTCTTGGGACCATACATAACTTGTCTCTTGATAGTCTTCTTCTTCTCCTTAGCAGCTACAGGAGAAACACTAACAGTAGCAGGACCTTTGCCACTTCTAGTCCTTCTACCAATGATGTCCTCAACAACCTTCTTCAAAGGGATGTCAGAATAATAGTCCTCTACATCCACAACAACTGTATCTCCATCAGCATCTTTGTCAACATCATTGGAGTCATCTTCACGATCTGAACCTTCAGCTTCTTCACCTTTGTCAGACTGGGTGTCATCTTTAGGTTCTTCAACCTCAGCAGGTTGATCTTCTTCAAATATTTCCTATTCTGGAGAATCAGGAATAACAGGAGTCTCTTCAGCAATAGCAGGGGCATCTTCTTCTCCTTGTGACAACGATGTGCCAACATCTGTCACAACATCAGGCTCTTGCAAGGCCTTGAACGCTGAATCAATGATCTTATGGGTCATGGGGTGTCTTGAGTCACCAGAAGTCTCTAAAGAAGCCTTCTCATAGTTAGGCTTTGTAGATTCTTGACCAATAGACGCTTCAGCAACATCATCAACATTCACAGAGGGAAGAGGATCAATGTGTAGGCTTGAAATGGAATGAGCCCTCTTTGGTGATCCAATCTTGGATTTCTTGCTTTTCTTCTTATTCTTCTTTGATTTCTCAGTAGAAGGAGATGGGATAGCAGCTTCCTTTGCAACAATGGGGGAAGATTCCCTCTTTGATCGTTTGGACTTCCTTTTCTTGGATCCTGATGGTTTGATCATTGAAACAGGGGTTGCATCAATAATCATGGTACTTTGATCACCTTCTTGATGTGGTGTAGGGGAATTAGGTTTCGGTGATGATGGAGAAGGAATTGATTTTGTGGAAGGAGATGTTTGAGTTGCAGTAGACATGATGATGAGTGTTTGTGAGATGAAGGTTCAAAGAAAAATTGCAGAGAGATCAAAGAAATGGTTTTAGGTCGTTTGAGTGTGTGAGAAACGAATGTGATGAACAATGTGATAGGCAATGTGATAAAATCTTGACAAACGGATTTCTTGGAGATATGATCGCGAAATAGCCGTTGGAAAATATTTGATATGATCGCCTTTGGATTGCGTGCAACTATGAATGGAGGGAAAGACAGGTAACCGTTGCACGCCGGAATAGCGATAATGGCTATTGATCCTCAAAGAGGCAAATACCAAGTTTGCCCCTTAACACCTCAAACCTATTTGCATCTAAAGCCTTTGTAAAAATATCTGCCAGTTGATTCTCAGTGGCAACATGCTCTAGAGTCACAACATTGTCTTCCACAAGATCTCTAATAAAATGGTAACAAATATCAATGTGCTTTGTCCTACTATGTTGAATAGGATTTTTGGAAATATTTATAGCACTCAGATTGTCACAGTATAATGTGAGCACATCTTGCTGCACATTGTACTCACCCAACATCTGCTTCATCCAAAGTAGCTGAGATCAACTGCTTCCTGTTGCAATGTACTCAGCCTCAGCTGTTGAAAGAGAAACACAATTTTGTTTCTTGCTGAACCATGATATAAGGTTGCTTCCCAAGAAGAAACATCCACCAGAAGTGCTCTTCCTATCATCTGCATTACCTGCCCAGTCAGCATCACAATAACCCAACAATCTTGTGTTTTCACCATGAGAGTAGAGAATCTCATAATCACTAGTACCACTAACATACTTCAGAATCCTTTTAACTTGATTCAAATGACTCATCTTAGGCTCAGCTTGGTACCTTGCACACACACCAACAGCAAAGCTTATGTCAGGTCTACTTGCAGTAAGATAGAGTAGACTGCCAATCATGCTTCTGTATAGACTTTGATCAACACTATCACCGTTCTCATCTTTAGAAAGTTTGAGATGGGTCGCTGCAGGAGTTCTCTTGTGATTTGCATTCTCCATTCCAAATTTCTTCACAATGTTCTTGGCATACTTGCTTTGGGAGATGAAAATTGTGTCTTCCATATGTCTTACTTGCAGACCAAGAAAGTAGGTAAGTTCACCTACAAGGCTCATCTCAAACTCTGATTGCATCTGATTCACAAACATCTTGATCATGGGGTCAGACATTCCTCCAAACACAATGTCATCTACATAGATTTGTGCTATCATGAGCTTGCCTTTTTCTTCTCTTACAAATAAGGTTTTATCAGTTTCTCATTTTCTATAACCTTGCTGTACAAGAAATTTGGTTAGCCTATCATACCATGCCCTAAGAGCTTGCTTTAATCCATACAATGCCTTCTTCAATCTGTAGACATGATCTGGAAAATTTGGATCAACAAATCCCTTGGGCTGCTCCACATATACTTCCTCATTCAAGTAACCATTGAGGAAAGCACTCTTCACATCCATCTGAAATAGCTTGAACTTCAAGATACATGCTACTCCTAAAAGTAACCTTATGGATTCAAGACGTGCCACATGAGCAAATGTTTCATCAAAGTCTACTCCTTCAATCTGAGAGTAACCTTGAGCCACAAGCCTAGCCTTGTTTCTAGTAACAATACCACTTTCATCAGTTTTATTCCTATAAACCCATTTATTACCAATGATGTTTACTCCTTTAGGCATAGGAACTAAATCCCATACTTCATTCCTCTTGAACTGGTTCAGCTCCTCTTGCATAGCTTCAATCCAAAACTCATCTGTCAATGCTTCTTTCACATTCTTTGGTTCTACCTTTGACACAAAACAAGCATTAGATACAACTTCTCTTGACCTTGTCATAACTCCTGAATCAGGACTCCCTATTATGAGTTCTTTTGGATGATTCTTTTGAACTCTAACAGAGGGACCCTTATTCACTTGAGTCAAATTCTCTTGATGATCAGTCTTCTCATAAATCTCTTCAACTTCAGAGTCTTCAGGCTGGGGGTGAGATGTGTCCACATCAGGATCAACATCAGGCACATTATCAGAACAGTCATCTATCACTACATTGATAGACTCCATCATAGTCCTTGTTCTGTTGTTGAAGACTCTATAGGCTCTGCTAGTTAAGGAATAGCCTAGAAAGATACCTTCATCACTCTTGGGATCCATTTTCCTCATTTACTCTCTGTCAGCTAGGATATAGCACTTGCTACCAAAGACATGGAAGTATTTGACAGTTGGTTTTCTTCCCTTCAATATCTCATACAGTGTGGTTGATGTACCTTTTCTCATAGTCACCATATTGTGTACATAGCATGCAGTACTCATGGCCTCTGTCCAAAAGTAGTAAGGTAGCTTCTTGGCATGTAGCATAACTCTTGCAGCCTCTTGCAAGGTTCTGATCTTTCTTTCAACTACACCATTTTGTTGGGGTGTAACTGGAGATGAGAACTCATGCCCAATCCCTTCATCAGAGCAAAACTTAGAAAATCTAGAATTCTGAAACTCTTTCCCATGATCACTTCTGATTCTGACAATGGCACTATCCTTTTCTCTTTGTAGTGTAAGGCATAGGTCTTTGAATGCATCAAAAGTATCAGACTTCTCTCTGATGAAGCTGACCCAAGTGAATCTTGAGAAATCATCTACAACCACAAAGGCATATCTTTTGCCACCAATACTCTCTACCTACATTGGTCCCATCAAGTCCATATGTAGAAGCTCTAGAACTCTGGATGTCACCTGATGTTGCAACATTGGGTGTGACATCTGGACCTGATTTCCAACTTGACATTCACCACAGATACTGCCTTCAACAGTTTTGAGCTTTGGTAATCCTCTGATTGCTTCCTTGGACACAATTTTCTTCATTCCTTTCAGATTCAGATGGCCAAGTCTTTGGTGCCAAAGTTTTACTTCTTCTTCCTGACTGATAAGACGTGTAGTTGAATGAGCTGTTTCTTCAGGAATCCATAAGTAGCAGTTGTCTCTTGATCTAGATCCTTTCATCAACAATTCTCCTTTGTCAGAAGTAATAAGACATTCATTCTTTGTGAAGTTGACTTTAAGACCTTGATCACACAGTTGGCTTATGCTGATAAGATTAGCCTTCAAACCTTTGACAAGTAACACATCATCTAGGTCAGGTAAACCTTTGTTGCTGAGCTTATCAATGCCTTTGATTTCACCTTTTGCTCCATCACCAAAGATTACAAAACTTGTTGTATGAGGCTTAATATTAGTGAGAAATTTCTCAACACCAGTCATGTGCCTAGAACAACCACTATCAAAATACCAATATTCTCTGGAAGATGCTCTGAGAGAAGTGTGAGCTATGTGAGCAGTTTCTGAAACTTTTGGCTTCCACATCTTCTTAGGAGTGACCCTTGCTGATTTGGCTTTAACCTGAGGCTTCTTCTTGGGATACCCATAGAGTTTGTAGCAGAAGGGCTTGATGTGACAATTCTTCCCACAGTAGTGGCATCTCCATGCATTGAACTTCTCTCTGCCAGCAGGTTTCTGATGTGGGGTGTGATGTGTCCACATTCTGTCAGGGTCAGGTTTCTTCTGAGTAGGAACAAACTTAGTATTTGGACTCTTGTTGTGATGTTTGTTCTTGAATCCTATACTAGATGAGTCACCAACATGCTTTCCAACTTTCAAAATCTCATCAAGCATGTCAGTTCCAGTATTGAGCATCTTTACAGACTTGGTCATATTTCCCAAATTGGTTGACAGTAACTTGACTTCACTTTCAAGACTAGTTACTTTGTCCTGTAGTTGAGCCTTCTCTGTCTCCAGCTGACTGATAATCACCTTCTGCTCTTCATTGATTCTGCACACTTCCCCACTTTTGATGCATAACTTTTTATAGGTTGAGGCTAGTTCATCAAAGGTGAGTTCTTCATCATCAGAATCAACATCAGTACTGCACACACCAGTCATGGCACTAACATGATTAGTAGCAACATTATCTTATTCAATGTCAGAGTCTTCATCAGACCATGATACAATCAGGCCTTTCTTCTGCTTCTTCAGATATGTACCGCATTCAGCTCTTATATGACCGAAGACTTCACATTCATGACATTGAACACCCTTGTTCTGAGTTGACTTATCATCAGTTTTAGCTTTTGTTGAAGTGTTAACTTGTTTACTGATGTCAGTCTGGATGTTCCTCGCATTCCTCCTTGGCCTTCTATCCACCCTTCTTAGAAGCTTGTTGAATTGTCTTCCTAACATAGCTATGTCATTTGAGAGATCCTCATCCGACTTATCAGCTTCTTCCTCTTCATCAGCATAGGATACAAAAGCTATACCCTTTCCCTTCTTCTCAGTTTGCTCACCTAAGTTTATCTCAAAAGTTTGAAGAGAGCTCACAAGTTCTTCAAGTTTCATACTTGGGATGTCTTGAGCTTCTTCAATAGCTATGATTTTCATGTTAAATCTCTTAGGTAGGGATCTAAGCATCTTTCTCACAAGCTTTTCCTCATACAGTTTTTCATCTAGAGCCTCAAAAGAATTGTCTATCTCAAGCAGGTTCATGTGAAAATCATGAATAGATTCTTCTTCCTTCATTCTGAGGTTTTCAAACTTAGTGTTGAGAAGTTGGATTCTAGAGCTTTTTACCTTGGTAGTGCCTTCATGAGTGGTTTTGAGTATCTCCCAAGCCTTCTTTGCAACAGTGCATTGTTTGATCAGTCTGAACATGTTCTTGTCCACTCCATTGAATAAAGCATTCAAAGCTTTGGAGTTTCTAAGTGATGCAGTGTCTTCTGCAGCTGACCATTCTTCTTCTGGTTTGATTACATCAGTATCAGCATAATTAGCATCCTGAACCTTGGGATGCTCCCATCCTTTGAGCGCTGCTTTCCAAGTCCTGCTGTCAAGTGATTTTAGGAAGGAAATCATCATTGGCTTCCAGTAGTCATAATTAGTTCCATCCAGGAGAGGTGGTTTGTTGACCATTGTTCCATCCTTGTCCATGTTTCCAGAAAGTAACTTCCCTGGAGCTCACCCTCAAACAGGCAGGGTGCCTGCTCTGATGCCAATTGAAATTCTGGTGGCAAGTGTCATATGTGCAGCACAATGTGTACACCTTAGGAATAGTATGATGTGTAGCCTAATGTGCCAACATCGTGGACATACTGAACTTGATGAACAAGGAAACAATATAAAGTGCTGAAAAAAAAAAAAAAAACACACAGAGTTTGTTAACCCAGTTCGGCACTTATAACAAGCCCTATTCTGGAGGATACCAATCCAGGGATGAATCCACTATGGTAGTATCAATTCAAAGCTAAACTCCCCCGTTTACAACTTATCACTTAATCACTACCCGTGCTAATCCTACCTAGGAACTCCTAGATATGAGAACCACTGCTCACTCCCCCTCAACCTTATCCGGTAAGGATTTAGTAACAAACTCAATTGGAGACACACTCCTAGACAACTCAAGCACTTGTACCTAAAGGCTTAGAGTGTTGCACAATTTAACTCGTTGCTTCAAAGCTTTGGAGAAAGAACACTAGAGATTACAACTCTATTAAACTCGGTCCTTACTTGTATCAAAACTATGATCCAAGTGAAGGCTCACAAATAACAAAGAAAAGACTAAAACCTAAAGACTCGATTTCTTCAATAAGTGTTTCAGTTAATAATAATGTCTTAAGTCTTCCTTTATAAAGAACAAGCTTCATGGGCTTTGACGAGTTGGCCTTCAATAAATTTTCCTTGATATTTATTTGATCATAATCTTTTAATTGTTTGTTTCAAATCTTTTTTATCAAAGTCGGCCAATAAAATAAAACAGAACCATGAAAGATTATCTTGTTCCTTGGCGCGCAAGCTGGCATGATTTTATTTGAAAAACAAATCTTTTCAAAAGATCACACGTAAAACAATGAAAGGCGCGTCCAGCTAGGGTGTCCATATGTGAATCCTGATGTGCCACACATCATGCTCCACATCATGGAATTAGGCTTATTTTACCAAATGAAGCCAACACCCTAAAATCCTCAACAGTATACATTCAAGCAAAGCATAACACTACCTAATAACTCACTTAATCATAAGTCATCATCATCATCAATTTCAATCAATTACACACATATGAACATAACATCATCCTCTAAGCTCAAGATTCAATTAATCTAACCTTATATCATGTCATAAGAACATAAACCCCTTTTAATCCCAAAAATCACTTTTCATACTGATCTAACTCGTCTGGATGAGCTCATGGTGAGCTCGTGGGGAGCTCAAGTCAGAGAGCAGCCAAAACAGCTCGCCCCCAACTCGCTATCACTCGCCATGGCGAGCTCATGGTTTCTGGCAACGCCAAGAACTATGAATACTCTCCATAGCGAGTACTATGCTCGCCCTAGCGAGTTGCTGCAGAAGGGAAAACTCTAATTTCGGATTTTAGTTCAAAATCATTAAAAATCCCATTTTTCAACATACAAATCCCTAAAGCTTTCAACTTTAAGCATATTAATCATGTATAAGCTTAGAAGTACAAACTTTAACATCATCAAACATCATCTCATCATAAAAGTAAGGATTTTCCTTCATTTCACTAAAAACTCATTTTCAAACATCAACAACAACAAATCATTCATAGAGCACGAATTTGATCATGGGAATTCGAAATAGAAACATATAGTAACATGTTAACATCAAACAACAACACATTAAACTATAAACACATTCCCTTGATTCTCATTCCCAACCAAAAGAGATGAGAGGGTTTGGGTGGGGAGAGTAGACTTCTCCCCCCTCTTTGTTCATCTCACAAGTATTGATAACTACTCTCTAATCTTAATTGCAGCTTTAATCTTCAAGCTCTACACTTGAATCCCCTCTACTCTCTTCAAGCTTGGACTTCTCTCTCTCTTCCTCCTTCCTAAGCAAATGGTGTTATGAGAGCTCTTGCTCTCTACTCCAAGTTTCTATTCAAAACCTAATTAACTAAAGACCAAAATGTCCCTCTTATTAACTTAAGCCAATTTTGCTAAACTCCACATATTTCCTTAAAATGGCTCCACTCATAACTTCCTTCTCCTTATACTCTACTATTTCCTCTTTTAGCCTAATAATAAGTTAATTACTAAACTACTCTATATTACTCCAACAAGGCTAATTAACATCTAATCAAATTAAATAAATCTAATTAAATGAAAATAATTAAATACGGGTGTTACAATCTTCCATTTGAATCAAAGATCTTCATGACTTTCTCTTCCATCACAACTCTATAATTCTTCTCTAATAATTTACCAACACTTAGTAAATTGCACTTCATATCTGGAATGTATAGAACATCAGATATTAGAGCACTTCCTCCATCTTTCTTTCTTATAGCTACATTATCTCTTCCTTCTGTAGCAAGTGTTGAATCATCAGCAAATTTCAATTTACTATTTGTTGTGTTATTGATCTTTAAGAACCAATCTCTTCTACCAGTCATATGAGTAGAACACCCTGTGTCTAAGTACCATTGTTCTTGACTGCAGTCAGTTTCTTCTTTCAATGTGACCATTTAGTAGGGTCGCATTCTCCTTTTGTTTGGCTAGCTTTGCATCCTCCTCTTGAGACTCTTTCTTGCTTGAATTGCACTCATTTACAAAGTGGCCATATTTTTGACAATTGTAACATTGAATGTTACTCTTATCAAACTTTCTTCTATTACCTCTTCCTCCTCTTCCACTTCTACAACCTCTATTGTTTCCATTGAAACCACCTCTACCACCATTCTTTTGACCAGCACTGTTGTTTTCTTGATTATCATTTGAATTGTAGTTTTGATAACTTCCTCTCCCTTTGTTTCCATTCCACTTTCCCTTACCTTTCTTGCCATTGTTGCTTTGAATCTTTTCCACCACAGATTGATCAGAAATTGTTTCTCCACAATCCTTCATCAAGTTCACCAGTTTGGTGACTTTTGTGACAAAATCACCTATGCTTTCCTTTTCCTCCATCTGTAAGATCTCATATTGCCTCTTGTGAGTTTGTAACCTCGCCTTCTTGACCTTTGTTGCACCACCAAAAGCCTTCTCAAGATTATCCCAAGCCTCTTTAGTAGATTGAGCATCACCTACTCTTTCAAAATTGTCAGGATTATCCCTTTTCCTCCATATGTAAGATCTCATGTTTCCTCTTATGAGTTTGTAACCTCACCTTCTTGACCTTTGTTGCACCACCAAAAGCCTTCTCAAGATTATCCCAAGCCTCTTTAGTAGATTGAGCACCCACTCTTTCAAAATTGTCAGGATTATCCCTTTTTTCCTCCATCTGTAAGATCTCATATTGCCTCTTGTGAGTTTGTAACCTCGCCTTCTTGACCTTTGTTGCACCACCAAAAGCCTTCTCAAGATTATCCCAAGCCTCTTTAGTAGATTGAGCATCACCTACTCTTTCAAAATTGTCAGGATTCACACATTGGTGAATAATGAACAGAGCTTTATAATCTTTCTTCTACAATTCTTTGAATATTGCTCTCTGTGCATCAGTAGAAGAATCAGTCACTGGTTCAACACCACTTTGAACCAAATCCAACACATCTTGGAATCCAAATACGACCTTCATCTGTTTGCACCAAGAATTATAATTCTTGCCTGTCAAGATTGGTAGATTACCAGGAAAAGCACCATTCCATAGGTTCCCATTTGCACTGTACTCGAATTAGCCATGGATTCAAGAAACCAGAGCTCTTGATGCCACTTGTTGGCGCAGCTGGAAGCAAAACTCTACACAAAACTTGAACCTGTGTTTTTCGCTAAGCCAAGAATCACTCGTTGAGCCAGGATTGCTTCACTGCAATCTTGTGAACTTGCAGAGAAGAAAGAAGTGGGAGAATAGAGAGGAAGAAGATGAATAATGGAATGGGAAACAATGATTAACATATTGAATCAAAACTGAGAGAAGAGATTTAGGGAAAATATTAAATTTTATTCATCCACTAATGGGCCAAAACAAAGAGATTACAATGTATCACCTATACATTCCTGTATTTATACACATACATCAAATCTAAACAATGAGAGTTGGTTTGTAACTGCCTACAGCTGGCAATTAACCACCACTCAACTAACTAACCAACTTTCCCTCTAACTAACCTAACTGTTACTTCACTAACAAGTAACAGCTTGACAATTGCTTCACAAACAAATAACAGATGGGAATTCATGAATTATGCACAATTTTAACACATATGACCCGACACCCGAACAAATCGATGATATAGACGGTCGAAATTGGATCTAAATTATAAGACCGCGGTTTGTGTCGATTTGACGATTTTCGGCCCGAATATAACTGAATCCGACCGATGCTAACCCTATTTTAAATAATTGTAAGTTTATAGTGACTTTTTGTAAATTAAAAACTAAATGTATTTAATTAAGAAGCTCTAATAGCCAAGGGAATAAGTTAATGTAAGTTGGGTGTATGTTATTTTGTTATATTTACATACATTAATATGTCAATCCCCACTTAATTTCATTACTGACACGATTCTAAATACTTTTGATGTAGTTAACCGGGTCATAATAGTTTTTTTTCTTCGGTGAAGTTTTGTAAGCTTATAACAACCATATAAAATATTCAGTAAACCCAATTAAAATAAGTGGCTTCTACAATACCATGTGGTTTTTGTAGTTTGTGGATATTTTGTTTCTTTATGTATCTTCAAATTTTTAGTTTTTCTTCTTAATTAGGAACACATTTTGATCTTAAAAATACATTATGCATATTTTTTCTCAGTTTTCAAAATGTTCCTGAAAGGGATATACTTGTTAGCAATTGAACAACTTCCATAGAGTTAAGTTGATAATAAACTGGCCTCCAACTCAAATGCAAAAGCAGTACATGTAGCCAAATGGCTCAACTCTGTCGAGTACAAGTCTAAAACCAAGATAACTTCGAAGAAAAAATGATAAAAGAATAAAAAAATGGAAAAAGAAAGAAAAATAATGCTTGAGGCAAATATCAAACCAAAGTCACAATTGCACTACTAAAGCAACGGACAAGGCTTGTGTGACTTTTTGGCGGGAAAGGTAGGCTTCCTTTGAGCCAATTTCATCCGTACGATCGATCTGATGCACTAAAATGTACCACGTGTGCTGCTCCTTATTTCATTTATTAAATTAAAAAATAAAAATCAAAACAACGCAGAAACGTGCTGCTTCCATAGTTCTTGCTGTCGGCGCCGCCGTTACAGTAATCCATTGTCAACCAGCACGGTTACTCCGTCGACCAGAATTGAAGACTCATCTAAGTTGAAAGTAAAAAAAGGGAAGAAAAAAAAGGAACAACAATGGAAGCAGTTACACCCATAGGCGTAGTAACTGTCGAAGTAACCGTTCCAAAAACGGTTACATTTTGTGAAGCCACGGTTGAAACTCCACTAGAACTAACATTTGCGTCACTCACTGACGCTTGTGTTTGATTATTTAGAGACTTGGGCATTCTTGATTTAAACTTTGGTTCTACAAGTGGTTGTTTACCACTACGAAAATGCATACACAATTTAATCAGAAACCATTAATCAAACGAAGAACAACGTTTAATAAGTTTGAGAAAGAAAATGTTTTCAAAGGGAAAATTAAATGAACACAAAACCCAGTCCCACTAGGCATGCCAATTTGTTTACTGTGATTTTTGGTAAACAACCGCTAGTTTGAAAATACTTGCAGGATCAACTAGTAAATCCTAAGACAGGTTTTGTGTTTTTAATTTGGTGAAAAAGATGCAATGTTCACCAGTTTAAACAACGAACATTTAAGGTAAATCACAAAGGTTTATGTAAATTCACTCAACGCAAGCAAATTCACGTAAAAATGCAGTGAAGTCAAAGTGCTTTTGAAAAAGTAAATTGCATTAAAATTGTAAAGATTACAGAAATTTAAAGTTGGTACGCAAGAACATACATTTCCTTTCACTCGTTTCTCTCTGCGCTGGTACTTTGAGTTTCTAGGAATGTGTAAGTAAAATGCGACCCTTGATTCGAAACAAAAACTAATACTTATAGACAATGCACATAACTGCGAAATAACTGCCTAATAGCACTAATTACTAAGCCTTGGACGCGTGTCTTGGCACGTTCGCACGTTCTCTGAACTCTGCTTCGCTTCTAACTGCTTTGACAATCGAAATCGAAAGCCTTAATACCTTTGAAATTGGCTAAGTCTATAGATTGTGAAATTTTGCTTCGAATCGAAGCTCCCAACAATCGAAAGGCAAAAATACTTAGCATATTTTGCCATTCTTTGAATCTCAATTATTTTTTTTAAATGCCTTTTATTTTATTTAAAAATAAAGGCTAATACTACCATGCTTACAATTATGTCTAATAGCAATATAGTAGAGTTTCGTGGTGATAACGTGTTATGAACTAAAGTAGAATAGCAAGTGAATAGAGAAAGAAATGACTGTTATAAACTGATCTAAATAATAGGAATAATATAGATAAAGAAGTGAGAGATGAGAGAAAGAATAGCATTTGTTATTCACCACTAGGATTAGGGTTACATTATAGTGATACATAGTATTTTTGTATAGGCAAAAAAAATAGACCAATTATATGGGCCAATAACATATATAGATATCCACTAATAATATTCATAACAGAGCTTAGTTTTATTTTAAACTAGAAAAATATATTATCTCGCATTAGCCTATAGAAAAAGGAAAATTAACGCTAATTCTTAAGGTCATATTAAATCTATTAAATTGATGATGATACACCAGTAAAATATTACTTCAAATTTAAATAATTATAATTTTGCAATGAGTTTTAGTTTTTAATATCTAATTTAAAAGGAAACAAAGCTTCGGAAAATTTATACCAATATATAGAGAGAATAACCCTTTTCAGTGCAACATTTTTTATTGTCATTTTTTTCCTTCACTCTATTCAAATTTTTGTATATTTTTAAAGGAAATATTTGTATATGTTAAAAAAAACTAACTTTTACACAAAAGTTTGTTTTCGGTTGTTTTAAGTAAATAAAAAAAAGATTTCTCTTTTTTCTTAATAACTAACCGCAACAATAAAGAAGGTTAAGTAGTTATCATAATCATCATCAATATATCATCATCTATACTAATCTATATTTATACTTCTATATAATCTATCTTACTAATACTAATACTTACTAATCTATAAATTACTTAAATTACTTTACTAATCTATAAAGAGAATATCCCTATTGGTGTGAACTTTTTTTATTGTCACTTTTACCCTTCACTTTATTCAAATATTTGTATTTGTTGAAAAATAACTTCCACAAAAGAGTTTATTTTCAATTTTCTTTTCTTTCTTAATAACTAAGCACAACTAAAAAAGAGGTTTAGTAGTTATCAATTAATTAACAAACATATTCTTATAAAAAAAATCAACAACCATATTTTATTGGAATTGGATAATCATATCTATATATATAAGGTACCCAATTTAAAATAAACTACCATTTATGATAACGGGCACAAAACGATAACAAAACAAAAAATGCGGATTGACGGGCACGGGAGTGCCCATCAGGACGCTAGTGTGGATAAATACAAAAGGAAGGAGAAATTTCAATTGAAATGTGAGGAAAACAAATCTTGTATACTATTATTATGACTACTAATTTTCAAATTACCTAGAAAGAGAATTGGATATGCTTGATTGGAGACAATGATGATATCTCGAAATTAAGATATTGAAGAAGAAACTGTAGATAATATTTTTCATGTTTTATTTCACTTCACTTGTATCATCTTAAAGCAGAAAAACAAAAAATTATTTAATGGGTGATCACAATAACTAAAGTAGACCCCAAGAATATTCTAATAGATTGTTTGTGTATTCTTTTAGGTCTAACAATCATATAATCTTTGAAGCTTTATAACTATTCAGCTACACAAACACCTTTACGACACCTCATTCTTTGATGTCGTTTGTTGTACCTGGAGATGGATAGGATTGGACAATCACGATCAGTTTTACATAGAATGGAAGCTGTAATGTAAAAAAAAACGAGAAACAAAAATTAATGTTATCCAAATGGAATAAATATTGTGTAAGAAGTAAATAATTGTTTTTGAAAGGGAGATAAAATGGTTTACCATGTGCAATTTGTGTTCTATGATTGTATCAAGAAATAGGGCAAGAGGGATTATCTTAATTTTAACAAATTTGACAATTTTATCCATTTCAAATTTTAGCATGTATTAAACAAAATTATATTTTATCACTTTTTGATTTATATAGCTCATATGTTTTGCTTACATCAATTAAATAGATTTTTGTAGAAACAAAAAGACTCTAGATTTTTGTATTAGATATCTCTTAAGCACAACAATGTGCTAATTTGCTCCTTTAGCACCATTCGTAAGGAGGTCAAGTACAAATTTACAAATGAAAATAATTCATTCTTAATTTTTTAACAAATTTTCATTATTTTATAACCTTTCATGATTAAAAAAGGAAAATCTCAAAATAAAAATAATATTGTCCGTGACACCCTAAGTTAAAGGACTAAACTATAATTTTGTCTATTGTAGTTCATCTGAGATTGACTGCATCATAAGGCTAAAACAACAGATTAAAACAACTTGTGCATAATCAAGATGTGTAGATGCAACATGTTGAACAAGATGTGTCAGATATCTTGTCACTGTGTAAAGAACATATTCAAGTAACATGTTAAAACAAGATGTCCTACACATTTGTGTAGGACATGTTGCCCCCATAACAACTTGATGAAGATTTAAACTTATCCAATACCCGCGTATCTCTCCAAATCAGTTACAGGCGCAAATCTTCAAATGAAAGTTGTTTAAAGGCCAGATAACAAAGTTTGTTATCAAGCTTATGTGTTAGATATGATTGAGAATCATAACTAACTTGTTTGGATAAAGATTAAAATTGAATCTTTATGTTGTGGAGTTTGTTTTAGAGTAGATTTTTTTAATAACTAACTTGTTTGAAAAAAGATTAAAATTAAATCTTTATCTTTTGGAGTTTGTTTTTAAAACAGGTTTATTTTAATAACTAATTCATAACTATTTGCATATCAAAGATAAGTATAAATCTAAAGACCTACACATCTATAAATAGAGACTCAAGGCTAAATAGAGACCTGCCTATCGAAGATTGTGAGTCCGAGACCTTGTACCCATTGTGCATGGATATAGTAGCTTCTAAAGCTCAGGTTCTAAAGTTTAGTTGCTTGACGACTATTGAATGGTTTATTCAACACCATTGTTATACGACGAAGAATAGTTCGGTCACTTGAGACTAGTGATCATAGAGAAATTAGTAAGTTCTCATATCCAAGGGAATGAGCTCTTGGGTAGAAAAACACTAGGATTAAGACAAGGCATACATATCATTAGGTTTTGGTGTGCGTTGTAAGACTAAGTATTAAATCAGAGTAGTGGGTTTCCTTTCCTGGATTGGTATCCCCCAGAGTAGGTGTGATTTTTATCAAACCGAGTTAACAATTACTTTTGTGATTTTATCGCTTTTATTTACTTCAATACTTTTATTATTGATCATGTCGACCAATTGTCGAACCAGTTGTCTAATACATCTGGTCTGTTACACAAGTTGTATTAGACATCGTGTGCGACATCTATCCTGCCAGAGAACAAATTTTCACCTATTTTTTAAGATGTACCCTAACTTATATTTTTAAGTAAGCTTGTAAAAAAATGACCAAAACGGACTAAAATAAAATAAAAAATGATAAAGAACTAAATTATTACCTGCAATTAAGTTAAATGATAAAAAATTGATGTAATTTTGCCTATTTTTTAAGATGTTCCCTTTTTGCTTTTCTATTTTCTCCATTCTATTTTTTCCACTACAGCATTTTTCACTTTCACCTGTAATGTGAAAAAGGAGAAAATAAAATAAAATTAATGTTATCAAAATGGGATAAATATTGTGTAAGAAGTAAAGAAGGAAATTTGAAAAGGAGATAAAAATGGTTTACCACGTGCAATTTGCGTTGTATCAAGAAATAGAGAAAGAAGGATTATCGTAATATTGACAAATTCGATAATTTTATCCATTTCAAATTTTAGCATGTATTAAACAAAATTATATTTTATCACTTTTTGATTTATATAGCCCATATGTTCTGCTTCAATTAAATAGGTTTTAGTACTTACATAAAGACTTTTGATTTTTATATTAGATGTCTCATAAGCACTTTGATTTTTATATTAGATGTCTCTTAAACACAACAATGTGTTAATTTGCTCCTTTAGCACCTTTCGTAAGGAGGTCAACTACAAATTTACAAATGAAAACAATTCATTCTTAATTTTTTAACAAATTTTCATTATTTTATAACTTTTCATGATATAAAAAAAGGAAAATCTCAAAATAAAAATAATATTTTTTGTGACACCCTAAGTAAAAGGACTAAAGTGTAATTTTGCTTATTTTTGAAGATGTTCCCTAACCTATATTTTTTACGTAAGCTTGTAAAAAAAGAACCAAAAGAACTAAAATAATGTAAAAAAAAAAATAAAGAACTAAACTGTTACTTGCAATTAAGTTAAAGGATAAAATATTAATGTGATTTTGCCTATTTTTTAAGATGTTCCCTTTTTGTTTTTTGACTACGGTCTGGCAAGTGGACCAGTCTGTCGTCGAATAATAATTCACACTGTAGGTGTCTAGAATGAGTTCGTATCCACAGGGATCGTGTCAAAACCTCGTCAGTGCTATTCTAGTTCGTGAGTTTTTGCACTCACTTTGGGTTTTTGAAAAAGGTTTTTAATTATAAAAATAAGCGAGATGCGTTGCAGAAAAGTAAAAGTTTTGATTCTAAAACATAGAGAATAGGTATGGTAGTTGGACTTACTCCCTCCTTCATACTTGGCATAGTTATTCGTATTATTATTTGACGTCGATTTTATCCTTGTTATAGTAGTACCTTACTACTACCCTATGTAAGCAAAGTTTCCCTATGTTTGCAACTAAGGTACCTACGAGAGCCTAACCTCGCTGTGTCACATACCCTAATTACTAGACATAGTTGCGTACATACATGCATTATGACCATCAACCATCCAATGCCCCTATATCTTAGTTTTTTGCTGTTCATCTTCTAATTGCTATGTCGCAAATAGTGCCTAATTCCTCCTCTAATTGTTAAGTCACAACTAGTTCAGGACGTTACCGTCTCTACTCATCTAGTGTTATTTATTACTAGTTCCGGACAAATATTAAAGAGAACCCTAATATGCTACTATTAAAGTAAACCCTAATATTTATTCTAAAGGCGTTACCGTTTATCCGGCCAGATTCCGAGCAACGTTGTTAAAGCAAGAAAATAAATAACAATAATATACTGAATATCATTTATTATAACTTTGACTCAATTACATGACCCAAGTATTCATCGGGGAGTTCACGTCTCCACCACAACCTAAGGCCTCTATTACAAAAGAGTAAACATAATTAAATCATTATAATCTAATAGAAAAGCCTAAAGAAAACATGCCCTTAGAGCTCATCTGAACCTCTCTTTGAAAAGAAGAGAAAATTCTTCTATTTCTGAATGAAAAATAATGAGGAATTGGAGCTCTATTTATATTTTTCGTAATGGGCCTCAGCAAGCCATCGTGACACGATAGGTCCATCGTGACACGATGGAAAGATTCAGTTTAAAAATATAATTACTCTGTGCATTTCATCAGCGTGGTCGTCAAGTAAACTCATCGTACTGCGTTGTGCTTCATCGCAACACGATGCTAATGTTTTTTTCAAAAATATAATTTCTGATGTCTTGGCGAACAAGCAGCTCTCATCGTTGCACGTTGGGAGCCATCGTGACACGATGAGCTGGTTTCTTCACTTTTTTGGCTTTTTCTTGTCTTTTGCGTATCTTTGCTTTGTCTTCATGCTTTTTCTCGATTCTTTATGTTGTTCTTGACATTTGGGCTTGTTTTGGTCAAAATACTACTAAATATACCATCTAAAATACTACAGAAATTTCTGTCATCACAACCCCAAACTTAACTTGTTGCTTGTCCTCAAGTAACATGTTGTCAGACAAGATCGTTAGCGAGTTAAGAGATAAATAAAGATGATAGGAATTTCACAATCTTGGATGTTCAGCAATGGTATCGTTGATTCTTACCGCGGCGCTCATGCTCAGTCCTACTTTGTTCAGGAGACCTTGATAGTAGCGAGTCGAACAAGTGTCTGCAAGAGTCCGTGTTCAACATTCTCTTTCTCTCTCTCTCTCTCTCTCTCTCTCTCTCTCTCTCTCTCTCTCTCACATTTTCGTTCGAAATTGAAAGTGTTACTCTCAATCATCGCACAACCTGCCATTTTACCATAGGCTTGCAAGAATTCTAAGCAACCAATCAGAATTCAATAAACATGCATTATTAGAGGTCTTTAAGGGTTATAACGTGGCTAGGGTCAAGGTATGATATTTTTGGGAGAAGTAGGCTAACTTGGAGTTAAGTTCTACTTTGTTTCCTTTTTTTGTACGCAACCTTATTCCATAGGGTACCTTTTTTATTTTTGGTATCAGAGAATTAAACAGGAGAGACGTTTGTGGTTCTTTTTCTATCACTATTTTTTCCTTTTTGGATCTTTTATTATTATTTTTTTTTTGGAGAGACTATATTTTTTTTAGGGAATTTTTGATGTTTTCCCGTCTCTTTGTCTATATATATATATATAGTGATAGTTCTCTGTATACCCACCCCAAACTTGTAATGTTTCTAGTACCATGAGCAACCCCAAACTTTTTTTGTTGCTATGATCATAGAACTATTACCTAACTCCAAAAGAGGGTAATTTAATTGTTTTTCTGGTCCATAGGCTTATATCGTGGTTTGTCACCGAAAGAAAAATGTTATTATTTTTAGGCTCAAAATTGACTAGGATAATAATAATTGTAAGGGTGACTCGAAAAAGGCTCTGGGTTATAACAAACAATTGCCTCAATGCATATTTTATTAAATCAACCAATCACAGAGAATTGCAGCAAGTTCTGAAAAATAAACAAGAGTACGAGACTCTCATAGTGTATCAAAAGAAATTGGTAATACCTTTGGAAATATATGGCTCAAATCCTCACTTGGCTTAGGTATCTGAAGGCGTGAACACTTATCTGCAGACATCGCTTCATCACTCGTCTCATTGTCTCCCGAACTTCCGCACTTCGGAGCAATCGAAATTTGGATCATCAACATTCATAACTTACTTCGCTCCAATCTTACCTATAACAGTTTCTCATGCACAAGATAATAAACAGCAACAATTATTTAAATTTTTTAATAAGTTTGACAGGGGCAATATAGATGAAAGTGATAGCAAGAATTCCATAAGTACATAGTTGAATTGAAAAACATTACTAAAATGAAAATTACTGAAATTATAAATACTTATCCTTGGGTTGTCTCCCAAGCAGCGCTTTTTTAGCGTCTCATTAGCTTGACGCATTTCATCCATTACAGAGGATAGGTTCACATGTCTCTTTTGTGCTCTTATTGTTCCATCTCTGTGCACTTATCATCTTCCATATTTAATTCTCGCAGTTCCGGCAGGACCAGTTCAGCTTCACCGCTCCTTAACCTATGCATGTTGGCGACTTTATTTTTCAGGTTAGTTTCATAGAGTGCAGTGTCTTCACCCCAAACTTGTATTAATGCATGACTTTCTCTTAGACGCTTTCTTCACGAGGAAGAATGTTGTTCTTCTAGGATGACTTGGTTAACTGATTCTCCTGTTTGCAAGCGTTCCATTTCTGATGGTTCTTTCTTCTCATGTCATCTTCTGAATGGTTCCCTTAGTACTAAAATCATTTTCTGCTACAGCCCTTATTTACTTCCTGTGATTTTCTTTGATTACTGTTTTTCCGGAAGTCTTTCAGTCCAATGATCCTCCTGATGATTGACGGTTCTTTTGCAGCCTTCTCTTTTACCATTTTGCTCGTCTCCCTTCATCATCCTAAGGAGTTTTTAAATGAGAGTGCTGACTTGAATTGGCTGTTCCGAGTCCTTTAGATCTCTTTTCCCTGGGGTACCTGTCTGCATGCACTCAACAAATACCTTAGTAGCACTAGAAGAAATAATTGTAAATATTTTTGGTTTTGTTTAATGTGTCTTTGTCACCGTGAGAATTCCCAGGTAAGTGAGGTGGATCACTAGGATCGCTTAAATACCTTGACTTTGCCTTAGCCAGAATTTCACAGATCAAAATTCACAATCATTAACAAAAAAAAAAAATTAATTTTTTAATTTTTTTTTTTGAATTTATTTAAAAAAAATTGACAAACTAAAATAATTCTAACAAAGTTTTGAGAACACAATCCCCGGCAACAGCGCCAAAAACTTGACTACGGTCTGACAAGTGGACTAGTCTATCGTCGAGTAATAATTCACACTCTAGCTGTCTAGAATGAGTTCGTATCCAGAGGGATCATGTCAAAACCTCGTCAGTGCTATTCTATTTCGTGAGTTTCTGCATTCGCTTTGAGTTTTTGAAAAAGGTTTTTAATTATAAAAATAAGCGAGATGCGTTGCAGAAAAGTAAAAGTTTTGATTCAGAAACATAGAGAATATGTATGGTAGTTGGACTTACTCCCTCCTTCATACTTGACATAATCGGTGTATAACATAGTTATTCGTATTATTATTTGGCGTCGATTTTATCCTTGTTATTGTAGTACCTTACTACTACCCTATGTAAGCAAAGTTTCGCTATGTGAAATTCTGGTGGCAAGTGTCAGATGTGCAGCACAATGTGTACACCTTAAGTATAGTATGATGTGTAGTCTAATGTGTCAACATCGTGGACATACTAAACTTGATGAACAAGGAAACAATATAAAGTGCAGAAAACAAACAAACACACAGAGTTTGATAACCCAGTTCGGCGCTTAAACAGCCCTACTCTAGAGGATACCAATTCAGGGATGAATCCATTATGGTAGTATCAATTCAAAGCTAAACTCCCCCGTTTACAACTTGTCACTTAATCACTTCCCGTGCTAATTCTACCTAGGAACTCCTAGATATGAGAACCTCTGCTCACTCCCCCTCAACCTTACCTAGTAAGGATTTACTAAAAAACTCAATTGGAGAAACACTACTAGAAAACTAAAACACTCGTACCTAGAGGCTTAAAGTGTTGCACAATCTTACTCCTTGCTTCAAAGCTTTGGAGAAAGAAAACTAGAGATTACAACTCTATTAAACTCAGTCCTTACTTTTATCAAAACATGATCCAAGTGAAGGCTCACAAAGAAAGACTAAAGAACTAAAACCTAAGACTCGATTTGTAGACTTAGCTTGTTGATTTCAGTTAATAATAATGTCTTCAGTCTTCCTTTATATAGAACAAGATTCATGGGCTTGGATCTTCAATGTTGACAGCTGGCCTTTGCAAATTTGCCTTGAGATTAATTTGATCATTATCTTTATTTATTTGTATCAAATATTTTTTATCAAAGTCGGCCAATAAAATAAAACAGAACCATGAAAGATTATCTTGTTCCTTGACGCGCAAGCTGGCATGATTTTATTTGAAAAACAAATCTTTTTAAAAGATCACGCGTAAAATAATAAAAGGCGCGTCCAGCTAGGGCATCCGGATGTGGATCCTGATGTGCCACACATCATGCTCCACATCATGGAATTAGGCTTATTTTACCAAATGAAGCCAACACCCTAAAATCCTCAACAATCTCCCCCTTTGGTAAATTTTGGCTAAAATAATCTTTGAGTTAGCCAATAAGATTTGGAGAGATGTGTAGGCACATCAGAGGCTTGCAGCAACGGATATGAGCCTCACAGATTTGGAGAGAAATAAACTCTCACATAATAGGAAAAATAAATTCCTAAAGACTGAGAAAAATAAATTCCCAGACATATACAAGCATGAGATTCCATGCACACATGATGGAGGGTAGTAAACACAGCTATGCATAGATTCATGCAAACATGTAGTAGTTTTACTCCCCTTTGGTATTAGAGCATTTTCCAAGTACTCCCCCTAAATATCACATCTTCAATAGGCTTCTTCAGAATGCATGACCTAGTAGAGAGATGTACAAATGTTTTTAAACCTGGCTTCGTCAGAATGCATGACCAAGTTAAAAACCTCACAGATGTATCAAACATCACACAAATAGCAACTTCTACAGGATTCTTAAGAATGCATCACCATGTAGAAATCATACAAATGTGTCAAATATTACACAAATTAACATCTTCAAATAGGCTTCTTAAGAATGCATCAGCCAATTGAAAATGTACAGAATAAGTCTTCAGAAAGAAAAAAAAAAACATGCTTTAGAAAACTAATTCTTCAAAAACTTTGTTGAGAAAATTTTTGAAGAAAAATAAGCATGTATGACAGATGTGCACACATCACAAGTTGCTGCAGTTAAGACTTCAAAGAAATTGTTCATTTTAATTTTTACTCCTCCTTTTTAGCCTGAATTTTGACAAATAAAGTCAAAAACATAGAGAGTAAACGAAAACACCATAGAATGCAGATAGCATAGAAGTAGAGATGATGGTGCATGAAAAGTAAAAGGCACTAGGCCATTAATAGTGCATCAAGTACAGAACAAGCACTCATAGGTGCATCAGAAATCCAGGGCATAGCCCACAAAATACAAGCAAAACAGGAAATACTGAATACAGGGAAATAATGAATTACAAAGATTCAAATATCCTGGCTCCCATCAGTTTCCTCAGCTTCAGAGTCATTGGGCTCCTCCTCCTCCTCCAATTCCTCATCCTTAGCCATTGTTTGCTCATCCTCAAGCTCCAGTCCAGCAATGACTTCTTCCAGCTTGGTCTTCTTCTCATCAAGAGTCTTACAAGTCTCCTTTAAAGCAGCAATCATGTCTTTCCTAGACATCACACCAGTTGAGCTAGATGTGCCCACATCAGGAGTCAAATCAGACTCCTTGAGACTAAAAGTAATAGCAGACTCTCTTCTGCAAGACAAATCATCCTTGCCCAGAACATCAGGTCTCTGGCTCAATATGATTCCACATAGTAAGGAGGGAAAAGCAATGGGCAACTTAAGAGCTAAGGTTTTGGTATGCTTGACAGTCTGGTCAAAAATATAAGTACCAAAATCATAGTTAATTTTGCTACCTACAATATAGATAAACCTAGCCAAACCTGTAGCCACATCACAGTTGTGTGTGGTTGGTACCCAATTAGCAGCAGCAATCCTGTTAAGGATGTTGTAGATTGGAGTGAGCTTGCTTGCTTGTAGCTTCCCTTTCTTAGGCCAGAGCTTGACCTTTTCTCCAGTAATAGCCTTGATGATGTAGTTATCATTGGCTTCCATATCAGCATAGGGCTCTTCACTTCTACCCAAAAACTTGTTGATAACAGCAGGAGAAAACAAAATTTCCTTCCCCCTTACAAACACCTTCTGGTACTCATTGTCCAGAGGGTTATCACAGCCAGCAGGAATGTTGACAATAAATTCCTTGACCACCTTCTCATAGCAGTCACTCAGCCCATAAACAGTCTTCATCAAGCCAGCATGCTTGATAAGCTTCATAACCTCCTTGCATTGTAAGGCTTCAGCACCGAGCTCTCTCTCTAGAGCTAGTCTTCTATGAACCACAAACTTCCACTTAGCAGCATTCCCAATATTGTGGAAGGAGATAAGATCAATGGGGACATCAGGAATTCCCTGAGGAATCTTCTTCTTCCCATAGCTCTTCTTCACAGCAGTCTCAATGTGAACCACATCGAGCTCCACATTTTGATCCTCGGCAGCTTCTTCTTCAGACTCACTGATGTGAGCTACATCCTGCTCCACATTGTACTCTGAGTCACTTGTAGGTGCCTCTTTTCTTTTTAGAGTCTTCTTCTTGGCAGGTGGAACCAGAGCTTTACTATAACCCTTCTTGGGTCCATACATGACTTGCCTCTTGACAGACTTCTTCTTCTCCTTAGCAGCTACAGGAGAAACATTAATAGCAGGACCTTTACCACTTCTAGTCCTTCTAGCCACACTGTCTTCAGCAACTTTTCTCAAAGGAATGTCAGAGTCATAATCCTCTACATCCACAACAGTAGTGTCTCCATGAACATCCTTGTCAGAAGGGTTTGAGTCTTCCACATCTTCAGAGCCCTTGGCTTCTTCACTCTGGTCAATCTGAGTGTCATCTTTGGGGTCTTCATCCATAGCAGGTTGGCCTTCTTCCACCATAACCTGTTCTGGTGAATCAGCAACAACAGGAATTTCTTCAGAATCAATATGAGCAACTTCTTCTCCTTGTGACAACGATGTGCCAACATCTGTCACAACATTAGGCTCTTGCAGGGCCTTGAGCACAGAATCAATGATCTTCTGGGTCATGGGGTGTCTTGAGTCACCAAAAGTCTCTACTGCAGCCTTTTCAGAGTCAGGCTTTGACGATTCTTGAACAATAGATGCTCCAGCAGTAGCATCAACATCAACAGAGGGAAGAGGGTCAAGATGTAGGCTTGACATAGAATGAGCCCTCTTGGTTGATCTAGTCTTGGACTTTTTGCTCTTCTTCTTTGATTTCTCAGTGGAAGGAGATGGAATTGAAGATTCCTCTTCAACAATATGAGATGATTCCCTTCTTGATCGCCTTCTTGATGTGGTATAGGGGAATTTGGGTTAGGTGATGATGGAGAAGAGTTTTGTTTGAATGGAGTTGTTTGAATTGCAGTAGACATGATGATTGTTTGTGTGACATAATGAAGGTTTGAAATTTTTGCTGTGAGAGAGATAAAGATTGCAGAGACAATTGATCGTTTGAGTGAGAGAGACGAATGTGATGAACAATGTGATAGGCAATGTGAAGATATCTTTACAAACAGATTTTGTGGAGATATGACTAGCGAAATAGCCGTTAGAAATATTTGATATGATTGCCTTTGGATTGCGTGCAATTGTGAATGGAGGGAAAGGCAGGTAACCGTTGCACGCCGGAATAGCTATAATGGCTATTGATCCTCAAAGAGGCAAATACCAAGTTTGCCCCTTAACACCTCAAACCTGTTTGTATCTAAAGCCTTTGTAAAAATATCTGCCAGTTGATTCTCAGTGGCAACATGCTCTAGAGTCACAATATTGTCTTCCACAAGATCTCTAATAAAATGGTGACGAATATCAATGTGCTTTGTCCTACTATGTTGGATAGGATTTTTGGAAATATTTATAGCACTCAGATTGTCACAGTATAATGTGAGCACATCTTGCTGCACATTGTACTCACCCAACATGTGTTTCATCCAAAGTAGCTGAGAGCAACTGCTTCCTACTGCAATGTACTCAGCTTCAGCTGTAGAAAGAGAAACACAATTTTGTTTCTTGTTGAACCATGATATAAGATTGCTTCCCAAAAAGAAACATCCACCATAAGTGCTCTTCCTGTCATCTGCACTACCTGCCCAGTCAGCATCACAATAACCTAACAATCTTGTGTCTTCACCATGAGAGTAGAGAATCTCATAATCACTTGTACCACTTACATACTTCATAATCCTTTTGACTTGATTCAAATGACTCATCTTAGGCTCAGCTTGGTACCTTGCACACACACCAACAACAAAGCTTAAGTCAGGTCTACTTGCAGTGAGATAAAGTAGACTGCCAATCATGCTTCTATATAGACTTTGATCAACACTGACACCATTCTCATCTTTAGAAAGTTTGAGATGGGTTGCTGCAGGAGTTCTCTTGTGATTTGCACTCTCCATTCCAAATTTCTTCACAATGTTCTTGGCATACTTGCTTTTGGAGATGAAAATTGTGTCTTCCATCTGTCTTACTTACAGACCATGAAAGTAGGTAAGTTCCCCTACAAGGCTCATCTCAAACTCAGATTGCATCTGATTTATAAACATCTTGACCATGGAGTCAGACATTCCACCAAACACAATGTCATCTACATAAATTTGTGTTATAATGAGCTTGCCTTTCTCTTCTCTTACAAACAAGGTTTTATCAGTTTCACCCTTTCTATAACCTTGTTGCACAAGAAATTTGGTTAGCCTATCATACCATGCCCTAGGAGCATGCTTTAATTCATACAATGCCTTCTTCAATCTGTAGACATGATCTGGAAAATTTGGATCAACAAATCCCTTGGTCTGCTCCACATATACTTCCTCATTCAAGTATCCATTGAGGAAAGCACTCTTCACATCCATCTGAAATAGTTTGAACTTCAAGATGCATGCCACTCCTAGAAGTAACTTGATGGATTGAAGACGTGCCACAAGCCTAGCCACAAGCCTAGCCTTGTTTCATCAAAGTCTACTCTTTCAATCAATGTTCAAATTTCTAAAAAACAATTCAATGAAAACAAAAATCTTAAAAACAAGTTTTATAATTGGAAAAAAGGTAAAAAAAAAATTAAAAAAATTATATGTAATATCCACGTGTCAAAAATAGTGTCACGTCAATTAATTGTCTTTGTCAGCGTGTGCCACGTGCAAATTTAAGTGACATGGCATCCATAATTTCATTTCAGAGGCTCTTTTCAAAGTGTTTAGAAATTGCAGGGACTAAAATCAATTTTTTTTTTTAACAGGGGCTCTTTTCAAAACAAGTGTATATTGCAGGGACCAAAAACATATTTAAGCCTTTTTTAAAAAAATCAGAAATATTATTTTTTTAAAATTTAGAAAATGATATATATTAAACTTTTATAAAAATCTAAAATATTATTATTTTATTTTAAATATCTAAAAAATTTAACATTTTAATAATTTACATAGCTTATTTTTTATGTGAAAAATGAAAAATATCTATACATAATTTTTACAATCTTTAATTAATAAAATAGACTTTATAGACTATATATAGCTTGTTTTATGTAAAAGTTTGAAAATTAGTATTTGTAAAAAACAAAGAAGGGTTTACACATAATTTTTAGTAATGAGACTATTAAAATAGAATTAACTTAGTATTAAAATATTAATATTACAGATTATTTCAAAAATAATAATTTTTTTGTTTTTGTAAAATATTTTCCTATTTATATTACAGATGGTTAAAAATCTTTTTTTTTCTATTTTTTTAAAACAATTACGTTTTTTTTTCAGTTTTCAAAATAATATTTTTGAGTTTTTTAAAAAATTAACATTTTATGTTTTTTCAATTTTTTTTAAATTAATAATTCAGATGTTTAAAAATCTTTATTTTCTATTTTTTTTTTGTTTTTTCTTTTAAAAATTAATATTACATATTTTTTTTTTAAAAACCAATATGTTTTTCATTTTTTCAGATTTTTGAAAAAAAATATTATTTTTTTGAAAAAATTAATAATTTACGTTTTTTCAGTTTTTTTAATTAATATTTCATATTTTAAAAAAAATTAATATTTTTTCAGATTTTTTTAAATTAATATTACAAATTTTTTAAAAAATATTTTTTATTTTTATTTTTATTTTTCAAAACATTGATATTTCAGTTTTGTTAAATAATTTTATTTTTTCTTTTTTTTTAAAAAAAATATACATTACTTAGTCATCAGTGAAAAAAATAAATAAAAATTTAAAAAAATTCCACATATGCATGCCATGTTAGCATTCCATGTCTAGTTGACCACTCAGGGGGGTAACGCAAATAAATAAAAATTTGCAAGGTGGGAATCCCAATTTTTTTTTTACAGGGGGTATTGCAAATGTCGCCTATATTGCAGGGGGTAAAGATCTATTTATCCTATTTTTAAATAACAATTTGATCTTAAACCTAACATTATGCATATTTTTTTCTTCCCAGTTTTCATTTTCAATATGTTCCTCAAAATACCTTAATTAATTGCAGTTTTGGTCCCCTATTTTAAAACTCGATAATTTTGGCCCCCCTATCATAATTTTTAACTATAAATTGATAATATAATATGATTTAAACGATGTGATATATCTTCTAAAGCACCATTAGGCTATTCTCATGCTTCACGTCCTTGTCAAATCCTATATAGTTCTGATATTGATTCTTCACCTCTCGATCTTTCGGTCAATGTCTATAAGAAACTTAGATTATTCTTAAGCCTCCATTGTGATGATGCGACACCTATAAAAAAAAAACTTCATACAATTTTTTTGTTAGTAGTTTCAAACAATTTCTTATTGTTAATTCTATTCTTTTTTTTTTTGTTTTGTTTTCACCACCAGTAAAATATGGTTCGGGGGTTAATATAGCATTTTTGAAAAGCGTTATTAATATGGATATCGTATAATAGCGCGTTTTTGCATAAGCGCTATAGTAAAGATGTAACATCCCACTCTTTCAATTACCTAATTTATTTTATTTAGAGCTTTATCTAATAAATTAGGAGTTGATTAGTAGCGATAAATTAATTAAGTCTTGGAAATTTAATTGTGTTATGTGTAAAAATTAGAAGTTTATTTAAATTAAACCTAACCTACACATATACACTATCTATTTCCATTGAGATTTAATTAAACAAAAGAGTTAAACTTCCCCTCATAGAAACACCTCACCTTGTGACTCATTAACCTACCCTCATCACACTTCAACACCTCACCATGGAATAACTCTCTCTTATGACTTACTTCCACCCTCACTTAACATGCAAAGCAACACCTCATTAACCAACTCATCACCCTTAATCCAATGAGAAAGCATGCAAGGGATATGATACAAGTAACTTGCTAAACCAATTCACTTACACAACATTACTTCAGAAAATAGAAACCACAATAGCTCTCCAAACTCCCTCTTCCTCTCCTCATTCTCGTGAGACAACAACAACAACATGTGTTCCAAAATCTTCAATTTCTCTCCAACACAAGAATTTGTTGTATAGTTATAAACACCAACATCACCTCCTTGTTAACAATGATTCTGCAGAAACAAGAATCAAACCCAATACTTCAGCCCCTTCCAATTTCTAAGCTCTCTACTCTTTCAAACACCAACCTCTCCTCACTTCACTCTAAACCAAAAGAGGTTGCATGCAACCTTAAACTCAAAAACAGAATACCTACCGTATTCTAAGTATAAACTCCACTATAAACAATTCCTATCGTCAGCTAAATCGTCCCTCAAATAAGTTCTGGTCATAGAAGTAAAAATAGGAAATTTCTCATTTACTCAAATTGCCATTTCGGGCCAAGTCTGTTCGTGGGTGCTGCTGAGAGGTTGTGGTAGCTGTGTAGAGCCCAGGAAGCGTGGATTAAAGCTTCATAACAGGTGGGTTCTTAGACTAGTTTAGTTAATTTTCCCCAAATTAAATATTTGCATGTTAACTTAGGAAAATTAGGAATTAATTGTGTGAGGAGAATTAGATCCCAAATTCTCTTCTATTGTGTTCTATATTAATTATTTTACGTATCTGCACTATCTCAGAAGTTGATTGTAGGTGTAGCGTTTCAAAATTGATGATTTTCGTAAAACAGGGCACTTTCTGCATGAACTCGCCATAGCGAGTTGCTAGCGAGTATTCATGGCGAGCACCAAGTTCTGGGCTGATGAAACTCGCTATGGCGAGCAACTGCTCGCCTAGCGAGATAATTTAGGCCAGGACCTGCAGTTCGCCATGGCGAGCAGGGTAACTCGCCGTAGCGAGCTAAGTGCAGAAATGCCTATATTTTCATTTCTAAATTATTTTAAAGGCACTCGTTTTATATCATCACCGAGGTAGATAACTTGCAGATATACAATTTAATTAATGTTCAACAGGAGGTCAACACAATTCAGAAATTTAGGGAAATAACTTAGGATTTTAGAACCATGTATGTTCCCCGGGCTTGGGTTAATGATGGTATTATGCAACTAAATTTAGTATCAGTCAATCATGCGCGGTTTAGTATGCTGCTTTATGGGCTTCCAATGGAACAACCTATTGGGAAAATGATTGTGAGCTTAATGTCGTGGTCGAATCGATCAGCGGACATGGCGGGCCTTCGAGACATGCTCACCTCGAAGTGTCTTAGCGGAATAAAATCAATAAGACGTTCTCTGTGATACACCTTTAGATTATGTTTATTATTATGATATGATATGTTAGAATAGTATATGGACTTATTAGGTGCCCCGGCTTAATAGTCTTTAGGAGGGTAGTAGAACTCACTGGGACGAAGTGACTGTCTCACCCCACTCCCTTTTCGATATAGGTAAGACAGGTTATTTTGAAGCAGTGACCAGGATGGATTTGACGATTGGAGCGGTGCTTGGATTGTCAGCTAAGAAGACTTGGTCTTCTTCCCTGTTATTATTTAACTTGTTATTCCGTTGTCTATTCTTTCCGTTGTCTGTATCAGATATTCATTATTACCTTAATGATAATGTATTATTCAGCTATAATAATTTTAATTAATGTACTCAGATTTCAGTTTTTAATGTTCCGACTAAATATTCTAAATATTTTAGTTGGGGCGTTACAAAAGAAAACTTAAAAATTAAAATCTGTGGTGGATGAGTGTCAAACCCTTTGACACCTTGGTTGATGAATAATTTTTTTTTTTTAAAAATAAGGAAAACTTATGTCCTACCCTCACAAGTCACAACAGCATCGTTCCTTTGATTATGATTTTCCTAATAATTACTTGATACTCCTAAATTGAATATATATGATTTTGTCTTTGTTAACCTTTTCTTGCGTCTATATTTGTATATGATGTTATAATCATTTTGTCTTTAATGTTATTAATTTGAAATAAAATTTGGATAAATCTCTCATGATAACAATATATTGAGTTTATTTTTAATTTTTCAGTGACTTCTTGAAAACATGAGAGAGGTGCTGGCTTGGTTGGAAAATGGCAAAGGAGTTAATTTTAATTTGATTGCTTTAGTATTTTAGCATAATTATGTTTGTTTTGGTAGTGAGAGTTATGTACTCTCGTTCTTGAGATCATATATAGGACCTTTGTATTAGCATATGTTTGTTTTGTTGGTGACATGTACTCAATTTGAATATTGGGATTGGATATTGTTTAAACCCAAATTTTATAATTATTCATGTTATATAAGTACTTTTTATATTATTTATCTATTTTTAAATTAGAAATTAATTCCAGGTTGAAAAAAAAAAAAAAAGCTCCAGGTTGAACTTAAAAAAAAGGGAGCCTTATAATAGTGTTTTCTAAACATGGGCACTGAAATTCTGGCACTAACAACAAACAGATGTGATAGTGGATGTGCCAACACCTGTCTCAACAACGTTGGACTGTGAGACAGATGTTCCAACGTTTGTCTCCACGAGCGATAACAAAACAAGTAATAAAGCAAGTAAAAGCAGTAAAAATAACTTGCACAAGGTGTTTGTTAACCCAGTTCGGACGCAACTGCTCTTACTCTGGGGGATACCAATCCAGGAATGAATCCACTATAATAATATTGATTCATAGGCTAACCACCTGCTAACACTCCTCACACAATCCCTATCTGTGCAAACTCTACCTAGGCCTAACCTAGATATGATCAGCCCATGTCACTTCCTTAATAACGATGCTTCTCTACACTGTCGTAAACTTACCGGGGTATAAAACACAGTTCAAAGACAATGATGGAGACACTCTCCTAGACAACGTATACACTTTTATCTAAAGGCTTCAAGTGCTTAAACAACCAAACTCCTTGCTTCAAAGCTTCAGAGAAGGTAACATACAACTCAATAAAACACAGTCCTAAACATGCATTAAGGCAATGCACGAAAGACTCACAAAAAGACTCGATTAGACACGCTAAACCCTAATAACCAATTATGGCTCTACTCTCTTAAGAAAACCAAGTCTTGGTCTTCATATATTTATAGTCTTGAGCTGCTTGGACTATAAGAAAAAATAGGACTTGAGATTCCTTGTTGAAAAAGGCGTGTAAGATCTCTTCACAAAATATTCCATGAACCCAAAGGTTTGTTTTCAAAATATATCGTCACATATTTTGAAATTAAATCTTTCCATGAAGTCTTCAGCAAGATGGTCGATTTTCTCTTGTCTTGACGCGCATGCTAAACCTGAAACAAAGGAAAAACTAGGGTTCAAAGAAACGGCGCGCTATAGGGCGCATATTATGGTTCCAAATCCAGCTGGCGACAACTGGCAGTGTTGTAGACAGATATGTACCACATCTGTCACTACCTTTGACTAGCATCTTGTTTTTGCAAAATGAAGCCAACATCTAAAAACCCAACAATCTCTCCCTTTGGCAAATTTTGGCTAAAACAACCTTGGCATCTTCTGGAGAGACAACTTCAACAACTTCCTTCAACTTTGACTAAGTGACTTGATAGAGAAGGAACGCCACATTTTGCAATGTTACCCTAAGTAACGTACAAGACATCAAAGGCAACAGAAATAGACGCTACTAGCCTCACAAGGACAACACTTAGAGAGAGCTAGCCTCTCATAGTGGAATCACATATGGAACATTGAGTCCCTTACATAGTAACTTACCACAAAGAAGTGGCTCAAGAAAATAAATCCTTGATATCCTGAGAAAAATAAGTTCTCAGTAAATATGCAAGTGCAGAGAGCACAAGCACAAGCATTGCCAGTGCAAAAAGCACGAGCACCATCAGATGTGACAACAGCTGTCACCACATCTGGTCTTCAGTAGGACTTCCTTCAGAATCCTTAGCCTCCTCATCCTCAGAAGTGTGAGCTTCCTCCTCTCCTTGGTCCTGCTCATCCTGGCTAGCATTTACTTCCTCCTGGAGAGCTTGGATGACCCTATCTGTAAGACCCTCAATTTTTATTAATTAAAAATCTTAATTTTATTTTATCTATTGATTTGATGCAATTATTTTTATTGATTAGTTTAATTGACTAAAATAGGAAAATATGACTAAGAAAATTTAAATATTCAACTTAATTTAGTGTTGACCTTTGAGAATGTAAATTGAAGTGGTGCCATCTATATATAGTGATACCACGTGAGTCTTGTTTTGTGAGTGGAAAGTCATGTGGATAGAAAGAAATTTAGTGGCTACTAACTACCTACTTGGAGAACAATCTAATGAAGTATTACTTTTGTTGCACTATTCAGTTCATATTCTTCTCTTTAAGATGTAGATCATGTCCATTATCTTATAATTAGTGACAATAGTTAGTACCCCAAAAACCAAACGTATACGTTACAAGTCTGTGTATTAGAACTCCTTGATGGTAATGGAAAGCCAATCGTGTATTGCCTGATCATGAAGATTCCACTACCCTATGATACTTCTAACTCTCAACACTATAAATACTTCCCTCCCCATATCAGTAAATAAAAACATATCGATTTCATTCACTCTCTAGTTCACAAAATACGTATCTGCTGAAGGTATTTCCATCACAAATACTCAGTTGTTTGGTTGGCGGTAGAATTTCGAGAGTCCATACCATTGAAAAGAAACTCTCCAGGTAAGGACTTTTTCCCCATACACTCATGCACTTAGGTTTTATGTTATAAATTAATAATTTAATATTTAACCGTTGAGGAGTAGTAGCGATGAAAGGAATGACAAGAACTGTTTTAATAACAATTTTATGCAATTTTATCATATTAGAAATTTGGGCGAGTCTGATTGTATGTTTGATTTTGTGTGATTGTTGGGTTTGTGGTTGATTGTAAATTTGAGTATTTTGTTGTTTTTGATAAAATGAAGAATACTTAAATATAAAAGTGTAGAGACGGTTAGTTGTGTCACCGGTCGTGTTGGCTTATATAAGAAAATGAATCTTGACTTGCATCATAATGCATTGCCTTTGTGGCAGGTGCCTTTGTGGTAAGTTCGATATTTTTGCCTTTGTGGTAGGTGCCTTTGTGGCAGGTTTTACTTTTGGCTTTGTGGCAGGTGCCTTTGTGGCAGGTTTCTCATTGGTATGAGATTTATTATCCGGATCATGGTCTAGTTGCATTTCATGCATTATTAATTGTATAAATTGTTATTAAAAAAGAGATTCTGGCATCGATTTTATTATATTACTTTTTATGGCCGAGTATTTTATTATTATTTTATAACACTTACCTTCCGTTCGGCATGACTCAATTTGGGTAAGAAAATTGACCCTTATATGATTATTGTTGTAGGTGTTAAAGAAGAAGTGTGAAGTTGATATCTTGCTTGTTCGTGCTCGGGGATAAAGAAAATGGGTTTTATTAATTTGTAGTTTGAATGAAACATTTTTTATCATTGTATGATTGTTAATTATAAGCTTAAATAATTATTATTCTTTAGAAAAAAAAAATTATAGTCAGGTTCTTTTTAAAGAAATAAAGTTTTTCTAAGAAATTTCGTTATTAAAAATCCGGGATGTTACACTATCTATTTTGAATTTTTTTTGTCTCCCAGGGCCTTGCTTACATCCTTCAGATCAACTATCATCTGTTTCCTGGTCAGTGGTGCAGTTGATTTTTGAACAGATGGGGTAGCTAGATCTACCACATGTGTATCAGCCTGTAGTTCAGGGTCATAGCAGATTCCCTTTTGCAGGGTATGTCAGTCCTTCTTAGGATACTAGGGTGTTGCTTTATCATAATTCCACACAGTATGGTAGGGAAAGCAACAGGCATCTTGATTGCCATAGATTTTGCAAGCTGAATGGTTTGATTATAAACATAGAGAACAAAATAAAATTTTGTTTTAGTATCTGCAACATAAATGATCTTACCCAATTCACAACAACTATCTTGTTGAGGATTGCATATTTAGCAGTAAGCTTAGTGGAAGAGAGCTTATCCTTCCTAGGTCAAGCCCTAATCTGACCTCTAGTGATGGTTTTGCACATAGTGTTGTCAGACACATCCAGTTCATCAGCCTCTTCAACCTCCCTATCAAGGTACTCATTCACAACTATGAGTGAGAAATCAAGTTCAAACCCTCTTACAAACACCTTCCTGTATTCATCACTTTCAGGATCATCACAGTCATCACCAATATTCACAATGAATTCCTTGACAAGCCTTTCATAACAATTTCCCAGACCTGCAACTGTCTTCATCAATTCTGCAGCTTTAATCAACTCTGTGATTTCACCATAATCCAGAATGTCTTTTCTCACATTTCGTTCCAGAGCAAGCCTCATATGGTACACATACTTCCACCACGAAGCACCATCCTCATTGTGAAAGGAAACATTGTCCATGGGGGCAGCAGTTACAGCCAGTGGGATCTTCTTAGCACCAATACTTTTTCTTGTTTTGTTGCCAAATGGGGAAACATCTATCTCCTCTTCAAAGTCCGAGTCACTCTCAGCTCTTTCCTTTCTTTTTAAATTCTTCTTCTTTGTAACAAACTGAGGCACAACTTTGCTCCAGTTCTTTCTGGGACCATAGGCAGTCACAGTAGACCCCTTCTTTCTTTTATTGGTAGTGTTTGTTGGTGTAACATCAGCAGCAATATTTTTCCCAGTCCTACTTCTTAATTTCCTAGCAATACTACTTCCAGGAGTTTCTTCAATAGGCCTTTTAACATATTCTAGGGCATCAACATCAATGGTTTCAACAGTGGCTTGTTCATTTTATCCATCATGATCATCTTCATTATCAGACACAATTCTCATGCTGTCCTCTGGTTCTGAGTCAGCAACAACCTTATCATCCACATTCCGAGGAGGGTTTTCATTCTCCTCAACTTCAATGTTCTCATCAGAGCCACTAGCTTCCTGGATTACACTAGGTGCCCCAGATGTGTCAACAGGCGGCACATTTGGCTCTTCAGCATCACTCTTCTTAGGATCATCTTCAGCAGGCCCTTCCTTAGGTTCAGGTGACTCATTACCACCCACAATTGGTGTTTCTTTAGCAGCTACGTCATTTTCTTTTGAAATTTTTGTTGATTCTTCCTCATTTAGTTCTAGGTTTTCTGCATCGCTACCCTTACCCTCTGATTCTTTCGATCTGTTGACAGAAGTGTCAACATTGCTCGTTTCGAAAGGGTTTTCAGAGACATAAAGATCAGTTATGGATAAGACTCTCTTAGCAGCCTTACTTCCCTTCGATTTTCTACTCTTAGTTTTGATAGATTTAATCGAAGCAGATGGGGAGTCAGTGGCACTTACTTTTGAGGATTTGGTTTTTTTGGAACTGCCTTTCTTTCTTTTCTTTTTCTTTGGAGGTGTTGGATGAACAGTGGTGATCGGAATTGCTTGTGTGATGATGTCGTCTTGCATGGCTGTTGGAGATACTTCTCTTTGTTCGTTAGTAGCAGGGGATGTTTGAGAGTGTGTCATGATGATGGTTGAATTTGTGCGTGAGTTCGAGAAGGAGAACGTTTGAGAAATTCTATGGTTAGAGTGATCGGTATTGAGATAGTACGAGGAGTGCAATGGTGTTAAGTGAATGTGATGAGTTGATTGTGCAAACAAGTAACAGTTATGGGAAGTTTTCGAATTATTTCCTGAATTTGCGTGCACGAAGTGATTGGTGAGAGATGTTGCACGCTCAGCAAATGATAACTGCTGCAAGTAACTTCCTTGGTAAATTCCTGAATTGTCCCTCAACTGTTCTAATTGATTCTCACAGAGTGGAGTTGGAAGGACACCAACGGATCTTTCAATTTGAATCATTTGTTTGACACAGTAAATTCTCCTACCATCTCTGAATGTTCTTCCCAATATTTTCCTGTGACGTGTAAGTTTGGCCTTTTCAAATAAGGTTACATTCCCAGAGGCAATTCTATCACCAATATTGCTCAAAGATGCAGACACATGTGTCTCACATTGATGTTTATGCATCATATCATCATCAATATTGACATTAACCATCAGATTTACTTCTCGATCTTTCTCAGACTCAAGTCTGTCAACCCAATCCTTTAATTGAACCAATAGTCTGTAAGCATCCATTAAATAGTGACTATCACTGATCATTATAGGATCTCTACTGGCTCCTAAGGGTGTCAGATGGTGCAACGATTTCTTCCACATCTTGAAATTCCCAAGATCATCATGTTGTCTTGACATGTTCTCATGTGTACTCATGATGGAGACACTCTCCTAGACAACGTATGCACTTTTACCTAAAGGCTTCAAGTGCTTAAACAACCAAACTCCTTGCTTCAAAGCTTCAGAGAAGGTAACATACAACTCAATAAAACACAGTCCTAAACATGCATTAAGGCAATGCACGAAAGGCTTACAAAGAGACTCAATTAGACACGCTAAACCCTAATAACCAATTATGGCTTGACTCTCTTAAGAAAACTAAGTTTTGGTCTTCATATATGTATAGTCTTGAGCTGCTTGGACTATAGGAAATAATAGGGCTTGCGATTCCTTGTTGAAAAGGCGTGTAAGATCTCTTCACAAAATATTCCTTAAACCAAAAAATTTGTTTTCAAAATATATCATCCCATATTTGATTTCCTCTTATCTTGGCACGCTACAGGGCGCTTATTAGGGTTCCAAATTCAGTTGGCGACAGCTGGTAGTGTTCTAGACAGATGTGTACCACATCTGTCACTATGTTAGATTAACATCTTGTTTTTGCAAAATGAAGCCAACATCGAAAAACCCAACAGGCACTATTAAAATCTTACAAATAACAGCACTTTCAAAATAAAGCGCTATAAAAACCTGCTTCCAAAGTACGCTTTGGTCACACGCAGTCACATACGATAGCGCTTTATGGTGAAACCACTATTAAACATGCACAATTGATAGCATTTTCAAAACACTATTATAGGCATCAAACTTATAATAGCGGTATAAATAATAGCACTTTAAAGCGCTATCAAAAGACAAAATAAGCGCTATTAATGGCCTTTTATTCGTTGCCACAACTCTCCTTTGTAGTACCCTTTTTTGTTGTCCTTTGCTGCCATGCTTACAATTATGTCTAATAGCAATATAGTAGAGTTTCGTGCTGATACCGTGTTATGAACTAAAGTAGAATAGCAAGTGAATAGAGAAAGAAATAACTATGTTATAAACTGATCTAAAATAATAGGAATAATATACATAAAGAAGTGAGAGAGATGAGAGAAAGAATAGTATTTGTTATTCACCACTAGGATTAGGGTTACATTATACTGATACATAGTATCTTTATATAGGCAAATATAATAGACCAATTATATGAGCCAATAACATATATGGATATCCACTAATAATATTCATAACAGACCTTAGTTTTATTTTAAACTAGAAAAACATATTATCTCGCATTAGCCTATAGAACAAGGAAAATTAACGCTAATTCTTAAGGTCATATTAAATCTATTAAATTGAAGATGATACACCAGTAAAATATTACTTAAAATTTAAATAATTATAATTTTGCAATAAGTTTTAGTTTTTAATATCTAATTTAAAAGGAAACAAAGCATCTGAAAATTTATACCAATATATAGAGAGAGAATAACCCCTTTCGATGCAACATTTTTTATTGTCACTTTTGCCCTTCATTCTATTCAAATTTTTGTATTTTTTTTAAAGGAAATATTTGTATATGTTAAAAAAAACTAACTTTCACACAAAAGTTTGTTTTCAGTTTATTTTAGTAAATAAAAAAAAGATTTTTTTTCTTTCTTAATAACTAACCGCAACAAAAAAGAAGGTTAAGTAGTTATAATAATCATCATCAATATATCATCATCTATACTAATCTATATTTATACTTCTATATTAATCTTTCTTACTAATACTAATACTTTCTAATATATAAATTACTTAAATTAGTTTACTAATCTATCTATAAAGAGAATATCCCTATTCCCTATTGGTGTGAACTTTTTTTATTGTCACTTTTATCCTTCAATTTATTCAAATATTTGTATTTGTTGTAAAATAACTTGCACAAAAGAGTTTATTTTCAATTTTCTTTTCTTTCTTAATAACTAAGCACAACTAAAAAAAGAGGTTTAGTAGTTACCAATTAATTAACAAACATATTCTTATAAAAAAAAATTAACAAACATATTTTATTGGAATTGGATAACCGTATCTATATATATAAGGTACCCAATTTAAAATAAACTACCATTTATGATAACAGGCACATAACGATAACAAAACAAAAAATGCGGACTGACGGGCACGGGAGTGCCCATCAGGACGCTAGTGTGGATAAAAACAAAAGGAAGGAGAAATTTCAATTGAAATGTGAGGGAAAAAAATCTTGTATACTATTATTATGACTACGAATTTTCAAATTAACTAGAAAGAGAATTAGATATGCTTGATTGGAGACAATGATGATATCTCGAAATTAAGATATCGAAGAAGAAACTGTAGATAATATTTTTAATGCTTTATTTCACTTCACTTGTATCATCTTAAAGAAGAAAACAAAAAATTATTTAATGGGTGATCACGATAACTAAAGAAGAACCCTAGAATATTCTAATAGATTGTTTGTGTATTCTTTTGGGTTTAAAAATCATATAATCTTTGAAGCTTTATAACTATTATGATACACAGACACCTTTATGACACTTCATTCTTTGAGGTCGTTTCTTGAACCTAGCGAGGGGAGGGATTGGACAATCACGATCAGTTTTACATAGAATGGACGCTGTAATGTAAAAAAAGAGAAAAAAACAATTAATGTTATCAAAATGGGATAAATATTGTGTAAGAAGTAAATTTTTTTTTTTTTGAAAAGGAGATAAAAATGGTTTAGCACGTGCAATTTGCGTTGTATGATTGTATCAAGAAATAGGGCAAGAGGGATTATCTTAATATTAACAAATTTGACAATTTTATCCATTTCAAATTTTAGCATGTATTAAATAGAATTATATTTTATCACTTTTTGATTTATATAGCTCATATGTTTTTCTTACATCAATTAAATAGATTTTAGTTCTTACAGAAAGACTCTAGATTTTTGTATTAGACGTCTCTTAAGTACAACAATGTGTTAATTTGCTCCTTTAGCACCATTCGTAAGGAGGTCAAGTACAAATTTACAAATGAAAATAATTCATTCTTAATTTTTTAACAAATTTTCATTATTTTATAACCTTTCATGATAAAAAAGGAAAATATCAAAATAAAAATAATATTGTCTGTGACACCCTAAGTTAAAGGACTAAAATATAATTTTGCCTATTGTAGTTCATCTGAGATTGACCGCATCATAAGGCTAAAACAATAGGCTAAAACAACTTGTGCATAACCAAGATGTGTAGATGCAACATTGAACAAGATGTGTCAGACATCTTGTCACTAAGTAAAGAACATATTCAAGCAACATATTGAAACAAGATTTCCTACACATTTGTGTAGGACATGTTGCCCCCATAACAACTTGATGGAGATTTAAACTTATCCAATACCCGTGTATCTCTCGAAATCAGTTACAGGCGCAAATCTTGAAATGAAAGTTGTTTAAAGGCCAGATAACAAAGTTTGTTATCAAGCCTATGTGTTAGATATGATTGGCAATCATAACTAACTTGTTTGGATAAAGATTAAAATTGAATCTTTATCTTGTGGAGTTTGTTTTAAAACAGATTTGTTTTAATAACTTACTTGTTTGGATAAAGATTAAAATTAAATCTTTATCTTGTGAAGTTTGTTTTAAAACAGATTTATTTTAATAACTAAATCATAACGATATGCGATAAGTAGAAATATGAAGACCTACACATCTATAAATAGAGACTCAAGGCTAAAGTGAAAAGCACCCGCAATAACTGAAGAATGTGAGTCCGAGACCTTGTACCCATTGTGCAAGGATATAGTAGCTTCTAAAGCTTAGGTTCTAAGGTTTACTTGCTTGACGACTATTGAAGGGTTTATTCAACACAATTGTTATATGACGAAGAATAGTTCGGTCACTTGAGACTAATGATCAGAGAGAAGTGAGTAGGTTCTCATTTCCAGGGAATGAGCTCTTGGGTAAAAAAACACTATGATTAAGACAAAGCATACACATCATGGGGTTTTTCTGTGCGTTGTAAGACTAAGTATTATTCGGAGTAGTGAGTTTCCTTTCCTGGATTGGTATCCTTGAGAGTAGGTGTGATTTGCATCAAACTGGGTTAACAATTACTTGTGTCATTTTGTCGCTTTTATTTACTTCAACACTTTTATTATTGATCCTGTCGACCAATTGTCGAACCAGTTGTCTAAGACATCTGGTCTGTTACTTAAGTTGTCTTAGACATTGTGTACGACATCTATCCTGCCAGAGAACAAAATTTCACCTATTTTTTTAAGATGTACCCTAAGTTATAATTTTACGTAAGCTTGTAAAAAAAGGACCAAAGCAGACTAAAATAAAAAATGATAAAGAACTAAATTGTTACCAAAAGCGATGTAATTTTGCCTATTTTTTAAGATGTTCCCTTTTTGCTTTTCTATTTTCTCCATTCTATTTTCTCCACTACACCATTTTTCACTTTCAGCTGTAATGTAAAAAAAGAGAAAAAACAATTAATGTTATCAAATTGGGATAAATATTGTGTAAGAAGTAAATAAGGAAATTTGAAAAGGAGATAAAAATGGTTTACCAAGTGCAATTTGCGTTGTATCAAGAAATAGGGAAAGAAGGATTATCGCAATATTTAACAAATTTGGTAATTTTATCCATTTCAAATTTTAGCATGTATTAAACAAAACTATATTTTATCACTTTTTGATTTATATAGCTCATATGTTCTGCTTCAATTAAATAGGTTTTAGTACTTACATAAAGACTTTTGATTTTTATATTAGATGTCTTTGAAGCACTTTGATTTTTATATTAGATGTCTCTTAAACACAACAATGTGTTAATTTGCTCCTTTAGCACCTTTCGTAAGGAGGTCAAGTACAAATTTACAAATGGAAATAATTCATTCTTAATTTTTTAACAAATTTTCATTATTTTATAACCTTTCATGATATAAAAAAAAAAGGAAAATCTCAAAATAAAAATAATACTGTTTGTGACACCTTAAGTTAAAGGACTAAACTGTAATTTTGCCTATTTTTGAAGATGTTCCCTTACTTATATTTTTTATGTAAGCTTGTAAAAAAAGGACAAAAAAGAACAAAAATTGAAGTAGTAAAGTTTTTCACAAGAAAGGGGGGTTTGAATTGTGAATCTTTAAAATTGACCTATTAAAAATTAATAGACAAACACTTTGACAAAATAAAGTGTTAGAATATTCTGAGAACGTTTGTTAGTTATAAATGGTAAGGCACAGAACGTTCTCAGATCAATCTCAGAATAATAGAGCAAACAAATAAATTATATTGTGTGTGTTGTGATTGCATAAATATAAAGAGATAAGGGAAGAGAGAAACACACAACAATTTATGTTGGTTCACCCCTTAACTTATGGGTTACGTCCAGTCCTCACGCTCCTTGTGAGTTTATCCACTATGAGATGCTAATGATCCCAAAAGTACAATGTTCTTGCAATCTTCAACCAAGATACAAGATCCCTTTAAGCCCTACAAGCTTAAAGATACCCCAGTCCTCCAGACTAGTAAGGGTATTCCAAAACACTCAAACACTACAGCCCTATTGACTTGAGTAATCCTTTTACAAAGATGATGATAAAGTTCTAAGCTTTTAACAAACTCACCAAGTGAGAACCTTAGAGAAATAAAACTCTCAATTCACTCAAATGATTGTATACTAATCCTAGTATAGAATTACAGAGAAGGAGTGAAAGAGATCAAAGAAGAGCTTAAAAGAATAGCTTGTATGATGTTGACAAGTTTGTAAAATTGTGATGAAAGCTCTTGCTCTTCAAAGTCACCAAGAGGCTCTATTTATACCTGAGATATGTCCTTGCATTGCTTGGTGATAAAGTATATCCGTTTGTAACAGATATATGCTTGAAACTTCAATAAGATGACACCTCATTAAATTCAAAAGTTGCTCGGCTTGAGAGAACATTCTGAGAATGTTTTTGAATCTGAGCCTTGTCTTTGAATCTCAAAGGAGCGTGGTAGATGAGCTGGCAGTGAAAACCACATGTCCATGAGTTTCAATATTTAAATGTTAAGAGCAACATTCTCCAAGAACGTTCTAAGAACGTTCTCCAATCTGGGTACATGATGAACCTGTTCTTCAAGGAACATTTCTCACTCATGTGAGATGCCAGCTGCTGAGGTTCAGGTGTGTAGCTTCATAGTACACTCAACACTGTTCACTTGTACTTGATGTCCCAAAAGTCTTTGGAGAGAGAGAAGCTTTATGGGAGAATGTTCATTTAATATTTGCATGAAGTACACCTCCGCTCATCGTTCCAAAAGTGTTGTGCAAATCTAATTGGACCATGAAAAATCTGTCTTAGATTAAATACACAGCTTGTGATCTTTGTCTCTTGAATTAACACCATTTGCACATGGTTATTCCTTAACCTTGGCCAAAAGGGAAAGCTTCACATTTCTTAATAAAAATTTCTTGCCTTATTTGATATGTGAACTGTTTTGATCTTGTGAGTTACTATCAAGAAAAGTATTTCTTTGTCTTTGTACAATGTTCACTTTAAATAAAAAAAGTGATTAGTCTTTGGAGCTTTTGTTCTTGATTGATATGAGTGTGAATTTCTGAGATCGTTCTCCCAGTTGTGTTCTTATTCAAAATAAAATGAATAATCTTGATATAAATTGCTCAATTAATCCTGTCTTATTAAAATACTCACAAGCACTTGTTAGATAACAAAAAGATCATAATTACATTAAAATATAATCAAGATGTTTGTTATCTTTAAAACATCAAATTGGGATTTTGCCTCAACAATCTCTCCCTTTTTGATGGTAATGATTCAGTAGAAAATAATGTAGATGGAAACTTTAGGAAATCAGGGCTTGGTCCAGCCATGTTCTTCATAAATTCAGAGCTAAGAAAGGCGTGGAGACTTCCTTGTGATGATGACATCTATAACACCCCATAGATAAATCTAGAATAATCAAGGAGTCTTATTATTGATACGAAAATTCATTATTATTACAACAAGTTCAAATGCACACGCAGGTGCCAATTACATCAAGAATTCAAAGTTAACGGCGGAAACATGAGATAACACAAATAGATAATTAAGGAAGCAAGAAAGAAATGCAATCCTCCAAACAACAGCAGCGACTCCAGAGCTAAAGCTTACCTATGCAACCTGTTTGCCTGAAAAAAATAAAGGGAGTGGGGTGAGACTACTAAGTCTCAGTGGGTCCTACTACCCTCCTAAGGCTACTAAGCCGGGGCTCCTAATCAGTCCATAAGGTTATCTATCACATAATATCATAAACATAATTAATAAAGTGTATCACACAAGAATATCTTATTGATTTTATTCCGCTAAGACACTTCGAGGTGAGCATGTCTCGAAGGTCCGCCATATCCGCTGATCGATTCGACCACGGCATTAAGCTCACAATCATTTTCCTAATGGGTTATTCCGTTGGAAGCCCATAAGCAGCATACTAAACCGCGCATGATCGACTGATTCTAATTAATTAACATACTACCAATATTATTCCATGGCCCGGGGAACATACATCTTAATTTGCTAGGTTATCCCTAATTTCCAGAACTGTGCTTGACTTCCCGTACGACATTAAATACATTATAGAACTGCAAAATACCCTCCTCAGATATTGATATAAAACGAGTGATTAAACATTTTTAAAATATGAAAAAGTGAAGCAATTCTGGGTTAGCTCGCTACGGCGAGTTAGCAAGCTCGCCATGGCGAACTTACAGGTACTGGCCTAAACAACTCGCTAGGCGAGCTAGAGCTCGCCATGGCGAAGTTATTCAGCCCAGGACCTTGAGCTCGCCATGAGTGCTCGCTAGCAACTCGCCATGGCGAGTTAAGTCAGAAAGGCCCCTGTTTTGCGAATTTCAACATTTTTCAAAAGTAACACCTACAATCAAACTCTGAGGAAGTGCAGAAACATAATATATTCAATATGGAACAGAATAGAAAAGGATTTGGGAGTTAATCCTCTTCCCATAGTTAAATCCTAAGTTCTTAAGTTCGCATGCAAAATTCATAATTTGGGGAATCTAACTAAACTAGCCTAAAGAACCCACCTGGAAAGAAGCTTTAGACTTGATTCCTGGGCTCTACACAGCTACTCACTCCTCCTAGCAAGACCCACGAACAGAATTGGATTTGAGACTTTGACACTTGAGAAAAACCCCTTATTTTGCTCTACGAATTTGTGAATGAATTGATGATGGATTGAGCAGGGAAATGTGTTTATTTATAGTGCCTAGCTCTGAGTAATCTACAGTGGTCGTTTTGGTTTGATATTAAGGTTGCATGTGATGCTATAGGCTTAGAAATTGGTGAGAAAAGGTGAGTTGTTGTTATGTAACATGTGAGAGCTGTGGGAAGTGAGAGTCACTGTGATTCAGAGCTAGAATTGTAGTGTTTCTGAGGTAGGGGAATCTCTGAAGAGAAGGGAGTGCATGTGAAAGTAGTTCCAAGCTTAAGTGTTAAGAGGAGAAATTGAAAAGTTTGGCCTCTTATGGTTATTTGTTGTTTGGTGTGAGAAGAGAGAAAGAGAGAGCTGTAGTTTGTTCAGTTTTTGCTGAAGTGATTAATGAGGAGTTTGGCTTGATCTTGCATGTACAAGAGTAATTGAATTGGAGTGGAAGTATGACTCATGCATTGATATGAGGTGTAAGCCTTAGATTGTTAGTAAAGAGTGAGTCATGAGCAAGAGGGAGGAATTTGAATTTGGTTGGATTAATTTTGAACTCACATAATTAGTGTCTAAGTGTACACATAGGTTTAGTTGAATTCCAAGATAATACACCTAATACACTAAACTCCCAAGATTTAATTAATCCATCACCCTAAATAATCCCAATTAAATTAGTAACCTCTAATTAAAATTAATTAGGTGATTTTAGAATTTGGGGATGTTACAGCGAGCTTAACAAAAAATATCGATTTCTAGTCCACTTTCTCGGATTTCTCCGAAATTTGGTCGAAAAATCCAAAAAATCGCTAATCTCTATGAAAGATGGAAGACATATAAACAATTAAATCGTATTACATATCAGGTGCGATCATACCAGCATTAATGCACCGGATCCCTATAGATAAAAATTGTTGCCTATTCTTTAAATCCATTTTTATTTGTTTATATGGTGACACAAATATGTATTTAACATCTAGTTTTGGTTGTCGTATATTTCAATGAAAGAGATAAATATAAATAGTGTCAAATATGTTTTACAAACTTTAGTTTTTTGAAAACATAAAAAAAAAAAATTGAATTCATTTGCTGTTATATTAATAATACAAATAAATATGCAACTTTTATTTCTGTGCAAAAGGATGGCGAGATCCTTGAAATTGAGGCATCTCTAACCTCATTTGCATGCCAATATTCATAGGTAAAAGGAAGACATGTATGCTACATCCATGTGTTGCATTCCTGCATGTAACATCATAAGCTTGTATAAACTACCACCTCCCATTGACATAACTTGTGTAAAAAGATATGAAACAATATAGTGTCATAAATGATAGAGTTAAATATGTTTTTAGTCTCTACTTTTATGTGAGTTTCGACTCTTAGTCCATAGATGAGAAATCTAATATACAAATAGGAATTAACTTTAACACACTATTTCTGCAAAGATCTTTACAATATTAGATAGCCATATGGTGTTGATTCTAAAAAATAATTTAAAGCTATAAAAGTGAACATTTTTTTTATTACACGTGGCTCTTTCTTTGAACTTCTGCTATATTTGTTATGAAAATGGAAGATCATGTTTCAAATTCAAGTTGAAGATTGAAGCCCTCCAAACAAAAGTAGAGGTTTAGTATTAACAAATTTCAATATGATCTGATACAAATATTTCACATTCCATCATAGCTTAAATCTTGATCGAGAATAAATAGAAAACTATAGTAAATAAAGTTTCAAAGATGTTATGGAAAAATTGAAGAAGAAAAATGTCAACCTTATTGCACCTTCTCTTCGTCTCAGTGAGTGGATCACGTCAATTTATAAATAAATAAACCAGAAACAATATTTTAAAGCATACCCCTAAGATCAAAAATTGATATTTCTAATTTTTATTTTTTTTAAAAGGCACAAATTAATGGACGATGATCTTCTTCACCCTTCCACATAGATTGCGAACTTCAGCTGAACAGTTTTTCTTCGAGCGGGTACCCCTCGTCCATCAGTAGTATAAACCTCCAATTTATAGTCTTTAGCAAAAACAATTCGTAGTACCTCCAAATCCAATTCACGTTTACAAATCCTCGAAGCAAAATGGAGAACGACTTTTGAAGGTGGAGGTGGTGGAGATGTGAATGCGACGGAAAAGTGCATAAGAGATTGAATGTGAAGGTAGAAGGGATTGGTAAATTCAGTTCAGGTTTTTCTTGTATGAAATTGAATGTGTATGACAGTCGCTATTTGGTGCGTTTTTTCACACAATTTTTGTAGCCCTTCGGATGCCATTCAGCGTTCAACATTAAAAAGAATACATTTTGGACATAGTGTTATTGTTTTAGAAAGATAGTGCTTTGGCAGATGAAGATATTCAAGCAATTCTCATATGTTTTCTAAAATTAGAAGAATTGATTGTGCCAGGTAACAATTTGGTCTCTCTCCCAGTGTGCATTAAAGAGTCTAATCACTTAACATTTCTTCATGTTAGTTGTTGCTATGAGCTTCAAAAAATTTCCGAATGCACCAACTTGAGAATTTTGGATGCTAACAATTATAGTAGTCTTACACACATTTCATAGTTGCCATGCACTATTCGAAAAATAGTTGCATGATATTGCTTCAACTTTTCTTTGGAGACATCAGACATGTTATGGGATCAAGTATATAACCACTTCATAGCTTGTCCTTAATTATTTTATGTCTTTATTTTATGAATATATGTCTTTATTTTATTCATTTATTAAATGATTATATTGAAGTAATAAATGTAGTTGTATTTCTACTATATCAATATATATGTGTGTATTTAATTTATTGTATTTTATTATGTAAAAATAAAATAATAGAAAAAAAAAATTCTCTAGAGACATTCAGGTTGAACATAAGGGATAAAAAAAAATTGAATTCATCTTTCACTTTCCTTCTCTAATTAGCACCGAACTCCCTCCATTTCTTCCATAGATACACTGAGAGATCCTTGCATGTGTGGCTTCACTATAAAAAAATTGGAAAACAGCGGCGGTTGGATTGAGTATGCGGCGACAGTTAAACCGCCGCTAAATGCTTAGCGGCGGTTATAACTGCCGCTGTATACTCAATCCAACCGTCGCTATTTTCCAGTTTTTTTGTAGTGCTTTACCTCTCTAATACTCTCAATTTGACGAATAATAATATTTTGATCGATGAAAGTTTTAGATGTAACAACACAATTTCAAGCTAATCCGTTAAAATCGATCTGTTATATCCGCCAGCCATATTGTTGGCGCAGCTGGAAGCAAAACTCTACACAAACCTTGAACCCGTGTTTTTCACTAAGCCAAGAATCACTCGTTTGCAATCCTGTGAACTTGCAGAGAAGAAAGAAATGGGAGAATAGAGAGGAAGAAGATGAATTGGGAAACAATGAGAGTTGGTTTGTAACTGCCTACAGCTGGCAATTAACCACCACTCAACTAACTAAGCAACTTTCCCTCTAACTAACTAACTAACCTAACTGTTACTTCACTAACAAGTAACAGCTTGACAGTTGCTTCATAAACAAGTGACAGACGGGAAATCATGAATTATGCACAATTTTAACACTCTCCCTTAATTCATGTTTCCTAAAGACATAACAAACATCAAACTCTTTAGCCTTACAAATGTTTCAACTGCCACTGCCTTGGTTGGTAGGTCTGCAACCTGCACATCTGTCCTGCAGTGTTCTAGATTGAGAATTCCTTTGTCAACATGCTTTCTCAAGTAGTGGAATCTCATCTTTATGTGTTTGTTCCTGCCATGAGCAATAGGGTTCTTAGCTAAGTTGATTGCAGACAAATTATCAACTTTGATACTTGCATGCTTGCACTTCACATTACTAATCTCTTCCAGCAGATTAATCAACCATACACCTTGACATGCACACATGAAGCAACTATGTATTCTGGTTCACATGTTGATAAGGCTACCACAACTTCCTTCTTTGAGCTCCAAGAGATTGGAGCTCCACCAGCTAGAAAAATGTAACCTGTAGTAGATTTTCTGTCATCCTTATCACCACACCAATTTGAATCAGTCTAACCAACCAAATTGAAGTCACTTCCCTTGTCAGGTGATGGGAACAAAATACCATGATCCATAGTCCCTTTTATATACCTTAAGATTCTATTGGCTTCTACCAAATGAGATATCCTAGGCTTTTCCATGTATCTGCTGACTATGCCAACACTATAGGCTATGTCAGGCCTTATGTTGCATAAGTATCTCAAAGAACCAATCAACTTTCTATACTCAGTTGCATCAACTTCTTTCTCTTCAAGCTCTTTAGCCAATTGTAACCTTGGTTCACATGGTGTGAGTGCAGGATTACAATTGATCATCTCAAATCTCTTTAGTATTTCACTGGCATACTTGTGTTGATGCAGCATCAAACCCTTCTTAGTTCTTTGAAATTCAATCCCAAGGAAATAAGAAATGAGACCTAAGTCTGTCATCTCAAATTCCTTCATCATACTCTTCTTAAAATCATTTATGTATAATTCACTTCTACCTGTGATTAGCAGATCATCCACATAAAGACATAGTAACATCAAGCCTCCTGCATTATCATTTTTTACATAAACTCCATGTTCTATCACACACTTTATAAAGCCTATCTCACTGAGAAACTTATCGATTCTCTTATTCCAGACTCTAGGGGCTTGCTTGAATCCATATAAAGCTTTCTTCAGTTTGTATACCTTAGATTCTTGACCCTTAGTATCAAAACCACGTGGCTATGTCACATACACTTCTTCATCTAATGGGCCATTCAAAAATGCACACTTCACATCCATTTGGTGCATTGGTCAATTGTTATAATCGGCTATAGAAATCACTAATATGATGGTTGACATCATTGCCACTGGAGGAAAGACTTCATTGAAGTCAATGCCTTGTTTCTGAAGAAAACCTCTAGCTATGTCAGGTGATGGGAACAAAATACCATGATCCATAGTCCCTTTTATATACCTTAAGATTCTCTTGGCTTCTACCAAATGAGATATCCTACGCTTCTCCATGTATCTGCTGACTATGCCAACACTATAGGCTATGTTAGGCCTTGTGTTGCATAAGTATCTCAAAGAACCAATCAACTTTCTATACTCAGTTGCATCAACTTCTTTCTCTTCAGGCTCTTTAGTCAATTGTAACCTTGGTTCACATGGTGTGAGTGCAGGATTACAATTGATCATCTCAAATCTCTTTAGTATTTCACTGGCATACTTGTGTTGATACAGCATCAAACCCTTCTTAGTTCTTTGAAATTCAATCCCAAGGAAATAAGAAATGAGACCTAAGTCTGTCATCTCAAATTCCTTCATCATACTCTTCTTAAAATCATTTATGTATGATTCACTTCTACCTGTGAATAGCATATCATCCACATAAAGACATAGTAAAAACAAGCCTCCTGCATTATCATTTTTTACATAAACTCCATGTTCTGTCACACACTTTATAAAGCCTATCTCACTGAGAAACTTATCGAATCTCTTATTCCAGGCTCTAGGGGCTTGCTTGAATCCATATAAAGCTTTCTTCAGTTTGTATACCTTAGATTCTTGACCCTTAGTATCAAAACCACGTGGTTATGTCACATACACTTCTTCATCTAATGGGCCATTCAAAAATGCACACTTCACATCCATTTGGTGCATTGGTCAGTTGTTATAAATGGCTATAGCAGTCACTAATATGATGGTTTCCATCCTTGCCACTGGAGCAAAGACTTCATTGAAGTCAATGCCTTGTTTCTGAAGAAAACCTCTAACTACTAATATAACTTTTACACCCACTCCACACTGATTGCTTTCTTTCCTCTTGGCAAATCAACAAGTTCCCATGTATTATTTCTCTCTATAGACTCGAGTTCTTCATGCATAGCTTTCAACCACTTCTTATCTTTTAATGCAATCTCAACATTCACAGGCTCAGACTCAACATAAAAGGCTAAATGCACAAGATCTCCATCTTCTGTAACTTCATCATCTTGATTCAATTCACATTCCTGCAACCTCTGTGGTAATCTTCTAGATTTGGTTGATCTTCTAACATCATTGTTAGCTCTTGTTTCCGATGTAGAAGATTCTTCATCAAACATAATGCTCACCGAATCTTTCTTCTCATTACTGTACCAATCACATTCCTTCATTTCATCAATGATTACATCTCTACTAATCACTATAATTTTACTTATAGGATCATAGAGTTTGTAACCACCAGTACTATATATCCAACAAACACCATATGTTCACTTTTGTCATCCAATTTTCTCCTCAACTGGTCAGGAACATGCCTATAAGCCAATGAACCAAACACCTTCAAATTACTTATGTTAGGCTTGCTACCACTCCAACACTCCTCTGGAGTCACACCATTCAATCTCTTTGTTGGACACCTGTTCGAAATATAGGTTGCAGTCGCTACAGCTTCACCCCACAATTCCTTAGGCAAGTGTTTACCTTTAAGCATACACCTTGCCATGTTCATTATTGTTCTATTCTTCCTCTCTGCACTGCCATTCTTCTGAGGTGTGTAGGGTGGAATCACTTCACGGATGTTGCCTTCAGTTTCACACAAACTAGCAAATTCTTTTGACACATATTCTCCTCCACCATCAGTTTTTAAGACTTTGATTTTGCAGTCACTTTGCCTTTCAATCATGGTCTTAAATCTCTTAAACACATCAAGTACTTCAATTTTCTTCTTAATCAAGTAAGTCCACAATTTTCTGCTAAAATCATCAATGAATGTAACAATGTACATGTTGTCAGCCATTGAATTCACTTGCATTGGCCCACACACATCTGAATACACTACTTCAAGTGGTTGCTTAGTTTTTCTGATTGCTTCTTTGTTGAACTTATCTTTATGATGTTTGACTTGTACACATTCTTCACATATTTCACTAGGCACTTGAATCTTAGGTAAACTATACACCATTGTTTTTCTCTCCATCAAATTAAGATCTCTGAAATTCAAATTGCCAAACCTGTAATGCCATATCCATTCATCTCTGTTCACTGCAGTTGCCAAACACTTATGCTCCATGATATCAAGTCCAATTTTGAAAGTTCTATTGCTTGACATTTGAACTTTCAGAATTGATCTTCTTTGAATCAAATATCTTCATGACTTTCTCTTCCATCACAACTCTATAATTCTTCTCTAATAATTGACCAACACTTAGTAAATTGCTCTTCATATCTGGAATGTATAGAACATCAGATATTAGAGCACTTCCTCCATCTTTCTTTCTTATAGCTACATCACCTATTCCTTCATCAGCAAATTTCATTTTACTCTTTGATATGTTATTGATCTTTAAGAACCAATCTCTTCTACCAGTCATATGAGTAGAACACCCTGTGTCTAAGTACCATTGTTCTTGACTGCACTCAGTTTCTTCTTTCAATGTGACCATTAGTAGTGTCTCATTCTCCTCTTGTTTGGCTAGCTTTGCATCCTCCTCTTGAGACTCTTTCTTGCTTGAATTGCACTCATCTACAAAGTGGCCATATTTTTGACAATTGTAACATTGAACGTTACTCTTATCAAACTTTCTTCCATTACCTCTTCCTCCTCTTCCACTTCTACCACCTCTATTGTTTCCATTGAAACCGCCTGTACCACCATTCTTTTGACTAGTACTGTTGTTTTCTTGATTATCATTTGAATTGTAGTTTTGATAACCTCCTCTCCCTTTGTTTCCATTCCACTTTCCATTACCTTTCTTGCCATTGTTGCTTTGAATCTGCAGAGCAACTTCACCTTTTCTCTTTTCACTTCTTTCATTCAGTTTCTGTTCATAAGCTTCCAATGCACTTTGCACTTCTTCAATAGTCATACTTGTGAGATCTTTGGACTGTTCTATAGCTACCACAATATCAAATCTTGGTGTCAGAGATCTTAGAATCTTTTCCACCACATATCGATCAGAAATTGTTTCTCCACAACCCTTCATCAAGTTCACCAGTTTGGTGACTTTTGTGACAAAATCACCTATGTTTTCCTTTTCCTCCATCTGAAAGATCTCATATTGCCTCTTGCGAGTTTGTAACCTCACCTTCTTGACCTTTGTTGCACCACCATAAGCCTTCTCAAGATTATCCCAAGCCTCTTTAGTAGATTGAGCATCACCTACTCTTTCAAAATTGTCAGAATTCACACATTGGTGGATAATGAACAGAGCTTTATAATCTTTCTTATTCAATCCTTTGAATATTGCTCTTTGTGCATCAATAGAAGAATCCGTCACTGGTTCAACACCACTTTGAACCAAATCCCACACATCTTGGAATCCAAATACGACCTTCATTTGTTTGCACCAAGAATCATAATTATTGCCTGTTAAGATTGGTAGATTACCAGGATAAGCACCATTTCCATAGGTTCCCATTTGCACTGTACTCGAATTAGCCATGGATTCAAGAAACCAGAGCTCTTGATGCCACTTGTTGGTGCAGCTGGAAGCAAAACTCTACACAAAACTTAAACCCGTGATTAACACACACTCTATTGAATCAAAACTGAGAGAAAAGATTTAGGGAAATATTGAAATTTTATTCATCCACTAATGGGCCAAAACAAAGAGATTGCCATGTATCACCTATACATTCTTGTATTTATACACATACATCAAATCTAAACAATGAGAGTTGGTTTGTAACTGCCTATATCTGGCAATTAACCACCACTCAACTAACTAACCAACTTTCCCTTTAACTAACTAACCTAACTGTTACTTCACTAACAAGTAACAACTTGACGGTTGCTTCACAAACAAGTAACATATGGGAAATCATGAATTATGCACAATTTTAACACGTATGACCCGACACCCAAACAAACCGATGATGTAGACGGTCGAAATTTGGTCCAAATTATAAGGCCGCGGTTTGTGTCGATTTGACGATTTTCAACCTGAATCTAACCGAACCCGACCGATGCTATTGCTAACCTATTGTAAATAATTGTAAGTTTATAGTGACTTTTTGTAAATTAAAAACTAAATGTATTTAATTAAGAAGCTCTAATAGCCAAGAGAATAAGTTAATTTAAGTTGGGTGTATGTTATTTAATTTTGTTATATTTACACACATTAATATGTCAATCCCCACTTAATTTCATTACTGACACGATTCTAAACACTTTTGAAGTAGTTAACCGGGTCATAATAGTTTTTTCTTGGTGAAGTTTTGTAAGCTCATATCAACCATATAAAATATTCAGTAATCCCAATTAAAATAAGTGGCTTCTATAATACCATGTGGTTTTTGTAGTTTGTGGATATTTTGTTTCTTTCTGTATCTTCAAATTTTTAGTTTTTCTGCTTAATTAGGAACACATTTTGATCTTAAAAATACATTATGCATATTTTTTCTCAGTTTTCAAAATGTTCCTGAAAGGGATATACTTGTTAGCAATTGAACAACTTCCATAGAGTTAAGTTGATAATAAACTGGCTTCCAACTCAAATGCAAAAGCAGTACATGTAGCCAAATGGCTCAACTCTGTCGAGTACAAGTCTAAAACCAAGAAAACTTCGAAGAAAAAATGATAAAGAATAAAAAAATGGAAAAAGGAAGAAAAATAATGCTTGAGGCAAATATCAAACCAAAGTCACAATTGCACTACTAAAGCAACGGACAAGGCTTGTGTGACTTTTTGGCGGGAAAGGTAGGTTTCCTTTGAGCCAATTTCATCCGTACGATCAATCTGATGCACTAAAATGTACCACGTGTGCTGCTCCTTATTTCATTTATTAAATTAAAAAAAAAATCAAAACAACGCAGAAACGTGCTGCTTCAATAGTTCCTGCCGTCGCCGCCGCCGTTACAGTAATCATTGTCAATTAGCACGGCTGCTCCGTCGACCAGAATCAAAGGCTTGTCTAAGTTGAAAGTAAAAAAAAGGGGGGAAAAAGGAACAACAATGGAATAACAATAGCATTGTTCAAAGCTTAACAAGAACAACAATGGAAGAAATACAGAAGCAGAGCAAAAAAAAAGAGTAAGAAATCAGTTTCATCACGGAGATCTGGCATCTGAGGGTCGATGTTGACTTGACGTCGGAGTGCGACAACAATGGGAGGTGAAAGTTGGTGCAACGGTGGTGGAAGAGAAGGTGGTGCAGAGATGCGACGGCGGAAGAGGAGGTGTGGACTGGTGGTGAGACGCGTTCGAATGTTGGTAGAAAGTTGATGGGGGAATTCTATATTTTTTTTATAAGTATAAGAACATGAAAGACGTGGCAAAATTTGGTTCACATGATTAACCAGATGGACAATATTTACTCAAAGTCACATGACTTTGGCACCACAAGGTCAGCTAATCCTGATCCCTAAAGCAACTGATATAGTTAAACTTGACGGTGAGTGTTGAACAAATAAGTCTCTGTCTACTAACACTCCCATTAGGCATGTGCTAAAAGCAGCACAATGTTTCAAATCTCAATCGTGAATTTTAGATCCTATGGTTCATATTGCATAATACTAAAATCAACTATAAATGGTCTCAGATGTTCATTGCAGATTGGACAGTTAGGAGCCATTACTGTGTATAATCGAAATCCTGAAAAAATTCCAACGGAAATTCTCATATAACAAAAGACAGTAACTGAGCCAAGAACTGAACATCAAACTATTCTTGAAAAGCACATTGTGTGCCCCTTATGAAGATAACTGGGAGTGAAGAGCAAGGAATTAGTTGCTGTGAAGAGACATCGAAATACATTAACCCTGAAACAAAGGTCCGTTACACAGTGACAATAGTTCTTGTTATTACAAAAAACATGAACTAAGGCATAAATAATATAATTTTTTTCGTCCTCCTTTGAGGCGTAATCCTCTTTTTATTTGAAATTTTCAATCTTGATAAATAATACAAAACTATTTTCATTCTGTAGAAACTTCCAATCAACCAAAACCAACTCCTTTGGTGATTACCAATAGTGCATGAAAACCCCTTCTTTGCAGAAGTACAAAGCCAAGTTTCATACATGCAAAAATTAATACAGCCAATCATTATAATCGATAAACCTCGGGAAGCTGAAGACCGACACTTGCAGCAGACTTTCCAAGTGTCCTTTTCACTTCATCTGATCTATCAATTGCAATGTTATATGAGAAAAGCAAATCCTGCAAGATTGTTGACAATGATTCATGGTCAGAAAGCCAGCTGAATAAAGCGTAGTTTTTCCCTAGTAACGATTTACACTACAAACATAAAATGAGTCAACAAAAAAAATATGATTGATATCCATTATAAGAAAAAATCTGCAGAGGATTGGCTTGGATCCAACTTGGCTATGCTGAATTGCTCATCACAAGTAAAAAAATACATTACATCCTCTTCTGCACCTCTTACTTTTATTTTGCGATATACATACAACAACAAATCTATTGATATCTTGTTAAGTTTTAAACTGAATGAGTTTGTGTCATTTAACCGATCAGAATAATGTACAGGCTTATACAATATAAGGGAAAATAAAATACAATAAAAACAGAGTAATACCTTATGATGGTGCACACTATTAAGCAAGAAAGTATAATCACGGGCAAGCTTTATTTTCTGTTGGACAGCCACACCATCAGACAGATTTCGGTTCTTGTGGAACTCGGAGGTTACAAATTCTAAAAAATCTTTCTTGTTCTGTTCTTTCCCGATATGTTTCTTGACCGCCTTGAGAAGATGGCGATAGATGTTAGCTGTTTGGAAAACTTCAGTACTCATTCTTTTTCTATGAATATCCACAATCTATAATATTACTGCAAGGGATGACATGTTAGCTGTTTAGGAACTTTGTTGCAAAAGAAAGAAAAGAAAATTAGGAACCTAAAAAATGGGAGAAGAGTGTTCCCTCCTCCCTCCTTTCTCACAGGCTTCCTCCCAAAAAGGAGAAAAGAAGCAACGAAAAGACAAGAAAAGTTTCACTGTAAGGATAATGAATTCCTTTGTGTATTTGATTCCAAGACTAAATATCAGTTAGTTCGGTTGGTGAATTAGTTCAGAATCAGTTGCTTCAATTATTAGTTTTATTGTTGCTGATTGTACTCATCGATTCTTGTAATGATTACGAAAACAAAAATTCTCCATCCACCTCACAGGATGGTCAGGGCTCAACACATTGACATCTGGTTTCTATCACCTCTATTTTAAGTTTCACTATTCCCAATTGAAAACCAGAGCTCCACTCCTTCTCTATCTTCCTCTTCTTTCTTTGATTACTCAACCAATCTGCTGGATCCTTGCTACATTGGTCTTAATACAAAACCCTTGGTTGGTGTGGTTTCACCTTGAATGGGAACAATCATCACTCAGGGGCCTTAGTTAGGGGTGTTTATGGTTCATGAACTGCACTGAACTGAACCATATTAATGGTTTGGTTCAGTTCATAAAAACCACTTTAGTAAAAACCGGTTTATATCTCAAACCAATTCCAGTTCGGTTCAGAACCAGTTTATATCTTTAAACGGCTTTAATCTCAAAATAACTGCTTTCAAACAGGTGTTCTAATATAACCGGTTTATTTTTGAAAAACTGGTTTACTGCTGTGTTTTCTAAAAAACCAGTTTTAGTGATTTATTAAACAGGAATTGGATTTTAAACCAGTTTTCAGTGTTTTTTTTTATAAAGAAAAAAATGGATCATAATCTCAAAAAATTCAAAATTCCTACAATTAATCGGAATCAAATCAAGATCTCCATTTTTTTTACAATTACCTATCAGAATCTTCATTTCCTTACAACAACAATAATAATAATAATGAATTCCTACAAGTTATTTAATAAATATTTACAAGAACCAAGGTATGACTTAAGCCACATATTCTAACTCTAACTCTAAACCAATTGGGAAACAATAAGGCATTTACAACCTCACACACAGCAAAAATAGAAATCACTACAAAAGCTAGAAACAAAAACAATTCTGGATGAACCATGAAATCACTATAAAAGCAAAAATAGAAATGAACCATATCACAACAAAAGCTACAGGCAAAATCATTTCACGATGAAGAATCATGAACTTGAAATCACTTAAATAGAAATGCATCTACCATCTACTTGATAATGACGATGGGATGTAGAACAATGAGCTACAAGCAAACTGAAGAGAAGATGTTGACAAAAACGAGTTAACTTTGAGAAAACTGAACCGAGTTACAAAATTTGAGAAGCTAAATCTAGGTGAAATTGCAGAAGCCAAACTGAAGAGAAGCTAAAATCCGAGGACGTCAGTGGTGGATGAAGAATGAGAACCGTCGACGGTGGTGGTGGTCGGATTTTCAGTGGTGGTGCAGTTTAGGGATTTGGCTCTGAAGAGTGATAAATTGATTTGGGGGCTAGGGTTGGGTTAGTCCATTTGGCTTTGGTGGAGGAAGAGTGAAAATATGACGTTAATAGAAAATAGTTCTAAATAAGAGAGAAAGTATTGATAAAAAATAAATAAATATGAAATATTCTCTTTTTAATAAAAATTGGTTCTTAAATACAAATTGATTTTGAACCGGTTATAAACTGAACTATAACTGATTTTTAAAAGTGGCTCAGTTTAAAACTATATTAAATGGTGCAATTTAAAATATTATTCAATACAATTTGGTTCAATTAACTATATGTTTGAACACCCTTAGCTTTAGTAATGAAACTTTGTTATCCAAGAACAAGTTGACGTTAATTGATGGAAGTATATAAAAGTCAGCGGCTTATTTGGGAGAATGGGAGGGTCACACGCTTCAACTTTCTACGGATTGATCAAGCCATTAATTTTTGAAAAGATCTATAAAACTGTTCTTACAAGAGACGTGTTCCGAGTCTCAGAATTGAAAGAGTACAGCTATTGATTTAACCAAAGGAAATCTCTCGGTACTAAGTAATTCAATCATCAGCATGTTTCATCATCAAACAATCTAGGAAAATTTGAAACAAGGGACTTTTCGAAAAATGTTGAGCATGAACATCATACAAAAAATAGAGGCATATTCCTAACATCATTTAGACTGCTCATAATAATTTTTCACTTGGGCTATGTTTAGCAATGCCCCATATTTTGAGCTTATGACATATAGCTTATAACTCATGATAAAAAAATACTCGTTTGAAAACATTTTTTTCTTATGACATATAGCTTATTTGATAAGCTAATTCAATTAGCTTATGGCTTATAGCTTTTAGCTTGTGACTTTTCCTCTCAATTTTACCCGTCGTCTGACTTGAAAAAATTAAATATTAATTAAACATATATTTTTTTATGTCATTACATATTTATAAGCTTGTTCAACCGCTAATTTTACCAAACATTACAAATTCAATCCGCTAGTTTATCCAATATAAGCTATAAGCTAACTTATAAATTATTTGCTATAAATTTAACTGCTACGAGCTATTTTATCAATTATCGGCTATTATTTGCCAAACATAGCCTTGGTGAAACTCATAAGACTTGAAAAAAGAAATCTTGAACACATAAAAGCAGAACAATAAAAAGCTTTTCACACCCAATAGTCTTATTTAAATAATTACATAAAGATCTAGAATATGTAACTAACCCATAACAGTATATATTTTCATTTTTGGAGAAACAACCATGAAGAACATTTTGTCAAACAGTTTACGTGCAATATTTAGAACTAAAAAAAAGAGTGAAAATGGTCACCTGAAATAACAGAGATGGAAAAAGTGAAATGAGCTCTTAATTAAATTCTTGCTTCTTGTTCCTCCTAGACTGAAACGGTTTTGCTTTGTTGGGAAATTCTTCGATTCGGGGCTGAAACGATTGTGGTGGTGGCTCACTGCTTTTGGGCTGCGATTTTGTGTTTCCGTTGAGGAAAGGAATGAAAACTCGCTGGGAAAATATTATTTATTTAATTTTTTTTTACAGAATTATTTATTTTACTATTTTGTAAAATATGAAAGATATTGACACTTAAAATAAAAAATAAATTTAAATTTATTTCTTAATAATGTATATATTATTGCATTTAACTAATTGAAAAACTCAAAAATAAAATAAAATTAAAAAGTTAAATTACCCCACCTAAATTAGTACTGGTGAGAATGAGACTTTAAAAAAAATACATTTATAGATTTAAAGTTAATACCACCATACCAATTCAAGTAGACTAATTAAACAAAGTTTAATAGGTTGTTACACCTGTTAAGTTTGCATGTTTTTGCGTTATCCCCTGTTAAAAATTTCTTGACGATTACCCACTTGCAAAGTATATTTTTTTGGTTTCTCCCATTTTCCCCTCTTGGGTGCAAGAAATTTGAACTTTTTAAATCGATTGAACAAAATAATTGATGTAAAAAGTGCACCCAAAAAGGGGAAACAAACAAATTTACTTTGCAAGGGAGAATATTCAAGGAGGGATAACACAAAACACATCAACTTAGCAGGGGGTAACAACCTATTAACCCATTAAAAAACTCAATTGTTGTATATGATAATTTAATAAGGAGTTTTTTTCGTCATGTTGCTAAAGAGTTTATTTTTAAGTGAGTAGTGAAACGTTCCCTACCAAAAAAATAATAATGAAATGTTTGAAATTCAACACCTACCTATAAAATATGATGTCTTTATTAAACGAATTAAGTTCATGGAAACTAATAAATAGAAAATATATTAAATTTGTTAATTCAATTCTTAAACTATAAAAAATATATAATTAATAATTTTTGACATCTTTTTTTATACTTTAACTAAAATGACTTTGATGATATACAAAATTGTTCAGGTCAAAAACATCAAGATCTAGCCTACAAACACAAATATATAAGGTGGGATTTGAATCGCCTTCAATTTTCTCTTCAATATTTTCTATTTTTTTCTTAATCCAGTAATCTTAATTATTCATTTGCTTATTTTCTCTTTCTTTTTACATATTTTTTTAGTTTTTATAATTTAACAATTATTGAATTAAAAAAATCAGAGAAAACATTGGAGAGAAAATTTGATGACCAAAATCCCAATATCTTTTATGGTTTTATTGATTGGTGTATAATCCTCGGCCTGAGCCATGACAAAGGACGACTGCCCTAGGTCTCTTGAATGCAAGATTGTCAGACTCGCGAGTCTACTCAGACTCGTAAAAGGTCCATAAACTCGACTCGTAGACTCGATTCGTAAATTCGTACGAGTCTATGAAAAATTAAAAACGACTTTCGAAAATCTATAAGTGACACATATATGACACAATAAAGTTGTATATGACAAATAAATACACACACTCTGAGCCAAACTTGTTAACAAAAAAAATCCATAATAAAATAGTAAAGTACATAGATAATGTATTTGTTCCGTCTTAGTTGTCTACTACATAAAGCAAACAATCATAAAAGATATATATGATAATGAATTCAAACATTCAAAGCTTCAATGAAATAATCACCACCAACATTATCGCCACCCAAAAAATGTTGATGAAGGATGAGAGATGTTCGCGAACACATCAAGAGACAAACGGGACCATGCCGCCGATGAAGGGTAGAAAAAATGCCAATAAAAAAGATGACACTTCGGATGTCATCCACGCTGAAGATGGAGACTAGCTAGAATAATGAGAGTTTTTTAACATTTATACATTTAAAGGTGTACCGTCATATGCAATAAAAAAGATTTAAAACCTTTTAAAAAATAAGTTTGAGGAATTTGTGCCTTTTTAAAAAAAAAATTCAAAAAAACTTATAGACTCATAAACTCACGAGTCTATACGAATTTATAAGTTTACTCGCGAGTTTAACAACCATGATTAAATGCATGTAGTTTTAATTGCGTGCAACTCTAAATTTGTTGACTTACCTTCCCAATATCTAAAGGTTTACAATTCAAAATTTGATTATAATAAAAAAAAAATTATTCATTTTAATAAACAGAGATGTTGAAACAGAGTTTGTTACGTTGCTGACGTGAGTTGTTCGTAACTCTTCCCTCACTTTCTGATACGTGCTAAAAAGTAGTTAATTCCATACTCAATTACGGCAATTATCGACTTGTTTTCAAAAGATATTTATAATTAAAACCCCAAAACTTTGTACATTTTAACTAAAGATAATTGTTATGTCCTAATCCTGATTTTTAAGCTTGCATGACCAAAAGAGGAGCAAAAACAATTCCTTCTCCAAGAGGCTGGTAGCTGAGCGACCAGTGGTAGCTGAGCGACCAAATTAAGGAAAACCTTGAACAACAAGCAAAGAATTCTACACGTGTCAAATAACCCCTTCACCAAGACAAACTGGTAGCTGGGCGACCAGATGGTAGCTGAGCGACCAAATTGAAGGAAAACTTGGGCATCAAGCATGAATTTTTACACGTGTCAGATAAACCCTTCACCAAGACAAGCTGGTAGCTGATCGACCAGACGGTAGCTGAGCGACCAGCTGCTTTTCACGCCTATAAATAGCCTTCAAGAGGAGACCATTTGACACAAAACTTCAAAGAGAAAAACAGAGAAATCTGAGAGTAATTAAAGGTAGTGTCATAGGAAAGTGAAGGTGGATCCATCCAACTTGAGAGATCAAGGGATTGATGCGCATTCTTTGTTCCTCTTTCCATATTTGTAAGTTTACCACCATGACAATGAGTGGCTAACTCTTTTATTGTTGGGATTAGATGTAACTTATCATGACTATATGTTAATCTTAATCTATTGATATATATTCTAGTCGATTTATTAATATTTGTGTTATCCTTGCTTTTCATGTTATTCATTTGATTTAAATGATATAGATATATGTTGTTTAAATCTAAAGATCTAGGATAATCACATGTTAAAACTCTAAACTCTAGATATAGATTTAAGGTTTTAATATTCACCGTTTATATTGAAGCTTAATGCTATTGTGTGGATCGATAAGTCGAGAGATCGAAAATTAATCAACACAATAAATATCACAATGTTTTCGGACACGAAAAGCGTTGAAGAGCAATATGTGAAGATATTAATTAATCACTAAAGTATATATTCATTTGATTGAGTCAATATATATGATTGATAAAGTGAAGTCTAATCCCGGCAATTCTTTCCCTCTGAAATCTAAATCTCTATTTTATCGCAATCTTTATATTTTCGCACTTGAAATTACAAAACCAATATGTTTGAAAAACCTGCACTTAAAACCATTTTAATTGTTGAACGGCATTTGGTATCGCACTAGTCCCTGTGGAAACGATAATTTATATACTTACTTTTGTAGTTTAACAAAATGGCGCCGTTGCCGGGGACTGGCGTTTGATATTAAAAACATTGCAACAATTTCGATAGTTTTAAGCAAATTTTGCACTTTTTATTTTCTGTTTTAAAATTACTTTTATCCCTTGTGCACGCTAACTTATTTGGTAGATTGTTGAGTCTTGTTTATGCGAGGTAAGACTCCTGCAGAAAATTTGCTCTTCGATCTAGAAATTGAAAAAACGGCTCGAAAGAATAATAGCAAAAACAGGAAAAAGAAACAACAAGCTAGACAAAGACAGCAGCAAGAGGGAACTTCTGCTTCTAATTCTTCTTTATCCTCCATTTCCGAAGAAACAATGGAAGATCCGGGAACTCCTGGACCATGTCATAACAGTCAAGACGTTTGGCTCACTTGGCTAGACCAAGAGTTGGAGCCAGACAAACTGAGATGAAAACGGGATATTTACAATTATTATATGCTAACCCTTTTGCAGGTTTGCCACATGAAGATCCGTACAATCATCTTGTTAAGTTCTATGAGATAGCTGGTTCACTCGAAGCCACTGAAGCGGAGCAGGAATCGGTGTTCCAAAGAGGTTTTCCACACTCATTAATTGGCAAAGCAAAGGAGTGGTACCTTGACCAACCTGCTGACGTCATGACCAAATGGAACACACTTGAGGAAAAATTCCTCTAAAGATTCTTTCCCCACCACAAGTTCATGGAAGCTAAGAAAAGCATTGCCGTGTTCTCTCAAGGGTCGAATGAAACACTTTGTGAAGCTTGGGAGAGATACAAATCAATGTTGAGAAAATGCCCTAGTCATGGTTTCGATGAGCTTACTCAGATTCATATCTTCCGCAACGGACTACTTCAGCAGACCAAACTCTTGCTAGAGGCTACAGCTTGATGCAACAGCAATCATTGAAAAGATGGCGCTTAGTGACCATCAAGGTGAATACAACAGGAATCTGTCCCAAAGAAAACCTGGAGTTCTTGAACTTGATCCGACAGATGCAGTCTTAGCCCAAAACAAACTTCTCACAAACACTGTTGATCAATTGTCAAAACAAATGACAAAATTGATTAACCTTCAAGAAGATTCAATCAAAGCTAAGCAAATTGCGTATTGTCAATTATGCACTGGAGACCACCCAACTGGTCACTGTCCCCCAGCAAATGAAGCAGTCAATTATATGGGCAGTCAGAATCAACAAAGGCAAGCACCTTATCAGAATACTTCTGGTTATCAACGAGGTGGAAATTCCAACTACAATCATGGTTGGAGGCAAGATGCTGGTCCTTCCAACAGACAAAGACAATATGAAAGTTTCAATCAACCACCTCCGCAGAAGAATCAGAATCCAAGCATAGAAGAGACATTGAAAGAATTCATGGCGATGCAAATGGAACAAAATCAACAACAACAAAAATTCCAGCAAGAAACTCAAGTGTACCAAAGAGGCAATGATGCGGTGCTAAGGAATCTTGGGACGCAAATCGGTCAGATAGCCAAAGAAATGGCAAGCCTCAACAACAATCAAGGAGGATCATTTTCCGCCAACACTGAACCTAATCTTAAAGAGCAGTGCAAGTCAATCATAACAAGGAGTGGTAAGGAAGTTGGCAAAGGCATTGGTGACAACCTTGAAATTGAGAGAGCAATGGTGGAAGCGAGAGAAAAAAATGAGGGAGATAAAAAAGAAAGTGAGAGGGAAGTAGGAGAGAAAAATAATGAGGATGTAGTAGAAAAAAATCAAAAAAATAAAGAAAAAGAGATTGAGGGAGAAGCTAGTGAGGAGAGGAAGACTAGGAATCAAAAGGTGAGAGATGAGAAAAATGTTCAGAAAAGTCCTCCAGCTCAGCACTTGCCGTATCCACATACTCAATCAAAGAAAGACAAAGAAAGGCAGTATGCAAGGTTCCTGGATATTTTCAAAAGATTGCAGATTAATATTCCATTTTCGGAAGCCTTGGAGCAAATGCCGACATATGCGAAATTCATGAAAGAAATTTTAACCAAGAAGAGAAGGTACACAAATGAAGAGACGGTTCACTTGGATGCTAGTTGTAGTGCAGTCATTCAAAGAACCCTACCAACAAAAGAAAAAGATCCGGGAAGAGTTACATTGCCTGTCGCTATAGGGAATGTCAATGTTGGAAAGGCTTTAATTGATTTGGGATCAAGCATCAACCTTATTCCACTGTCTGTGATTGAAAGGATAGGTGGTCTTGATATCACTCGCACGAGGATGACATTGCAGCTAGCTGATAAATCCATCACACGTCCATCAGGAATTGCTCAAGATGTGTTAGTCAAAGTTGATAAATTCATGTTTCCTATCGACTTTGTCGTGATGGATATTGAAGAGGATGACGATGTGCCATTGATTCTTGGAAGACCTTTTATGAAGACGGCACGAATGATGATTGATATTGATGATGGGATCATGAAGGTTAGAGTTCAAGATGAAGAAGTTAGCTTTAATATGTGGGAAGCTATGAAGCACTCAGAGGATAAAGGTGGGTGTTTTAAACTAGATGCAACTGAAGAAGCCATCCTAGATGTTAGAAAACAAGCACATCAACCCTCACCCCTTGAACAACCCTTGACAGAAGCTTTTGCTGAACTTGACCCCACCAATGAAGGAGAAATTTAAAAATGGGTAAAGGCACTTGATGCTTTAGAAGAAGTGTCTCCCCTCGAGTCAGAAATAGAAGAATTGAAAGATGAAGCAAAGCCGGTCGAAGTAAAACTTGAATTGAAAACATTACCATCCCACTTGAAATATGTGTTCCTGGAAGAAGGTGGTAACAAGCCGGTAATAATTAGCAACTCATTGTCAACACATGAGGAGAACAGTCTTATTCAAGTTTTAAAAGCAAACCAAGAAGCAATAGGATGGGCATTATCCGATCTGAAAGGTATTAGTCCATCTTATTGTATGCACCGTATCATGATGGAAGATGAATATAAGCCCGTAGCACAGCCTCAACGTCGGTTGAATCCTACCATGAAAGAGGTTGTAAGAAAAGAAGTTGTAAAGTTGTTAGAAGCCGGAATGATCTACCCAATCTCAGACAGTGCCTGGGTGAGTCCAGTCCAGGTGGTCCCAAAGAAAGGAGGAATGACAGTGATCACTAATGACAAGAACGAGTTGATTCCGTCAAGAACTGTTACAGGATGGAGAATGTGTATTGACTACCGAAGATTGAATAAAGCCACAAGAAAAGACCATTTTCCATTGCCATTCATGGATCAGATGCTTGAGAGGTTATCAGGTCAAGAATTTTATTGCTTTCTGGATGGATATTCGGGGTATAATCAAATCACTGTCGATCCCGAAGATCATGAGAAGACAGCATTTACTTGCCCATTCGGTATCTTTGCCTATAGACGGATGCCTTTCGGGTTATGTAATGCTCCAGCAACATTCCAGAGGTGTATGCAAGCAATCTTTTCCGACTTGATTGAAAAATGCATTGAAGTTTTTATGGATGACTTCTCAGTATTTGGTTCTTCCTTTGATGGTTGTCTGCAAAATCTGGATACCGTCCTGAAGCGGTGTGTTGAGACTAATCTGGTCCTGAATTGGGAGAAGTGTCATTTCATGGTGACGGAGGGCATAGTACTTGGTCACAAGATTTCTTCCAAAGGAATTGAAGTTGACAAAGCAAAAGTTGAAGTCATTGAAAAGCTCCCACCTCCAGTTAATGTCAAAGGAATCAGAAGCTTTCTTGGTCATGCTGGGTTCTACAGGCGTTTCATTAAAGACTTCTCAAAAATTGCTAAACCGTTAAGCAACCTGCTTTACAAAGATAAGTCTTTTAATTTTGATCATGATTGTTTAATTGCTTTTAATGATTTGAAAGATAGATTGACATATGCACCCATAATCATAACTCCTGATTGGTCACTTGATTTTGAATTAATGTGTGATGCTAGTGATTATGATGTTGGTGCAGTTCTTGGTCAAAGAAAGAACAAAATTTTTCATGCTATACACTATGCAAGTAAAGTATTAAACGATGCTCAAATCAATTATGCAACAACAAAAAAAGAGTTGCTTGCAATAGTGTATGCGCTTGAAAAATTTCGTTCTTATTTAATTGGTTCAAAGATTGTTGTGTACACTGACCATGCAGCTATCAAGTATCTGATCACAAAATCCGACTCCAAGCCGAGGCTCATTAGATGGATGCTCTTGTTGCAAGAGTTTGATCTTGAGATTAAGGACAAGAAAGGTACGGAGAATTTGGTAGCTGATCATTTGTCAAGATTGGTAAACAATGAGGTGACCAAACACGAACATGAAGTTCGAGAAGAATTTCCCGATGAACAGTTACTTATGATGCAAGAGAGGCCGTGGTTTGCTGACATGGCTAATTACAAAGCTTCAGGGTTAGTACCGGATGATTTCACTTGGCATCAAAGAAAAAAGTTCCTTCGTGAAGCAAATCAATATGTCTGGGATGATCCTTATTTGTTCAAGATTGGAGCTGACAATTTGTTGAGAAGATGTGTTACTCGAGAGGAAGCCGCCTGCATCTTATGGCATTGTCACAATTCGCCATATGGTGGTCATTACAATGGTGAACGGACAGCAGCAAAAGTTCTACAGTCGGGGTTCTTTTGGCCGACTTTGTTCAAAGATGCATAAGAGCATGCTCAAAGATGTGACAGCTGTCAAAAGATCGGGGGAATTTCAAGGCGCAATGAGATGCCGTTGCAAAACATTCTTGTTGTTGAAGTCTTCGACTGTTGGGGCATTGATTTCGTTGGCCCATTTCCGTCGTCATTTTCCAACGAATACATTATAGTGGCGGTTGATTATGTGTCAAAGTGGGTGGAAGCAATTGCGTCACCTAAAGCTGATGGCAAGACGGTGATCAAATTTCTCAAAAGGAACATTTTTGCTCGCTTTGAAACTCCTAGGGTGCTCATAAGTGATGGAGGGTCACATTTCTGCAATTCGCAACTAAAAAGGGCCCTTGAGCACTATGGAGTCAGACACAAAGTTGCATCACCATACCATCCGCAAACAAATGGGCAAGCGGAAGTTTCAAATCGCGAGATAAAGAAGATTCTTGAAAATACTGTGTCCACTTCAAGAAAGGACTGGTCTTTGAAACTCGATGAAGCATTGTGGGCATATCGGACGGCTTTTAAGTCACCAATAGGGCTCACCCCATTCCAGATGGTTTATGGCAAAGCATGTCACCTGCCGGTCGAATTAGAACACAAAGCCTTTTGGGCTTTGAAATTTCTAAACTTTGACCCATCATTGTCAGGAGAACAAAGGAAATTGCAGCTTCATGAACTTAAAGAATTGAGGACTCGAGCCTATGAATCTTCTAAACTATACAAAGAAAAGGTCAAGAGTTACCATGATAAGAAAATTCTCAACAGAGAATTCAAGCCCGGGCAAATGGTTCTTTTATTCAATTCAAGATTGAAACTGTTTCCCGGGATATTAAAATCAAAGTGGTCCGGGCCGTTTAGAATCAAAGAGGTGAAACCCTATGGTGCAATTGTTTTAGAGGATCCAAAGACCAATGATACGTGGACTGTCAATGGACAAAGGCTCAAGCTCTATTTTGGTGGCGAATTTGATCGATTCACCACAAAAATTCCACTTTCCGATCCATAATTTCAACGAAAAGGCGTCGAGCTAATGACGTTAAACAAGCGCTTGTTTGGAGGCAACCCAACCTTGTGTTTATTTTTGTTATTTTATTTCATATTTAGTAAGTTGAGTAAGGATAACATGATTGAGAGAATTAGGTAGAAACCAAACTTTGGTCGCCTGAGCTACAAAATCTCGCCCTAGCGACCTGTTTCCCACTTTGGTCGCCCCAGCGACCAATCCATAGCTCAGCGACCAGAGCGACACCTGCACACTGCAGGAAGGCGCCAGCTGGCCCACTAAGTGACTCCAGTGATGAGTCATCACCCCTTACCAGTAAAACACGGTTTCAGAACTGAAACCCTAAAAACTCCACTTTTAAAAAAATTGCTTCATCTCCTCCATTCACTCACCCATTCCAAGCATCTCCATTTCAAAATATTCACTCACCCATTCAACATTTTCCAACTCTTATCCCACTTCTACTTAAGAGTCATCATCCATTTTTTAGTTTTGTTCATCACTCTATCCAAAGGTATGTTTTTTTCAATTTAATTTTTAGTTTTGAAAAGGTTAGGGTTAGAAAGGGGCAAACCATCCAAATCTTGCATGCATTACATGATAGATACCCATATTTTTTCTTCCAATTTCAAAATAGAAACCATTTACATTATGCATGTTCTTCTTCTTGGCAAAAACTTTGAAAAATCACTCACCCATGAGTTTTTAAGGAAGTATTGTAAGAAATAATCAATGCATGTGGTTCTAAATACTTAGTTTTGTTATTTTCCAACATTAGAATTGAGTATTTTTTATTGAATGAGTGTCTAATTGCAACATGGTTTGATTATGCTCTGTTTTAAAATTTGAATTTCGTTTAACCCGCGCTCTGGTCGCCAGCCGCTAGCTCCTAGCGACCATTCCCCTGTTCTGTGCCCAAATTTGGTCGCTGAGCTACCACAGCTCGCCATAGCGACCAGGTCTCAGTTCTGTTTCCAGTTCTGGTAGCCTGGGCGACCACAGCTCGCCAGGGGCGACCAAGCCTCGGTTTTGAAATTTGTTTTGCTCTTTTATGATCTGTTTTCACTACTAATGGGATGCTTTGTGTTTGTTTTGTTTACAGGTAATGGCACCTAAGAAAGCAACAACCAAAGGAACAAGGCAACCAACTGGGCGAGGTAGTTCTTCCCGTGCACACATTGATCCAATCCGCTTCCTTGGTCATCTCCAATATGCTAGGTTCAAGGATTTGGAAACAAGAACTGTTTGGGGAGAGAATGTGTTCATGATTGAAGGGACTGGTGCCTTTGCACGCTTCAAGGAAATTATCGAAGAGCGGAATTGGGGTGTCTTGGTCTGCCCAATTGATGATATCAACTTGGATTTGATTAAAGAATTTTATGCAAATGCCATGCCATTGGATGATGAAGATCCTGTCTCTTTCAAAACCATGGTGAGGGGTCGGGAAATAAGATTTGACCGAGATGCCATTAATAATTTCCTAGGCCACCCAAGCAATCTTCCAACCGACTCTTACTATGCTTATACTCAAAGTGTAGCCCGAGGGAACTGGGATGTTTCTGCCATAACCTAGACTTTGTTAGAACCTGGGCGTCAGTTAGTGTGGAACCAGCAAAACACTCACCCCGTTCGTGCAATGAAAGAGGATTTAACAATTCCAAGTCAACTTTTGTTACTTTTCACAACATCATCCCTCGTTCCCACACTTCTGATGTTACAATGAGGGTGCTGCAATTCATGCACTACATGGAAAATAACTTAGAAATTGATGTTGCTCGAGTCATTGCTGGTGAGATGCGGGAGATGGTGTTAACCGGACTTCGACCTACAAAGCTTAAAGGCAATGCAGCTTCGGGTTTTCCAGGCCTCATTATGGGCTTAATCAGAGAGCAGGCCCACATGACTCTTCCTTCAGATGTAGACCTCACTTTAAAAGAATTTGATGATGCTGAAGCTAGGCGACTTTGCAGGCATAAGCGCACTACTGTTTTTATTGATCCAACTGGGGGTCAATCCTCTGTTCCACCACCCACCAATCCCACCACATTTCCCCCCACCGGATACCCACCTATGGATCCCTTAACCTTCCATAACATGGTTTCTTATAACTGGGATTTACATGATGCAGGTTACCGAGCAATGCAAGTTGTGCATCAGTCCATTTATAACACACAGGTTGTGCAGCCAGTGATGACCCCTGACCAGTTCACATCTTATGTTCAGTCGCCTGGGGACAGGCCATTTATCCCATGAGGGGGTAGCAGCTCAGGTACAGGTGCAGGTGCTGATGTTGGAGGTGGAGCAGACACATTTGATGATATTGATGATTTTGACATTGATGATCAGACAACTCTGAGGCAGATGATGGATTCCCTTGTCAACAGGGATGGAAGTGATGAGGAGATGGCTGGAGAAGATGAGGCTTCTGCCTCAGATGATGATTAGGAGGAGAACAGATAACGGCTGAAGCTCGCCAAAAATGAGTGATATTTTAAAAGCTTTCAGTCGTTTATCTTTTTATTTCAGTCTTTTTGTGATATATGTATTATACTTTTTGAAACAACCTTATGATGCATGCGTACTCTTAGAAAAATGTTTTGGATTGAACAAGCATGTATCGTTTTGTGAACTTAAATAACTTTGTGAAATAGTTTTGAAGCATGTGTTTAAATTTCTAGTAAAAATAGTTTTAATTTATGCAAGTATGTTAGAAACAAGCTTTAAAATTTTAAGTGAATCAAGAGGTTGAGTTGTGAAAAATCAAATGATCAAGCATGATGTTTTGTAGAGTTTATATTAACCTTTGATTAATGTTCGAAGTTTGATTAGGAATCCAACATGATTTTGAAATATATTGTTTGTCCTAAGATGATTCTCATATTTTTTTATTTAACTTTCTTGAGACTTGTGTTATCCAACCGAGCCGGGTGAGATGTGTGAACTTTCCATTGTCTACAAATACTGAGAGCCGGTAATTATGCATACTCGTTTGATTTTAACTTAATCCTGCTGTTACTTAATGTGTTTAAGGTTGTGGACATGATCAAGACCATGTTTCTATTTGAGTGTAACTACTTGGCCAAATAAAGCTTGTCATGTGAGATTGTGTGATCCCTTGTGTCCCCATTTGAGCCTTAAATTTGAAAATTTTTTGTTTGTTTTGAAGCCTTGAACCGCAAGAAAGAAAAACAACTACTCGTCCCTTGTCTTAGGATAGGAGAGCAAGTGTATTTAAACAGGGTTATGTTAATATTCAAGTTGGGGAGAAGAAGGATTGTAGAAAAATTCAATTGAGAAAAAAAAAATTTTGACATGGTGATGATCAAAAGAAAAAAAAAATATATTGAAAAGTTGACACAAGTGAAAATCAAAGAAAATGAAAAGAAAGAAAAAGTGTCGAAGAAAAAATCACCACATCAAGATGAAAAGAAAAAAAATGAAAGAGAGAATGTGTTTGAATTATAAATAGTAATGAATGATGCTCTCTTATCCTAGGCTTTTGAATCCAAAGAAACACAATGATTTTTTGTAGCCTAGCCCCATTACAAGCTTAATAAAGTCCTTAGTGATCCACAACCAAAAACATGTTTTGTGATATTGTTTGGATGAAGGTTTGAATTGAATTGTTGTGTGCATATTACTTGGATTGAGTTAAACACTTGCCCTTTGAGCGATATAGTGATAATTGTGAGGAAATTGCGATAACACTTGAATTTTGATTGTTTGATAAGGAAGTTGAGAATTTTACTTAGGCATAGCAATTATTTCATGATCATGCTTTATTCCTTTGAAAATTTTGAAGATTAGTCCTTGGTTAGCATTACCCTACCCATGCTACATGAAAAAGCTTTGAAAACTTTGATTGATTACAACATTACTCTTGAGATTGTAATTTTTGAGCTTGTAAATAGTTTACCTTTACCTTTTGTTTGAGGACAAACAAAGTCCTAAGTTGGGGAGAGTTGATAAGTGCTAAAAAGTAGTTAATTCCATACTCAATTACGGCAATTATCGACTTGTTTTCAAAAGATATTTATAATTAAAACCCCAAAACTTTGTACATTTTAACTAAAGATAAATGTTATGTCCTAATCTTGATTTTTAAGCTTGCATGACCAAAAGAGGAGCAAAAATAATTCCTTCTCCAAGAGGCTGGTAGCTGAGCGACCAGTGGTAGCTGAGCGACCAAATTAAGGAAAACCTTGAACAACAAGCAAAGAATTCTACACGTGTCAAATAACCCCTTCACCAAGACAAACTGGTAGCTGGGCGACCAGATGGTAGCTGAGCGACCAAATTGAAGGAAGTCTAGGGCATCAAGCATGAATTTTTACACATGTCAGATAAACCCTTCACCAAGACAAGCTGGTAGATGAGCGACCAGATGGTAGCTGAGCGACCAGCTGCTTTTCACGCCTATAAATAGCCTTCAAGAGGAGACCATTTGACACAAAACTTCAGAGAGAAAAACAGAGAAATCTGAGAGTAATTAAAGGTAGTGTCATAGGAAAGTGAAGGTGGATCCATCCAACTTGAGAGATCAAGGGATTGATGTGCATTCTTTGTTCCTCTTTCCATATTTGTAAGTTTACCACCATGACAATGAGTGGCTAACTCTTTTATTGTTGGGATTAGATGTAACTTATCATGACTATATGTTAATCTTAATCTATTGATATATATTCTAGTCGATTTATTAATATTTGTGTTATCCTTGCTTTTCATGTTATTCATTTGATTTAAATGATATAGATATATGTTGTTTGAATCTAAAGATCTAGGATAATCACATGTTAAAACTCTAAACTCTAGATATAGATTTAAGGTTTTAATATTCACCGTTTATATTGAAGCTTAATGTATTGTGTGGATCGATAAGTCGAGAGATCGAAAATTAATCAACACAATAAATATCACAATGTTTTCGGACACGAAAAGCGTTGAAGAGCAATATGTGAAGATATTAATTAATCACTAAAGTATATATTCATTTGATTGAGTCAATATATATGATTGATAAAGTGAAGTCTAATCCCGGCAATTTTTTCCCTCTGAAATCTAAATCTCTATTTTATCGCAATCTTTATATTTTCGCACTTGAAATTACAAAACCAATCATTTTAATTGTTAAACGGCATTTGGTATCGCACTAGTCCCTGTGGAAATGATAATTTATATACTTACTTTTGTACTTTAACACTTTCCGGTTTTGCTTTCATATTTTCCAACAAACTATGAATTTTGTTACTCCCACAAACAACTACACACTTCTAACTCACACACTCTCTTTCTACTATCTCTATTCTCAAATCTTTCACTATGAGAAAGCTTTTCTCTTCATTTTTTTCAATTTCTCGCATATTAATCGTTGCTGAAATCAACAACCAATTTCACAATCCATTTATTCATCATGTACCCAACAGATTTTACACCGTAGATCCTAACCAATATCCAAAACCAGGTTACGAAACTGTTCCTTACACAAAACGAACACGTTTTATTCTACCACCCATATCCCTCGAGAGGGATAAAGGTATAAAGCAGTTTGAAGAATTGAAACAAGCTTATGAAGGTAAGATATTGCCTCCAACACATCCAGATAGTGTTAGGGTTACAAACATTGTCAACAATATTATTCATGCATTGCATAGACAAGTCGAGAAAATGAGGTCCGAGAATAAGAATTGTTGTGAGTATACGGGTTTGCGATTTGTTTGGTTGCGTATGAGACGAAGATTACCGGCCTTCTTTGTCGCATTTGGATGGATTGAATTGGGAGGCTTTGATTTTGAATAGTCCTCAACCTGCTTGCCAATGTTTCACTGGTGGCAAGATTGTTGTAACCACTACTTTCATTGAGCATTTCACAAGTGATGTTGAGATAGCAACTTGTATTGCACATGAGGTATTTGATCATTTTTCTTAGTTTCACTACTAGAAAAAGTTGAAATACCGACGGAATTTAGAGACAGAATATATTTCGTCTCTAATAAAGATGGAATTAGAGACAGAAAATGCAGTTAGAGACGGATATTTTTATTTTAGAGACAGATATTTTCATTTTAGAGATAGATTTTGTCCGTCTCTAACAGTTTAGAGACGAGGAAATTACCGACGGGATCAAATCCGTCTCTAGCCTGCTTAGTGACGGAATATTTTCATTTTAGAGACAGATTTTGTCCGTCGGTATTTAAGATTTTTCTAGTAGTGTTTATTACTCCCTCTGTCCTTTGTTAATAAATTTGACTTAAATGTGCACTATTATTAAATTAACCTTTGTGTAAAATGCATAGTTTTAAATTGCAGTCCACAACTGCAATTGCTGCTGCAGCCGCTGTAACGCTCATGTGGTAGTCTCTGCAACCACACTGCACCATAATTGCTGTGTGATCTATGAAGCTTGGACATGCACGGACACCGACACGTTGACAACAATAATTATTTAAGAAAATGACATAATTCAATGTAATTATATATGTTGGTGTCGGACACTAGGACACGCCTAATTCAATAAGTGTCTGTGCTTCATTGGATGTGATCTTTAATCACGCGTTTAAATTTTTCTCACTAAAAGTCAATATTTCATACGCTAAAATTCCAAAATACTTCATATCTATTCTATTAGAATGTTCTACTTTTAACAATATCTAAACATTGTATTTCAAGCATGTCCCAATTATTATCTACGGAGCAAGCTGAGACTCTACTATATCGTGGATAAATAGTCTAGTAATATGGGATATATTCAGAAAAAGAGTAATAAATATATTTAGAAATTTGTAGAGGGACTTATATTAGGGATAAACATTTTCTGTAAGAGAGTTTTATAATTAGGGATGGAGGGAGTACATGGTTTTAAATTACGGTCATTGTGAATCTCAACATTGCGGTAAAATGTAGCAAATGCAGCCGCAAATTGCAGTTGTGGATGCAATTTAGTTCTATGGTTTAATATGTATAGGAGATCATAAAGCTTATAACTTTTCAACTTGCTAATTTTAGCTAATGATAGTAGATACTTAACAGTTTATGTTGCTTTTTTTAAATTTAATTAGATTGCGCATATTGTGGCTCGACACAGTGCTGAGGAGATTACAAAGATCATGTGGGTTTATGTTTTAAATGTTGTGATTAATCTATTTGTCACCTTTGATTTTACCAAACGAATGTCACCACTTGTTGAACGGCTACCTTTCTACCGACGGTATGATTAATTCATTATCCTTCTTTTCTAATCCATTGGTTCCCTGTGTTGTTCTTTAAATGTAGTAGATTCATTTCATTATTAGACATTTTTAAGCACTTTCCTTGGCAACAAAATAAAGTTGAAAGTGTACAGACAATCGAATAAAAATTAAGATAGGGTGAGTTATAAATATGCATGGCATGACAGATAGTGAGTTTAATAGAGATATGCCAACGATGGTAGATCTTGGATTTTGGTAGGAGAAGGGTTGATTGAGTATCCTGATACATAATCTCAAAAGGAGTTTTCATGGACTATAAGCAGATAGATTCAATTCTAATTCCTAAATAGACAGCCAAGAATGTAAAGCGCAGAGTTTAATGATAATGCGAGTAGGAGATTAGTTTGGCCAAGGCCTTGGACTTTAACTCGTGATCCTTTGGCTAAAGTAAATTTAGGGAGTGTGTCTATGCAACTGAGATAAAAGAAAATTAATTTGTCACTAGAGAAATGATCAGAAGTGACTCAGTCAAGAATCCAAATTCCAAATAAAGAAAACTGTGAAACAATAACAACATGATTACTAGTCTGAGCAACAAAAGGATTAGGTGCAGCGAAGGTACGGCTAGGGCCACCGAGGGTAAAGGCTACTAAAACATAGCTTTAGGCCTCCAACAAAAATTATTTTTAATCAAACAAAAGGCCTTATATACATACAAAAAAGGGAGATTAGTTTGGCCAAGGCCTTGGACTTTAACTCGTGATCCTTTGGCTAAAGTAAATTTAGGGAGTGTGTCTATGCAACTGAGATAAAAGAAAATTAATTTGTCACTAGAGAAATGATCAGAAGTGACTCAGTCAAGAATCCAAATTCCAAATAAAGAAAACTGTGAAACAATAACAACATGATTACTAGTCTGAGCAACAAAAGGATTAGGTGCAGCGAAGGTACGGCTAGGGCCACCGAGGGTAAAGGCTACTAAAACATAGTTTTAGGCCTCCAACAAAAATTATTTTTAATCAAACAAAAGGCCTTATATACATACAAAAAAGGTGCCAAATAGTAAAAATTGTTTTAGGCCTCACTTACTTTTGAAAATTATTTGGATGACCCTGTGAGGAAGCCATGGTTCGTCAAGAGGAGAGATAAAAACGTCACCAGACAGGTTGTTTGCACAGAAACTGTGTCACTGGATTCTGAAACCTGAAAATAAGGCCGAATCTTGGATTGGCAAGGCAGTGGATACTAAAAGTGCTTAGTGGAATAATTATATTGTTCATTAATCTGCTCTAATTCAACTATCCTACATGCTCTTCCTTATTGTTTCTCATGTGGCCTTAACTTTTACATGGAGCATGGAATTAAAGTATTGTTCTTCATCTGCTCTAATTCAACGATCCTTTGTGCTTGTTCTCAATCCAAGTTATTCACAATCTGCAGGTTTGAAATGGAAGCTGATTACATTGGAGTTCTACTAATGACATCAGCTGGCTATGATCCCCGACTTGTAATTAAAGTCTACGAGAACGCCGAGAAAAAGAGTGCAATGTTTGCTGATTATGTATCTCTTCGTCATCCACCAGATAGAAAAAGAGTTGAAGCATTGGCTCGACCTGAGATAATGGAAGAAGCTCTTATTTTGTATAATGATGCAAGCGCAAGGCATGGGGTTGAATGATGTCATTCTTTAGGACAACACATTTATCAACTCCACAAACTACAAAGTGCAATTAATTTCTATTTTTGTTTAGGTCTTTGCAGAATTTGGCTTGTGAAAAAAACTGTTGCACTAGTACAATTATAAAAACTGAAATGCACCTTCTTTATACCATTGTGGTTGTATATGCTTTCTAAGTTTTTTGTTTGCATGTTTTCTACAGTTTCTTTACAGAATTATTTTTTGTCAAGTAGAAAAGTTGAAACCCTGTTGAATATGTAGTTAAGAAAATGTGATAAAGTGGTAAGTGCTCTACAATTACAATTAGAGATGATCATTGGTTTAAATTGTTATGGTCCCTGGGTCTTGGATCGGTTAATGTTGCGGATGAAGTTGTGCATGTATACACAGTCAAACTATAGTAAGTGATAAGAAAGAGTATCGTACCCATAGGGATTGTCTAAGGGAATCTTTTCATTAAACATACAAAATTGCATTCTAATTCATGAGCAAGAAGGTAACAAAATAACATCATAGTTTCAGAGTTTATAAACAAAATAATTAAAAAGAGATTTAAAGATCAAATATGATAGTGATGTTGGAAGTATGATCCATTCAACTAACAATCTAGTATATGTGACTGATAACGGGTGTCAAGACATTTGTGAGCAAAGTTATATCTTGTGGTGTATGTCTACAACGTTAGATTATACAATGCGTTATAAGATGGATCCTATGTCTAGGTCGAACTTACTTCATTACAGTTCAGAAAAGTTTGCTTTGTATTCTCACTATGGCCTTAAGGCTAATGTCTAAGTCCTTAAGTAAGAAGTATGTGTCCATCCTCTACTTAACCATATTAATTCCTAAGTTTCATTTATTACTAGATGTCTCATGATAATAAACTTGCATTTAATCCTCAGTTGCCCAGACCTTGAATCAAACATATATCATAAAAGCATAAGAATTAAAAATGCAATAAACACCACAATCATTCACATGAATAATACTAGACTCTCATTGAATATCACATATTTCCAACAACAAGAGTTTTAGCTCGCGGTGAGCTTAGTAAAGCATACAAACAAAGATCTAAGTTTACACATAACTAACATCAAAAGAGAATTAGAAATGATAAACCTAGGAGATCACAACCAAGAAGAGCTAATGATCTTTGCAGTCTTGACTCTGATAGCTTCACTGGACAACAATGGTGGATGAATGTTGTGAAGGAGATAGAGGCTACCAAATTCTCTCGTAGGGCTTTCTCTCTACCTCTGAACTTCGGATTTAAGTCTCCTTTTATAGCAATTCGTATGGATTGGGCCTACTCTACTTGTCCTCCAAGAATAACCCAAAGAATAAAGCATATTCCTTTGTTTGATACTATGATAGTACACTTTCAGCACATGGCAAACAACAACTGCCTTATCCTTCTAGATGCCTCTTAACAGATGCCAACTGTCTTGCCTTAGGTATACACCATTTGATCTTATCCAGATGTTAGCTCACGCCTTGACTATTCTTTGACTGCCCACATGTCTCAGTTGTACGAACTCAGGTGTCTTGACTCTGATTATCATATTTGAGCTCTAAGACCTTTTCATTATGGCTCTTGTGGTCTGTCTTGACACTAGTTATCACCAAGCTAAACTCTACACACCAAAATAACATGAAATCCACAAAACATAGCACATAGTGTGCTTGACTCAATAACTCTACAATTTAACTAAAATGACTCAATAAAGGAAATGATCACCATATTAGTAGGTAATAATTAAAGTAATAAAGGCTTTAATACCTCACATGAAGTGAGTTATCACACCCCCAAACTTGAATCATTACCTGTCCTCAGGTGATGCGATAGATAGCAAAGAATTTGTTAAACTACTCACTTTATTGACATAAGAATAGCACATTCAGACCTTAAGCTGCAAACCTTGGATTGTATTTCAAAGATTGGTATAACTTTTGTATGTCAGCTATCAATAATAATCATCTGTGTGTGTGTGTGTGTGTGTATTGCATCCTACTGTCAACCAGAGTCATGACAAGATCTTTCTCTAAAACTACATAGTCAAGACATTAAGCTACCATTTTCTTTCCTATATTTTCATAGTTTGAGTTCAGAGTTTTGCATGGCGGGGGAACTATTCTTTTCATGTTTTCACAGGCTTTTTGATCTTTATATGCAGGGACACTATTTAGGTTCAATTTTTATCATGCTTTAGGTGCTACTCTACCTTTTCACCTGATAGGATCTCACTTGTAATGAGTCCAACCTGTTACTCCGAGTAGAGCACCCTACATAACATATGTTCCTCCAGTATTAGGCACATGAACCCTTTGTCCTTCCAGTTTTAGGCACAAGGAATTATTCTCTTTTTTTTTTTTAATATATATATAGCCATGCTTTTCAATCTTTTTCCTAACTCCTTCCCCAAAATTTATTCTTAGTCATTCCCTTAATTATATTCCATACTCAGATAACTTAGCATCATGACTGTGTACTTTAAAGACCTATCTAGCCACTACTATGTTTAACAATTGTCAACAATTTGTGCATTAAGGGTGCAAAGATTATCAATCAAGCAAATTCAAACAAAAATTCTCAAAAAATTCACAAATCCTACAACCAAATTCACTTAAAATCTTAAAACTCTATTATAATGTCAAGAAAATGCTTATCATAACAAATTAATTGCTATCTGACTCAAAACAAACTCAATTTATTTTGATTATGCCTCTCCCCCAAACTTAAACTAAACAGTGTCCCCATACACATGAAAATATGATGAAGATCCAAGGATCAGGTTTAAGCAGGTAAGGGAGTCAGTATGGCAAGTGAACTCAGTAATTTCCAAGTCTCGTGCCAAGTTCAAACCATAAAAGACCGCGCTGAGTTCGGCAAGGAGGATGTCGGAGGTGTCTGGGATTGTTGGGTTTTTAGATGTTGGCTTCATTTTGCAAAAACAAGATGCTAGTCTAAAGGTTGAGACAGATGTCGTAACATCTGTCCAGCAACACTGCCAACTGTGGCCAGCTGGGTTTGAAACCTTAATACGCGCCCTACAGCGCGCCGCTTTACTTTGAACCCTAATTTCTTTGTTTCATGTTTAACTTGCGCGCCAAGACAAGGGAAACCTCGCCTATAGACTGAAGCAATATTTTTGAAAGATTTATTTTGAAAATATGTAACAATATATTTTAAAATCAAATCTTTTGGTTCAAGGTTATTTTTGAAGGAGATCAAAGACACGCGTTTTCAAGATTTTGAAGGCAAATAAATCCTTGTAGTCCAAGCAGCTCAGGACTATAAATATATGAAGACCAAGACCTAGTACTCTCAAGAGAGTCAAGCCGTATTTGGTTTTAGGGTTTAGTGTCAAAATCGAGTCTCTTTGTGAGCCTTTCGTGCATTCCGTATATGCATGCTTAGGACTGTGTTTATTGAGTTGTAATGTTACTATCTCTGAAGCTTTGAAGCAAAGAGTTAGTGAGTCTAGCACTTGAAGCCTTTAGGCAAGAGTGTTTAGGTGTTTAGGAGGGTGTCTCCAACCAACCGTTCATTGAATTGTGATTTATACCCCGGTAGGTGTCTAATGGTGTGGTGTAGCATCATTGTTAAGGAATTGACCTGGGCTGGTCATATCTAGGTTAGGCCTAGAATTTGCACAGATAGTGATTGAGTGAGGAGGGTTAACGGGTTGTTAGACTCTGAATCAATACTATTATAGTGGATTCGTCTTGGATTGGTATCCCCCAGATTATGAGCAGTTGCGTCCGAACTGGGTTAACAAACCACGCGTGCAATTTACTTTCTATCTTTAATTATTGCATTATCTTTTGTTTGGGTAAACATTAGTGGTGACAAACGTGGTAACATCTGTCACCAGACCAATATTGTGGAGACAAGTGTTAGCACATCTGTTATCACATCTGTCCATCAGTAGTGCCGGAATTTCAATTGGCATCAGAGCAGGCACCCTGCCTGTACTTGGGTGAGATTCAGGGTACAAATTCTGGTCAGATGGATAAGGAAGGAGGTATGGTAAACAGACCACCTTTGCTGGATGGTACTAATTATGACTATTGGAAAGCAAGAATGTGTGCTTTTCTTAAGTTCTTGGACGGAAGAACCTGGAAGGCAGTTGTCACTGGATGGAAGCATCCTATGATATGTGACAAAGATGGAAAGGAAACTACTATGTTGAAGTCAGAAGCTGATTGGTCTGAAACAGAGGACAACCTCTCCTTGGGAAATAGCAAAGCCTTGAATGCCATTTTTAATGGTGTGGACAAGAACATGTTTAGACTCATCAAACAGTGCACTGAGGCTAAAAAGGCATGGGAGGTGCTGAAGACAACTCATGAAGGGAACTCTAAAGTAAAAATGTCAAGACTACAACTATTGACTACTAAATTTGAGAACCTACATATGTTGGAAGATGAGTGTGTACACACTTTTCATATGAGCATACTTGATTTTGCTAACTCTATTGAAGCTCTTGGGGAAAAGATTAGTGAAGAAAAACTAGTAAGGAAAATGCTCAGATCCTTGCCAAAGAAATTTGACATGAAGGTCACTGCCATTGAGGAAGCTCATGATATATTCAAACTAAAAATGGATGAGCTAGTAGGGTCATTACTAACCTTTGAAATGGGCAGGAATGAAAAAGCAAAGACAAGGATTAAGGAAAACAGCTTCATATCAACCTTTCTGGACTCAGAGGAAGAGGGATATGATATTCCAGATATCCTAGCCTTCATAGGAAGAAAGTTCAAGAAAATAAAAAAACAGAGGGAAAAGACAGATGTGTCACACATCTCCTGTGATACAAATCAAAAAGGTCTCAACCAATGTAATGAATGTAAAGGATCTGGACATCAAATATCGGAATGCCCTACATACTCTAAGAGACAGCGAAGAAATAGGGAGAACTTAAAAGAGAAAGGAGACCTTGATGTAGAAGAAGGAAAGGTCATCACAGCCATGACTGGAGTATGTTCATTGTATGAGAAACCTAAAGATGAGGAATATAACCAGCTAGCCGGGCTTTTTAAGAAGTTGCAAATAGAAAATGATGAGATGAAGATAATTCAAGAAGAGCAGAAAAATCTCATTCTACAACTCCAAGTTGAAAGTAATGAACACCAAATTCAGATATCCAGGCTAACTAAGGAGGAGACTCTTGCAAACTCCAAGCTATGTAAGTGGGACGAGAAATTCAGATCACTCAACATAGGTACTGACATGTTGGAAGAAATACTAGGAGTAGGTCAAAAGCCAGGAAACTGTCGGGGGATTGGATACAAACAAAGCTTCCTAAATAAACAATCTGTCACTGAAATGAAGTTTGTTCCAGCAGTAAACAAACATGATCCCACTATGAAGAGTCAGATGTTGCAACATCCCACACCAATACAGAAATCTAAACCTCACGACAAAAGGCGTACATGGGTATGTCATCATTGTGGTATTAAAGGGCACATAAGGCCGTTTTGCTATAAGCTATATGGTTATCCTAAAAAACGCGCAAAACCCAAATCAGGATCCAAAAACACAAGGACCAAGAATATGTGCATGATGACTCACACATTTGAGGGAGCTTCTAAAAGTGACTGGTACTTTGACAGTGGGTGCTCCAGGCACATGACAGGTCAGGAAGATCTCTTAACTAATTTGCAACCTCATCCTGCAAAATTTGTCTTTTATGGTGGTGGAGAAAAAGGTGAAATCAAGGGAAGAGGTAACCTTACTAAAGATGGGATACCTAAGCTTAATGATGTCATACTTGTTGAAGGTCTTAAAGCAAACTTGATTAGTGTTAGCCAACTTTGTGATCAAGCCTACAAAGTAACATTCACCAAAACTGAATGCCTTGTAGAAGATGAAAATGGAGTTGCGATCATGAAAGGAAAAAGAGCCAGGGCTAATACTTATATCTGGATCACATCAGAGGACAAAGACTCAATTAGCATCTCTGAAGAAGACCCTATGCGGATGAAAAGTGAAGAAGCCACTCATGAAGCTCTGACTAGACAACAGAGTAATCGTGAACACTTCAAGAAGTGGAGACAGTCGGTGCACCATCTGTCTACCTCAAGGAAAAGTGTGTTGGAACAAAATTATGATTTTGTATCTCCTTAATTGATTTTGATGATAACAATGTATTTAAGGTTAAATTGGAATACTAATAATTTAATTCAGTGTGCAGGATTAAAAGTTAAAATTTGCGTACTAAAGAACCTTAGAATTTCTGAAGGAATTACTTCTGAGCTCACCAGATCTGAAGCAAGTAATTCTGAGCCTGTGAAACTCTGAAGTTATTATCTGAACCTTAGAATTTCTGAAGGAATTACTTCTGAGCTCACCAGATCTGAAACAAGTAATTCTGAGCCTATCAAAATCTGAAGAACATCTGAGCTCACCAGATCTGAAACAAGTAATTCTGAGCCTATCAAAATCTGAAGAACATCTGAGCTCACCAGATCTGAAACAAGTAATTCTGAGCCTATCAAAATCTGAAGAACATCTGAGCTCACCAGATCTGAAACAAGTAATTCTGAGCTTATCAAAATCTGAAGGCTCGTCAGATATAAGTGTTAAGCTACATTTGAGAGTACAATTTTATTGAAGACTGTGCCTGACTAAGTCCAAACGCAGAAACCAAGAATGAAAAGGTTTGACCATGGAAAGGTCCTTTTCAAGTCAGGCTTCAGAAACGATTATTTCCTTATTTGGCTTTCACCAAGGTTCAAATATCAAAAGCCAAAAGGAATCTCTCATTTTGTAGTAAACGTTAAGCTCCTAAGCTACTGCAAATCAGAACAGCTAATAAGCTCACTGAACTATACAAAGGAGCGTCTCAATTCTTCAAACGGCTATAATCTTCAACGTTCATTTTATCATCTATAAAAGGAAGAAGATTTGTGAAGAAATGGAATCAAGACTTAAGCTTCTGAACGTGCTGAAACTCTGTCAAATTCTGAAGCTATCAAACACTTAGAAACTTTGTGATAATTTTCTAAGTTAGTCTTGTAACTGAGTTGTATTTTGTAAACACCTCTGATTGTATATCAAGTGTTAATCTCTTATCTTTATTAACATTAAAACCAGTTAGAAGTCTCTTGCTTTGTGCTTGAGCATTGGAAGTCTCTTGCTTTGTGCTTGAGCATTGGAAGTCTCTTGCTTTGTGCTTGAGCATTGGAAGTCTCTTGCTTTGTGCTTGAGCATTGGAAGTCTCTTGCTTTGTGCTTGAGCATTGGAAGTCTCTTGCTTTGTGCTTGAGCATTGGAAGTCTCTTGCTTTGTGCTTGAGCAGTTAGAAGTCTCTTGCTTTGTGCTTGAGCAGTTTGAAGTCTCTTGCTTAGTGCTTGAGCATTTGTAATCTGAGTGATTATAGTGAAATCTCTTGTGAAGGACAAGAGGACTGGACTACTCCTGTTAGTGGGAGGAACCAGTATAAAAATTCTGAGCATCTCTCTCTAACCCTATCCTCATATATTGTGTGTGTTATACCTTATCCGCTGCAATTTGTTTTAACTTAAAAAAGTCAACACACAATTCAACCCCCCCTTCTTGTGTGTTTTTCAACCTTCAATTGGCATCAGAGCTCCGGTCTGTTGCTCTTCACTTAACAGTGAAACAGTAAAAGATCTAGGGGTACTTAGTTGAAAAACATGTCTGGTGTTACCTCTCCTTCTGCTTCCTCTGGACCTGATCACTCTGCTGTTCCACCTCCTCACAACTATGATAGGGAAAGGAACAGTGATAATCACAGAGACAAACCACCTTACTTCAACAGTGATCCTACTACTTTTCCTTTCTGGAAAACCAAGATGTATAGTTACATCATTGGGACCGATGATGAGTTATGGGATATCATTGAAGATGGTATACATTTTGAACACATGGATGATGAAGGTGTTGTAAGAAATACCTACAGAAAGTTCTTTGATGCTGAAAAGAAGAAACAGTATAAGAAGCATCATACTGTTAAGAATATGCTTATTGGTGCAATATCTCATGCTGAGTATTTAAAAATATCCAACAAGTCATGTGCCAAAACTATCTGGGACTCTCTATGTTCCACCTATGAAGGAAATAAGCAAGTCAAAGAAGCTAAGGCAAACTTATTAGTTCATCAATATGAGCTGTTCAGAATGAAGGAAGATGAAGATATTGAAACCATGTATTCAAGGTTTCAAACCCTTGTCTCTGGTCTTCAAGTTCTGAAGAAAAGCTACACTGCATCTGATCACGTGAAGAAAATTCTGAGGAGCTTACCTTCCAAATGGAGACCAAAAGTTACAGCTTTTCAGGAATCCAAGGATTTGGACAATGTGACTCTTGAAGATTTAATAAGCTCACTCAGAAGTCATGAGCTAGAACTTATGTCAGATGAACCTGTCAAGAAGATGAAGTCCTTGGCTCTAAGCTCTGTTCAGACTTCCTCAAAAGCTGCAAAGATCAAAGTGTCTGAACAAGAGGAAGAAACTTCTGATGATATGATGAATGAAAATTCTGAGAATGAAGAAATGGCAGTAATGGTTAGAAGGTTTCAGAAATGGAACAAGAAATACAAAAGGTTTCCAAACAAAGGAAACAACTCAAGAAGTTCCTTTTCAAAGGACAAAAAGGAAGAACTGAACAACTGCTATAACTGCAAGAAATCTGGACACTTCATTGCGGACTGTCCAGAAATGTCATCCAAGGACAAAGGAAAGAATAAGAGCTTTGGGAAAGAAAAGTACAAAGAAAAGGTAAGGAAGAGTTTGTTAGCCACTTGGGAGACCATTGAGAATGACTCTGAAGGAGAAGATGATGAAGAAGGCAATCTGGCTTTAATGGCAAGAACTTCTGAAGGTAACAACTCTGATAGAGATTCTGAAGATGACTCAGATGATGAAAATGAGGTATACTCTAACATGACTAAATCTGAATTAATTGATTCTCTTAAGATTGCCGTGAAACATTACTCTCGTATAGTAAGTCAACACAAAATTCTGAAGAATGTTCATGAATCATTGAAAAAGGATGCCAAGATTCTTTATGATGAAAATGAATCGTTAAACATTCGTATTTGTCATGTTGAATCTAACTATGTCTTGGCAGACAAGCTCAATGATGATCATGAAGATGCTCTTCACGAATTTATTCGTTGTACCTTCAATAGGAGTAAAATGGCTTCCATGATTTATCATATGACTCGTAACTATGGTGAAGGCATTGGTTATTCTCGGTTTAAGAACTGGGATAAACCTCTGAAATCATATAGTGAGGATGATACTCCACCTGAATTATTCTCTACCTTTGTTAAAAGTGGTACACTTGATCTGAAGGCATCCAACTCTGAAGGAGGTTCTGAACCTGAACCCAAAGACTCAGAAGTTCCAAGTTCTTCTGAACCTAAAATTTCTGAGTCCAAAAGTTCTCAAGTTAAGGCTCAGAAGTCATCTGAACCTCTGAGAAATCAAGGTAAAGTTACTTCAGATCCTTGCTTGACCTTTGGAACTGTGATATACTCCAGATCAAAATCCAAGAATCAAATTAAGCCTAAACATTCTTGTCAAAGCTTAATTAATTCTAGATCTTGTGTTGATCATAGAAAACAAAGAAGGAATACTATTCAGAAGACTAACTCTAAAGGACCCATCAGAATATGGGTACCAAAATCTGAAATAATGTTTGCTTCAGATGCTCATGCAAGGAAAGGTAAAACAGCAGCCCTGGTACCTGGACAGTGGTTGCTCACGACATATGACGGGAGAAAAGCATATGTTCCAAACCCTAACTCTGAAAGAGGGAGGCTCTGTGGGATTTGGAGGAAAACAAAAAGGGAAGATCATTGGTACAGGTACAGTTGGTAATTCTTCTCTTTCCATTAAAGATGTTTGGTTAGTTGATGGACTTAAACACAATCTATTGAGCATTAGTCAATTTTGTGACAATGGGTGTGTTGTTACATTTAATAAGGAATCATGTACTGTATCAAAAGACTCTGACAAATCTGTAGTATTCAAGGGAATGAGAGTTGGCAATGTTTATAAAGTAAACTTTTCTGATTTGGTTGACCAAAAGATTATATGTCTTTTGTCTCTGAGTGATGAGAAATGGCTATGGCACAAGCGTCTTGGTCATGCTAACTGGAGGTTGATCTCTAAGCTTAGCAAACAAAAGCTTGTTAGTGGTTTGCCTGACATTGATTATCACTCAGATGCACTTTGTGGCTCATGTCAAAAAGGAAAATTTGCTAAGACTTCATTCAAGTCTAAAAACATTGTCTCTACTTCCAGACCCTTAGAATTGCTTCACATTGATCTGTTTGGTCCTGTTTCGACAGCCTCTATCAATGGTAAAAAATATGGATTGGTCATGGTTGATGATTTCAGTAGATGGACTTGGGTGAAATTCCTACGTTCTAAGAGTGAAGCACTTGTGGTGTTCAGTGACTTCTGCACACAAATACAAAGTGAAAAGGATCTTCGGATTCTGAAGGTTAGAAGCGACCATGGGGGAGAGTTCGAAAATGACTCTTTCGAATCTTTCTGCTCAGAGCATGGAGTAATCCATGAATTCTCTTCTCCTAGAACACCACAGCAGAATGGTGTTGTAGAAAGAAAGAATAGATCTTTGCAAGAAATGGCTCGTACCATGATGCTTGAGTCTAACCTAGCTAAGTTCTTGTGGGCAGAAGCCGTGAGTACTGCTTGCTATGTTCAGAATAGAATCTACATCAGACCTATTCTGAACAAAACTGCTTATGAACTGTTCAAAGGAAGAAAACCAAATATTTCTTATTTTCATCAGTTTGGATGTACTTGTTATATTCTAGACAACAAGGTCTATCGAAAGAAATTTGATGCTAGAGCTTATAAGGGTATCTTTATAGGCTACTCTGAACGCTCAAAAGCATACAGATTGTATAATTCTGAAACTCACACAGTTGAAGAATCTATACATGTTAGATTTGATGATAAAGAGCCTGACGATAAAATGTCAGAGCAAGCTGAGACTTTTGCAGAATTTCAAGTTTCCTCAAATTCTGAGTGTGAAGATCTCTCCATTGCTGTATATCCATCTGAGACTCAAAATGAAGATATCTCTGAAGACCCTTCAGAAACTGAACCCTCTCAGACACCTGCTCCACCTAAGAGTAAATTCAAGTATAGATCATCTCATCCTGAAGAGCTAATTGTTGGTAACAAGGATAGCCCAAGAAAGACCAGATCAGCTTTCAAAGAGGATGAATCCCTAGTTGGGTTAATTTCATTAATTGAACCCACAAACATAGAAGAAGCACTCTCAGATGATGGGTGGATTGTTGCAATGCAAGAAGAACTCAATCAATTTGAAAGAAATGATGTTTGGGATCTGGTACCAAAACCCAAACACAAGAACATTATTGGAACAAAATGGGTATTCAGAAACAAGTCAAATGAAAAGGGAGAAGTTGTCAGAAATAAAGCTAGACTGGTTGCACAAGGTTATAGTCAGCAAGAAGGCATAGATTTCACTGAAACCTTTGCACCAGTAGCAAGACTTGAGGCAATTAGACTTCTCTTGTCCTATGCAGTTAATCATGACGTCACTCTATTTCAAATGGATGTTAAGAGTGCATTTCTGAATGGAGTAATTTATGAAGAAGTCTATGTTAAACAACCTCCTGGCTTTGAAGATATAAAGTGTCCTGATCATGTTTACAAATTGAAGAAATCTCTGTATGGTTTGAAACAAGCTCCAAGAGCTTGGTATGAAAGGTTAAGTATATTTCTTCTAGAAAATGGTTTTGAAAAAGGACATGTTGATAACACTCTCTTTAGAAAAACCTTAAAAACTGATATTTTGATTGTTCAGATTTATGTTGATGATATTATCTTTGGTTCAACTAATGCTTCTCTTTGCAAGAATTTCTCTAAGCTTATGCAGGATGAATTTGAAATGAGTATGATGGGAGAACTAACATTCTTCTTGGGAATTCAAATCAATCAAAGAAAAGAAGGAGTATATGTGCATCAAACCAAATACACAAAGGATTTACTGAAGAAATTTGGTCTTGAAGATTGTAAACCAATGTCAACTCCTATGCATCCCTCTAGCTGTCTTCTGAAGGAAGAATCTGAAGGCAAAGTAGATCAGAAATTATACAGAGGTATGATTGGTTCCCTCCTTTATCTCACTGCATCTAGACCAGATATCTTGTTCAGTGTATGCTTGTGTGCTAGATTTCAATCAGATCCTAGAGAGTCTCATCTAACTGCTGTTAAGAGAATCTTTAGATATCTGAAAGGAACCACTAATCTTGGATTACTTTATAAGAAATCCTTAGATTATCAGCTTATTGGATTCTGTGATGCTGACTATGCTGGTGATAAAATTGAAAGGAAGTCCACTAGTGGAAACTGTCAATTTCTAGGTGAAAACCTTATATCATGGGCTAGTAAGAGACAAGCAACTATTGCTCTATCTACAGCAGAAGCAGAGTACATCTCAGCTGCTAAGTGTTGCACGCAATTGCTCTGGATGAAACATCAGTTGGAGGACTATCAGATAAGGATAAGTAGTATACCACTTCTCTGTGATAATACTGCTGCTATCTGTTTGTCTAAGAATCCTATTTTGCATTCAAGAGCTAAACACATTGAGATCAAACATCACTTCATTAGAGACTATGTTCAGAAGGGAGTAATTAAGATTCAATTCATTGATACTGAGCATCAATGGGCTGATATCTTTACCAAACCTCTTGCTATTGATCGTTTCGATTTTATCAAGAAAAATCTGAACATGGTTTTTATTTCTGAATGATATCTCTGAATGCTGTTAACTCTGAATGAATAAACTGGTTCTGAAGGGCCTCAGAAGTTTGGACGGCTCAGAAACTATTATATAGGTTCTGAAGCACTCTCTCATCTGAAGCAATCAGAATTATTTATTATTAAATATGATTTCTTGTGACTCAGATACCTACTCTAAGTGTTAGTTGACCACTCAGTTTCTCTAACTGACAGCTGGCTTCTGAAAACACTACTTATCTGTGTAACTTCCCATCATGTCTAGTAACCGCTGGGTAATGAAGGAGAGCTAATGATGATTTTATTAAAAGTAACTGCCAAGCCCCCATTACGTCACTATCTTGTTTCCCCAATATTTTGAAACTTCCACTATAATCACTTAACTACACACTAGTCACTATCACTTCTCACGTTTTCAATATTTTGAAACTTCCACTATAACCATTTCTGACACTCCTAAATCCCCTCAGAAATCTCCTATTAAAGATTCTGAGTCTACCCCAATAGCAATGGACGTAGACCAATCTGAACCCTCAAATGTTCAAAATTCTGAAGTCCCTGCTGAATCCCAAACTGAACCCCTTCAGACTTCATCTCCTAAGCCAACCACTTCTGAACCAAACCCCTCATCCATTCAAACCACTCCACCTTTTCCTGGAACTGATTCAGATCTTGAAGAAACTCGTCTTCATTCTGAAACAATTCCCTGTTTCACCATGGTACTTAACAATTCCCTTTTACCGTTGAATGCATTTACTGCTGGTGGTTGTTTGCTGTGTGCATTTACTACCCTGTAACTTGTGCTTTGACTGACCCGTTTTTGATAATGACAAAGGGGGAGAAAATATTATTTCATTTCCTATGGCAGTGAAATTATTTCTGAAGCTCTAAAGATCACATTTTCTGAAGCTCTAAAGCTCTAAGTTATATTAAAGTCTTTTAAACTTTTAATGAGGGGGAGTAATAAATTTTGTCCAACATAAATTCATATAATATAAGATACGCTTGCAAACCATATCTTATATTTGTCAATCTGAAGAAATAGAGCTTGCAAACCTCTAATTCTGAAGGTAGAATATATGAAATTATATTTGACATTAAATATTACTCTTAGACTGTTTTATATTTATCATTGATAAACTTTTGAAGCTTATCAGACTCAGGGGGAGCTTGCAAACCTCAGAACCTGAAGTCAAGATGTTAAATAAAAACAACAACAATTGATTTTAAATACATATAGTTGTCATCATCAAAAAGGGGGAGATTGTTGGAACAAAATTATGATTTTGTATCTCCTTAATTGATTTTGATGATAACAATGTATTTAAGGTTAAATTGGAATACTAATAATTTAATTCAGTGTGCAGGATTAAAAGTTAAAATTTGCGTACTAAAGAACCTTAGAATTTCTGAAGGAATTACTTCTGAGCTCACCAGATCTGAAGCAAGTAATTCTGAGCCTGTGAAACTCTGAAGTTATTATCTGAACCTTAGAATTTCTGAAGGAATTACTTCTGAGCTCACCAGATCTGAAACAAGTAATTCTGAGCCTATCAAAATCTGAAGAACATCTGAGCTCACCAGATCTGAAACAAGTAATTCTGAGCCTATCAAAATCTGAAGAACATCTGAGCTCACCAGATCTGAAACAAGTAATTCTGAGCCTATCAAAATCTGAAGAACATCTGAGCTCACCAGATCTGAAACAAGTAATTCTGAGCTTATCAAAATCTGAAGGCTCGTCAGATATAAGTGTTAAGCTACATTTGAGAGTACAATTTTATTGAAGACTGTGCCTGACTAAGTCCAAACGCAGAAACCAAGAATGAAAAGGTTTGACCATGGAAAGGTCCTTTTCAAGTCAGGCTTCAGAAACGATTATTTCCTTATTTGGCTTTCACCAAGGTTCAAATATCAAAAGCCAAAAGGAATCTCTCATTTTGTAGTAAACGTTAAGCTCCTAAGCTACTGCAAATCAGAACAGCTAATAAGCTCACTGAACTATACAAAGGAGCGTCTCAATTCTTCAAACGGCTATAATCTTCAACGTTCATTTTATCATCTATAAAAGGAAGAAGATTTGTGAAGAAATGGAATCAAGACTTAAGCTTCTGAACGTGCTGAAACTCTGTCAAATTCTGAAGCTATCAAACACTTAGAAACTTTGTGATAATTTTCTAAGTTAGTCTTGTAACTGAGTTGTATTTTGTAAACACCTCTGATTGTATATCAAGTGTTAATCTCTTATCTTTATTAACATTAAAACCAGTTAGAAGTCTCTTGCTTTGTGCTTGAGCATTGGAAGTCTCTTGCTTTGTGCTTGAGCATTGGAAGTCTCTTGCTTTGTGCTTGAGCATTGGAAGTCTCTTGCTTTGTGCTTGAGCATTGGAAGTCTCTTGCTTTGTGCTTGAGCATTGGAAGTCTCTTGCTTTGTGCTTGAGCATTGGAAGTCTCTTGCTTTGTGCTTGAGCAGTTAGAAGTCTCTTGCTTTGTGCTTGAGCAGTTTGAAGTCTCTTGCTTAGTGCTTGAGCATTTGTAATCTGAGTGATTATAGTGAAATCTCTTGTGAAGGACAAGAGGACTGGACTACTCCTGTTAGTGGGAGGAACCAGTATAAAAATTCTGAGCATCTCTCTCTAACCCTATCCTCATATATTGTGTGTGTTATACCTTATCCGCTGCAATTTGTTTTAACTTAAAAAAGTCAACACACAATTCAACCCCCCCTTCTTGTGTGTTTTTCAACCTTCAAAGTGAAGTTCCAGTAATGATCAGTGAAAGTCACTATTTATTAGATCCTTACAGGCTGCTAGTAGAGTTGAAAGACTGGATAGAGAAGCTTGAATCAGAAAATCAAACAGAGGTAAGTATGATGGCTAATGTTAAAATTGATGATGATATGATACAACAGTCTCTAGGTGAGACACATGTGGTGGCAAATAAGAACAACATCTTTGAAGAGAAAGTTACCCTTGGAAACAAAGCTCAATCAAGAAAGAACAGATCTTCTTATCACACGAAATCAATTACTAGAGCGTCACTGATTGGTAGAAAGTTGTATTGTGTGAAACGTATAGATCAAAAGTCAAAAACAATTCGTGACTTCTCACATTCCCGTCGTATCAAACGGTTGAAACGGTTAAAAGGAAATTTTGAAATTTACCAAGGCGGTTACTTGCAGCAGGTGTCATATGATCATCGTGCAACGGATACTCCCAACGGTAACATTGATGACTCCTCAAGAAACAGAGTAATAACTTCCGTTAACGGTTATTAATCAAAACCTTTTCTCTCATTTGTGTTTGATACATCAACACGCTCCTCCCATTTCACAAATCCAAATCGCTCATACTCTACTCTCACTCAACCGATCATCATTCCCTACTCTCTAGACACAAACTTCATCATGACAAATGCAAGAGAAACTTCCCCTGTTTCTGAAGAACACAGAGAAAACTCACCAATTGAAACAAGAGATGAAAATGTGATTCATGCTGTTCCGCTGAATACTGTTCCCTCAACGTCTGCAAAGAAGAAGAAGAGCAAGAAGTTGAAATCGAAAAGAAGCAAATCCTCTAAAGTAAGTGCTTCTGACTCTCCCTCTACTTCGATCAAATCTGTGAAGACGAAAAAGAAGAAATCCAAAATGAACAAGAGCACTAAGAGAGCACTCAGTATGACCGATCTGTATGAAACTCCTCTCGACACGAGCAATGTTGACACTTCTGTCAAGGAATCTGCAGAGGAAGAGGTTCAAGAAGAGGGAGATGAAACCCTAAAAATAGGAGAAGAAAATCAGACTGAAGATTCTGGGAAGAATGAGTCAGATATCAAAGAAACTACCACTGTAGTTGAGAAACAACCTTCAGATCAAAAGGTTGACACTGATGAAGAAGTTTCTAAGGCTAGTAATGAAGAAGAAGCCAAGGTGTCAAATGTTGACACATCTGACGCACCATCTCAGGAAGCTGGTAATCCTAAAATGGATCTGAGGAAAGATGATAGTATCCAAGAGGATGAAGACGAAGACAACAGTCATCAAAGCCCTGAGAAGGATGTGGTTAGTGACTCTGAACCAGATGATGACATGATGATTAAAGAAAATGAAGAGGAAGATGAGAGGACTGTGGAGGCAATTGACCTTGATGCCTCTGACTCAGAGAAGAAGACTGCTGAGGAAGCTCCTGCACCTAGCATTGCTAGGAGACTAAGGAGCAGGACTGGAAAAAGCACCAATACCACACATGTGGTAAGTGCTGCCCCATCTGTCACAACTAGGCAGAAGAAGGGCTATGGTCCTAAGAAGAGCTGGAGCAAAGTGGTGCCTCAAACTGAGGCTAAGAAGAAAGGGTTGAAGAGAAAGGAAAGGACAGAGAGTGACTCTGACTTTGAAAAGGAACTGGAGATAGTTCCCTCTATTGCAAAGTCAAGAAAGAGCATTGGTGGGAAGAAAATTCCTTTGGATGTGCCTCCTGCACCCATGGATAATGTTTCCTTCCACAATGAAGATGGAGCATCAAGATGGAGGTATGTGTATCACAGAAGGCTTGCTCTGGAGAGGAATGTGAGCAAGGATATCTTGGAATTTGGAGACATCACTGAGGTGATTGAAGTTGCAGGATTAATGAAGACTGTCACAGGGTTGAAAAATTGCTATGAGCGCCTTGTTAAGGAGTTCATTGTAAACATAGGAACTGACTGTGATGATGCTAATAGTGATGAGTACAGGAAGGTCTTTGTCAGGGGTTTTGAGATTGCGTTATCCCCAACTGTTGTGAATGAATACTTGGAAAGGGAAGTTGAAGAAGTTGCTGGCTTGAATGTGTCTGACAATACTGTGTGCAAGACAATAACTGGAGGGGTACTGAAAAGCTGGCCCAGGAAGGACAAACTCTCTTCCACAAAGCTTACTGAAAAATATGCCATCCTCAACAAGATAGCTGCTACCAACTGGGTACCAACAACACACTCCTATGATGTTGCCACAGGTTTGGGTAAGATTATCTATGCTGTAGGAACTCAAAGTAAATTTGATTTTGGCCTTTATGTCTATAATCAAACTCTTCAGCATGCTAAGACTATGGAAATTAAGATGCCTATTGCCTTTCCCACCATACTGTGTGGAATCATGATCAAACAACATCCTAGTATCCTTAGGGGTACTGATATACCCTGTAAGAGGGAATCTGCTATGACTTTGGACTACTGGTTGATACAGGGGTCACATGTGGTAGATGTGGGTACCTCATCTGCCCAGGAACCATCTCCACCCCTTACCAAAAAGCAGATGATAGTTGAGCTGAAGGATGTAAGCAAGGCTCTGGGTGAAAAGAAGTACAAAGTGGATAGGGTTATCCTAGCTCTCCAGCAGGAGATGAACACCGAGCAAGCTGAACCTGATGTGGAAGAGGAAGAAGCCGAGGAAGAGGAAGGCGAAAGTTCTGAAGGAAGTCCTATTGTATGAGGCGTTGTAGGCCCTCTATTATGTGGTTTTTTAAAACCTGTTTCATTGTGTGGGCTATGCCTTGAATATTTGCAGCACCTTTGTGTACTTATGGTCTGTAATATTTGCTACACTATTGTTCTACTTCTGTGTGGTTAAATTTTCAGTACTTTGCATTTAATCTACTTTGTTTGCCTTTTAATTGTCAAATTTATTGGCTTAAAAGGGGGAGTAGTATTGGTTCTGGCAAGTACAGGTGTGTCACATGTGCCAACATGTGGATACACAAGACAAGTTGTAGTACTAGTGTATTTTTTTTTAAAATTACACAGGTACTGTATTCAGGGGGAGTAACAGGAAATGCAGGTGTTAAGGGGGAGTAATCATTATACTCTCTCATACAGGTGCAAATGAGTTGCACCCCATTTCTGGGAAACTTAGTTTCTCAGTATGCATAACTCCAGGGGGAGTATTACGCTAGGTATGTTTATCTGGCGTCTTGTTGTGTGCTCATATAGGTGAGCTTGTATTTCTCTTGAAGGCTGAAAGAGTCTTTAGGACTGAAGACCAGGTGTGGTGACAGATGTTGTCACATCTGATGGTGCCTTGTGCTCTCTGCACATTGGCAATGCTTGTTCTTGTGCTCTCTGCACTTGCATGTTTTACTGGGAATTTAGGTTCTCAGGATATTAGGGATTTATTTTTCCTGGGCCACGTTTTTGTGGTACATCACTTTGTAAGGAACTCAGTGTTCCATATTTGAGTCCACTATATGAGACTATCTCTTCTAGGTGTTGACCTTGAGGCTAGCAGCATCTGATCGCTGCCTCTGATTACTTGTACGTTACCTAGTGTAAGATATTGCAAAATGTGTAGTTTCTTCTTCATCAAATCACTTAGTCAAAAGTTGAAGGAATTTGTTGAAGACTTCTCTCCATAACGTGCTAAGGTTGTTTTAGCCAAAATTTGCCAAAGGGGGAGATTGTTGGGTTTTTAGATGTTGGCTTCATTTTGCAAAAACAAGATGCTAGTCTAAAGGTTGAGACAGATGTGGTAACATCTGTCCAGCAACACTGCCAGCTGTGGCCAGCTGGGTTTGAAACCCTAATACGCGCCCTACAGCGCGCCGCTTTACTTTGAACCCTAATTTCTTTGTTTCAGGTTTAACTTGCGCGCCAAGACAAGGGAAACCTCGCCTATTTACTGAAGCAATATTTTTGAAAGATTTATTTTGAAAATATGTAACAATATATTTTAAAGTCAAATCTTTTGGTTCAAGGTTATTTTTGAAGGAGATCAAAGACACGCGTTTTCAAGATTTTGAAGGCAAATAAATCCTTGTAGTCCAAGCAGCTCAGGACTATAAATATATGAAGACCAAGACCTAGTTCTCTCAAGAGATTCAAGCCGTATTTGGTTTTAGGGTTTAGTGTCAAAATCGAGTCTCTTTGTGAGCCTTTCGTGCATTCCGTATATGCATGCTTAGGACTGTGTTTATTGAGATGTAATGTTACTATCTCTGAAGCTTTGAAGCAAAGAGTTAGTGACTCTAGCACTTAAAGCCTTTAGGCAAGAGTGTTTAGGTGTTTAGGAGGGTGTCTCCAACCAACCGTTCATTGAATTGTGATTTATACCCCGATAGGTGTCTAATGGTGTGGTGTAGCATCATTGTTAAGGAATTGATCTGGGCTGGTCATATCTAGGTTAGGCCTAGGTAGAATTTGCACAAATAGTGATTGAGTGAGGAGGGTTAACGGATAGTTAGACTCTGAATCAATACTATTATAGTGGATTCGTCCTGAATTGGTATCCCCCAGATTAGGAGCAATTGCGTCCGAACTGGGTTAACAAACCACGCGTGCAATTTACTTTCTGTCTTTAATTATTGCATTATCTTTTGTTTGGGTAAACATTAGTGGTGACAAACGTGGTAACATCTGTCACCAGACCAATATTGTGGAGACAAGTGTTAGCACATCTGTTATCACATCTGTCCATCAGTAGTGTCGGAATTTCAGGGATGAAACCTGAAGCTCCAGCCAAGAACAAGACTTCGTTATTCCTGATGATGCACCCGAACCCGACTCTCAAAGGCGTCCCTGAACAACTTCCGTCGACATTCACAATAGCTCCTGGGTAATTATTGTTGTTCCATTTAACCATACAGTCTGTTGTGCCATTGTTTGCGGTCAACGGGAAGCTAGTCTTGAGAGATTCAACCGTGCTGTGAATGTTGAAAGCAAGGCGGGTTGGTGACCAAATTTTGCTGTTCAAACACGCAAGATTTCTGTGTCTCCAGATCCACCATAAACCGGCTAAGAAACTTTGGCTTCTTTGGCTGAAACAACCCACTTTAAGCCAATCATGAGTAGAAGTGGGGGCGAAGAAATTACTATTGTTGAATCCCATGTTATGCCAAATGGTTTTGGGTAGGTGGCAGTCCCTAATGCAATGAAGAAAAGATTTGTCGTCTAGGCCGCATCGAGGGCAGGTTGATGACGGCGACATGTGACGATGGTGAAGTACCTTGAGAGTGGGACCACCTAACCAATTCAAGTAGATTAATTAAAAAACTCAATTGTTGTATATGAAGAATAAAGAAATGTTCGAAATTTGAAGTTCAACTCCTACATATAAAATAGGATAATACTGAATAGTGCGAAAGAAAATCGTGAAAACCTCGCGAATCAATAGTTGATTAGGTGAGGGCATCTTATTTTGTAAAGCATCTTTCACCAAATTAATAGATTATTTACAAATATACAAATTTTTAAAGCTCTCTTTTTTCACATGGCTAAAGAAAATCACCCAGGTAAAGAGAATTAAATAATATAAAACCATTGAAGTGCTATTTTGGTGTTTTATAATTTTTTAACAGTCTAATTCAATGCCGACAAAAATAAACCATAAATTAATTTTTATTTAATTCAAAAATAAAAAATTTCAGAACCCCAAATTCCAAAATGCTTTATATCTATTATAATGTTTTTCCTTTTAACAGTCTCTTAACTTTGTATATCAAGTATTTCCCAATTATTATTCATGAAGCAAATTGAGACTCTACTATATTATGGGTAAATAGTCTAGTGAATCTCGACACTGCGATAAAATGCAGCTGCAAATTGCAGTTGTGGACACAATTTAGTTCTATGGTTTAATATGTATAGGAGACCATAAAGCTTATAACCTTTCAACTTGCTAATTTTAGCTAATGATAGTAGAGACTTAACAGTTATGTTGGTTTTTTTAATTAAATTGGTTGCACATATTGTAGCTCGACATGGAGCTGAAAGGGTTACAAAGATCATGTGGGTTTATGCTTTATATTTTGTGCTTAATCTATTTGTCACCATTGATTTTACTAAAAGAGTGTTACCACTTGTCGAACGGCTACCTTTCAACCGACGGTATGATTAATTCTTTATCTCTCTTTTCTAAATAAAAAAAAAAATCCATTGATTTCCTGTGTTGTTTTTTCATTAATTGTAGTAGATTCATTTCATTGATAGAGATTTTTAAGCACTTTCCTTGGCAACAAAATAAAGTTGAATGTGTACAGACAAGAGAATAAAAATTAAGATAGAGCAAGTTATAAATATGCATGGCATGACATATAGTAAGTTTTTTAGAGATATGCCGAGGATGATAGATCGTGAGTTTGGTAAAGACGGGTTGGATTTTCACGACCCTGGGAGGAGGCTATGGTTCGTCAAAAGGAGAGAGAAAAGCGTCACCAGAAAGATTGTTTGCACAGAAAACTGTGTCACTGCATTCTGAAACCTCAAAACAAGAGGCCGAATCTTGGATTGGCAAGGCAGTGCAGCTTGCGATGGCATAAAATAACAGAGGCTTCACAGGGTGCGAGGCTTCACAGGGTGCGTGACAGGTCCACTAAGACAGATCTGGAAACTCCACTCTAATGGTGGTGGCTTCACCGGGGGGAAGCTGTTGTGGCAAGTGTGAGTGTGTAAGTCCCATATTGCTTAAAATAGTGGAGGTTGAATACTTTATAAGTGAGAGGACCCATAAACCTAACACCTTAAGGTTTTGGGTTAGAGTGTGGTGTCCAACTCACTCGTGAAGGTGTTCTTAGACCCAATGTGGATGATCCTCCTAGCTGCCCCCTGTTGGTGACCCAACAGAAGCTAGAGCCTAGAGGCACATATGAGTAGGGTTGTGATTGGTTGTTTTTTCTCAAAATCCTAACCATGGCCATTTATGAACCATCGATGTGGATTAGAACCGTTAACCAAATTCACTTTTTGTATAAATCTTGTTATGTTTACGTAACCTGTTAGTTTTACAAACCCGGTTTTAAATTAGTTATTTATAAAAGTCCGGTTTAAAATTAAGAGAGGAGGAATATACATATCCTCCTGGTGCGAATTCCTATGCCGCATCAGTTCATACAAGGTTTTAATTAAAATTGGTTATTGAAGATATTCGTCTAAATACCAGGAGGATTCAAACTTGAAACCTAGAGAGAAGACACTCCGAGGAAGTCAAATGAAGAACTATATATATATATATATATATATACACACACGACTTCTTTGGTTTATATATACAATTGCATTTTATATGGAGCATGGAATTAAAAAATTGCACTTTGTGCTTGTTCTCAACCCAAGTTATTCACAATCTGCAGGTTTGAAATGGAAGCTAATTACATTGGGCTTCTACTAATGGCATCCGCTGGCTATGATCCCCGACTGGCACCTGAAGTCATCGAGAATGCCTACAAGATTGAAAAGTTTGCTGATTATGTATCTCCTTATCATCCACCAGGAAGAAAAAGAGCTGAAGCGTTGGCTCGACCTGAGATAATGGAAGAAGCTCTTATTCTGTATAATGATGTAAGCGCAAGGGGTTGAATGATTTCATTCTTTAGGACAACACATTTATCAGTTATCACCTCCACAAACTACAAAGTTTAATTAATGTTTATTTTTGTTTCGGTCTCTGCGGAACTTGGCCTGTGAAAAAAACCTTACACTAGCACAATTATAAAAACTGAATTGCACCTTCTTTATAGCATTCTGGTTGTATATGCTTTCTAAGTTTCCTGTTTGCATGTTTTCTACAGTTTCTTAACAGAGTTAATTTTTTGTAAAGAAGAAAACTTGATAAAGTGATAAGTGCTCTACAATTACAATTAGAGATGATCATTAGTGTGAATCTGATCTAATACACTATTGTATCATGAACTTTAAACTTGATTATTATAATTAGAGATGATCATTAGTGTGTTTTGAAACAGGTGACACTATTTATTTTTAAGTTAGTTCAAATTCATTTATTGGTTTCCGTGTTTTTCTTTCTTTTCTATTTCTTTCTCTCAAATCAAACACACCCTTAAAAAAAAAAAAAAAAAAAAAAAATAATAATTTATATGCATGAACTGAAATTCGAATACTGAACACTCCACTTATCCACCTTAAAAGTAAAATTTTTACCCATTAGACTAATTAAAAAAACAATTTTAATAAAAACGGAAAAACCAAAGTTATAGTATTTTTCCATGAATCAAAGTTATAGTATTTTGTTGGATACAACTGCCTTTGATGCTCGATGAAACTGTGGGTCTTCTAAAAGATGTTGGTATCAATAAGTTAAACATGAGGAGGGACAGCTACTTTAGGTTAAGTCTTGAAATCAGACTCCTCATGTACAATCACCACAAATATTACAATTTCTTGGAATACTGAAAACTTTTAACATGAACACAATTTGGTAAGAAGCTTTTAGCACTTGCTTATGCTTCCAAATTTGGAGATTCTACTACATAATGCAAATTTGGCGACAGATTTGCTACTGAGTGCCAATTGAAAGTAAAAGATAAAGAAAGCAAACATATAAAAAACTAGGCAACTGATAATTCACCATGCTATGCAGCGATGGAAATAAGATATACTCTACCGAAAATTAGTTTGGACGACTTGACAATTGGATGGGATATTATGCGCCTCAGCATTGATTTCCATTACCATGTTTGTTAACTTCAACTCAACCAGAGTGTTGACATGCTTTAGTCCATCTGGAAGCAATATTAGGCGCGGACACAATCTGATTTCAAGTTGTCTGAGGAAGGGGAGTGCTCCAATGGGAAGGTGTGAAACCTAATGCTCTGTAACATGAGATATCAACTTCTTGTCTTCATCTGCTTGTGGCAAGGTGTGAAACATTATGCGCTTCTGGACTGAACATATCTTTCTCTTCCATATGTGCAGGTTCACAACATTAAAGATAGCTCCGAGTATAATCTGAATCATAGCCAAAACCTCATGCATATGATATTGCCTCATTGTTTATGAATACTATACATATGCATAACTCCTTTCATCATAAAAGCTGAGTACATTTTTAGCTTCTTTCACTTTACAAAATGCATCAACCAATATATTAAAGGTATGCACACTCAGGTCGATGTTTGCCGGTGTCATTTTATTGTACAAACCAATTGCATCTTTCAATTGATTCACAAATGCAAACGACATCGATTAATGCATTATAATTGAAAACATCAGGAGAAATTCTTCCGCAAGTTTATCCTTGCATATACTATCAACAACGATGGTGTACATTATCACATTAGGTGGAACCAGTTTCCCATCAACTTGTCTCAGCAGTTGTAGGGCTGCTCTTGTTTCTCCAACTTTAAATAATCCATTAATCAAGGTTGTGTAGCTAACTTGGTTCAACTGAAATTCCTCTGAAACCACCTCGTCGTGAAAGTTCAATGCTTTATGGATCTGACCTTTGAATATTGGCAAATACAGAAAAGGAAAGAGAGGTTTGACCCAATTGACAAAATAAATTGATCAATATGCTCAAAAGTGACTAAGTTTGATGCTGTTCCATTCAATTCCATCTGTCAATGATTATTGCCTCAGTTCTAACAAAGTCGTCAAAACAAAACAGTGCTCAAAGTGTCTTTGAAGGTACATGCACTGCAACACTATTAACCATCAAATATAGGAAGTTGAAGCCGAGGAAGGTTAGAATCTTGGTGGTAGATAGCTTATCATCTAATAACCTCATATCATTGAGTGGGTTAGTTTAGCTTCTTCGAAAAAAAAACTGTCAAGAAACAAGGCTAGCAGCTGTAAATTCAGACTGAAAACTTAACTTTAATGATATCAGGGATTAGAAGATTTATTCTTTACTGATTAGTAAACTTTTATAGTAGCTGTTCCTTACAATAATTTTGTCATTTAATTTTTCACCATAGTTTAACAGTTTATCTCCAATCTAAATAATATTTCATAAATGGCATGCTAGTATTTTAATTTTGTTCATGAAAAAGTGGCTATAATAACTTCCAGGTCCCTACTCAAATTTCTATTCTGACTATTTAATTATGCCTATACATTATTTATCTTAGGGTGCGTTTGATCTGCTAAATAATGAAGGACAGGACAGGACATCAAAGTTTGTTCTCTGTTTGATCTAAAATTCAATATTGGAACAGCACAAATTATGGTGCGCAGGACTGGACAATTTTACCGAAACTTGTTACCCACTATAGTGGAGTACAAGTTTTTGTCCACTGGACAATAAACAAAAAGACAACATTGCCCTAATAATTATCACTTTTTCATTGACACCAGCCGCACAAATATTTTTATAAAATTATAACCATTTTTTTTAACGTAACCATGCTTTTGGTTAGTAATTGGAATTTTTTGGGTTAGTAATGTTTGTTTTGCCATGCCTTTTCAATAATAGTTTGTCACTGCCTTACAAAAAAAAAAATTTACCACTTATTTTCTAATTAAAATTTGGTTTGTGAGTTATAATTTTATTTATGCATTAATAATTAGATAACATATTTTTAATTTATAATATCATATAGATTTTCAATAAATAAAAATAGTTTAAATTTTGGAAATTTTTAAATATTTATTTTGGAATAACAGTTCAAATGAAACGTTACACAATACAGAGAATATTATAGTAATTTTGCATATTTTTGTCTTGTACTGTGCATCAATTACCAAACAATGTACAGAATAAAAATTTGTCATGTGACTCATCTACTTATCCTGTCCTGTTCTGTTTGTCCTGTCCCTTATTGCAAATCAAACGCACCCTTAATCTTCATGTTTAGAATAAGCTCTAATCAAGCTGAAGTATAATGATTTTGCTTAACAGTGATTAATGATGCGGAACTTTTCTTCCCTATACAATTCATTACCAATCAACTCAAAACAAGAAGCACCAAATTCGGTCTTAATTCCGACAGTTAATAAGCAAAAGTTAAATAAAATACACTCATAAGTCAAGCTATACCAAGTCACCTTTCTTCATTAGGATCATGTAGGGAACAAAACAAATTAAATTTATCCATTTTAAATTAGGGAAAGTTCAAGCAAAACCCATTTTGAACATACTTTTAAATCAAATGAAATGTTGATAAAAAGGAACCTATGGGATCCTAAACTAGAGCCTATGGATCCTCACTAATCATTTACTTCTTTCTAGAACAAAATATATGATATAAAAAGTGGCCTTTGGAAAGGAAGAAAAAGCTCAATAATCTATTCTTAAATTATTAATCACTCATAACTATGTAACAAACTTTTCCCTACTTTCTCCCTCTAACACTCCCACCTATTTTGTTTATCATTATTAATCACTCATAACTAACTACTCTACTACCGAGCTCACCCTTCCTCACTCACTGCCTCACTAGTAACTACTCATTACCTCACCGATCTATCAGTATGTCAAGTATAAAAAAGAAACAACAATAACTAAAACATGTTTTCCCATTAGGTGAAGCAACTACATAAATGAAATGATGAAACAATGTTGAAACATAAATTCAAAATGATATTAATGTAAAAGTAGTAAAACATAAATTCAAAATGGTAAATTCAAAATGATACAGTAGATCTCTTGCAATCATTTCATGAAGAAGCTTCTCTACTTTATCATTTTCACCTTTTTTAAGCTTTAGCATTCGGAATGCAACCAGTCTCTTCCATTTTGATAGCACGGCCAATGCTTCGTCAAACATGCCCTTTTTACAAAATCCCTTGATTATTGCGGTATATGTATAGACATTTAGATTGTAGCCTTTGACCAAAAGATCTTTGAAAATCTCTAGTGCATCCTCTAGTCATCCAACATTATACAATCAATCAATAAAAGTACACGTGTCTCAAGTGTTTTTTAATAACTATTTTCTCCACAAACATGATCCAAGTGCTACCATTACCAACATTGTTTTTGTTGTTTGAATGTGAAAAATGAGTATAATTTGTATAAACAATCTTACATGATAAGGTTCAAAATGTGTACTTTTACTATTGATGATTTGAAATCCGCATCTATTCTTTGGTACTGACAAGGAGGAGTTTGCACTAGCTCCAACTCCTTTCTCCTGCACAATTTGATTAGAGGTTTTGAACTTCAAATGATAGATGAATATTTTACACGATAAGAGGTTTTGGAATTCAAATGATAGATAAATATTTTTACATGATAAGGTAAAAATTGTATCCTCAACATCCTTGACAGGGCCAAAATGGATCTTTCTGATCTTCTGGCCTGCAAACCACGTATCACAGTTGGAAAGACCAAATCAGTCTAGTAAATTGCATGGTAGAAGCAACCATAGAGAAGACAAACAACAGAAACTTAGATAAGGAACCAAATGAAATGAGGCCTCATTTGTAAATACCTGAAATGAGGCCTTGGTTACTCCTTAGGCTTAGATTATGAAGCTGTAATGAGGCCTTGGTTACTCCTTAGACAGTAATTTAAAGTAACCACAAGAACAATTAAAGTCATTCTCAGCTTACTTCACTTAAGTGCAAAGCCAAGCTTATGTCTGATGGTTACAGTTCAGGTCTTACAAACTCAACCTTAAGCTTATCATTCTAAAACAGATAAGCTTCGTAAGATTAGAACTATCAAGCAGAAGCATAAGTATTCCTAAGATAGGCTCAGCAGAACAAATATTATTAACCCAATTTTCTATGACCAATAACTCTTCTTAAGTTCAATTAAGATTTAAGAACAATAAATTATGTCCAAAAAAGTGCAGACATTAGCATTTTGCAGCAAAACAGATATTGCAGGGAACGTTTCAGCTTAATTTCATTACAAGCCACACACATAATCATTTCAATTATTACACTCACAAACCAAGCCATAACAAGTTACTTCTTTGGTCATGATAATGCAAGGAATAACAGGATATTATATTTCCCAAGCCATAACAAGTTTGCTGTCAGTCTCTTGACCAGTATCTATGATCCCATTCCCTCAGATATCACGTGTATGCTACTTATGTATTGAAATGAATTTTTGACTATATAAAGCATCTAGATATTAGCTATTGTTGATAAAAATAACATTGGCTAGAGCAAGTGTAATACAATTAGTACAAATTGAACCCAACAACACGCCGATCAAGTAGTCGGGAAGTATAAACACACTTAACCAAAAGAGATAACAAAAGCTTTCTTTCCATTAGGTGAAGCAATTACATAAATGAAATGATGAAACAATGTAGAAATAGAAGGGTTTTCAAACAAATATCATACCTAGTTTCAGTCTTAAAACAGACCTCTTGAAATCATTTCGCGAAGAAGTTTCTCTGCTTTATCATTTTCATCTTTATCAAATAGAGAACAGATAATAATTTCATATGTTGCTGCGTTTGGAATGCAACTATTGTCTTTCATTTTTGATAGTGTGGCCAATGCTTCATTAAGCAACCCATTGTTACAAAACCCATTGATCATAGCAGTATATGTATAGACATCAAGATTGTAGCCTTTGACCAGAAGATCTTCAAAAACCTTTTGTGCATCCTTTAGTCTTCCACTTTTACACAATCCATCAATAAGAATAGTATACGTGTACATGTCTGGTTGAATACCCATATCTTTAACTTTTGTTAATAAAGCAATTGCCATGTCAACATGGTGATTTTTGCATAAAGCATCCAATATAGAATTGTAAGTACAAGTATCAGGAAGATGACCTCTATCATGCATCTCGTCGACAAGATCCAAAGCGTAAGAGATTCTCCCTGATTTGCACAAACCATCAATAAGGGAATTGTAAGTTACCACATTAGGAATAATTTTTCTACAATGCATTTCTTTGAAGAGATTTAAGGCATCATCAACCATTTTAACCTTACAAAATCCATTAATCATAATAGCATAGCTGTGAACATCAGGAGTCACTCCACTTTGGGCCATAGTGTTGAATATAGCGTTGGCCTTGTTAACTTGTTTAACTAAGCAATATCCATCCATTAAAGAACTATAAGTAACAACATCAGGTTTAAAACCTTTTCTCATCATCATAGCAAACACAATTTTAGTTTCTTTCATTTTTCCTTCCTTACAGAATGCATCAACCAATATATTAAAGGTATAAATATCATGGTTGATGTTTTCCGATATCATTTTATTAAGCAAATCAATTGCTTCTTTTAACCGAACCACGATGCAAAAGCCATTAATTAAAGCATTGTACGTAAAAACATCCGGAGAAATTTTCTTAACAGTCATTTCAGAGTATAAATCAAAAGCATCATTGACAAGTTTATCCTTGCACATACTATTAATGATCGTGTTGTACGTTACCAAATTAGGTTGAACCAGTTTCCCATCAACTCGTCTTAGCAATTGTAGGGCTGCTTTTGTTTGTCCAACTTTACATAACCCATTGATCAAGGTCCCGTAAGTAACACTGTCCAACCGAAACCCCTGCGCTACAACCTTGTCGTGAAAGTGCAATGCTTTATGGATTTCACCTTTGAGACAGAGACCCTTGATGAGTGTATTGAAGGTTGTGGCATCTGGATGATAACCCTTTTTGAGAATATTGGCAAATACAGAAAAGGAAAGAGAGGTTTGACCTAATTGAGAAAAACAATTGATCAAGATGTTGGAAGTGACTAAGTTTGAGGAAATTTCTTTTAATTCCATCTGTTGATGAAGTAAAACAACAGTGGAATAGTGATTGAGCTTGGCAAGGGAACCTAAAATTTTGCCAAATTGGAAGATGGTTGGTTTAGGATTTTGATGAAGCAATTGATTGAATGAGGAAACGAGATTAGTGATGTGTTGTTCATCTTGGTGATGCAGTTGAGAGTATAACATTCTTCTTGTTGAAAATGGGAAGCGATGAATGAAAACAGAAGAAGCAGCAGCGTACCTTGAAAACGGCGACATAGACATAGTTGTATGTTGCGTTGGAAACTTGGAATAGAATGAAATCATAACACAAGAATTATTTTTTCGGTTTATTATTCAATCGATTTAAAACAAAGGTCAATTACACTAATACCCCTCTCGTTTTTAACTAAACATATCTCCTTTTTAGACAAAATTACACGTTTAGTCTATTATTATTTTTTTTTAATATTTTGGTTCTTTATCATTTATTTATAACATTTTGATCATTTATCTTAAATATTTATAACACTTTGGTCTTTTATTTTTTATTTGTAACACTTTAGTCCTTTATATTTTATAACATTCACATATAAACCATTTTTTTCATTTTTTTTTTTTACAAAAACGGCTGAATTTTATTTGTTAAGATATCTTTTTATTAAAATTAAATAAACCTCATAATTTTGATGAATATGTTCATCATCTTCATCAATTTTTTCATATTTTCATGTTCTTTAAAGGACTAAAGTGTTACAAATAAAAGATAAAGGATCAGAGTGTTACAAAAAGATAAGATAAATGACCAAAATATTACAAATAAAAGATAAAGGACCAAAGTGTAACAAAAAAATAAGATAAAGAACCAAACATATAATTTTACCTAATTTTTATTGAAATAGTCACTCGTCACCCTTTCTATTTAACATTGTTAACTTCTGTTAAATAACTCGTTTGATTTCACTCATCCTCCCCATACTCACATTCTCTACGGAGGGTGTTAGTGTTATTTAAGAATATTTTAAGGGAGGTGAATTTAATTTACCCAAAAAAAATTCTTATATTATGGACCAAATGTAATATTAAATTAGTCTCTAAATTTTATAAGTTTCTTAGCAAGTTAGTTCTTAAACTATAAAAATATATTAAGCTATCAAATTAGTTAATCACTTCCTTTAAAAATAAAAGAAAGAATGAAAATTTAAGGATTATTTTGATGGATAAAAAAATGTTTATAGTATATTTATATAGTTAATGGATTAAATTGATGAGAGTGTCAAATTAATGGTTTATTCAAAATAGTTTTTCCCGAAGTTAATCTTTCAATTCCTAAAAGAAAAGTGTTTTAGTAATCATGAGTTCGATTGAAAGGTAAATGAAGTCTCACGAAAATATTGATGTGATTTGATCTAGGAAGTCACTTGTTTAAGCCTTAAATTAATGATTTTGGTTCTAAGAGGTCCAAAATGAGTTCAAGAGCTCTAAATGAGATCAAATCTTACATGAAGCAAACTTGAGCAAAATATGTGGTAGATGAGTACAACTCCTAAACCAGCCAAATTTTTGGAATGAAACTTTTTCCAACAGCTTTATAATGCCAAATTAGGCTAATGCTAAGGTGGAACACTGTCACAAGTGGTCCACCGTGGACCAATTGATCTACTGAATATGAATTTTACAAAATTTATTAGTAGATTGAAAGTTTATATCATATAGATTATTCATAAAAATATTTAGAAAAATTGAAAATCATTTGATATTTTATTGGGATTTATTAAGATTTACGGTATTTAATAAACCGTTAATCTTGATGGGTCTCAATAACATATCAAATAATTTTTAATTTTTCTAAAATTTTTTATAAATGATCTATATGATATAAACTTTCAATCCAACAGTGAATTTTGTAAAATTCATATTCGGTGTAATAGTATTCATAACTGGTCCACCATGGACCACTTGATAAGGTAGTCCATGTTAGAATTTACCTGCGAAATTAAGCTTACAAGTTATGTAAGACCCGTAATTCCACGGTACCTTTTGTGTGAGGAAAGTAAGTAATGACTAAGAATACTAGGGCTTTTGTTAAGTGGTTTTGTGAGTACTGTCGCAATAATAGCATTTTTGCTGAGTTGGAGCCTATTTTGTGCTCGTGCTCTGGAAAGGCACAGACTTTTGTTTCATAGTCTTCTTTTATCTATAAGAACGTTTCTGTGAAGTCAGAATTACGAGTTTTGGTTTTTCTTTGTTTTTGGAAAAACGAGTCGAAATCTTACCCGCTGTTGGAAATTTTTACGATTTCCGAAATCCGTAGAAATTTAGATGGGAGTTTTATATATCGGCATGAGTTAGAATACGACCTCAGAATATTTTTAGAGAGTGAGGAAGAAAATCACAGTCGGGGAAAAAGATTTAGTGATAATATTTGGAAACGGTTTACGACGGACTTTTATTCCGTGGATTTTCTATTTTTGCAAGTTTAGTTCGTCGCGGCGCGTGAGAGCTGAGCGAGTTGGGTTGGCAAGCTCATAATATCTAGATATTTATGTTAGATTGCTAGTTGGCCAAGTATTTGATCCAAGGGCCAGGGTTGATCATGGCATTTTAGTATTTGATCCAAAGGCCATTAGGCAACAAGACAAGTTAATAGTAAGGAGGTTAGGCTTTTGTTGACTTAGAAAAATATCACACAACTCTCTCATTCTCTTCTCATTGCCGCGAGTTCTTTTCCATTTCCAATCCTTCACAAATTTTCATTTCTTCACCTTTTGATCTCATTTCAAGCTTGGAACATCAAGGGGAAGTTACATAGAAGTTTTTTCTAAGGTAACTTGATCCATTCCTTTCTCTTTACTAGCCAAAATCATGAATTTTAGTGGATTTTTAGATTATGTTCTTGAGAGGTTTTTGCTAGAAAGTTGTATAATGTTTGTTAGGATTGCTTAGAAGTTGTTCTTAAGTGATGAACTAACATGTTTAGGCTTATATGTGTTGATTTCCAAAGATTGATTAGGTTCTCAAGAGATTTGTGAGTTAGGGTTTGATGAAAATTCCTAATTGATCAAGAACATGAGTTGTTGGTTGTTGATTGTGAAAATGATGTTGCTTTTGAACCTTTTATGAAAATGGATGTGTGGAAAGTGACTTTGTTTTAAGAAACAAGAAAAATATTTTGTGTGTTCTTGAGAATTTTTGTGAAAACTATTTTGAATTGTGGATTATGTTTTGGAAATGTTTTGTTTGATCAATTAAATAATTTTGGGAACTAATTGGTTAATGCTATGCTTTTGAAATGAAAGAAAAATGATTTAGGGTGTGATTTCATTTCTGGCCGAAATTTTGAAGGGTATTCTGGTCATTTTAAAATTGTTTTTGTGATCTAGAAACCTGACCATTTAATTCTTCTTTTCGAGACGAAGATTTTGGCGTATGGCTCGTCTCGATCGGATAAAAATTGAATGAGTTATGGCCGTTTTATTCGAGAAGTAAAAACTTGTAACTTGTGTTGCAAGAAAACTTTATTTTCGGTGAAATTTTTCGAAGAGTTGTTGGGCTGTTTTCAAATGGTTTTAGTGTGTGGAATTGATTGCTTTGATGTTAAAAAAAAAAAAGTATTTCATAGTTTGATTTGAAACGAAAATATTTTCGTGTAGTGAAAATAGTGTATTTAACTTCGTGAATTTTTAATCACTATGGGGAGGACTCGAAATCACTATCCGAGAGTGTTAGAAAGTACCTTAGACCCCTCTAGATTTTTGGGTTTTAGTTTCGTTTCGATAGAATACAGTGGGAGTATTTTATTGACATTACGCTGCTTAAATTTTAGGAAGCGCGATTTGTAGAGTTGAGCGAGAAATAGTTGTGGAAGCTTGCCAAGGTAAGGGCACCTTTATTTCCGTCTTATATCTGTATAATATGTTTGTATGCTTGGTATTGTGGTGTGTTTGAGTGCTTGGCATGTATGTGTGTTGTATTCTCGGGATGAGAAATTGTTTACAATACGTGCGTTGACTACATATGATTGGAAATATATGTATGTTGTTATGAATTTCATATGTATTAATAATATGAAATGTTGATGCATGTACTTGATTGAAGATCTCGTTGTGCATGATGTTTGTTGTCTTACATATGATTTTGTTAGAAATATATGTATTGACATGTGGTTGAGAATTACATATGCATGATTGGTATGTAATTGAATGCATCGGCATAGATAAGTTGTATCGTATGCTCATGCATTCATGGTAGTGGTTAGAAGACCACCGGGTGCGATTAGAAGATCCACCTTGAATCCTGCGGGATTTTATTGAGTACAATACGTGATTAGAAGATCACAGGGTTTGATTAGAAGATCCACCCTAATCCTTCGGTTAGAAGATCGTCGTGATTGTATTGATTTTAGTGATTAGAAGATCACGACTCTCTGCGGAGAGGTTAAATTCCGGAATTCATGCATGTTAAAAAGACCCGAGTAGGGTGATCACAATCATTTAGAGTCTGCATTGATAGGCTTTGTGTGCATTTGAATTATAATGCCTGTTGAGGAGGAAATGCTAAATGTTTATTTGCTTTCCGTATTTGGTATGTGTATATTCGGTGTGTATTATATATATGTATATGTGTGGTGACCCTTGCCATAATACATGAACGGGTTACCCCCACCTAGAGGATGGATTCCTGTCTGAGACCGTGGGTCGTGAAGACGACGGTGAGTTCGTGGGATTCCAGTGATCGAGGAGTGGTACATCTTAAGTTAGGCTGTTCGCCGGCGTGGTTTGTACACCGTGCTCTTTTTGGATTAGGCATAGGATCTGACTCTTTTGGATGACTGTATTCTGAATATTTACTTTTGTGGTTGTTAGACCCTTTGTCTTTAGGGTTGTAAATATTCAGGTGTTACACTTGCTTCTCTGAAGCACTAATGTTTAATTAGCCCTGTGGTATGATTAATGTCGGCTCATCATGAAAATTTATGCACGCTCTGTTTTGTTTAAAAAAAATAAAATAAAATAATGCCCCTTTTTGGTCTTTGAAAAACGGGGTGTTACATTGTGGTATCAGAGCCCGGCTTTAGATCATCAAAGGGAAAGTGTGTAGTAGAGTTGTCCGTCCAAAGTCAGTCGGAATATAGCTAGAGTTATGTTAGTTCTAGCGATCGGTTTTGGTTGTGTTGTGGGTCATGTATTCGTTCGGTGAGTCTAGCATGGTGGATGCTTAGGTAATTGATTGTGTCTTAGTTGAAACGATGTTCCCTACACAGTTGGAACCCCCGAGCAATTGTCGAATTTAGTCGACAAGTGTCTCTGAATTCTTTAGACGGAGTGGTCCGAGGAGGATGGACTTGAGGCGAATAAGAACTACAAGGGATTCTTGGTATTAATTTAATGGATTGGAAGTTGCATTGGTCGTTGTCACCCGGAGGTGTTGAGTATTGACGAGTGAGCGTCGTACTGATAAAGGATTACAAGTAAGGATCGGATTGGGACGACCTTTTGAAGAAGGTATTGGATGTCCGTCGGGTGAGTTAGGGCGGGACTTGATGAAGTCCGTCGGTTGCCAAGGGGATGCGGCCACTGTGGAATTGTGGACCAGGCAGAGATGTCAGTTGGATTTAATTACGATGATTGGATAATCATTTGGGTGATTCGTATTGCAATTAAAGTGTGTTGCACGTCAAGAGTCAGTGAACTTAGTGGTGTTAGAAGACGGTTTCACGAACGATGGGTACCTTAAGGGTTTAAGTTAAGTGTGTGAGATAAACTAGATTCGAAAATGAGATTATTATGGATGAATCTCGTGATGATTAAGGGTAAGAGACCAAATATCACATGGATAAGTGACAATCTATATGTAGTTCGTGAGATAGTAAGTATAGATATCTATGTGAGATAAAACTATAGGTGATTGATTGTTGGTTAAAGATGGATTTGGAGAGATATTTAGGTAAAGAATGAGGAGTTCAACATTGGAAAGTGAGTGGTATGTCGATGATATGTGATACTAGAGGTGCATGGTATGGAAATACCTAAAGAATTGTAACAGTGTAAGTTAGAACTGTTAATTATTAACAGTTAAACTCTAAGAGAAAGTAAACATATTGGGTAATTCTTAAGTGATTAGTCGAGACTTATTGAGTAATTTGAGGGGATTAGTCAAGATTGAGTAGAGATCCTGTGTGGATGTGCATTTAAGTTAATGATTTCGATCGACCAAGAGGGTTGAAGGACCAAGTAGTACCTTGAAATTATGGAATCATAGGAGTTGAGGTAACCAAATGTTAAGAAATTCAGGTCATGGACGACAATATTTGGAAATTTTCTAGAAATATCAAGTTGTGATTAGACGAGGATTCATTCGTAAGAGTATTGAGATAGTGAGGATTACTATAAAGAAAGGCCTTGTACTATATATTAGGATTTAATGGATGGATCAAGATGGTAAGACAAGTAATTGTAGTTCTTGAGGCGTAGATTCAAGAGTTTGATTTGGGTATCGGACGTATTAAGGTTGAAATCATATTAAAGTGTTGTGCTTAGGTAGTTGTTCTTGAAAGGTCAAGCGTTAATATTTGAGATAAGTGTTCAGTGGCTTGATAGATGAGTAAGATGAGTCAATTTGGAGGTGAATTATAGTGACCTTAAGATGATAAGCTTAGGGATAACTATCTGTAAAGAGATGATCATTAGTAAAAGTTATAAGTGAGTGAGAAATCGATGAGTGTATAGATGAAAAAGTAGGGTTAGCAAGAACTTGAGATTTAGGGATTGATTCCCGGTGGGAACATACTTTATAACTTTAGATAGTTATGATGATTAGGTATTTTGGTTTAATGAAGAAGAGTATGTTTGTTATGATACAAAATTATATGGAAGGAGAGTATTTGGATTGGGTGCGAAGAATTAAAGATGTTGTTTGGAATCAACAAGATGGAGGTCTTGGTTGTCTGGAAACCAACTCTAGGTAGTTGTTGAACTTGGAAGTTGCAAATCACTTGAGTGTTGAGGATGACCTAATTGGAGTTTATAGAATTTATAACGTTGACAACATAGTTTCAAAGGAATGGTAGGAAGGATTACAATGTTGTATCTCGTAAAGAGTTAAGCAATTATCTAATGAGAAAAATTGAGTATAGAACGAAAAAGTTGTTGAAACTAGAAAGGTTGAGATTCATTTTACTCGTTATAATGAAGAGGGTAGTAGCATATTAGAAAATGCACGTTAAGAAAATAAAGGTCTTCGGAAATTAACAAAATGGACAGTTGAGCTACAGTGATGGAGAAGCACATGGAGATGTGGCTTATGTTAGTTGAGGTGAGAAATGACTCTAGATGTATTTGGATGTAGGAATTTACACCCAGGATAAGATGTTGGAATGATTAAGAACGAAAGAGTAACGATCTCTTTTAAGAAGAAGAGAATTTAATGATAAGAGGAAGAAACTCAAGAGAGTTTAGAAATAGAATGGGAATACGATGTAAAATAGGAAGAAACCACCAATGATGGCAGTCAACGAGGAGAAATGTTTTATGCTAAAGCAGGCAAGGTTAAGCTAAGTATTAGTTTGGAAAATATGTGGACACCTGAAAGATTGAATTTTTGAGAATTTGAGATTTGTATAAAAGGAGTCACAGTGAAGTAGATGGTATCGTCTTGCATGCGCCAAGATAATTTGAGGAGTTATAATCACCAACCGGATGTTGGGATGTTGTCATTAAGCTTATGATTAGAACGAGATTTGAAAGTGTAAGTGTACAGTTCAACACGGTTACGAGATTAAAGGAAAAATTAAGGACTTATAGATATTGGTGAAGTTGTATAGAGATGACAACTTCTTTCGGAGTATAATGGTTGGGTGATACTCAACATATGTTTCGGGAGTGGAAGCATGTGGTTTTAAGTGACGTGTTTTGAGCATTGTATCTCGTCAGTGAGATTGAGATAGTAAGAGACCGAGGAAAAATGTGTAGAAAACTTCGAAGGAATTGTTGGACCCTTGTGCGTCGGAGGATCTTGAGCACAAGTGACAGGAAGCATTATTCAAGTTAGGTAAAGATGGTCTAAACCACCATTATGATTGTCGGCTATCTATTGACAAATTGAGGAACTGATCATCCTTAATCTCTTGTTAATAATAGACGGAATCGTGTTGACTGGAATTGACAAGTTTTTGCTAGCTTTGGTGGTGCACCAAGAGCTTCAGTGTTTCTTTTTGGAGGGTAGCTGTCACCACTTTGTGTGGGCCTAGTGGAATAGGCTATGTCGTGGAGGCGTAAGAGGTGACCTTGGAAATTTGTCATGTTGACCTAGGATCTTTGAGAATTAGAGTTGTGAACCTTCATAGTGAAGCTAGATTTCAAGTGCTAAACTCGTTGTGTGATGTCTATCTTTGTGTCTAGAGTTTGGAACCGGTGTGACTATGTAGAGGGTTGCGATAGGTGCACGGTTGTGCCAGTGTGTGGGGTGATAGCATCTGTGTGGCTACACCTAATCCTGAGGGATTTTCTTGTGTTGGTGTTAGTAATAACTAGTTGAGTTGTTACTCTTACTTTTAGTTTCGAGGACGAAACTTCTTTTTGGAGGGTAGTAATGTAAGACCCGTAATTCCACGGTACCTTTTGTGTGAGGAAAGTAAGTAATGACTAAGAATACTAGGGCTTTTGTTAAGTGGTTTTGTGAGTACTGTCGCAATAATAGCATTTTTGCTGAGTTGGAGCCTATTTTGTGCTCGTGCTCTGGAAAGGCACAGACTTTTGTTTCATAGTCTTCTTTTATCTATAAGAACGTTTCTGTGAAGTCAGAATTACGAGTTTTGGTTTTTCTTTGTTTTTGGAAAAACGAGTCGAAATCTTACCCGCTGTTGGAAATTTTTACGATTTTCGAAATCCGTAGAAATTTAGATGGGAGTTTTATATATCGGCATGAGTTAGAATACGACCTCAGAATATTTTTAGAGAGTGAGGAAGAAAATCACAGTCGGGGAAAAAGATTTAGTGATAATATTTGGAAACGGTTTACGACGGACTTTTATTCCGTGGATTTTCTATTTTTGCAAGTTTAGTTCGTCGCGGCGCGTGAGAGCTGAGCGAGTTGGGTTGGCAAGCTCATAATATCTAGATATTTATGTTAGATTGCTAGTTGGCCAAGTATTTGATCCAAGGGCTAGGGTTGATCATGGCATTTTAGTATTTGATCCAAAGGCCATTAGGCAACAAGACAAGTTAATAGTAAGGAGGTTAGGCTTTTGTTGACTTAGAAAAATATCACACAACTCTCTCATTCTCTTCTCATTGCCGCGAGTTCTTTTCCATTTCCAATCCTTCACAAATTTTCATTTCTTCACCTTTTGATCTCATTTCAAGCTTGGAACATCAAGGGGAAGTTACATAGAAGTTTTTTCTAAGGTAACTTGATCCATTCCTTTCTCTTTACTAGCCAAAATCATGAATTTTAGTGGATTTTTAGATTATGTTCTTGAGAGGTTTTTGCTAGAAAGTTGTATAATGTTTGTTAGGATTGCTTAGAAGTTGTTCTTAAGTGATGAACTAACATGTTTAGGCTTATATGTGTTGATTTCCAAAGATTGATTAGGTTCTCAAGAGATTTGTGAGTTAGGGTTTGATGAAAATTCCTAATTGATCAAGAACATGAGTTGTTGGTTGTTGATTGTGAAAATGATGTTGCTTTTGAACCTTTTATGAAAATGGATGTGTGGAAAGTGACTTTGTTTTAAGAAACAAGAAAAATATTTTGTGTGTTCTTGAGAATTTTTGTGAAAACTATTTTGAATTGTGGATTATGTTTTGGAAATGTTTTGTTTGATCAATTAAATAATTTTGGGAACTAATTGGTTAATGCTATGCTTTTGAAATGAAAGAAAAATGATTTAGGGTGTGATTTCATTTCTGGCCGAAATTTTGAAGGGTATTCTGGTCATTTTAAAATTGTTTTTGTGATCTAGAAACCTGACCATTTAATTCTTCTTTTCGAGACGAAGATTTTGGCGTATGGCTCGTCTCGATCGGATAAAAATTGAATGAGTTATGGCCGTTTTATTCGAGAAGTAAAAACTTGTAACTTGTGTTGCAAGAAAACTTTATTTTCGGTGAAATTTTTCGAAGAGTTGTTGGGCTGTTTTCAAATGGTTTTAGTGTGTGGAATTGATTGCTTTGATGTTAAAAAAAAAAAAAGTATTTCATAGTTTGATTTGAAACGAAAATATTTTCGTGTAGTGAAAATAGTGTATTTAACTTCGTGAATTTTTAATCACTATGGGGAGGACTCGAAATCACTATCCGAGAGTGTTAGAAAGTACCTTAGACCCCTCTAGATTTTTGGGTTTTAGTTTCGTTTCAATAGAATACAGTGGGAGTATTTTATTGACATTACGCTGCTTAAATTTTAGGAAGCGCGATTTGTAGAGTTGAGCGAGAAATAGTTGTGGAAGCTTGCCAAGGTAAGGGCACCTTTATTTCCGTCTTATATCTGTATAATATGTTTGTATGCTTGGTACTGTGGTGTGTTTGAGTGCTTGGCATGTATGTGTGTTGTATTCTCGGGATGAGAAATTGTTTACAATACGTGCGTTGACTACATATGATTGGAAATATATGTATGTTGTTCTGAATTTCATATGTATTAATAATATGAAATGTTGATGCATGTACTTGATTGAAGATCTCGTTGTGCATGATGTTTGTTGTCTTACATATGATTTTGTTAGAAATATATGTATTGACATGTGGTTGAGAATTACATATGCATGATTGGTATGTAATTGAATGCATCGGCATAGATAAGTTGTATCGTATGCTCATGCATTCATGGTAGTGGTTAGAAGACCACCGGGTGCGATTAGAAGATCCACCTTGAATCCTGCGGGATTTTATTGAGTACAATACGTGATTAGAAGATCACAGGGTTTGATTAGAAGATCCACCCTAATCCTTCGGTTAGAAGATCGTCGTGATTGTATTGATTTTAGTGATTAGAAGATCACGACTCTCTGCGGAGAGGTTAAATTCCGGAATTCATGCATGTTAAAAAGACCCGAGTAGGGTGATCACAATCATTTAGAGTCTGCATTGATAGGCTTTGTGTGCATTTGAATTATAATGCCTGTTGAGGAGGAAATGCTAAATGTTTATTTGCTTTCCGTATTTGGTATGTGTATATTCGGTGTGTATTATATATATGTATATGTGTGGTGACCCTTGCCATAATACATGAACGGGTTACCCCCACCTAGAGGATGGATTCCTGTCCGAGACCGTGGGTCGTGAAGACGACGGTGAGTTCGTGGGATTCCAGTGATCGAGGAGTGGTACATCTTAAGTTAGGCTGTTCGCCGGCGTGGTTTGTACACCGTGCTCTTTTTGGATTAGGCATAGGATCTGACTCTTTTGGATGACTGTATTCTGAATATTTACTTTTGTGGTTGTTAGACCCTTTGTCTTTAGGGTTGTAAATATTCAGGTGTTACACTTGCTTCTCTGAAGCACTAATGTTTAATTAGCCCTGTGGTATGATTAATGTCGGCTCATCATGAAAATTTATGCACGCTCTGTTTTGTTTAAAAAAAATAAAATAAAATAATGCCCCTTTTTGGTCTTTGAAAAACGGGGTGTTACAAGTTACATGTAAAAAATCAAGTCAACTGGAGAACTATAACTCAAATTGGTGGATTTGCAAATCAACATATAAGGCCTTTGTTTTCGTAAAGGCTGACAAGTTATTGTGGCTTCAAAGTTCTAGCTGTGCTTTATACATTCAAGCTATTATTTTGATTAAAAAAATTCATTAAGTTTTTTAAAGAATGTTTTAAATGAAGATCTAGTTGTCTTATAATAACATTTTTTAGATCTTATTTCAAGTAACGTTTGAGCTTATTGCTTTTTACTTTTCAATTGCAATTTTAACCTTATTATTTAATTTTATTATTTCTTTATTTTTTTTATATAAAAGACTAACTCGCAAAAATAACTATCATGTACTTTTATGTCATTTTTTACTTACAACGACTAAATTTACTAAACACTTTAATTTTATTCTACTAACTTTTCAACTATCAGATAAAAACTAGTTTATCAACTATCTTTTCGACTATTAACTAACTTATAACTTAATTTTATCAAAAGGAGCCTAAATCAAATCAAATAACTACTTGTATAGCTTTGAATTCATTTGTAAATACCTAAAATCTTTTACAGGTTTTGGACTTCTGGACCTCTGTAACGGCCACTAGAACTTCACTTTGGCTTTATGGTGATAGTAGGAAAGGGGCAACAGCACAGAGGCAACAACTTTGCATATTCCACCAAATCATGCTTTCATCCACAGGTTCAAATTTCTTTTTCAATTGCAACAAAAGCTTTCATTTAGAAATATGATCAAAACAACACATTGACATTAGGCAACTAAATCAGTTGACTACAATAGCCAAAGCTGGACACATGCATCTGCTGTTGAAATTCAGAGTTGTTGCAGTTATTGTAAGACCTTTGGAAAATGTGAAATAGGAGACTTGCTAGAAAAGAGACTAGAAACATACTTCATTGTACATCAAAAATAAAACCAGTAGATAACATAACTTCCACAAAACAATTTTTTTTGTGACATCAATGATTTGGATACTTGCATATATACTTCGGATGGATAAGAATGACAGAACATGGAAAACTACATTTGATAGATAAATTTTGAATGACAAATCAAAGCTTGTTAAAGTTTTAAAAAAAATAAAGACAACGAAAAGGAAAATAAACCTTTAATTTTTACTCACTTCACGTGGTATTCAATGTTTTATCACCTGATCATAATTTTAGATTGATTTTATCATGTATAATAGTTTTAGAACCTTATTAATTCTTGAACCAAACAAAAGCAAAAAAGATAGCATACTAACCTACCTTGCTATTACTAGTTTAGGATGCAAACTAACCATATCATTCTAAAAGATTAAAAAACTTTAAACCAAAACTTAAGATAAGCTTATGCCTATTGTTTACAATTCAGGTCTTAGAAATTCAACCTTAAGCTTATCATTCTAAAACAGATAAGCTTCGTATGACTAGAACTCTTATGCAGAAGTATAAGAGTATTAAAAAAATAAATAAAACGGTTACTTGTTCTGTCCCAATTCAATTTAATATATAAAGCATCTAGATATTAGCTATTGTTGATAAAGAAAACCATTGGCTTGAGCAAGTGTAATACAATTAGTACAAATTGAGCCGAACAACACTCTTATGACATCAATTATTTTCATATCTTACCAATTTCAATAAAGTAGGAACCAATCAAGTTGTTGGGAAGTATAAACACACTTAGCTAAAAGAAATGACAGAAGCCTTCTCTCCATTGGGCGAAGCAATTACATAAATGAAATGATGTAACAATGTGGAAACAAATTCAAAATAATAATGTACAATAGACAAATATCATACCTAGTTTTACAACAGACCTCTTGAAATCATTTCACGAAGAAGTTTCTCCGCCTTATCATTTTCATCTTTATTAAATAGAGAACGGATAATAATTTCATATGTTGCGGCGTTTGGAATGCACCTATTGTATTTCATTTTTGATAGTGTGGCCAATGCTTCATCAAGCAACCCATTGTTACAAAACCCATGGATCATAGCAGTATATGTATAGACATCAAGATTGTAGCCTTTGACCAGAAGATCTTCAAAAAACCTTTTGTGCATCCTCTAGTCTTCCAACTTTACACAATCCACTGATAATAATATTGTATGTGTACATATCTGGCTTAATATCGTTCTCTTTAATTTTGGTTAATAAGGCAATTGCCTTGTCAACATGATGGATTTTGCACAAAGCATCCAATATAGAATTGTAAGTAATTATATTAGGTGCTTGACCTATATCATGCATATTATCAACAAGCTCCAAAGCATATGAGATTCTCCCTGATTTGCACAAACCATCAATAATGGAATTGTAGGTTATCGTATCAGGAATAATTTTTCTACAACGCATGTCATTGAAGATATTGAAGGCTTCATCCACCATTTTAATCTTACAAAATCCATTAATCATGATATTGTAGCTCTGAATGTTAGGAGCCACTCCTATCTGAGCCATAGTGTTGAATATTTCCTTGGCTTTGTCCACTTGTTTAACCAAGCAATATCCATCCATTAAAGAGCTATAAGTAACAACATTAGGTTTAACACCTTTTCTCAGCATCATAGCAAACACATTTTTAGCTTCGTTCACTTTTCCTTCCTTACAAAATGCATCAACCAATATACTAAAGGTATAAATATCAGGGTTGATGTTTTCTGATGTCATTTTATTGTACAAATCAATTGCTTCTTTTAACCGAGCCACGAAGCAAAAGCCATTAATTAAAGTATTGTATGTGACAACATTAGGAGAAATTTTCTTAGCAATCATTTCAGAATATAATTCAAAAGCATCATTAACAAGTTTATCTTTACACATACCATCAATAATCGCACTGTACATTACCACATCAGGTCGAACCAGTTTCCCATCAACACGTCGCAGCAATTGTAGGGCTGCTCTCGTTTGTCCAGCTTTACATAACCCATTGATCAAGGTCGTGTAACTAACTTGATTCAACTGAAATCCTTGTGCAACCACGTCATCGTGAAAGTTCAATGCTTTATGGATCTGACCTTTGAGACAGAGACCCTTGATGAGTGTATTTAACGTTATGACATTTGGTTCAAAACCCTTTTTGAGAATATTGGCAAATACAGAAAAGGAAAGAGAGATATGACCCAATTGAGAAAAACAATTGATCAAGATGTTGGAAGTGACTAAGTCTGAGGAAATTCCGTTAAATTCCATCCGTCGATGAAGTGAAGCAACAGTTGAGTATTGATTGAGCTTAACAAGGGAACTTAAAATTCTGTTAAATTGGATTATGGATGGGGTAGGTTTGTTGTGATGAAGCAATTGATTGAATGAGGAAACAAGAGTAGTAGTGCTGTGTTGGTCATATTGGTGATGCAATTGGGAGTGTAACATTCTTCTTATTGAGTTTGTTGAAAAGGGGAAGCCATGAATGAAAGCAGAAGAAGCAGCAGCGTACCTTGAAAATGAAGACATAAGTTGAGTGAGTTCAATCAATAAATCAGGGTTTGGTTTGGTATAGCATTCTTCTTCTTACTCTGTTCAGAATGAATCGATAAATGAAATATGACTTTGAGATTCATAAAATTGGTGTTTCCCTCTTGGTGAATTTTAAAGTATGTTCTTTAATTATGTCTTGTTTGAATAGTATTAATTATATAATTTATGGGTAGTACTTAATTTAGGTGTGTTCGCGGTGCGGTTAGGTTTGGTTTTGAGTCAAAAAGTCATTCTAACCGCGAGATAAAATTGCATGCGGTTCGGTTTGGTTCGGTTGGTTTTTAAAAAGTCATCCAAACCAAACAAATGCAGTTAGGATCGGTTCGGTGGTTGCGGTTTGTATAATAATTAAAATATACTTAAATTAAATTAAACTAAATACAAAAAGTGACCGCGGTTTACATGCATGTTCTTATTTTTTTTGAAATAACAAAAATATTCATTACAATCAGGGAACGTCCAAACTCAAATTCAATCAACTCGGATTTTTCCCGTCAAAGCGGATACGATTTGGACGGGTACCCACGGGTCTGAGTTTTATCGTCATGCCTACACATAAGGTAGTAAATAATTGAATAATGAAACTATCAAGATTTGTTGTCTTTGTTTCAATGATATATTTGTCCATTGTTTTTGGGCTATGTATATTGACATATAATAGAAACTTATTGTGCTTTTAGTGGTATTGAAATATAATATAAACTTAATGCGGTTTTAGCGGTAACCGCGATGTTTGCGGTTTTTGCGGTTCGCGATTTTGCGGTTGAATAAAAATACCATCCAAATACATCCAAACCAAATGCGGTTTTTGCGGTTTTCGGTTTGAATTGGTTCGGTTTGCGGTTTTACTTTTGGATTGGTTCGGATACAATCACCCCTACTTAACTTAAATATGTAATTGTCATTTGTTTGAATGTAAAATTATTATCATTATCGATTTTAGTTATGTTATATATTATGCATTTATATATTTAATTTTATATAACGTATTGCGGCCGTATCATATCGAGAATTTTGAAAATTTTCTCTTATCTATGTATCAGTATCGTATCGTTTCGGTATCGTGTCGCGTATCTGAGCTTCATAAAATGACACTAATACCCCCTCTAATTTTTAACTAAACACTAATATCACTTAATTTTTATTAAAATAGCCACCAAGTCTAGCTCACATACAGCAGCAACAAATTTTTATAAGATAGTAGTATGAGTAAAACAGAGTGTAAAATTTAATATATTACCGAGAAATATAAAGATCTAGTTGTGCTTTATAAATTCAAGCTATTATTTTGATTAAAAAAATTTCATGAAGTGATTTAAAGAATATTTTAAATGAAGATCTAGTTGTGTCACTACTGCATATTTCTCTTTTAGTAACACTGACTAGTAACCTTTCTCAAGTATGTAACTAAAGATAGGTTAATAGTAACATTTGAAAGAAAATGTTACATTTAGAGTAACACACTTTTTTTACGATCTAAAAAAAAGAGTAACACTTTTTTAATTTTTAATGATTTTTAATAAATACTCCACTCAAAACCAAAGGATACTCTAACGCAAATCTCTCAAATCTCACTCAAACACCAAATTTTACTCAATCGCACGGTAACAATCGCAATCGCAAATCTCCATCTTCCTCCACCTTCTCGCAATCGCAATCGCAATCGCAATCGCATTCTCCATTCACAGATCTCACACAAATCTCATCTTCCTCCACCTTCTCTCAATTTCAATCTTATAGATCTCAAGCAAATCTCAATCGTTCCTCAATCAACTCCATACTTTCTCTAAATAGCAACTCCTGAAATTCAATTTCAACACCTGAAATTGAATTCCAACTCTTCGATCCCAATCGTTCTCTGTTAAATTCGATTCCAATACCTGAGGGTGTTAGGGTTCTCAATTGCAATCGCTACTCCATACTTTCTCTCAATCTCAAGCTACTCCTGAAATTCAATTTCAACGCCTGAGTGTTAGGTGAGTTTTTATTCTGTTTCAATTTCAATATGAACTTGTGAATCATTTTGTGTTCCTAGATTATGAACTTGTTATCAAATCAGATTGTATAAATTGAACTTAAAATTAAGCAAGCAATTTCTCATTTGTATATAATTGTTAGATAGGTCCCGAGTTTTACGCAAAAGATATGACGACTCTTGAGTTGTAGGAACAAATATCTATCTATCGATATAAAGAAGACTTTGAATCTTGCATAGTTAGCTTATTCTATGTATTGTGTGACATTTGTAGCTTGAGTTGATATGGTAGATTGTAGGTATCAGTGTTGTGTTATGGTTTCTTGCTATATTGTTGTTGGAATTGGAAGGCTTGTAATAACGTGTTATTTAGGCATTTGATAAGGAATTAAGGATCATAATTCATAATTTATCTCTTATTGATTGACTGTGTTAAGCTAGAGCTGTGTGTATTATACGTGGTTTGCATTATTTTTATTATGTTGTGATTATATTTTTTGCGGATGATAGATGGTGTTGAGGGAATAGGATTTTCTGCGGTTTCTATGATTTGAGTCGTCCAATTTAAAATTAGTGTTTGAGATTGTTTTAATGCATAAAATCGCGTTCAACTGCGTGAAAATCTTACAGCATGGAATTCAAATCTAGTATTGAATTAGTCTCATAATCATAGAAGAGGGCTGAAGGAGTTGCATTTGGTTCAGGTGGCTTTGGTTACGAAAACCACATAAGATAGATCGTCCTGTTTTTGGAACAATGGAAATTTGGTCTTTGTTTTGTAGATGTAAGGTTTTTTTTAAAACAAAAACATTTTGTTACAATTGTGTCATATATAAAGTTGATGGAAATTATGAAGTTGCTGTAACAGACACCCGAATCCGAATCCAATGCACCCCAAAAGCTGAGTGTGATTATCAGCACTCTTCAGAAAATCTGTTGAATCTATAACAGGACAAGCTTCAGATATAGTTTGCTTTAAAATAAGATTATTGCTCATAGTATTTAGTCGACTCTTTTATCCTTTTTCAGAAGTTTTTCAGAAGGATAGGTAAGATCAAATTCAATTCACTTAAGGTAGTAGTATTATAATGTAATATCATTAAGAGAAAACATTAGTTGTGCCATTTTTGTGGTTAATAAACATTAGAAGCAGCTAATTATGTTATTATTTTAGTCTCAAAATCATGTTTTCATCAATTAAAGGGATTGCTTTGTGTTCATATTTAGCTAGTAGGGTTCCTTCTCAAAATCTGATTAGCTAGCTTCTGCATGAATCTATGTACTACACTGCATGCCTTTCTTTTTTGCCATGGCAGTGATAGAAATCTGTTTATTTTATAGGCATGTAGTGAGAGAAATAAAAAGAGTAGAGCAAAGTTTAAAAGTATACATACCACGGGAACAAAAACTCATGCAGAAATACGTGAGGAAGAGGCGATGAAGAATCCCGATGGAAGAGAACCCTCACGTGTGGAAATGTATATTACCACACATAAGCCCAAGAATGGAAATCCGGTAAATGATGACACCAAGAGAATTGTGGTAAGATTCTTTATCATTATTTGGAACCTATATACTGTTGTGTTACTAGTTTATTAATTGAATGGTTTTGTGCTATTTGCTTAGGAATAGATTGAATAAATTGATGGTATTTTACTATTTTATTGAAAATTGGTTAGTACTTGAGGATAATATAAAAGGAAACTGTATTTATGTCTTAATCTGAAAAACTATGGATGTTGATATTACTCTAAAGTAGGATATCCATAATAAATAGGATTCTGTTTTTCACTTCAAACTTTTTTAGATGCTCCAGTTCCAACTGAATTTGTTCTAACTTAAACACTTCTAGCTTTACAAGTTAGCTACCAGTAATTTGTTAATCTGAATGCAGTTTTCAATAATGTATTTATTTGACAAAATGGAAAACAAGAGTGTGCTATTATAATACTAACAGTAATTGCATGGATAATAATTTCCATACTCCTAGTCTTAACATTTAGTACCAACTAATACTCTAGCCCATTACCTGCATTTTTGTTAATCTGGATAATATCGTGGTTTACTGAAAGCTACTATTCTCCCTTACTACTGTAATTAATTAAACAAAACATTCACAACAAACTCATTTTGGGTGAATTACTAAATTTACTTTTAATCAGTTCATGAATGTGGAGCTTTATAATATGTAGTTTTCTAATTGATTGTTATTTTTCCTTTAATATGGTCACACTTTAACAGAGGAAGAGCATCAAAAGGTTCCTTGAAGCTTTGCAATGTGGTTGTTGGTTAATGTCGTTTGCACCGAGGCCTTTTTGGATTCTAAGAACTGTGTTGAGTCTCCACATGTGACCAAGATAACCAAAGCAAGTTTTTGGTGACTCTAAGAAGAAAAAGAAAACCAGGCTGCTGCCACTTCATGCACACTAGTATAAGCTGCAAAATTTAAAGACTTTTTAGTCTAAGAACTCAGTTTCATATTTTGTAGTCCACAAACCATAATGCTATATAGTTGCAAGCTTTGTTATCTAAATTTAAAGGATCTAAATTGTTGTATTGAGATTTAAAACAAACTTGTTATCTAAGTTTTAGATTCAATAATTTGATGAGTTCACTAGCATTGTTTGTCAAAAGTTCATAAATGAATATTTTCAACTATTAGTAACATTTTTTTTCTTCTTGAAAGTCTATTTTAATAGTCAAATTTCGTGTATAAAACATGTAACATTTTTGTCAATGTTACTAATGACAGGTATCATTTATTTAGTGTTACTAATAATAATAATCTTAAGTGTTACAAAAGCCTAAACCGGTAACATTTATCAAATGTTACTAATGATAGGTATCATTTATTTTGTGTTACTAATAATAATCTTAAGTGTTACAAAAACCTAAACCGGTAACATTTATCAAATGTTACTAATAATAGTCTGAAAGGTTACTAAAACCTTTTAGTAACATAGGCTTTATGTAACACTTGGTAAAAGGTTACTAAATTGAATTAGTAACATTTTTTATGATTTAGTATCACTTTTTAAAAGTTACTAAATCTCAAATTTGTTGTAGTGTGTCTTAAAACTATTACAATGGCCAGTTAGCAGCTAAGTCTGGCTAAGAATTCCACTTCCTCAAAATTCTTTGAATTTGATTAAGCTTTTAATTTAATTTTGCAATCCATAACATCAAGTTGATATGTTTCGTCATTCATAGTTTTTACCATTTCGGTTTATACCAAACAATTTGAAGACTATTACAGTTGTCAATATTTGTCTTTAATGCATATTTGAGTAGATTTTGCAGATGTAATGAGGCATTAGTTACCTATAAGAAGTGATTCAATGTAGTCACAACAAAAGCAATTTAAGTCATTCTCAACTTACTTCATTTAAGTGCAATGCCAAGCATGTGCCTGTTGTGTAAAATTCAGATCTTAGCAATACTATCTTAAGTTTATCATTCTAAAAAGTTAATCTTTGTCAGATGACAATTATTATGCAAAAGTACAAATATTTGAAAGAAAAAAGAAATAAGGCTACTTGTTCTGTCCTAATTCAAAAGTACAATTAGTGTGGAAAGTTTATACTAGGAAAAGGACAAAAGGAATGAAGAATGATGACGTGGCTAGGAATGCATGAGGTTCATGGAAGTTGCTACATAAACATTAGTAGTAGAGAGAGGAATAATAATTAGCCAGAAATTTTGTTAGAAATTGGGAGTCACTCTTTGGTGATTTGGCAGCACAGTGTGCTTTTGGGGGACTGTTAGTGCATCACTAATAGTTTGTTATTTGATACCTTTACTATTTTCTCTTGTATTTGTTTAACTCCATTAATACAATTGCAAAGTTTTCTTATAATTCTGTTACTATTTCTACTGTTTCATTCATACATTCATACACAGACCCATCAATTATGCTCCTTAGGGAAGATATCCATACCCAACTATGTTCTCAAAAAGGGAAGACCAGAGTGTTTTTAAATAACTATTTTCTCCACAAACATGACTAGAGTGTTGCCATGACCAGAGTGTTTTTAAATAACTATATTGATATTCTCACTTATTGATTGCTTGGTTTATTTGCCCCACACATCAAAAGTTACTGGTGTGAGTTTGATCGAATTCGCAACAGTTAAGCTTTGTAAGATTAGAATTTGTAAGACCCGTAATTCCACTGTACAGTTTGTCTAAGGAACATAAGTGTTGACTAAGAATTTTAGGGTTTTTGGTGAATCGGTTTTGTGAATATTGTGTAATAACAACATTTTTGCTGAGTTAGAGCCTGTCTTGTGCTCGTGTGCTGGAAATACACAGACTTTTGTTCCTTAGTCTTTATTTGTCTATGAGAACGTTCCTGTGTCGTCAGAATTTCGAAATTTGGTTTTCTCCGTATTTTGGAAAAACGAGTGGAAAATTGTAACCGCTGTTGGAAATTTTACGGTTTCCGTTTTCCGTCAAAATTTAAATAGAGACTTTGTATATCGGCGCAAGTTAGAATCTGGTTTCAGAATATTTTTGGGAGCTTAGAATAAAAATTTCAGTCGGAGAATCAAGTTTAGCGATAATTTTTAGAATTGGTTTACGACGAACTTTTGTTTCGTAGGTTTTCTATTTTCGCGATTTTAGTCGGTACGCGAGACATGACTCGGTTAAGCGCGAGCGTGGGGACTGAGCGAGCTAGTGGGCTAAGACATAAAAATATCTAGATATTTTATGATTTGTGAGAGAAGCAATGGAGGGCTAGGATTGAATCTTAGAACTTTTTTACTATTTGATCTAGTGGTCATGAGCTAACAAGACTTAATACACTAGGAGGACTTGAAAAATTAAAATGGAACTCATTCACTTTTCTCTCTTGGCCGTGAACTCCAATACCCCTTTCCCTTCATCACAAAAATCCTCATTCCTTCACCATTTCACTCCATTTCAAGTTTGTTGAATCATAGGAATTGCAAGTAGTTTCATCACCAAGGTAACTAACCTTCTTTCCTTCCCTTAACTGGTCAAACTCTTAGAGTTTGATTAATTTTTGGATTATGTTCATGAGGTGATTTTGTTAGAAATTACTCATGATTGTTTCTTTTTGCTTAGAAGTTGTTCATGAGGGTTTAACTAGTGTATTTAGGCTTAGTTATTTTGATTTCCATGATTGGATGAGAATTTCATGAAAATCTTAGTTAGGGTTTGAAGAAAAAATTTCAATTGATCAAAAACATGGAAACTTGTTTGAGGTTTGTGTTAATCAAGTTGTTTTTAGACTTTTTAGAAGAATGGATATATGAGGAATGGTTTAGTTTTCAAAGACAAAAAAATATATATATTTTTGTGTATGAGATTTGAGAAAACTCTTAGAATTTTTTGGTGTTTCTAAAATATTTCGATTGATCAATTCAATGATTTTGGGGACAAAAGTATTGATTCTATGATTTTGAAATGAAAAATGTTGAGAGCTAGCTTGTTTTTCTTGTTTGGCCGTGGCACATAGTGTGTGTGTGACCATGGGACTTTCAAATTTTTGAGTCCAAATTGGGAGGCAATGAATCATGGTTTCAAAAGAATGTTTAATGTGGTTGAATTTGGAAATAAAAATTAGTAACTTGTGGTTTAAGTGAACAAGTTAATTTGCAAAGTTTTGAAAAGTTTTATGCTTTGATGTGAAATGGTTTTGGTGTAAGAGCTTGATCACTTTTGCGTTGTTTTTGAGAAGTTAGTAATGGTTTAAGTATTTTAACTATACTTGGTTTTTAGAAAATAATATTTTGGTGTGATTTCAAAATCTGGTCGAAATCTTTAAGGACATTTAGGTCATTTTAAAATTGTTTTTGTGACCTAGAACCTTGACCATTTGATCCGTCTTTTCGAGACGAAGATTTTGGCGTATGGCTCGTCTCGATTGGATAAAGGATGAGCGAGTTATGGCCATTTTATTTGAGAAGAAAAACTTGTAACTTGTGATGCAAGTAAACTTTTATTTTTGTGAAATTTTTTGAAGAACTCATGGGTTGTTTTCAAATGGTTTTATTATGTGTAATTGATTGCCTTGGAGTTAGGAATCAAAGGGTTTCATAAATTGTTTTGAAACGAAAATATTTTCGCGTAGCGAGAAATAGTGCATTAAACTTCATGAATTTTTGATCAATATAGGGAGGTCTCGTAATCACTATCCGAGAGTGGTAGAAAGTACCTTAGGCCCCTCTAGATTTTTGAGTTTTAGTTTCGTTTCGATAGAATACAGTGGGAGTATTTTATTGACATTACGCTGCTTAAATTTTAGGTAGCGTGAAGTGTAGAATTGAGCGAGAAATTGTTGTGGAAGCTTGCCGAGGTAAGGGCACTTTCTAACGATTTCATATACCTCGAAATATCGAGTGCTTTTTATGCATGTGTAATTGTTGCTTGTATATGTGTATTTGCTTGATGTGATGCAATATGAATTATGAGCATGGTTGTTTTGTGATGTATTCTCGTGACGAGAACTTGTTTGAGAACATGCTATATTCTACACATGTTTGAGTGGTTGTTGTGAATTTCATATGATTGAGTAATATGAAATGTTGATGCATGTACTTGATTGATTATCTTGTTGTACATGATGTTATTTGCCTTACATATGATTTTGCGAAATATAAGTATTGGCATGTGGTTGAGAATTACATATGCTTGAAAGATATGTATTTGTTGCATTAGCATATATGGGGAATCGTATGCTCATGCATTCATAGTAAGTGGTTATCGGGAATGGACCACGGGGTGTGATTATCGGGAATGGATCCACCTTAATCCTGCGGGATTTATTGAGTCCAATACGTGGTTATCGGGAATGGACCACGGAGTGTGATTATCGGGAATGGATCCACTCTAATCCTTCGGGATTTTATTGATTTTAGTAGGGGTTGGACCTACGACTCTCTGCGGAGAGGTTAAATTCCGGAATTCATGCATGTGAAACAGTCCCGGGTAGGGTGATCACAATCATGTAGAGTCTGCATTGATAGACTAATTGTGCATTTGAATATTGTTGTGTGTGATTGATAGACGATTTGTGCACTTAAATTCGATGATGTGTGATTCATATGATAAATGAGTATATGCTGCCATGTATTGTATATCTTGTGCTGCGTATTTTTGGTTATATGTTATTTTTAGATCGTGACCCTCTACGAGCATTTTTAGGGATTTATTTGTACCGCGTGGAGAAGCGGCAAGGCTTGAAGCTGTTTGTGGGTCTTCGTCACCCAGTCATCTTCCGTTAGAGTTTAAAGATCAGCTTAGGGGTAGTAGTTTAAGAGTCTTGTTTACTCTTCTTTATGCTTCCCTGCATTTATATTCCAAATTTGTAGTTTGATGTTTTATTTGGAATAAATGATGTCGTTATGTTTGTTTAGACATAGCGTATGGTTTATATTCTTAAACTTGATTTGTGAAAACGATTTATAAAAGAGGCATTGCATTCCAATCGTTATTTTGAAAATGGTTTACTTTGATTTAATTTAAGTTCGATCGTGAATGTTTTATTTCAAAGTCCTTGTTGTTTTTTTAAAAAAAAAAAAAATGCCTACTTTTGGGCTTCGAAAATCGGGGTGTTACAGAATTATTATGCAAAACTATAAGTATTCCAAAGAAACACTTTAAGTTACTTGATATGTGACAATAGTTTATCTTGGAAAATATTAAGTTTACTAATTTGTTGCAATTATTTACTTTTTATATCTCTTTGCAATTATTTCCTCCTTATTTCAAGGAGATAACTATTTTGTACTTTTTCTATTTAAACCAACCTTGGGCTGAGGAATAAAATAACATAGTATTCATCCTATTTTTTTCTACATGGTATCAGAGTCTCTCTAAGATCCATTGGACTATCCGCTATCGGGCCACTCACCGTTTATATTCATGCACCAAGCTGAATAGTGCTGGGCGTGAGGGAGTGTGTTAAGAAGTCTCACATCGGATATGAGATGGACTGAATAAGAGTTTATAAGTAAGAGGCAATCATCACCTTATAAGCCGGTTTTGTGATGATTAGTTAGGCTCAACTCTCATTTCTAAAATGGTATCAGAGCTCCCGATTAGGGGTCTCGCTTCCGCATAAACCCTAAACCGCCGCAAAAAATATTGTTCGGCCAAAAAAAAACCTGCCGATTTAAAACTTGTTGTTTCTATTTTTTACGAAAAAGGATGAACCGATTGAAGTTCAATAGAGAGAAGGCACGACAAAGAATCATGGTTGGTCGTACTTTTCAAGCGAGTAATTCTAATCAAGAGCAACAATCGACTTCAATTCAACTTTCATTCACGAAGGAACAACTAGACAGACTGTATAAAATTCTTGAATCTAACACTTTGTCTTGCCCTATTGTCTCAAAAGGTAATTCCGCCCTTCTTTGTGTCAGTCCCAATCGTACTTGGATAGTTGATTCATGTGCCAGTGATCACATGACAGGTGATTCTACTCTATTTTCTTCTTATTGTCCATGTGCAGGTAACCATAAAATAAAAATTGCAGATGGATCTTTTTCAGCCATTGCAGGTAAAGGTTCAGTTGTGTTGTCTCCAAGTCTAACCCTCAAAGATGTCCTTCATGTCCCTAATCTATCTTGTAGTCTCATGTCTAACAGTCAATTAGCTCAAGATAGAAACTATCAAACTAATTTTTTCCATATTAATTGTGTCTTTCAGGATTTGAACTCGGGGAAGATGATTGGTAGTGCTAAGGAGAGTAGAGGACTCTACTACTTTGACATTGAACCTCAATCGCAACTACCTTCAAAACCAATAAGTTCATGCTTTGAATCTTTTTCAGTTTTAAATAATAATGATGATGATGTTATGTTATGGCATTCGCGATTATGTCATCCTAGTTTTCCTTATTTAAAATACTTATTTCCAAAGCTATGTCATAATAAGGATTTGTCTTTGTTTAAATGTGAAGCATGTGAATTTGCAAAACATCATTGTTCTCATTTTCCATTACAGTCCTACAAACCATCAAAACCTTTTTCTGTTATTCACTGTGATGTTTGGGGCCCTAACCGAATGAGTACACTTTCTCATAAAAAATGGTTTATCACATTTATAGATGATCACTCAAGAGTATGTTTGGTGTACTTGTTAAAGGGGAAATCTGATGTTTGTCAGGCTGTAAAGGATTTTTTTAAAATGGTGCAAAATCAATTTCAAACAAATATTCAAGTCTTTAGAAGTGATAACGGCAAGGAATATTTTAATACAATGTAGAGTGATTTTTTTCGTGAAAATGGAATTGTGCATCAAAGTTTATGTCTTAATACTCCCCAGCAAAATGGAGTTGCAGAAAAAAAAAATCAGACACTTGTTGGAGGTGGCTAGAGCTTTACTTTTCTCAAGTAAAGTACCAAATTATTTATGGGGTGAAGCAGTTTTAACTGCTGCATATTTAATTAATGGAGTGCCCTCCAAAGTTCTTAATTTTCAAACTTCAATTAATGTTTTTAAAGAATGTTTTCCTACTGATCGTGTTTCAAACGATTTGACTTTAAAAATCTTTGGTTGCACGGCATTTGTTCATCAAGAATAAGAATATTAGCAAACTTTAACCGCGAGCTATAAAATGTGTTTTTGTTGGGTACGCTCCAACCCAAAAGGGATATAAATGTTTTGATCCAAAAAACCAAAAAATGTTTGCCACCAAGGACGTTACATTCTTTGAAAACAAACCTTTTTTTTACGACACTCATCTTCAAGGGGAAATTTAAAGGAAGATTTGTTTCAAACTGAAGACATTAGCCTTTTTAACTCGTTTCAAACAGGGGACATGAGTTTCTTTAATAATATGCCTTTGCATGTATCACAAAGTTCTAAGACTAATAGTTCCGCACCAATAGAAAGTGGCCATGATTCTTTATTTGATCCTACTCCTGTTATGAGTAAAGAATTTGGTGAATCCGAGCCTACATTTTCTCATGAAAAAAATAATGAGAATCTTGATAATGATGAATCTAAACCTACAGGATCTACAGGATCAATGTGAAAATCCTGAAACTCGGAAGGATAAATCAACAATTGAGAAATGAGACTGGATAATGGATTATTAACAAGTTATCTCAAAATATCATTTTTGTTTAAAGTATTAGAGAGAGCAAGTGCCAAAAATAGAATATTTGAAGATTAGTGAAAAGTTACAATACTTACGGGATGTCTTGCTAGAAATTCAGCTACCCTCTCACCATTCTCTTTAGGATCTATGGAGCACGTACTCTAAACTAATACTCCCCTGCCTAGGTGCGGGTACGGTATCGGTACCTAGTATCGGTACTGGTATGAGGTACGGCAATTTTTAAAAAATTAAGATACGGGTACGTGCGTATAATTTTTTTTAAATATAATTATATGAATAAAATAATGGAACTATATTGTTAAAACAAATAATTAAACATAAAAAATACCACATAAGTAATTCAAAAGCAATTAGATAAAAAGATTTAAATTGTTTCCCTTTTCACCATCATTAAAAAGAGCGACTCTAGTTCAGATTCTTCGCGAGAAAGACTTACAACTTCAAGAATACCAGCTAAATCAAATAGATCTCATTTATCTCTACTAATATCGCATATTTTTGTTGCTCCTTCATTTTAAGTAATACTATTTCTCTTTCTCGAGAGCAGATGAAGATTTGTATGGACAAAATTAGATGGAGACTATTCCTTTTCAATGAATGAGTGAATGAATTCAGCTACTACTTTGTTACTGCTTATTAGTAGAGCTGCTACTTGTATATTATTAACAAATAAGAAACATAAATCTTCCAATAAATAAAAAACGAATAAAAAAAAAGAAAAGAAAATTGCATTTTTTTAAATTCGTTTACCACACGCGTACCACAGGAGTACCACGCGTGTACCCATTGCAAAATAAAAAAATAGGTACGCCATCGGTGCGTACCCAAGGAGTAAAGTACGCGTACCGGTACTCTCCCTAAAATGGAGTACCCGTGTTTCATAGATCCGCAGGAAAGAAACCTGATGAGGAAGAAACAACATACCTAGTTTCAGCTACATTTATAAAACTTAATTTGAAAATTGAAGTTATCATCCAAGCATACAAGCAGAAGCCTTGATCAGCTTCGTGATTAGCAACCATCATATGAAGCTCTGTAAGTTTTTCAATTGTTCCATATCCTCTAGATTCCTGTTCCACCGCAAGTCCGCTCGCTTCAAAAGCCAGGCAATTATCCAATAAGGGCCCTCTTGATTGACACAGTTGTGGATTCATATACACAATTGTTTCAAGACATATCAATGTTTAGCAATTAACCATCAACATTTAATAACTTTCATTGTTCAGGTGTTAAAATATCATTGCTTCATTTTAGAGTTTACTTAGGACTACAAAGGTAAAAATGAAATATAGAACAAAATAAGATGAAAATGCAATGATAACCAATCCTAGGCATTCTGTAGCCAAATTGAGTCCTTGAGATGGAAGACATGTTAAAACAGAAAGGTAATATACAAAATAGAGAAATAAAAGTATTTAAATCCATAAATCAAAATCTTAAAAGCATATATGAAAGAAAGAAAGAAAAAAAGCAGGTGCAAGATTTTCCCCAATAAAGCCAAACTTGATGTATTGCATTAAAAAATTAAATTAAAACCTAATGAATCCAACAGCATCAGAATGAAAAGAAACCTATAAAGATTGTGGTAACAATGGAAGCTCACCGAATTGTGTAGGAGGCAGAGTAGGAAAACTAGTGTGATTGAGAAGAACAAGCACATGCATTGCTAGATCGAGAATTTAACAACAAACTAAATGCACTTTTTATGATTGATTGCATCTCTGTGATTTCTGTTTCTTCTGAGAATCTAAAACACTAACATAGTAGCTATAAATGTTGGGACAGAAACTAGGTTTGAAATAATGACAATATATTCAAATATTTATATCATTAAAGAAATACAACTAGAACATGTATTTATCCCTTCTTATCATACAAGAACATCAATGACCAGAACATATGCTTCTTAGGGAAGATATTCATACCCAATTACGTAACAAACTCTTCCCTGGTCGCTACTCATTTACTCCTTTCAGAATCAACTTTGATTATTTAGGGATGCCACACATTGGTCCGCGGCTTAACACAAAACTAATTGATTCATCCTTTTCGTCTCGATCAGTATTGAAATAAATGGTTTATTATATAAATCATCTAGATGTTTGCAGTGGCTAAAGGTATTGACTAAAGGTGTAATACAATTAGTTACAAGCTGAAGCCAACAAAACTCATATAACAACAAACAATAATTATTATATTCTACTAATTTCCCTCAATTTGGAACTCACCACTCTATCATTTTGTCAAGTATAAAAACACTATACAAAAGAAACAACAATAACAAAAGTCTTTTTTCCCATTAGGTGAAGCAGCTACATAATTATTATTTTTTGACAAACTACATAAATGAAACCACGTTACAATATAAATTCAAAATAATATTAATGTATGAATAGAAAAACGTCTTACATAGTTTCAATCATGCAGTAGACCCCTTGCAATCATCTCACGAAGAAGTTTCTCTGCCTTATCATTTTCATCTTTATCAAATAGAGAACGGATAATAATTTCATAGGTTGCGGCATTTGGAATGCAACTATTGTCTTGCATTTTTGATAGCATGGTCAATGCTTCATCAAGCAACCCACTGTTACAAAGCCCATGGATCATAGCAGTATATGTATAGACATTAAGATTATAGCCTTTGACTAGAAGATCTTCAAAAACCTTTTGTGCATCCTTTAGTCTTCCACTTTTACACAATCCATCAATAAGAATATTATACGTGATCATGTCTGGTTGAATACCCATATCTTTAATTTTTGTTAATAAAGCAATTGCCTTGTCAACGTGGTGATTTTTGCATAAAGCATCCAATATAGAACTGTAAGTAAAAATATTAGGTAGTTGACCTCTATAATGCATTTCATCGACAAGCTCCAAAGCAGATGAGATTCTTCCTGATTTGCACAAACCATCAATAAGGGAACTGTAAGTTACCACATCAGGAACAATTTTTCTACAATGCATTTCTTTGAAGAGATTTAAGGCTTCATTAACCATTTTAACCTTACAAAATCCATTAATCATGATATTGTAGCTCCGGATGTTAGGAGCCACTCCCATCAGAGCCATAGTGTTGAATATACTTCTGGCCTTGTTAATTTCTTTAACTAAGCAATATCCATCCATTAAAGAGCTATAAGTAACGACATCAGGTTTAACACCTTTTCTCATCATCATAGCAAGCACATTTTTAGCTTCGTTCACTTTTCCTTCCTTACAAAATGCATCAACCAATATACTAAAGGTATAAATATCAGGGTTGATGTTTTCTGATGTCATTTTATTGTACAAATCAATTGCTTCTTTTAACCGATCCATGATGCAAAAGCCTTTAATTAAAGTATTGTAAGTGACAACATTAGGAGAAATTTTCTTAACATTCATTTCAAAATATAAATCAAAAGCATGATTAACAAGTTTATCCTTGCATATACTATCAATAATTGTGTTGTACATTACCACATTAGGTCGAACCAGTTTCCCATCAACTCGTCTTATTAGTTGCAGGGCTGCTCTTGTCTGTCCAACTTTACATAACCCATTGATCAAGGTCCCGTAACTAATTTCATTAAACTGAAATCCCTGTGCAACCACGTCGTCATGAAAGTTCAATGCTTTATGGATCTGACCTTTGAGACAGAGACCCTTAATGAGTGTAGTAAACGTTATGACATTTGGTTCAAAACCCTTTTTGAGAATATTGGCAAATACAGAAAAGGAAAGAGAGATATGACCCAATTGAGAAAAGCAATTGATCAATATACTCAAAGTGACTAAATCTGAGGAAATTCCATTAAATTCCATCTGTCGATGAAGTGAAACAACAGTTGAGTATTGATTGAGCTTAACAAGGGAACCTAAAATTTTGTTAAATTGGATAATGGATGGGGTAGGAATCTGATTGAGAATGTGATTGAATAAGCATACGAGATATTGTTGGTGTTTATCTTGGTTGTGGAATTGAGAGTATAGCGTTGTAGTTGAAAATGAGGAGAAGAAGCGAATGAATTTAGGGTTTTGGAGTTTCTGAAAATGAAGAGAAGCAGCAACATACCTACTCAAACTCAAAGTTGAAAACGACGACATTGTTTGTTTGGTTTAAATTGAAACTGGATTAATCTTAGGATGCGTTTAGCATGGACAAAAACAACAATATTTCATTCCACAACAAACATTGCAACACCAGATTTGCCCCATTTAATTTTTATTTATTTTTTAAAATGTACAGCGGTATGCAATTATTTGGGTTTTTTTTTTTTATTTCTTTTAGTTAAAAAAACCTGTTAAAATTAAAACAAAAAGAAGTGTTAAGTTTATTTTGGACGCGCGAGAATTAAGTTTATTTGCGGCGCGCGAAAATTATTTTTATTTACGGCGCGTGAGATTTTAGTTTATTTAGGGAGCGCGAGAAATATGTTTATTTAGGGCGCGCGAGAATTATCTTTATTCACGGCGCATGAGATTTTAGTTTATTTAGGGACGCGAGAAATATGTTTATTTAGGGTGCGCGACAAATAAGTTTATTTAGGGCGCCCGAGAATTAAGTTTATTAACGGCGCCCGGGAATTAAGTTTATTTTGGGCGCGCGAGATTTTAGTTTATTTATGGCGTGCGAGATTAAGTTTATTTAGGGCGCGCGAGAATTAAGTTTATTTGTGGCGCGCGACAATTAAGTTTATTTACGGCGCGCGAGAATTAAGTTTATTTAGGGCGCGCGACAAATAAGTTTATTTAGGGTTTTTCCCCCTCTTTCGTGGTGTTGATTTTGAAATTCGAAATCTAAATTAATTGTTTATTCATACCATGATTAACAATGAGCTATAAATTAGGGGTCATGTCATTATTTATGCAAATGTTTCTTCAATACTTTGTGAATTCTATCGTTAACAAAGCTGTTTCGAAGTTGCTGAGTGTAAAAATGGTTCACAATGAAAACTCTGGATCCGAAGGGAAGTTCGACGATATTGCTGATATAATTCCTGGAAAGGAAAACCTGCGCATCAAAGTAAGGATTCTTCGTATGTGGAAGGTTCCCGCATTTCTCAATCCTTCTGAGTGGATCTCTATTGAGATGGTTCTGGTTGATAATAAGGTAAGAAATATTGTGTTTTGTGTTGTCAGATGTATGTTTTTCTATTGTAAACTTGACAAATTGAGTCTGAATAGTGATTGGAATTGCGAAATTGATCCAAATGATATGTAGCATTTATTATTGATGATTAATGTAGGGTGGTAAAATTCATGCCTCAATCAGGAAACAATTGATCAGTATATTTGAACCAAAGATTGAAGAGGGCAATGTGTATGAGATGTCGTCCTTTACTGTTTTCTCTGAGAATGGGTCTTACCGCCCAACGCTTCATCCACAGAAACTGGTGTTCCAGGCAAAAACAAGAGTTTCATTGTCTGACGATTCGTATGGTATAAATCAATATGGATTGCATCTAACTGATATTGCTGAAGTTTGTGCTAATACTCATGATTATGATTACTTAGTTGGTAAGGAGTAAGGTGTTATTGTTTTTGGGGTTGAGTTGAATAACTAATACGATGACCTATTATTAACTTGATGTGATTATATTAAACTCTAGTTGTCATTGGATTAATGACTGGAATATCAGCGGAACGAGAGTATGTACGGGATGGCAAGTTAACTAAGATGGTTGTCATTGAGTTTACTGATCATAGGTAAATTGTTTGAAGCTTTATATAAGATTATGCTGTTGTCCATTGCAAATATTAATGACTGTCTGTATCATATAAAGTAGACAATAATATTGGAAAATGTATAAATGCAGTGGTAAAGTTGAATGTGCATTGCTTGGTGATTATGTTGACGATCTTAACAAAAAAATGGGGAAATCAAACGGTGGTTTGCCCATTGTTGTAGTCCAATTTGCCAAGATTAAAATATTTCGAGGTACTCTTAATTTCAATAATATTGTGTCAAGTTAGGTCGATGGTGTTTATATTTGAATATTTGTTGCAGATAAAGCATCTTTGCAAAATGTTATCAACACAACTAGGATCTTGGTCAATCCCGATATACCTGAAGTTGAGAAGTTCAAAAATAGGTGAAAATTGTTTTATACTGTTCTTGATGGGTTCACTATGATTAATCGGCGAAGAACTATGATGTCATTTACAAATGAAATGACAAAAACTAAAGAAACTAAACTAACTAAACAAACAAAGAAGCATAAAAACATAAGTGGGAGAGGTGTGAGACCTCACCAGTTGAAGTCTTCCTTTTATAGACAATTTGGCCGCACAAGCGACCAATTTAAATTGACCACTTTTTTTTTAACGGAAAAATATTTTATATATATATATATATATAGGTTAGGATCAAATGACACCAATGTGTCAAACTTAGTAATTTGACACCTCCTATAATTCTGTACTGGATAATCGTATTACAAAATCCACTGTTAGATTTAAAGTTATTATTATATAGATAATGTCTATACAATTAAACATCAATCGGAAATTATTTGATATGTCAACGAAATGCATAAAAACCAACGTCTTATAAAACTTCGTCAAAACCGTTAATTTTGATCATTCTCTTAAACTCATCAAATGATTTCCGATTGATGTTTAATTTTATAGACATGATCTATATAATAATAGCTTTGAATCCAACAGTTGATTTTATAATACGATTATCCAATAAAGAATTATCGGATGTGTCATGTTACTAAGTTTGACACATTGGTGTCATTTGATCATATATATATATATATATATATATATATATATATATATATATATATATACACACAACAATGGGAAAAAGTACAAATGATACTATACCCACAATTCGGAATTAAGCAAAGGGGTACTTGACCCAAACCAATAATATAATGTATCAAAAAACCGACACTACGCCGCTCACAAAAAATCCAAGCATCTATCTTTGGATACAATCCATAGGGTATGAAACCCATTGACACTTGATAGGTATTTGACCGGTGCAGGAGGACTTAACCACCGACTAGTTCGCTACTTAAGTAGCAGACGACAAAATCAAAATTACACAAAATTTATTTATTCTTATAACGTCCGCTACTTAAGTAGTAAAAAAATAAAATGCAAAACGCGTAAGGTGCATGAGTAACCAGTATAACAAAAGTAAATTTTTTAAGGTTTTCTTCTCTAACTCATTTTGGGCTTTTCTCTCCGTGGCCCAATTGTTATGTTTGTATTTTTCTATTACATTGTGTTTAATAGCATTTTAAATAAACACATAAAATAAAATTGCAATGAAAATTATAATTTTTATTTTATTTTTTACTGTAATGTTATAAACTATTAAAAAAATTATAAAGTATTTTTTTTGAAACATATTTTTTGGTACAATTTTTTGAAACATTTTATAAAGTATTATTCTAATTAAATTTTTACGGATTATGTATGTATATATTTTTTACACACACATATATGGTATCTTCTAATCCTAAAGAATAAATATTGACTTGTTAAAGTAAAATTGTCTGAATTCCTGGCTACGCCACTGGATTTAGTAGTGGAGGATTTAGATAGAATGCTAGAGGTATGAGTTGGATTTGAGCTCTCTTGTAAACAAAATAAAATATATACTTTTCTTAATTATTGTGTTTTTATTTAGGGGTCCGTTTGATATGCATGATAGGATAGAGACAACATATAATAAAAAATGGATAATTTTTTTTTTTATGCAAAAAATTGGATATTGATGGGATATCATAGTCGCATGATAGAGACACACATGATAAGAAAGATAACATTATTTACTATTTTTTAATTTTAATTTTGTAATATGTTTTAGTTTAATCTATGACATGATAAAATGTAAGATTTAAGCGATGAGATTACCCTTATACAACAATTATATATACTTTTTTAAATTAATTTTTAATATTTTAATATTAATTTTTAAAATTTTATAAATTTAATAAATATACTAAAATATAAATAAGTAATTATATAATATTTTAAAAAGCATATTGACACGACCAAATATATAATTTTAATTTTTTATTATAAATATAATGAGTAATTAAATAATTCGATTACATACGTTAGATAAGAAAAATAAATATATGATATATGTGTGTGTGTGAATGAAAATCATATTTTTACATTTGTAATTTTTAATAATAATTGTACAAAATATTTGAATTTCAATAAATAAATAATAATTTTAAATTTAAATATATTTTTTTTTATATCTATATTTATCAGTATATTTTTATTCATTGTATTTTAAAACATATTTTTTATTGACAAATCAATAATTTTGTTTTTTATCATATCTTATTAGTTTGTAACTCAACTCATATTCAAAATAAGAATTAGAACTATAATGACAGGATACATAAATTTCAGAATTTCTCATCAAACAATGCGAAACTGAAAAGTAAATGCCACTGCATCCTTCAAGTTTTGCCAACTTCCAAAGGCAAAGACCCCTTTACCTATGGAATTTGATGATTAGGGACTCTACAAATAATGGGTTCTTCACAGAAACCTTAAAAATATATTCTTTTATGCACCATTCTTGTGTCCATGGCAACACCTTCACATACCCTTTACTCCTCAAGTCATGTTCCAACCTCTTTTCCATTCCACACGGTACAATGCTACATGGACATGTCTTTAGACTTGGGTTCCAAGCTGATACCTTTGTTCAAACTTCACTTGTTGATATGTACTCGAAGTGTTCAGTTATTGAATCTGCAAGAAAGGTGTTTGATGAAATGCCACAAAGAAGTGTTGTCTCGTGGAATGCTGTGATTTCGGCTTACTGTCGTGAGTCTTTGATGGATAAGGCATTGAGTCTCTTGAAAGAGATGTTGGTTTTTGGTTTTGAACCGAGTTCGTCTACGTTTGTTTCAATTTTATCGGGTTTTTCTTCTGATATGAAATCTTTTGAGTTTCTTTGGCAGGGTATGTCAATACATTGTTGTCTTGTTAAACGTGGACTTGTGTATTTTGAGGTTTCTTTGGATAACTCATTGATGGGCATGTATGCTCAGTTTGGACAAATGGTTGAAGCAAGGAAAGTTTTCGACTTTATGGACGAAAAGTCAATAGTTTCTTGGACTACTATCATGGGGGGTTATGTGAAAGTTGGGGATATGGCGGAAGCGTTTAAGTTATTCAATCAAATGCGGCATCAAAGTATTGGCATTGACTTTGTTGTGTTTCTAAATCTTATTTCTGGTTGCATTCAATTAGGAGACTTTTTGCTAGCTTCATCAGTTCACTCTATTGTACTCAAATGTGGGTGTCATATAGAGGATTCCATTGAAAACTTACTTATAACTATGTATGCAAAGTGTGGTAACCTTACATCTTCTAGAACGATATTTGATGCAATCGTTCGGAAGAATGTTCTATCATGGACGTCGATGATTGCAGGATATGCCCATTCAGGGCATCCAAAGGAAGCATTGGATCTCTTTAGAAGGATGGTAAGGACAGAAAATAGACCAAATGGAGCAACCCTTGCAACTGTTTTATCAGCCTGTGCTAATTTCGGATCACTCAACATTGGACAAGAGATTGAACAATACGTTTTTGAAAACGGATTTGAGTTGGACCAACAAGTCCAAGCGTCTCTCATACACATGTACTCTAAATGCGGTAACATCAATAAAGCAAGAGAAGTATTTGAAACGGTAAAAAATAAAGATTTAACCACTTGGACTTCCATGATAAATAGTTATGCCATCCACGGAATGGCAAATGAAGCTATTAACCTCTTCGAAAAAATGACAACTTCAGAAGGGATAAAACCAGATGCCATTGTTTACACTAGTCTTTTGCTTGCATGTATCCATTCCGGATTGGTAGAAGATGGATTGAAGTACTTCAAAAGTATGCAAACAGATTTTGGAATAACTCCTACAATAGAACATTATACTTGTTTGATAGATCTTCTCGGCCGAGTTGGGCAACTTGAACGAGCTTTAGATGCAGTTGAGGCGATGCCACCAGAAGTCCAAACCCAAGCTTTAGGTCCATTCCTTAGTGCTTGTAGGATCCATGGCAATGTTGAGCTGGGAGAGCTTGCAGCTGCCAAGTTATTAGACAATAGTCCAAAAAGTTCTGCAAGTTGTGTATTAATGGCTAATTTGTATAACTCCATCGGTAAGTGGAAGGAGGCAAATACTATGCGAAACTTGATTGATGGTAAAAGAATGATTAAAGAATGTGGCTGGAGTCAAGTCCAGGTCAGTGGTTAATTTCATATTTGCTGCGGGCGATCAGCCGCACATTATGTTACTCAATATCCGTAAGACTCTAAAAGAGCTGAACTTACTCTTCAAGGAGGTAGAAATACAGTAATAGTAGTAACTGTGAAAAATTAACTGAAAAAAAAGAAAAAGATTGCTACCAATTTTTGAGTCTGGTTCTTGTCAAAGTAAGGACTTAAGGTGAATACTTTTTACTTTTCATGTGATTCAATTTGTTTAGACACAAGGAAAGATATGTAAATTGAAATATCATAACTTAATTGTCCTTTCTGCTAGAACTTCCTTGATTGATGACTACTTTCATTTTGTGATATATCTTGCACGTAACATTTTTCATCCAAACATGTCTTCTCTCAAATTAAGTCTATTAAATATTAAAGCCTCTAATTTATTTATGTCCTTGGTTATAATTTTTTCCATACTCTTCTTGATCTCCATTCTTCCTTCCTTATTTTTTTTCCATTTATATATGCTCTTTTAGAATTCTACGATTTTAAGAAGATAACACAATGTCAATAACAAGATGCAAGACGGATGTAATATTCTTGTGAAGTTATGCTGAATGCAGTTGAATGCTATGTTTTGATCTTTCTTTTTCCTTTTATTTATTTATTTATTTATTTGATTTACATTCTGTTTAAAGAAAAAATGAAAATGCATATGATTGTAGATGAAGTTGAATGAAAATGATATCATTTAGTACAAAGAAGTAAATAGAGGCCAAATTTGTCTCCTGGCAGTTTTTCACATTTAGCAACTTCCATGCTGTTGGAATGTTCATGGAGGCAGATGGAGAATCTTGGGAATTTGGCACCGTCTTAGCGGTTAGAGTTATTATGCATAAGAAATATCCCTATGCATGGTGCATAAACAAATCTCCATCATCCAATGCTTTTTTTATCAATTAGATTTTTTGATCAATCAAATGCACTAAAGTATGTATGGTGGAGATTTATTTATGCACCATACATAAGGATATTCCTTATGCATAATAACTCAATCACGACCATGTTGATCAATCATAATAACCCTATTTTATGCTATTAGAGAAGGAAAAAAAAATGCACTGTTGATCAATCACGACCAATTTTTTTGCCACATCACCCCATTTAATCCCACTTTTTTAGTATGATAGAGAAGGTTGAAATATTCTTATTGATTGTCGGTGTAAAATTAATTTACACTGACTTTAAACTTTTTATATTATGCCTACAACAAGAAAAATCCTATATAGGTCTTTGTATGGGGGTGTTTGGCCATTGGCATACATTGCTTCAGTACCTTCTCCATGCCTAAAAAGAAGAAAAAAATCTTATCAAAACAAAAAACAAAAGAAGAAAAATATATATAATTTGAATTTGTATGATAGACTTTCTAAAAAGATTCAAGGTGAACGTCTTATGATTTTTGGTAAAGTTTTTAAAAAAAATACATGATGAATAATATTTTATTAAAACTAATTATCTTTTAGAATATTTTAAAAAATAATAAAATTTGATATTTTGATGTACCCTTTAATTATTTTTCATTTGAGTCTTTTTAATTCCGCTCATACGTCGACAAAATATTGAATTTACTTTCTAAAAGATTTTTGCTTGAACCAAAAGACCAAAATGTGAAATTTTGTACTGTATTACTTATTTAATAATTCATGGCTTTTATATATTTACCAACCATTTACAAATTCATCACTTTTATACTTTCTTGCTCATTTTTAATTTTACTTTTTCACTATTTAAGTAGCGAACGTTATAAAAATGATAAACTTTGAAAATGTCGTCTGCTATCTATTTTGCAGACACCGGCTCACTACCTAAGTAGTGGATTGGTCGGTGGTCAGATCTTCCGCATCAGTTAAAGATTTGCCAAATGAACAATTTTGATTGGCCACTTGTGCGCCATATGTGATATTGCATAATGAGGAGCCAACAAAATATCTAAATGTATTTTCCTCTTCTTTTCTCTTTAGTTTTAGTTATAGTTAATTTGGTTTAATTTTTGTCATTTAGTGTGTAAATAATCGCATGGTTTGTTATGGCAGAAACCACTTGGGTTGAAGGGAATTGTTCCATTATTGAAGGATGACTTGACTTGATCAGAAGGGTGTCGCCGGTAGCAGTCTGCACGAGCAAGCCCCTTGTTGAAACGGAAGGGGGTTGTGTACATGTATACACTCTGAAGCTCAAGTCAGTATTTGTGTGATAGTTTTGGTTTTCAGAGGGTAAGAATGCATATCTGACTCCTTCAGAATGAGGAGTTTATATAGCCCCCAGCGCTGGGCTAATGCCCTTAAAGTGGCTGCCAGAATTTGGCTGAGGAGCCATGATGAGCAATTAATGCTCATTATTCCGGTGGTCGGCCATTACATAATGCAGGATTTTGTTTCTTGGCCAGCGGGGAAGGGTGTCCTTCTGGAAGGCAGTGTCTTTGCTTTAAGGGACGTGGACTTTAACAAGTCCATTCCAGAACAAAGTAGAAGCAATTGCCTTGATTGAAGCTATGAAAGCAATGAAAGCTAGGAATATGCAACAAGTGATCTTTGAAACGGATTCTAAATCCGTGGTGGACGCAATTCATCATTACAACGATGGTCATTCGGAGTTTAGGTTACTTATTGCACACATTAGTAATTTGTTATTAGCTAATTCAAACTTTTCGGTAAAGTTTATTAAACGACAAGCGAATATGGTTGCTTATTTGTTAGCTAGGGCGGCCATTTCTTGGACTCGTCGTTGTACCTTTGAAACACTACCGCTTTGTATTTCGACTTTTTTTTTGGTTTTCACCACCAGTTGAATCTGGTTTGGGGGTCAGTTCTGTCATCAAGTGGTTCCAGTCCCCTCCCGATCGTAGTTGCGGGTGATCGAATCGTGGTCCTCCCTACTAAGTTCAGCGCCAATCACCACTGAACCAACTAATGATTGGTCGCTTTGTATTTCGACTTTTTTTTTTGGGTACATGCTTTGTATTTCGACTTTATTGCTTAATGAAATGATATAAGTTCGTGTTTGTCAAAAAAAAATTGCATGGTTTGTCGTCGGCTAGTTATACCATTTCTACCGATGTTCTTTAGTCATATGGATTAAAAATGCCATGATGATCGACGAGAAATTTTTTATGGCCAAATTGAAAATGATGTGACTAGCCGAAAAAGGTAAGAGTGCGTAGAGAGATGGAGGCCTGTAAGATCAAAAGAAGAGCATGTACTAGTAATTCAAAAACAAGTGAAACATAAAATTCGTTTAATGCCTGAAAATCATTTACAGTGAGACGATTTTTAGTCATAAGTCGAGATGCTCGATGTAGAAGTTGAAATGCTCGATGTACCTAAAACTCTTCCATTTGATGGCTGACGATTTCTAGGGTAGAAATTCCATTCACACTTTTATTGTCATATTTAATGAGAAGTTGAAATGCTTAACGTAGAAGTTGAAATGTTTGATGTATTTAAATTGATGTTTTTTTTTTCTATCCAATCTTTTAATAAAAAAATTTATATTTAAATTTTGATATTATGTTTGAATTTCATTCCTTTCATGTTTTAAATTTTGTTTTTGTCACATACAGGTTCACTATTTACGGACATCCTACAACCAATTCACTACTTAAGTAGCAGACTATTTCATAACCATAAAGTCATGTTTGGCTTATTGAACCTATTTTGTTGTTGTACATTTTATTGATATTGACACGCGTAATCGTCAGCACATTAAAACAATAATTATCCACACAAATATTAACACGAAAATTATTCAAACAAAAAAAATCATAAATATCCAAACAAAACAAATTATTACAAAAACTGTTCTGGACTGCTCTTCAGAGGCTAAGTCCCTTAAAGCTAAAGGCTCTACCCTCCTGAAGGGCACCCTGCCCGTCGGCCAGATGCTCACCATCTGTAACGGCCGACCATCGGAATGATGACATTTACTGCTCATCATGGCCAAACGGTCAGAATTCCGGCAGCCACTTAATGGGCATTAATTGCCCATTAAGGGCCTTGGCCCAGCGCTGGGGTATAAATAAGCTCCTCAGTCTGAGGAGCCAGGTACGTTTTCACATTTGCCTAAGATACCATATTTCTATACTATCACTGACTTGAGCGTCGGAGTATAAACAGGTACACACCCCCCCTCCGCTTCAACAGGGGGCTTGCTGAATCAACTCTACTGCTCCGTCACATTTCTGATACTGATAAGATCAGTGGCGCCGTCTGTGGGAATCTAGTTATCCCCTTCTTTCAAACTAAGAACAAAACCTTCATAAACTACCACAAATTCACCAAAAGCTAAGAATGGCCGCGAACAGTAGATCCGAGCATTCAGCTGCTAACGACATGTCAAGCGAACATGCTGACAACAACAACGGTACCAATGGAGTGGTCCTATCCAACATGGACACTGACCCCACCTACCAGCCGACCAATGAAACTAACCCTCTGGTCGTACCCATTCCTCCACTTGGAGCCACCCTTGAGAACATAATGACCGCACTGCTGACTGCCATCAACAATCAAGGGCAGGCACTCAGGGAGCAAAATCGCCGTATCGAAGCTGTCGAGGAATCGCGCATTACCAGGGCGATCACGAGCAGCTATAGGCGAAGAGAATCTTCTCGACGGTCCAACTCGAGGACCAGGTCGAGGTCGCCAAGGGCACAAGAGACCAGAGGTCGCATAAGTCCCTCAAGAAGAGTTGCTGGAGTGAGGAGATCCCCCGCAAGGTCTACAGGGAGGAATTATCACTCTCCTCCTCGTCGTCACTATCGCTCTCCAAGAAGCGACGATGAGAGGCACGTGGGGCCACTTTCTGACAGGATCATGAGGGTTCCATTGCCCGTGGGACTGGAAAAACCACCGGCAATGGACACTTATGATGGGACCACTGATCCAGACGACCACATCGAAAATATGGAAGCTGTCCTCAACTATAGGGGAGTACGAGGATCCATAAAGTGCAAGCTGTTCTCCATCACGCTGAGGAAAGGAGCAATGGCTTGGTACAAGAGCTTACCGCCGAGGTCCATCGATTCATGGGGCGAGCTGTGCAGACTCTTCACCGCACATTTCACCGCTTCGAGGAAGCACCCCAAGACTGAGGCTACTCTCGAGGCAATTCAACAGCAAAACAATGAGTCCTTGAGAGAGTATATCGACCGCTTCAATAAGGCTGCCATTGAAGTTAGGACTGACGACAGGATGAAGCTGTATCTGTTGGAACGCGGATTGCGACCATCAAGTGATTTCGCCAAGGCAATTGGCATTGAAGAAGTAAGAACACTGGACGCTTTCCTCGAAAAGGCGCAGAAATACATAACCTACGAGGAGAAGCAAGTAGCTCAAGACGCTAGAAAGCCAAATCGTCAAGAAGATGTTGGACCCTCTCGAGCAGAAAACGAGAGAGGAAAAGAAAAAAGAGAACGCAGGGAGAACAAACCTCCCAGAAGCAAGTTTGAATTCTACACCCCGCTGAACGCTCCCCGCGAGCGAATTCTGGCCGAAGTTTCAATGGCCGAATTTAAAAAGAATGGAGTCCGAGCACCAAAACAGCTGATCGTAAGGCCGGGGCTGGACAAGTCAAAATACTGCCGTTTCCACAAAAGCTACGGCCATGTGACTGAAGATTGCATCCATCTCAAGGATGCAATAGAAATCATGTTGCAAAAGGGACTCCTTCAAAAGTTCGTCAAGGAGGAACGCCAGAAGAAAGGGAAAGAGCCCGAGGGAGGGCAACCATCAAAAGAGGCACCACAACAAGCGGCCACGGATAACAGCAACATGCAGATTGCTTATTCCATTTCAAGGCCCGAGGATTTCATACTTCCCGAACATCAGGAAGGAGATGATGTGCTTGAACACTTGACCGCGCACTTAGGATCGCTAGTGATTTCGGGAGGAGGATTCAGAACTTCCACTATAGGGTCGTTGAAAAGGAAGTTCGAAGAGCTGGAAAGTGTGTGCTCGCTGGAACCTGTCCTCACGACAGAAGAAGCTAAAGAAGGATCTATGCCTTTAGCTTTCTACAAAGAAGAAATTCCTGGTGGCTCTCCTAACCACCAAATTCCACTGTTGATAAGGGCCAGAATGGCCAACTTTGATGTGAGGAGGATATTGGTAGATCAAGGATCCTCGTGTGATGTGATGTGCGCTGGTTTATTCAAAACTCTGCAGTTGACGGAGAAAAACCTCGCTCCATATGTAGGTGCTGATTTGCAAGGGTTTAATGGAGCGACCACGAAACCATGGGGGTACGTGGATCTGATCGTGACCGTGGGAGAAGGGGAGGCGACCAAATCTATAAACGTCCAATTTCTGGTCGTAGATTGCCCCTCGCTGTACAACTGTATCATGGGAAGGCCAGCTTTGGCGAACCTATTTGCTGTATCTTCGACCATTCATTTGAAGATGAAGTATTACACCGTGGATGGCAAGATAGCTACGTTGAACGGAGATATAGCTGCAGCGAGGAAATGCTTTGAAGCCGCTGCAAAAAATATGAGCTCCCTCCTGACTCCAAAAAAGAAGGCTGAGCACAAGATGCCCGTTGTCAGCACCCTGCATGCAAGCAACATCGTCGACTTGGACGCACGCATCAACGAAAAAGATCTTAAAGATGAAGAAGATCCCATCGCGAAAAAGGTGCACCGCCCAATTCCCGATGGAGAGTTCGAAATCATTCCTCTAAACGAAGATTATTCAAAGGGAATCAAGATAGGAGCAGATATGCCCGAGCTGGTGAAGAGGCAATTGGAAGCTTGCTTGAAGGAATACGCTGAGCTGTTCGCGTGGAATGCTGCTGAGATGCCCGGAATCGACACAAACGTCGCTTGTCACCAGTTGACAATAGATCCTAGGGCTAGAGTTGTAGTTCAGCGACGTAGGAAGCAGTCTCCCGAAAAAGCGGAGGCTGCTGAAAAAGCTGTAAAAGACCTCTTAGAGGCAAATTTCATTTCTGAAGCCAGATACACAACATGGCTGTCAAACGTTGTATTGGTTAAAAAGTCTAATGGAAAATGGAGGATGTGTGTTGACTACACCGATCTCAATAGGGCTTGCCCTAAAGATTCTTATCCATTGCCTAGCATAGATAAACTAGTAGATAATTCTTCAGGATTTAAACTACTTTCGTTTATGGACGCTTATTCTGGATATAATCAAATTAAAATGGCCGAAATCGATAAAAAGAAAACGGCGTTTATGACTGAATCGGGTAATTATTACTATAACGTAATGCCTTTCGGGCTTAAAAACGCAGGTGCCACCTACCAACGAATGATGAACAAAGTATTCAGAAACGAAATAGGCGATATGCTCGAGGTTTATATGGACGATATGATTGTTAAATCCGAACAGGAAAACGACCATGTGTTCCACTTAAGAAAAGTGTTCGAGAGAGCTAAACAGTATAACATGAGATTCAATCCTGAAAAATGCACGTTTGGGGTAAAAGCAGGAAAGTTCCTCGGTTTCTATCTTACGGAACGAGGAATCGAAGCTAACCCCGAAAAATGCAAAGCCTTCTTCGAGTTCCCTACGCCGAACTCGAAGAAGTCAATACAATCGTTGAACGGAATGTTAACTGCCCTCGCAAGATTCGTCGCAAAATCCGCTCAACATGCACTTCCCCTTTTCAAATTACTTAGAAAAGAATCCGCCTTTGAGTGGACAGAAGAATGCGAAAACGCTCTCCAACATTTAAAGCGAGCACTATCAGAGCCTCCAGTCTTAACACGTCCAAACATGGGTGAGACTTTATTCCTATATTTGGCCGTGGCCCACGAAGCCATAAGCGCAGTTTTGATCCGAGAAACCGAGCAAGGGCAAAAGCCAGTGTATTTCATCAGCAAAGCATTACAAGGACCAGAACTCCGATACTTGCAAATCGAAAAGACAGCGTTGGCAGTAGTCGTCGCCGCGAGGAAGCTAAGGCATTACTTCCTAGCACATTCCATCGCAGTACGAACCGACCAACCAATAAAGCAATTGCTCGAGAGACCCGATATGTCCGGAAGAATGCTTAAATGGTCCTTAGAGCTATCAGAATTTGACATAACATACGAAAGCAGAAAAGCTTTGAAAGCCCAAGTACTAGCTGACTTCGTCGCCGAAATGACTCCACCAGCTACTTCGAGCAAAAATAAATGGACCATTTACGTCGATGGATCCTCCAATTCCAAAGGAAGCGGAGCAGGAATTATCCTGGAGAACGACGATGGTGTCCTTATCGAAGTGTCCTTGGAGCTATCATTCCAGACGACTAATAACCAAGCAGAATACGAAGCTTTCCTAGCGGGGTTGCGATTAGCCGAGGATATGAACGCAGAAGAAATAATAATCTTCACAGATTCACAATTGGTCGCTTCTCAAGTGAACGGAGAGTATCAGGCTAAAGACGAACGCCTGACAGAATACTTAACCCTCATCCAAGAAAAGCTGACCAAGTTCAAAGAATCAACTGTCCAACATATCCCACGCGAACACAACTTAAGGGCAGACGTCCTCTCAAAACTGGCGAGCACCAAAAAGAAAAAGGGGAGCAACCAATCGCTTATTCAAGAAACGTTGCAAAGGCCGAGCATCGAGAAAGCCCTTGAGGTGAATCTCATATGCCCGATCAACGCCAATAGTTGGATAAATCCTGTGAGGGAATTCCTCGCCTCAGGAATACTCCCCGACGACCCCAAGGAGGCTATCAAAGTCAGAAGAAGAGCATGCTCGTATGTTTTGATAGACGGCACCCTCTTCAGAAGAGGGTTTGCAACCCCATTACTGAAGTGTGTCGAGGAAGATAAAGTGGAACCCATCCTACAGGAAATTCACGAAGGAATCAATGGGCAACATATTGGAGGACAATCACTTGCGCGAAAAGCATTGCGAGCAGGTTATTACTGGCCAACCATGCAAACGGACGCAAAAGAACACGTAAAAAAGTGTGATAAATGCCAAAAACATGGAGATATGCACTTAGCCCCACCTAACGAGCTGAAGTCTCTGTCCTCTCCATGGTCGTTTGCGTGGTGGGGATTAGATCTCCTAGGACCATTCCCACGAGCACCTGGGCAAAACAGGTATCTAATCGTCGGAGTAGATTACTTCACGAAGTGGATAGAGGCTGAACCTCTCGCCCAGATCACATCCCACAACGTCCTACGTTTCTTCGAAAGAAATATCTTCGCTAGATTTGGAATCCCACACACCGTTGTAACGGACAACGGAACTCAGTTCACAGATAGAAAATTCCAAGAGTTTCTTATCAACCTAAAAGTGACACAACACTTCACATCCGTCGAGCACCCTCAAACTAACGGCCAAGTCGAAGCAGCCAATAGAGTAATTTTGCGAGGCCTGAAGCGTAGGCTAGGCGAGGCAAAGGGAAAATGGGTCGAGGAACTATACAGCGTGCTGTGGTCATATAGAACCACCCCACACTCAACCACGGGAGAGACGCCGTTCCGATTGACTTACGGAACCGAAGCACTGATCCCCGTTGAAATAAGGCAACCAACGCGACGAACGGACAACCCACCAGGTGAAGAAACAAATAACGAGCTATTAAGGGAAGAGCTCGATTTAGTCGAAGAACTACGACATGGAGCTGCCTTAAAGGAAGCTGCGCTAAAACAAAAAATTGCTGCTCGCCACGACCGGAAAGTCAGAAAAAGGGAATTCGAAGTAGGCAGTCTAGTCCTGCGACGAAACCAAAAAGACTCCCGCGAAGGCAAACTCGCCGCAAATTGGGACGGCCCCTACAGAGTCCGTGCGAAAACGGACAATGGAGCCTATTTCCTCGAGAACCTATACGGCGAGGAAATTCCTAGAACGTGGAACGCAGATAAGCTAAAACAATATTATAGTTAGCAAAGTCTCCTGTACGCGATGACTAGCTAACGGGTGAAACCAACTCAAAACATTGAGAGGTTTTGACCTTTACAACGGAGGATCGCCTAGGTACGGGCAGTGAATCTAAAAGTCGAAAAAGCCAAGTTTGCATCAAACAAGTCTTGACGAGGAACCACTCTAAACGAGTCCCATCGTCGTAAGTACACGAAAGGCTTGGGCGCCCAGCTCGCGATGGGTTGACCCAGCCGCGAGGATCTAATCTCAACCGATTTTTTCCTCGCCTCTGTTTGGGAGCCTAACCCAAACACTCGAGTTAGTTCCCCAAACTTTCCGAGCACGGCGTTCGTAGATGAATTCCATCTCGTGCATCAGCCATTTAAACATTCAAAAATATTCCAAGTGTCGATGTTACGACATACATCCGATGTTACGAGCATAGTAGAACAACGCATGCGAAGTAAAAGTGAATACGAGCATAAAGAAGGAGCGTAAATAAGCTGAATCGAAAATGCATTAAAAAGAAATTGTACTTAGTTACAAAAAAGGGGCAGCCTCAAGGACCGCCCAAACAAAACAAATAAACTAAGGGCCAAACAAGCGCCCAAGTCCATAAGGTGAGCATAACACCTGCACGATTAAACTTCTTCATTCTTCGGTGTGAGGAGGAGAGGTGATGACCCCGTCGATGACTTCCTTAAACTCATCAAGACCAGCTTCGACGAGCTCCACTTCGGGGTTCAGAACCTTAAGCTGAGCAACAACATTGACAAAACTGCTATGCCCAACCTCGACCATTGAGTCTTCACACTCAGCTATTTTCTTGATCAGGTCGGCTCGGCTCGAATTCCGGTACAACCCTTGAGGATCAACAGCGTCCTCTTCCTCGGAACACAAGGAGGGAGCAGCCTCTGCCCGCTGTTCCAGCTCTTTGTTGCGGGTCTCCAAGTCTGCACATTTGACCTCCAAGTCCTTAAACTTTTTGGTCAAATCCTCTAAGTCCGTTTCCACGCGCACTAGCGTCGTCGCCATCTCAACCTAAAGGGCGTATTTATTCCTGTAATCCTCGAATGCTGCCTCAACCTCCCCCAGCTTGGAATTGACCTCCTCAGCACTCTTCTTATACCTGTCCCTCTCGCCCAAATAGCGACTCTCCCGACCATTCAGGAAATTAGCAACCTCTATCAGCTTGAAAGCAGCAGTAGTCGTCGCAGCCAGCTCCGCCTTGAGAGCCACTGGTCCCATGTCATGGATGATCGCTTTATCGAACAGAGCTCTTCTTGAAAAGGTGGGAGGGATTACAAAACGAGCAGCAGGTTGATCGGGGTCTGGTAAGATATGTGGGCTCGGACGGGCAGAAACCCCAGCCCCATCAACGACCTTCTGCACTTTAGAAGGACGGATATCGACAGCATTCGACACCATAGGACGTTTCTCAGCAACATGAGCAGTGACAGCATTGGAACTCTCTGTGCCTTGACGGGCATTCTTAGCCTTGCTGGCACGACGAAGCTTCTCCTGAGCACTCACCATTTCAGCTGCAAAAGGAAAACGAACAAAAGGGAAGTGTTAGTACAAGCATAGAAATCAAGAAAATAAGTAAAGCGTCTAAATAAGGATGCGAGCATACTAAGGGTCTCCTCGGCCTCAGCACGAGTCGAGCAGGCTAACAACTTCTTCACATTAATAAAACGTTGAACCGTCAAAGGTTCGCCGTCTTTATCCAAACGAGGAATACCCTCCTCGTCAACCACGGGCTTCCCAACAAAACTATTTACAAAATTCTGGAGCTTTGAAAAATCCTCCAGTTCCTCGACCGTAAGATCCTTCTTGGGGGTAGTGAATGCTTTCGCGGGCAGTAAATAATGCTCCACTTCCCAACGAAAATGGAACTTCCCGTAATCTACCATGACAGGTCGCCCATCCTCCCCAAGGATAGTATGCCCGTTGGCGTCTTGATCGGGCCCAGGAACGATCACATCTGCCCAACCTTGAGCATCTTTAGGACCAACAATGAACCAATCATCTTTGTGTTGAGGCCTTTTAGGGTGTTGGCTTCATTTGGTAAAATAAGCCTGATTCCATGATGTGGAGCATGATGTGTGGCACATCAGGTTTCACATCTGGACGCCCTAGCTGGACGCGCTTTTATTAATTTACACGCGATCTTTTGAAAAGATTTGTTTTTCAAATTAAATCGTGCCAGCTTGCGCGCCAAGGAACAAGATAATCTTTCATGGTTCTGTTTTATTTTATTGGCCGACTTTGATCAAAAAGATTTGAAACAAACAATTAAAAGATTATGATCAAATAAATCTCAAAGAGAATTAACAAAGGCCAGCTGTTATTATTGAAGATCCAAGCCCATGAAACTTGTTCTATATAAAGGAAGACTGAAGACACTTTGAAGTACGAAGCCAAGAGTTGAAGATATCGAGTCTTAGGTCTTAGTCTGTTCATTGTTATTTGTGAGCCTTCACTTGAATCATAATTTTGATACAAGTAAGGACTGAGTTTGATAGAGTTGTAATCTCTAGTGTTCTTTCTCCAAAGCTTTGAAGCAAGGAGTTAGAGTGTGCAACACTCAAAGCCTTTAGGTACGAGTGCATAGTTTTCTAGGAGTGTGTCTCCAAATTGAGTTTGTTATTAAATCCTTACTGGGTAAGGTTGAGGGGGAGTGAGCAGAGGTTCTCATATCTAGGAGTTCCTAGGTAGGATTAGCACGGGTAGTGATTAAGTGAGAAGTTGTAAACGGGGGAGTTTAGCTTTGAATTGATACTACCATAGTGGATTCATCCCTGGATTGGTATCCTCCAGAATAGGGCTTGTTATAAGTGCCGAACTGGGTTAACAAACTCACGTGTTCTTTGTTTCCTGCACTTTATATTGTTTACTTGTTCATCAAGTTCAGTTGTTCACGATGTTGACACATTAGGCTACACATCGTACGATTCCTAAAGTGTACACATCGTGCTACACATCTGACACTTGTCACCAGAATTTCAATTGGCATCAGAGCAGGCACCCTGCCTGTTTGAAGGTGAGCTCCAGGGAAGTTACTTTCTGGAAACATGGACAAGGATGGAACAACGATCAACAAACCACCCCTCCTGGATGGAACCAACTACGACTACTGGAAGCCAAGGATGATTGCCTTCCTAAAGTCACTTGACAGCAGAACTTGGAAAGCTGTGCTCAAAGGCTGGGAGCCTCCCAAAATCTTGGATGCTAATGGTGTTGACACTGGTGTACTCAAGCCAGAGGAAGATTGGTCAGCTGCAGAAGACACTGCATCACTTGGAAACTCCAAAGCTTTGAATGCTTTATTCAATGGAGTGGACAAAAATATGTTCAGATTGATCAAGCAGTGTACTGTTGCAAAGAATGCTTGGGAGGTACTCAGAATCACTCATGAAGGCAATGCCAAGGTAAAAAGCTCAAGAATCCAACTTCTCAACACTAAGTTTGAAAACCTCAGAATGAAAGAAGAAGAATCAATTCATGAGTTTCACATGAATTTGCTTGAGGTAGACAATTCCTTTGAGGCTCTAGGTGAAAAATTGTCTGAAGAAAAGCTGGTGAGAAAGATGCTTAGGTCCCTACCTAAGAGATTTAACATGAAAATCACAGCCATTGAAGAAGCTCAAGATATCCCAAGTATGAAACTTGAAGAACTTGTGAGCTCTCTTCAAACTTTTGAGATGAACTTAGGTGAGCAAACTGAGAAGAAAGGAAAAGGCATAGCTTTTGTATCTTGTGCTGGTGAAGAGGAAGAAGCTGATGAATCAGATGATGACCTCTCAAATGACTTAGCCATGTTGGGAAGACAATTCAACAAGCTTCAAAGGAGGGTGGACAGAAGACCAAAGAGGAATGTGAGGAACATCCAGACTGACAACAGTAAAATAGGTAACACTTCAACAAAAACTAAAACTGATGATAAGTCAACTCAGAACAAGGGTGTTCAATGTCATGAATGTGAAGGCTTTGGTCATATAAGATCAGAATGTGGCACATATCTGAAGAAGCAGAAGAAAGGCCTAACTGTATCATGGTCTGATTAAGACTCTGACACTGACTCAGAGAATGTTGCTGCTAATCATGTTAGTGCCATGACTGGGGTGGATAATACTGATGTTGAATCTGATGATGAAGAACTCACCTTTGATGAACTAGCCTCAGTCCATAAAAAGCTATTTATCAAGAGTGAGGAACTGTACAAGGTCAATGAAGAGCAGAAGGAAATCATCAGTCAACTGGAGACAGAGAAGGGTCAACTACAGAGTCAAGTTGCTAGTCTTGAAAGTGAAGTCAAGTTACTGTCAACCAACTTGAAAAATATGACCAAGTCTGTAAAGATGCTCAATCCTGGAACCAACATGCTTGATGAAATTTTGAAAGTAGGAAAGCATGCTGGTGACTCATCTGGTGTAGGATTTAAGAACAAACATCACAGCAAGAAGACAAATACTAAGTTTGTTCCTGCTCAGAAGAAACCTGACCCTGGCAGAATGTGGACACATCACACTCCACATCAGAGACCTGCTGGCAAAGAGAAGCTTAATGCTTGGAGATGCCACTACTGTGGGAAGAATGGTCACATCAAGCCCTTCTGTTACAAACTCTATGGGTATCCCAAGAACAGGCCTCAGGTGCAAGCCAAAACAGCAAGGGTCACTCCTAAGAAGATGTGGAAGCCTAAAGTTTCTGAAACTGCACATATTGCTCACACTTCTCTTAGAGCATCTTCTAGTAATGATTGGTATTTTGATAGTGGTTGTTCTAGGCATATGACTGGTGTTGAGAAATTTCTCACCAATATCAAGCCTCATACAACAAGCTTTGTAACCTTTGGAGATGGAGCAAAAGGTGAAATCAAGGGCAGTGGTAAACTCTGCAGCAAAAGCTTACCTGACCTAGATGATGTGCTACTTGTCAAAGGTTTGAAGGCTAATCTTATCAGCATAAGCCAACTATGTGATCAAGGTCTTAAGGTCAACTTCACAAAGAATGAGTGTCTTATCACTTCTAACAAAGGAGAATTGTTGATGAGAGGATCTAGGTCAAGGGACAACTGCTATCTATGGATTCCTGATGAAACAGCTCACTCCACTACATGTTTGATAAGTCAGGAAGAAGAAGTAAAGCTTTGGCACCAAAGACTTGGCCATTTGAATCTGAAGGGAATGAAGAAGATTGTGTCCAAGGAAGCTATTAGAGGTCTACCAAAGCTTAAGATTGTTGAAGGCAATATATGTGGTGAATGTCAAGTTGGAAAGCAGGTTCATATGACACACCCAATGTTACAACATCAGGTGACATCCAGAGTTCTTGAACTGCTACATATGGACTTGATGGGACCAATGCAGGTAGAGAGTATTGGTGGTAAAAGATACGCCTTTAAAGCAGCAATCATGTCTGTCCTAGACATAGCATTGTTTGAGCTGGATGTGCCCACATCAGGAGTCACATCAGACTGCTTGAGACTAAAAGAAATAGCAGACTCTCTTCTGCAAGACAAATCATCCTTGCCCAGAACATCAGGTCTCTGGATCAATATGATTCCACACAGTAGGGAAGGAAATGCAATGGGTAGTTTGACAGCTAGGGTTTTGGCATGTTTGATAGTCTGATCAAAAATATAGGTACCAAAATCAAAATTAGATTTGCTACCAATAGTATATATGAACCTAGCCAAACCTGTAGCCACATCACAGTTGTGTGTGGTAGGCACCCAGTTAGCAGCAGCAATCCTGTTCAGGATGTTGTAGATTGGTGTGAGCTTGCTTGCTTGCAGTTTCCCTTTCTTAGGCCAAGTCTTGACCTTTCCAGCTGTGATGGCCTTGATTATGTAGTTGTCATTTGCCTCCATCTCAGCAAAGGGCTCTTCACTTCTGCCCAGATACTTATTGATAACAGTGGGAGAGAAGTGAATTTCTTTACCTCTCACAAAAACAGTTTGGTATTCCTTGTCCAAAGGATTGTCACAACCAGCAGGGATGTTTACCAAAAACTCTTTGACTACCTTCTCATAGCAGTCACCCAGTCCAGTAACAGTCTTCATCAAGCCAGCACGCTTGATCAACCTCATAACTTCCTTGCACTGCAAGGCTTCAGCACTGAGCTCCCTCTCCAGAGCTAACCTTCTGTGAGCAATTTATTTCCACTTTCCAGCATGTGCAGGGTTGTGGAAGGAAACCAGATCAACTGGGATGTCAGGAATTCCCTGAGGGATTTTCTTCTTTCCATAGCTCTTTTTCACAGCAGACTCAATGTGGACTACATCAAGCTCCACATTCTGCTCCTCAGCAGATTCTTCCTCAGACTCACTGATGTGAGCTACATCCTGCTCCACATCGTACTCTGAGTCACTTGTAGGTGGCTCTTTTCTTTTCTGAGTCTTCTTCTTTGCAGGTGGAACCACAGCTTTACTAAATCCCTTCTTGGGACCATACATGACTTGCCTCTTAACAGGCTTCTTCTTCTCCTTGGTAGCAGCAGGAGAACTTTCAACTATAGCAGGACCCTTTCCACTTCTGGTCCTTCTAGCAATACTGTCCTCAGCAAGCTTCTTCAAGGGGATGTCAGAGTTGTAGCCTTCTACATCCACAACAACTGTATCTCCATCAGCATCCTTGTCACAAGGATTGGAGTTTTCATGATCTGAACCTTCAACAGTTTCTTCACCCTTGTCAGACTGGGTATTATCTTCAGATTCCTCAACCTCAGCAGGTTGATCTTCTTCAACAAATTCCTGTTCAGGAGAATCAGGAATGACAGCAGGTTCTTCAACAGCAGCAGTCTCTTCTTCAGCAGGAGACTCTTCTTCACCTTGTGGCAATGATGTGCCAACATCTGCCGCAACATTAGGTTCTTGCAGGGCCTGGAGCACAGAATCAATGATCTTCTGAGTCAAGGGATGTCTTTGACTCTCAGGGATCTTCACAGCAGCCTTCTCAGGGTTAGGGTTTGAAGAACCTACACCCACAGATGCTTCAGCATTTGCATCACCAGATTTTGCAGGAAGAGGTTCAACATGCAGACTTTCCATGGTGTGAACCCTCTTTGGTGAGCCAATCTTTGGCTTCTTGCTTTTCTTCTTCTTCTTCTTGGATTTTTCTGTGGAAGGAGAAGGAACAACATCTTCCTCTGCAGCAATGGGGGTTGATTTCCTTCTTGATCGTTTTGACTTCTTCTTCTTTGATCCAGATGGCTTGATCATAGAAACAGGAGTGGCATTAACGATCATGTCACTTTGAACTTCTTCAGGATGCGGGGAATTAGGTTTTGGTGATGATGGAGGAGTTGTGAATTTGGTTGAAGGAGATGTTTTGGTTGCAGTAGACATGATGATGATGATGGTGATTTGGTATGAAGATTTTCAAAGAAAATAGCAGAGAGATGAACAAACCTATTTGCATCTAAAGCCTTAGTGAAAATATCTGCCAGTTGATTCTCTGTGGCAACATGCTCTAGAGTCACAATATTGTCTTCAACAAGATCTCTAATAAAATGGTGACGTATATCAATGTGCTTTGTCCTACTATGTTGGATAGGATTTTTGGAAATATTTATAGCACTTAGATTGTCACAGTATAATGTGAGCACATCTTGCTGCACATTGTACTCACCCAACATCTGCTTCATCCAAAGTAGCTGAGAGCAACTACTTCCTGCTGCAATATACTCAGCCTCAGCAGTAGAAAGAGAAACACAATTTTGTTTCTTGCTGAACCATGATATAAGGTTGCTTCCCAAAAAGAAACATCCACCAGAAGTGCTCTTCCTATCATCTGCACTTCCTGCCCAGTCAGCATCACAATAACCTAACAATCTTGTGTCTTCACAATGAGAGTAGAGAATTCCATAATCACAGGTACCACTGACATACTTGAGAATCCTTTTGACTTGATTTAGATGACTCATCTTAGGCTCAGCTTGGTACCTTGCACACACACCAACAGCAAAGCTAATATCAGGTCTACTTGCAGTGAGATAAAGTAGACTGCCAATCATGCTTCTGTATAGACTTTGATCAACACTGACACCATGCTCATCTTTAGAAAGTTTGAGATGGGTTGCTGCAGGAGTTCTTTTGTGATTTGCATTCTCCATTCCAAATTTCTTCACAATGCTCTTGGCATACTTACATTGAGAGATGAAAATTGTATCTTCCATCTGTTTGACTTGCAGACCAAGAAAGTAGGTAAGTTCACCTACAAGGCTCATCTCAAATTCAGACTGCATCTGATTCACAAACATCTTGACCATTGGATCAGACATTCCTCCAAACACAATGTCATCTACATAGATTTGTGCAATCATGAACTTCCCTTTTTCTTCTCTGACAAACAAGGTTTTGTCTGTTTCTCCTTTTCTATAACCTTGCTGCACAAGAAATTTGGTTAGCCTCTCATACCATGCCCTAGGAGCTTGCTTTAATCCATATAATGCCTTCTTCAATTTGTAGACATGATCTGGATAATTTGGATCAACAAATCCCTTGGGCTGCTCCACATAAACTTCCTCATTCAAGTAGCCATTGAGGAAAGCACTCTTCACATCCATCTGGAATAGCTTGAATTTCAAGATACATGCTACTCCCAAAAGTAACCTTATGGACTCGAGACGTGCCACAGGAGCAAATGTTTCATCAAAGTCTACTCCTTCAATCTGAGAGTAACCTTGAGCCACAAGCCTAGCCTTGTTTCTAGTCACAACACCACTTTCATCAGATTTATTCCTATAAACCCATTTAGTACCAATGATGTTGACTCCTTCAGGTCTAGGAACTAAATCCCATACTTCATTCCTCTTGAACTGGTTCAGCTCCTCTTGCATAGCTTCAATCCAAAACTCTTCTGTCAAGGCTTCTTTCACATTCTTTGGTTCTACCTTTGACACAAAACAAGCATTGGATACAACCTCTCTTGACCTTGTCATAACCCCTGACTCAGGATTCCCTATTATGAGTTCTTTTGGATGATTCTTTTGAACTCTAACAGAGGGACCCTTGTTCACTAGAGTCACATCTTCTTGCTGATCAGTCTTCTCAGGAATCTCTATAACTTCAGAGTCTTCAGGCAGGGGGTGAGATGTGTCCACATCAGGATCAACATCAGGTACATTGTCTGAACAGTCATCTATGACAACATTGATGGATTCCATCATAGTTCTTGTTCTGTTGTTGAAGACTCTATAGGCTCTGCTGGTTATGGAATAGCCTAGAAAGATTCCTTCATCACTCTTGGGATCCATCTTCCTCCTTTGCTCTCTGTCAGCTAAGATATAGCACTTGCTACCAAAGACATGGAAGTGTTTGACAGTTGGTTTTCTTCCTTTCCATATCTCATACAGTGTGGTTGAGGTACCTTTTCTCAGAGTCACCCTGTTGTGTACATAGCATGCAGTACTCATGGCCTCTGCCCAAAAGTAGTAAGGTAGCTTCTTGGCATGTAGCATAACTCTTGCAGCCTCTTGCAAGGTTCTGTTCTTCCTCTCAACTACACCATTTTGTTGGGGTGTGATTGGTGAGGAGAACTCATGCCCAATTCCTTCATCAGCACAAAACTCAGAGAATCTTGAATTTTCAAACTCTTTCCCATGATCACTTCTGATTCTAACAATGCCACTATCCTTCTCTCTTTGTAGTCTAAGGCATAGTTCTTTGAATGCATCAAAAGTGTCAGACTTCTCTCTGATGAAGCTAACCCAAGTGATTAAGTGAGAAGTTGTAAACGGGGGAGTTTAGCTTTGAATTGATACTACCATGGTGGATTCATCCCTGGATTGGTATCCTCCAGAATAGGGCTTGTTATAAGTGCCGAACTGGGTTAACAAACTCACGTGTTCTTTTGTTTCCTGCACTTTATATTGTTTACTTGTTCATCAAGTTCAGTTGTTCACGATGTTGACACATTAGGCTACACATCGTACGATTCCTAAAGTGTACACATCGTGCTACACATCTGACACTTGCCACCAGAATTTCACTTTGAATGGTCGTAAGGATTCCTCAAACATGTTGAAGAGGCGGTGATTTTGCCTGAATGATACCCAACCAAACCTGTTCGGATCTCCCTTGGGCTTCGACCGTTGTAACCCGAACACGTAAAAGAACAGGGGAATAGTAGGGACGATCTCCAAATACGTACACACCACCTCGAAGGCTCTCATGAAAGCCAAAGAGTTAGGGTGCAACTGGGAAGGGGCGATCCTCAAATGATGGAATATCGCTACCTCGAAGTCAGTAAAGGGTAACCTAAACCCAAAATGTTGGAAGGCAATCTAGTACATACTAAAGTGCGCAAATCCAAAGTTATGGAAAATACGACGCTTCTTCCCAGGGATAAAAATTTGCCAGTGGTCGAGAGAAGGATCTTGGATATCATTGTAGAGGCCGGGAACTTCCGCCCCCACTAGATAACCTGAAAAACGCGAGCGCGTCAAACAAGGTTCATCGGCGACCCAATCTTCAGGGTCCGTCGTCGCCGTTATAAGGACTCGCTCCGTTATAGGTACTGACGACTCTCGCGCATCTACATCGCCTTGATTCTCCTCAGGCAAAGGCTCCATATCTTCATTTATATGAGCATGCGACGAAGAAGGTTCTTCCGCCATTTAAACCTGAAAGACGAGGAAGAGAAAAAGTGAATTCGACATCTTTGAAATATCAAATCCACCCTTCCACCGCCGTTCAAGTGAAAGGGCGTGGATATGCGCTAAAGGTGATCCTTAACGTTGCTCGTACAACGAAGGTAAGAGTCAAGTGGTCACTAGTTCGTAAAAAATGAAGTTTACACCAATTTTTAAGGCAAAATAACTAAGCTAAAATCATGACGAGCATTCGTTCCTACGCATGAACGCTCGAGATAAAAGCTAAGATCGCTCGCTACGAAATTAAAGCGACAGAGCCACAGAAATAGCAAAAAACGCGTGACAAAGGTGCTAAACACCTGTAGCCACCGCGCCGGAGTAAACCAGCTACAAAATCCTAGTTTTATACCACTAAAACTACCATTTTAGGGGGGATAAAGGGTGTTAACCACCACTCACAAACCCCAAACCACCGTATTTCAAAATATTCAAACTACATACAAACCCAAAAAACTTAAATAACATACAGTACACCAAATGTTGTAAAAACGAGAAAAGGAAATGGGAACTTACTTGATTAAGTGATTTGAAGGTTTGAAACAGAAGATGATTACGGAGGAAACTTGAATCCCCAAAGAAGAACTTGCAAAGGAAGTTGAAAGGGGAGAGAATTTGAAAACAAGCGTTTGGAGTAGGGATAAATGAAGTAAAACTTCAAAAATCCCTCCTTTTTCCATATATATAGGAAAGCTGCGTACAGACGCACCTGTACGAAACGAAGCAACGCCACAGAAATCTGAAACGTCGCTTTGATCCAAAGGCTGTGATCTTAAACGATCCAACGCTTCAGATTGAGCAATCACAAAAATGAAAAGGCGCGATAATCCAACGGTCCAGAATCGACCTCGTGAACAGAGACTACGATGCTAGGCACTCAAACGCTTCAAATAGCCTTTACACGTGGCAGCAAGAGACGAAGCGGTTTGTCCCTTCAGGTCACGTCCACTGAACGCGAAAATCTCGCAGAGTCCAAGAAAATCTCCACGAAAATCTCGTCGCGATTAATGGCACGATCGTTGAAAGAATCTCAACGGATAAAAGCGAATCGAAATCCTCGCAATTAACAGCGGGATCTCCACTAAACGCCAATAAACGCCAATAAATCCACAAATCCTCGAGCCCACGGAGACGAAAATAATTAAACGACCAGCACGAGGGAATCCAAAAAGAAACTCAATGTCCTCGCAAAACATGGTAGCACAAGCTCCCCGATACGAGCAAACGAGCCTGTTGTCGCTTCTGCACGGCGTTACACACCAATGGTAAACGACAATCACAAATTTCGCTGCTCGTATATACAAACAAAGGTTATCGCCAAAGTTAAAGTCATCACGCTCGTCAACGAGCATAACGACTTGGGGGGGATTCTGTTCTGGACTGCTCTTCATAGGCTAAGTCCCTTAAAGCTAAAGGCTCTACCCTCCTGAAGGGCACCCTGCCCGTCGGCCAGATGCTCACCATCTGTAACGGCCGACCACCGGAATGATGGCATTTACTGCTCATCATGGCCAAACGGTCAGAATTCCGGCAGCCACTTAATGGGCATTAATTGCCCATTAAGGGCCTTGGCCCAGCGCTGGGGTATAAATAAGCTCCTCAGTCTGAGGAGCCAGGTACGTTTTCACATTTGCCTAAGATACCATATTTCTATACTATCACTGACTTGAGCGTCGGAGTATAAACAGGTACACACCCCCCCCTCCGCTTCAACAGGGGGCTTGCTGAATCAACTCTACTGCTCCGTCACATTTCTGATACTGATAAGATCAAAAACAAACCACTACATAGTCGCTTCCCCACCCCTAGAGTTGTCAAAACAGGCTGTCCGGCCCAAAATGGGCCGGCCTGGATGGGCTTCGGGCTCCATCAGGGCAGGCTAAAAAATCCCGAATCAAATATGGGCTACAAAAATAAAGCTCGCGCCTGGCCCGAAACGGGCGGTCGGGACGGTCCATATTATTTTAATTTTAAATTTTTTTTAGCTATTAGTGCTCAATTAAAATAGATGTTACTAATGTTATTTTTCTTTGATTCCACAAACTCAATGTATTTAAGTTATAAAAAATAAACATAGAAAATAAAAAAAAAAAAAATATAGTTATTCATATTTAAGTTCACATATAAATTAAACACAAGAGAACTTCGAAATACTAATTCACATACAAAAACAAATCAAAAACATATTAGATTGCTTAAAGAAAAAAAAATATTAAATTGAGTTGACAAAAAAAAAAAACTAACACTGTAACATAATAACTAATATTTATTTTTTTATAATTTATGCGGACTTCAGACTAGCCTATATTTTAAGCGGGTTTAAATGAGCCAGACTAAAAAGCCCAGAAAAAATTCAGACTTAAATTTTTAGACCCAAGCTCGAAAAAAATCCAAACTTTTCGAGTTGGGCATTCAGACTAACCCATTTTGACAGTTCTATCTACCCCTCATCTAGTAACAAAATGCATAACTTGCAACAAAATATTTCCATAACTGCCTTGGTATGTGAGCCCTCCACTAACTCTCCGGTCCACTCATCAACAATATAAATGTAATATGTCATATTCAATTCTTAGCAACGACCAGGTCTGCGGCAATCGGGCCCTCCCACTCAGATTCTTCTTCCATAAGGGCCTCTTGTTCGCACGACCTCGGTGGATCCCGTGGCAGCAAAGGCTTCATGTAGGGATGTGATATATGGAAATACCACCTTTGTCCATGTATTGACATACTGCTCGGAAACATGTGGCCGACTAGTGAGCGAAAGTTCAGACTAGACGGATGGCGAGGAATGATCAACACATGACCGAACTGGCGAAGGACCCCCTCAGACATGTACGTTACTGTCATTTGTCCAATTCTAATCTAGTCAAAGTAGTAGGAAATCTCCTCGAACGGCCGTGTAACCCGGTGGTCATCATATGGGGCCTAGGTGATATCGAATGTCAGCTTCTGATCAGCCTTTTTTTTTTAAAAGAAATTTATTGCCATTAGGTTGTGCATCATAGTATCTTGGATTCTCAGTCTGTCCGCGCAAACCACAAAAGTGGTAAATGATCCATGCCTACAAGTAACAATTATTAACAATTAACTAAGTAACAATTACATAACATTTAACTAAGCATGTAACAATTAACTAAGTAAGTAAGAGTTACATAAAAAAAATTTATAACACTTGAAGCATTGTCATATATCATCTAACGACCTTTGTCGACGGTGCAGTGGTAGCAGAGAGACCTTTGTACAAGTGTGTCAATGCAACAACATCCCACGCATAACCAATCACCACGAAGTATTTGAGGTAGGTGAGGTGAACATTGTTTTTGCTCGTTCCGGTGAAAATAGTTCAGTTGATCAATATGATGAAATACACCTTGATGGCAAAGTCTTGGAACTGGTCAGCCTACTCAGTGTAATCAACCACACGCTGCACATGACTATTAAAAAGGCCCCTCAGATAGGTAAGTTTGGCGTGGACCCCTTCGGTCTCTTTGACCTACCTCTCAGCATCCTGTCGTTTCACTCCAAGAAGGGTCACCATCACCAAAACACCCTCATCTCTGGACATGATCCCCAGGTGGTCCAGTAGACGCCAATCGATGGAGAGATACAACATATATGCCACATCATCTAGTGTCACTATAATCTCCCCCAACGGCGGGTGAAAACTTGAGGTATCTTCGTGCCACTTTCTAACAAAGGCATTGATTAGGGTTGGATCTAGAAATTTGTAACCGGTGGTGGAGAGGTCCGCTAGCACATTTTGGAGGAGACAATTCCATTTCTATTGTATGCAAGCAAAAGAAATTTTCTTATATTAAGAAAAAGAAAGCTTTTGTATGCAAGCAAAAATCCAGGATCGGACTTGCAATTTATCATAGAAAGCAGACGGAGCCGCGATTAAAAAAAAAAACCAGGAGCTTCAGTTTGTTGGAGTTTGGGGCTAAAATCACGTTCTGCAGATTCAATCCGCGTTTCACATTCAGAACTCGCGTTTGATGCTTTCTACCCGCTGAACCACATAAATGACAATGCGAATCGCAATTCTAAGGAACGCTAGAAGGAAATTGGATAGCTTTTTAGGGTTGAATAGGTTGATTCATTCCGTTCCTCAATCTCCTCCTTTAGCTGGGAGCATTGACCATGGGATTCAGTCAATGCAACCCGTTTTGCCTGAATTTAGTTCTCCAAGTTTCTCTTTTGCTGGCTCTATGGAGCTCATGGCTGTCCCAAAACGGAAGGTAAAGTATCTTCATAACCTATGAAGCACGGACAAAGACACCGGACACGACACGGACATTGACACGTTGACACCAATAATAAATTGAAAAAATGACATAATTCAATGTAATTATAAATGTCGGTGTCGGACACACCTAATCGGAGAACTTCTTTGCCATTTTGGATTTCCTGTTTTTTGCATTTTGTAACTTTTGTGATTGTTTTGTTTTTCATGTAGACTTCTCCTCATAAAAGAGGAATAAGAAATGGACCAAAAGCTCTCAAACCTGTTCCTGTGCAAGTAAGCTTTTGTTTACTGTTAATTAATGGTTGCAGTTTTTTGCTATGTTCTGCAAATATTGCTTCATTGCTTATCATTATTACCACCCACTTATTTTCACCAATCTCTTCCATCATTAGTCAAACCCACAAAAAAATAACAGTTGAGAAAAGAAAAAAAGTTTAGGTATCCCACTTTTTTTGACCATTAAAAAAATATTTAAATTTAATGAAACCGAAGAAGAAAACGAAGAAGAGTGGTTGTGGGAAGACGAAGAAGAAAACGGAATTGATCGTTCTCTACTTCATTTTTATCACTATGAAATATCCAATCTTATTGATGTTAAGATCTGGGATCAAAAAAGCCAAATCCGCAAGTGGACGGTAGGATTGGTTTGAAAAGTGAAAGTAGTAGCCATGAACAATGTGCAAAAAACAAGCTTGACAGTGATGAAGAGAAGAGAAATTTTATTAATCACAAATATAAAGTTACAATTGAGAGTGATTCACACTTGTATACACTATATGATACTAAGCACTAATCAATACATTGTAACTGAATTCCAACTACCTCTAACAGCTCCTAACTGTTCTCTAACTGACTTTGCTTGCATGACAAGTTATCTTCCTCTTTTGAAGCAGGGCCAATTTTCACAATTGGAACCCTCAAATTAGACGATCCTTAGGCCGGATACCGAGTTTAAAAAAAAATAATTATAATAAAAATATATGTAGAGGATGAGCCTCATAGGAGGCCAAATGCGTTACCTACACTGCATATGCCCAAACAATTGTTTTCTTGATTATTTATTTACTCTCATCCTCAAATCTCACTAGCTGGGAGACTTGTACACTATGATGCTGCTTCATAACGAAATGATCTATAAAGTCGCAAATATGCTCATACGAACCAATTTTGTTTTTTTTTTTAACTATATGGAGCTATTTGTCATAAACTGTTTCTAGTTTGTATTGGTATTTAAGGGCCCGTTTGATGCGCAGGATAAGAAACAGGATAGGATAACTGTATCATATTCTGTCTTAATCCAGTGTTTGATGAATTCACAGGATATGATAAGTTAATCCTGTAACTTATCTTATCATGTCTCTTTAGTTAAAATTCTTATCCTGAGTTTTAGGTGGGTTACGGGTAGGATAGGATAAGAAAATAATTTACCCATTTATTTGATAAAATATATTTTAAAATAAAAAATGAAAATTAATTAAATATTAATAATAAAATAATTTGACAGTAAATAAAAAATAAAATAAATAATTTTTTAATATATACATGATTTTCTCATAAGGGTAATGTTGTAATTTACATAATTTTAAAAATCAAAATATACTATAATTAAAATATTTTAAAGTAAAATAATTATTAAAAATTGAAAAGTAGAGATATTAATTTAAATTTTATAACAAATTAAATATAATTATGTTGCAATAATATATTTATTTAACTTATCTAACATATATAATTAAGTTATTTATTTGATCATGCTAATATAAAAATTTAATATTTGCTCATTATTTTATTTAAATTTATATGAAAATATTTGATTGCTTATTTAAATTTTTTATTTATAAAATTCAAAGTATTACAAAATAATTTTGTTAAAATAATTATTTTACAATGTTAATTTTGTGATTAAAATATGATATATATATATATATATATATATATATATATATATATATATATATATATATATATATATATATATATATATAATCATATTATTATGAGCGAAATATATATTAAAAATATTATACGATAGTTATCATGTTTGTTATGCTGTTTGCACCAAACACATGACAGGATAACTGAAGATAACTAATATCATGTTTATATCATATCCTATCCTTATCTTGTCTTATATCCTATCCTGCCACTATCATATCATGCGCATCAAACGGGCCCTAAACTTTTAAGAGAAGCTATAAAGTTTCTGACAATATCATTCTATTTCATCTCTGTATTGATACATATATTGACGGGGACACTATTTCTCTAAATATTAGTTGAGTAGTAATTAGACATAAGAAGTGATTTTAAAGCAGATTACATACCTATGTGTTAACATTTTACTATATTTAGTTTTTCACTTGTTGTAGCCCATATGACAGTCATATTTGTATTGATGCATAGGTTAAAGTGGGGCAACATTTCTTTAACAAGTAGTTGGATAATTAGACATAAGAAGTGGTCTTAAAGAAGATTAGGTACCATTGTTTTGACACAAACAGATTACATGCCTATGTGTTTTTTCACACAAACAGATTACATACCTGTGAGTTAATATTTAACTATGAATAGTTTTTCACTTGTTGTAGCCTGTAGAACAGTTGGTAACTATAATTACATTTTTCTAAACTATTATAGGATGTAGAATTTTGAAAGTTTTTTGTTTGATCAAAATAGCTTGAAAATTGAGTTTAAATAGATGCCATAAGAGAACAACGCATATCAATTAATTTTTCTACATGAGTTTGACAGGCTATCAAAAGAGAAATGTTATCGATTTGACTACCTTTTTGGGAAGTTGCACGAACAAATTCAAAAACATGTTTATTTTATACACGACATACATTGATTAGTTTATTAAGTATTGTATGAGACTGTGAGTCTATTATTGCTATAAGATTGACAAATTAAATTCATGTATTTTTCTGGTTCCGAACTTCATATGTGATTAATAACACTTCACTTCTTCCGCAGGGGTTGTGGTCGCGTCAGGCTTCCACATTTCTACTGTTGCAGTGGGAAACCAAACCCGGAAAATAATGGTGGACAGAATAGCACAAGCTGATTAATCTGTTTGTGATGAAGCGCTGGATGTTAGTTTGCCTGCAGGTAGAGCCACCCATAATTTAAATCTTGCTTTTGATTGTTAGCCGATGGGATAGGTTGTTTGGTAGTAATGTTCTACTTCCTTCTTCCTTAAGCTATCCGATTGTTGGTTTGTAAGTTTTTAGCATTAAAAGATGAATGTTTCAGAAATTTTTGCGATGGTATTTTGCTTCCATTGAATAGTAGCAGCTTTTAATGTGTTACCAACCGTATAAAAGCTCACAAATTTGTTCTTTTGAAGATGCAGAGGTCATTAGTTTTTCCAGTTTACTAGCTTCTGACCGCTAAACTTAGTGCCGAAGCTTGTTAATTTTAGGCCATATAGGGTTGTGATGTGAATTCACTTCACCAAGCAGTGTTTGCTGTACCTCTACTTCTTATAATTATTGTTTAGTTACATTAAACTAGTATTTTTGGAATGAGAATACTATTTGGTACAATAGGTTTTAAATAAGGAGTTTGCTAATTTTCATGTGTATTTGACAAGTTTTTTGTTATAGCATGCTAAGACTACGGTGTGTTTGATTCACAAAATAGGGAGGTACTAAACTATGGATAAAAAGTTGCTCCGTGATTCGGTAAGGAACAAAAATATTTTGTTCAGTTTTATAACTAATTTCTAAATTAAACATGGTACAACAAAATTTGTCCAGTGTAGTATCCTGTTTTTTAGCAGATCAAACGCATTGGTTCAACTAAATCTTTACTAAATATCTTTTAAATTCATCACTGCCCATTAAATCAATTCTCACACACATCACAAAATGTCATGAGCACATGACTTTTGCCCGAAATTTCCTCTTGACGATGCATTTTGCCCGCAAATGAATTTCACTATAAATTGTATGCATAAAATAAATTCATCAACAATGATCTTTTTCTGACTAATTAATTAATTATTTTCATTCCTCAACTTAGAAAAATATAACGAGTTCGGATTCTCTTTTAAGTCTATACCCGATTTCACTAGAACAAGGATAAAATCATTTTTTTTATTGTGGGGTGTGCCGGGCCAATGCAATAGGGAAATGCAAATGCGGCACTTGAAAGACCCAATAACAAGCTATTATGGTAGACTCTCCTCGTCAAGAAATAGATTTAATATCTATGGTTTGGATTTCAAATAAGAGAAAGAGATAACAATCATATATATTGTGGTTGGTGTTGACGTCAGGGATATATAGATGTATTTTTTTAGTTACTATATTGATTTAGGTTATAGTAAGTATATGGTACTTAGTTGAAAGATTCATCTAATAGTAATTATTCTTTTCAACAAATTTATTTACCTTATTTGTATTATTCTAGCTCCGATCTATTCTAAAATTTCTTCTATCATCATGTAGAATGATAAATTTTAGAAATTACAAGATAACTTTAATTAATAGGTAAATTTTGAAATGTTTTTTGACAATATAAATGGAAGTGAATAATAAGTGTAAAATATATATCTTATCTTATATATTAACAAAGCAAAACCCTTTATAGAATGCTGTAGATGTACAAAGCTAAACTTTAAATATCATTATTTTGTAAAGAATAACAACATATTTAATCTCCGTAAAAAAAAAAAAAAAAAACAAAGTGCATCTATAAGTCTTTTAAGTTTTATATTTATATCATATAGGTTTTTTAAGTTTTTTAAATTACAAATTAGTCTTTTTAAAAATTACAAACTTAAAGACTTGTTTGATAAAAACGTAAAACTTAAAGATCTATTTGTTACTTAAAAAAATTAAAGGACTTATTTAATACAAACATAAAACTTAAAAGACTTATTTATAATTAAAAAATAAAAAACATATTTAAACCAAGTTAAATCTTACTAAAAATAATATAGTAGCAAATAGGGGGGGGGGGGTGCAAAGAGTCATTCCCTACTAATTTGTAGTTAAAAAAAGGCTTAATGAATTTTTAGATGCTTGCGAATTTTTGATTTTAGTCTTGTTTTGTTGCAAATAAGTCCCTGAATATATAAAAAAAAATTGGTTTTAATCCTTAAAGTCAAAATTCGCAGGAAAATCTACAGTTTTCGTGGTGATTTTCCTTCAAATTTTTCTGCGGATTTTAATTTTAGTGACTAAAACCAAAACATTTTATACATCCAGAGACTTATTTGCAACAAAACAAGAAACATAAACTAAAACAAAAAATTCACGAGTATATAGAGACCAAATGATCAATTAAGCGTTTTAAAAAATAACCCCTATCAAACTTGTCTTAATAGGAGGAATTCTTAGATATACACAAACTCAAAAAAAAATGTATTTGGGCACACATACAAACATAAGAAAAAATAAAAGTTAAATAAAATAGTCACATCAATAGCTATTAATTATTTCTTTTAACTTTAAATTTTTTGAAACTATGTGTGTACCTAAATGTATATGTGTTGGAATCGTAGGAAGTTAGAATTTTGCTCTTAAGAGTCCATTGTTCATGCTCATCGAAAATAAAGCATGACTCGATTTCCCCTTCCCGCCAAACTCCTTAAAACAAAAGCTCATTTGGCGCCCTAAATACTTCCATTTTCCTCACTCCACTCCGAATCAAACCCTCCATTCTTCAATTTTATTCAACCGGAACGGAACCCGAACCCGTTTCGAAAAAACAAATCATCATGAAGGTCCGGTCAGTGAAAATGAGGGAGGCTCACACTCAAAAGGGCGGCCGTCCTTCATTCTGCTCGGTCTTATGGGACAAGCAAGCCCAACATCTGGTAACTGCCTCTTCTTCGGATGTTTCCCTATCGATTCATAACCCTCTTCTTCCCTCCGCTTCCCCTAAAATCTTCCGTCACCATCGTGACGGTGTTACTGCTTTGGCTCTTAGCCCTAATTCCACCTGTCTTGCTTCTGGATCTGTCGATCACTCCGTTAAACTCTACAAATTTCCAGGTATTTTATTCGTATTGTATACATGTGCGTGTTCTTGTCTTAATTGAAATCTGAAACAAAATTGCTGTTTTTCTTCTTTACTTTTGTAATTAACTTTATGAAATTTGATTTCTTATGATTATTTATTGGTGTTTATTGAATATTTTGATAATTATTTATTGGTGTTTTGGACCAGGAACATCTCAATTTTGCTAATCTAAAATAAATGCTCTTTTCATAATTTTTTAAAATTTTTTTGAAGTAACATATATATCAATTTTACTTTCTTATTGTTGTTTTTACTTATTAATTTTACTAAATTAATAAATTTTGGTAATCTGATTTGTTTGGTTTCTATTTATTTACAGTTCTCTCAGTTTTTTTGTGACAATTAGCTGAATTGATTGGATTTAGTACAAAATTTCCCATGGTCTTCTTTTCACTGAAGTGTTTTAGATCAGTACGGTGCCAATTACGATATACCTCAAGTGAATGCTCAATCTTTTATCAATGTTTCAAAGTTTACGAGACACATGTTTCAATGTTCATGTAGAATTTTTTGGATTTAAATTTCAAACGTAATTCAGTATTGGACAAAGCCTTTGTTGTGTGTGGATGAGTTGTTTATGTTTATTTTTCAAGATGGTTTAATCTTAGGATTGCTTGTTGGCACTTGGCAGGTGGAGAGTTCGAGGCAAATATAACGAGGTTCACACTTCCTATACGTTCCCTAGCATTTAACAAGAAAGGAAGCATGTTAGCAGCTGCAGGTGATGACGAGGGCATCAAGCTCATAAACACAGTTGATGGCTCCATTGCGAGGGTTCTGAAAGGGCACAAAGGGCCCGTCACCGGCTTAGATTTTGACCCTAATGGTGAATACTTAGCATCTCTAGACTCAAATGGAACCGTTATCATATGGGAACTGCACTCAGGTAAAAACCTACACAACCTCAAAGGCATTGCTCCTGATACTGGGTTAGATGTTTCAACCATGAACGTTCTTTGCTGGAGTCCTGATGGTGAGACATTAGCCATTCCTGGATTGAGAAACGATGTTGTGATGTATGATAGGGACACGGCTGAGAAATTGTTCTCTCTGAGAGGGGATCATAACCAGCCTATATGTTTTTTGAGTTGGTCACCCAATGGCAAGTACATGGCTACTTCTGGTTTAGATAAACAGATTCTGATATGGGATGTTGATAGGAAGCAGGATATTGACAGACAGAAGTTTGATGAAATAGTGTGTTGCATGGCATGGAAGCCAATTGGGAATGCCTTGTCTGTTATTGATGTTATGGGAAAATATGGCATATGGGACAATGTTATTCCTTCGTCTATGAAGTCCCCAACTGAGGATATACCTATGCAGGGCAAGAACAGTAAAGGGCTTCTTTTCTATGACGAGGAAGATCAGAACAATAGTTTTAGTGAGAGCTTGAGTGATCTTGGTGAAAATAGTAATGGGGAGTTTGAGCCACCAACTAGCAGGAAAAGATTGCGCAAACATTCCTTGAGCGAGGAAAATTTTAATGAGGATGGAGAAGATGGAATTGATCTATATCCAAAAATCGAGTCTCACAAGAAAAGGAACCGGTCAGTCAAGGAAAATTTGGATAATGGCAATGTGGGATTTAGAAGCACAATGTTACCTAAGACAAAAATGCAGGAGGCATTTCAACCAGGAGCCACTCCAGTGCAGCCTGGAAAAAGGCGCTTCTTATGCTACAATATGCTTGGAAGTATAACCACTGTTGATCATGATGGGTACTCTCATATTGAGGTAATACATACGAATAGAACCATATATAATTGAATTGAAGCTTATTGGTTTGAATTAAATCATCAATTCTATGACATATGTTAATGAGTTGACATGTCTTTGTTACAGATTGATTTTCATGATACTGGAAGTAGTCCTCGAGTTCCATCAATGACTGACCATTTTGGATTTACAATGGCTGCATTGAATGAGAATGGAAGCGTTTTTGCAAATCCTTGCAAGGGGGAGAAGAACATGAGCACACTCATGTATCGCCCATTTAGTAGCTGGGCTAGTAATAGTGAGGTAAGATTGTGCCCTTATATGTATTTTTTATGAAAGAAATTTACATATTGAAGAGTTAAGTAATTCCATTCCACCCCTGTTCAAGTTCAACGTTATATGGTTATAAGGACTTCAACATTATGTGATTTTATTTTTTGGCAGTGGTCTATGCGCTTTGAAGGCGAAGAAGTAAAGGTTGTTGCACTTGGTGCTTCCTGGGTGGCTGCAGTAACTAGTTTTAATTATCTTCGGATCTTTACTGAGGGTGGTATGCAGGTTTGTCGCACATTCACTGTTTTTATTTGAATGTCTTTCAATTTTCAATAATTGAATACCAGAATCATCCCCATTTGAAGCTTAGTGCCCGTTTGATACTACTTTTTAGTGAAAGAAACAAGTTATTTAAACAAAATAACCACTTTTAAAACTTGTGTTAGCACATGAGATAAGAAAGAATCTGTAGATTTGATGTTTACCTTTAAGTATTTGCACATTTCTAAATCTATTTTATTGCAGAGACATGTTATTTCGCTAGATGGGCCGGTGGTGACTGCATCAGGTTTCAAGGATAAGCTTGCAGTTGTCACTCATGCTTCTGATTGCCTTTCCTCAAACGATCAGGTTTGCTCAGCCTTCATGGAATCTGTTGTCTCTGACACTACTGACACATCCAGTGTGGTTTTATTTAGTATTACTATATACGATAAGATTACGGATTCCCACAAACATTTAATTTTTTTTATTGTTCTCTAGCTATTTAGTTCAACCTTTTTGAAAGGATTATCTTATTGGCAGAGCATACTGATCCATTTTTCTATGACAAAATACTATTCTGGTTATTTAAGCAATAAATAATGTCATTTCTTGACAAGATAATGTATTTCTAAACATGCAGGTGTTAGAGTTTAAGTTATTTAATATAACACATGGGACCCAACCCCTTCACGGTCGCTTGCCAATAACACCTGGTTCCTCTCTAAGTTGGTTTGGGTTTAGTGAAGAGGGCCAATTGTGTTCTTATGATTCCAAGGTAATCATGTTTACACTATAGTGATGATATGTAGTATTTATTTCATTATTTCTTTTGAACGCGTATTGTTATACCAGCTAATTTTGCAAGTATAATATGCAGGGTGTGCTAAGACTATATACAAGCCAATTTGGTGGTAGCTGGTTCCCAGTCTTCAGGTTCAATATTCATTTAACTACTGATATTAATCTAATCTGCCTAATATTTTTCTTCTATTGATTTGTTTTATGCAAATTTAAATGCAGTGCTTTTAAAGAGAAGAAGACAGATGAAAACTATTGGATGGTGGGTTTGAATACAAACAAGTTAGTTTGTGTAGTATGCAAAAAGCCAGAATTTTACCCACAGGTATGAGTAGGAATATGACAGTTTGATGTATTGGTTGTATTCCCATTTTCTCCTTTGTGTGACTAAAACATCAATTGCTATTCACGTACCCATCAGGTGGTGCCTAAACCAATTCTCACTTTAATGAATCTTGCGTTTCCACTCGCTACCTCTGATTTGGGATCTGAAGCACTTGAAAACGAGTTTATGATGAACAGCATGTATCTCTTTGAGGTTTGTTCTTAGCATCCCTTCAAATCTAATGGTCATTGTTTGCCAACTTTGTTTTTATCATTAAAGTTCAATAGCTAAATTTGTAAATATTTAACTTGCAGATTCAGAAAAAAATGGAAGAAATGGATAATGGTGGTTTGGATGCTAGCTTACTTGATGATGACGCTTTCAATTTGGAAGCAGCACAAGATAGATGCATACTAAGACTTATAGCATCCTGCTGCAATAGTAAGTTCCCATGCCATTTCTCTCTCTCTCTCTCTCTCTCTCTCTCTCTCTCTCTCTCTCTCTCTCTCTCTCTCTCTCTCTCTCTCTCTCTCTCTCTCTCTCTCTCTCTCTCTCTTTTTTGTAGCCATATTTGTGAAAGTCAAAAGTAGTTACACCAAATATTTCAGGTGATAAACTTGTGAGAGCTACTGAACTTGTGAAGCTTTTGTCGCTGGAGAAATCAATGAAAGGTGCAATAAAACTTGTTACTGCTTTGAAGCTTCCAAATTTGGCCGAAAAATTCAATGGCATATTGGAGGTAAGCCTTTTATTATAAATTAACAATCAAATATGGTACAGAAAGGCTATCATTTCAAGGTCGTCTTTACCCAGTAATTCCTTTTGCACTCGAAACAGGAAAGGCTATATAATGAAGTTAAAAAGACTAAGGAAACCAACCTCAAGGAAAACAGTTTTGCACCAGTTACATCAGATACTCTACCTAGCAGTAGCAAGGCCGAAACATCGAAAACATCTATCATTTCATCATCACCAAATTTATCTGCGCCGTTGTTTACAAAGAAAAATAAAACACAAGAGGCAGCTAAAGATGGAATGAATAAAACTGCAAAGGTGGATGGAAGTATGAATGGAAAGCAGATAGGAGGGGATGAAACAAGTGACAAGGGTAAGGAGGAAGTGCAATCTCCTCCTCATCCACATGGTTCATCGATAAAGTTGACAAATAAGCATGGAGCTAACAAATCAGAGCCTAGTCTGGTAACACCAACAAGACCATCAAATCCATTTTTGAAGTCTGCAATAAAATGAATGTATTGATCTAGTTCAATGAATGAGTTGTGATGTAGAGATCAAATGTCTGAGATATGGTGTTTTAAGGAGTGGCTTGCTTCTTATTTACTAAATGATATCCCATATGGTGGTAATCTTAATATAAAGATCATTATTAGGAAGGAAGCTAAGCAATTTATTTGATAGTGACTCAATAGAGGCGTGTAATACACCCCTGGGTTCAAGCCACCACAATAATGGATCAATTTATGAAGCAGGAAAGCCTTGATGAAATGGAAAAATCCTTTCTATATTGTCAAAAAGTATTGCTTGAAATTCTCCAAAAAATAATCAATAATAGTATAATACTGTTTGGATTTGGATCATCTTCAATTTTTTTTCCAATGTATTATTATAAGTTTATTAAGGTTTATAATAATTGATTGATTTTTTGGAGAATTTCCTTAAAAAAACTTATAATAATACATAAAAGTTTATATATTTACATAAACAACCATAAGATCATCCAATTTTATATATACGTCATCTGCCATTTTTTTTTTTATAAAAAATAGTCTAAAAGCAATGCCGTCTTAACTTGATACTCCAAATCAGTTTGAATCCGATGTGTTAAGCTCTTATGTATAGATACTAGTGTAAGACCCGGGTTATGCACGAATTATATATACTAGTATGGACACCCGTGCCAAGCACGGGCTAGAAATTATTTTTTTTTTTATAAATTTTAAAAATGTTTGTTATATATATATATATATGGGAAGGGATCAAATTACACTGGTGTAACATTTGAGTAATGTTACACCGCTCAATAACATTTTAACGAATTTAAATTTTACGAAATCCATCGTTGGTATGTTATTGAGAGCAATCAAAATTAACAGTTTTTGCGTTTTTATTGAATACTGTTAATCTTGATTTGTCCCGATAATATATCAAACGATTTTAGATTTATGTAAAACTTAACATGGATGATCTATATGATATAAACTTTCAATCCAACGATGGATTTCGTAAAATTTAAATTTGTTAAAGCGTTATTGAGCGGTGTAACATTACTCAAATGTTACACCAGTGTAATTTGATCCCTACATTTTAGTCCCTACATTTTTAAAATGATTAAAAGAAATCCTATAAGTTTTCCTGTTATCCAGTTTGGTCCTTCCGTTTGTTTGGTTAACGGAACAGTGATGTGGTACAATATGTACCCGTTTTTCTAATTAGCTAACAAATCACGTGGCGACACGTGTCAACTTATAGTAACATTTTTAATTAGTAAGCAAACTATTTTAAAAGTTAAATACCAATTTATTTATTTTAAAGAAAAATTAAAATAAAAGAATGTGTTCTTCCTCGTCTTCATCGGAGCTTCTACAACAATAACCAGCAACTTCAATCTTTTCATCAAACTCATCGAAACCACTTGGTACACCGCCACTGTCGACACACATCACTTAATCCAACTACCGGCCAGCCACCCACGACACCAGTCCCCACCGTACCCGAACAGTTTGCCGAATATCATGATTCTAAGCATGCCCAAATAAATGTCCCATATTCAAAAATGATTCTAAGCACGCCCAAACTCTGTTGTTATATAGCAGTTTCGGTGAGTTTATTTGGCAATGAGATTTGTTTTGTAAAAAATTGGCAATGAGATTTTAGATCTATTTTGTTTGGTTTTGTTTAAAAATCATAACTCTGTTGAATTTTTTCTCCAGGTTTTTCTGGATTTTGAAACAGAAGGGCTAGATCTATGCTAAAATTGTTTTGTTGTTGTTGTTGTTGTTCGTCTCTTTGTTTCTTCTGTTTTTCTCTAAGTTACCTTTCATTCATAAAAATATATTATTTTTCTCCATGATATTGATTTTTCTCTAACTTAGAAGTGAAAAATTGCCCGCGTTATATATGAGTTAGCTTTCATTTTTAAAAATATATTGATTTTGGACTTTTTTTGTTAGAATTAATGATTTTAGACTTTAATGTGTACATATATTTATTTTATTCTTATTTTGATAGAAAATTTAATTAATCTATCAAGAACATTTTGTTCTAATGGAAGAGAGTAATCTTTTATGGGATGAAGAACTCATTCAGGAGCATCTAACCTTACGCCTTGTATCTTGACTATTAGATAAAAAAAATGCTATTAAATATCAAAATGTATTTGATCTAACGGAAAGAACTAAATCAAGCCGGTGTAAAAAGTAAAACATAATTGAAACAAAAATCTTAAACCTCGCATCTTTATTATTTTTTGTAAAAAAGTTCAATTAAAATATTCAAAGAGATATCCGGTCAAACGGAAGAGGCGTAATCTCTTAAAGTGTGAGAACTAAATTAAACTCACGTAAAAAATTAAGAAATTGAGACGATATCCTTAGACCTCGAATCTTAGATATTTTTATAAAATGTTCAATTAAAATATTAAAAGGATTTTGATATAACAAATGAGGGTTAATCTCTTACGGTAGAAAGAACTAAAACCAGGCCCGTGTATAAAAATAAAGCAATTAAGACCATAATCTTAGGTCTTCTTAATTGATTTTGTAAAGAGCTCAATTAAAATTTTAAGAGGGATTACATCTAGCTAACAAAAGAAAGTAATTTCTTACAGTGTGAAGAAATAAATTAAGCCTTTGTAAAAAGTAAAGCTCGTAATTTTACATCTCAGTTATTCTTGTAAAATGTTAAAATAATTTTCAAGAGAGATCCGAACTAACGGAAGAGTGTAGTATCTTACAGCGTGAAAAACTAAATAATGTCCGTGTAAAAAGTAAAGTAATTGAGATCATAACCTTAGGTCCCGCATCTTAATTATTTTTTTAAAACTTCAATTAAAATATCAAGAAAAATTTATTCTAACGGAAAATTCTAATCTCTTAATGTCTGAAAAAATAAATAAAGACCGTGTAAAAAGTAAAGCAATTGAGACTGTATTCTAAGGTCTTAAATTTTTCTTTTTTAAAAGTTCAAGTGAAATTTCAAGAGAAATTTGATGTAATAGAAGGGAGTAATTTTTTACGGTGTGAAGAAATAAATCAAACATGTGTCAAAAGTAAAACAATTGAGACCATAACCCTAGGTCTCACATTTTAATTATTTTTGTACAATTTTATTTATTAATATATCAAAATGAATTTCATATAACATAAGAGAATAATCTCTTACAGGTGTGAAGATCTTATTCAAGCTCGTGTAAAAAGTAAATCAATTGATACTATAATATAAGGTCTCGCTTTTTTTATAATACTCGTAAAAAGTTCAATTAAAATTTCAAGAGGGAATTGCTCTAACAGAAAAGAGTAATTTATTACGGTGTGAAGAACTAATCAATCTCGTGTAATAAGTAAAACTACTGGAACATAATCTTAGGCCTCATAACTTATTTATTTATATAAAATGTTCAAGTAAATTATTCTAAGAGATATGATCTAATGGAAGAAGGTAATCGCTCTTACGACTTGAAGAACTAAATGAAGTCCAAATAAAATTAAAGCAATTGATAGCATAACCTAAGGTCTCAATTATTAATTATTTTTGTAAAAACTTCAATTAAAACATCCAGAGAAATTTATTCTAACGGAAGATGATAAACTCTTACATTGTGAAGAACTAAATCAAACATGTGTAAAAAGTAAAACAATTGAGACCATAACCCTAGGTCTCACATTTTAATTATTTTTGTAATTTTTTTTTTTAAGATATCAAAATGAATTTCATATAACATAAGAGGATAATCTCTTACAGGTGTGAAGAACTTATTCAAGCTCGTGTAAAAAGTAAATCAATTGACACTATAAGCTTATGTCTCGCTTTTTTATAATACTTGTAAAAAGTTCAATTAAAATTTCAAGAGAGATTTGCTCTAACAAAAAAGAGTATTTTATTACGGTGTGAAGAACTAATCAATCTCGTGTAATAAGTAAAACAACTGGACCATAACCTTAGGCCTCATAACTTATTTATTTATATAAAATGTTCAAGTAAATTATCCAAAGAGATATGATCCAATGAAAGAGGGTAATCGCTCTTACGACTTGAAAAACTAAATGAAGCTCGAGCAAAAAGTAAACCAATTGATATCATAACCTAATGTCTCAATTATTGATTATTTTTGTAAAAACTTTAATTAAAATATCCAGAAAAATTTGTTCTAATGGAATATGATAATCTCTTACGGCGTAAAGAAATAAATAAAGCCGTCAAAAGTAAAACATTTGGGACAATATTCTTAGGCATTTCTTGATCAAATAGATCAATTAAAATTTATTGTAAAAAGTTCAATTAAAATTTTAAGATGAATTTGATCAAATAGAATAGAGTAATTTCTTGCAGTGTAAAAAACAAAATCAAGCACGTGTAAAAAAGAAAAACAATTGATGTAACACCCTAATCGATATATATATTCCATTATAATTAATAACAAACATATCATACATCAATCAAGGCATTTCATGTTATACACTTTTATAAAACTTAATGAACATGCATATATTCATTTAAACTAGCAACGGAAGCATCATAATCAAAATATAAGTTATTACTTAAGGTACTTAATAAAATCCAAGCATTAAGTTCAAAACACATTACAAATTAGAATAGGTCCTCTTACCACAAGGCCTATCCCTATCATCCAAAACATCATCCTCAATATTCAAATCATAACATAAATCAAATTAAATTAGCAAGGTCATACAAGCCTCAAACAAACGAACCAAATACTAGTTCTAGCAAGGTTACAAGTATCAGAGCAAATCCTAGACCTCTAGGGCTCCTAGAATTTCTACTCCTCATCCTTACCAAGCTAAGCTAGTCTCAAAGCTAAACCTCCCAGCAACGGAATCACTCCTCAAGTGAAGTATCTGGACCCAAACCATTCAAATACACAAAATAGGGAGTTAGTTATAATTCAAGTTCATAATAACAAGTATAGTATATACTCATATCATGCATAAAGATAATAATACCATAATGACACATAATCGTCTCATATCACAAATAATACTTTCATGGCAAAACAATAGCATACTTACATCAACTCATGATATAATAAGTAAGGTTGCATTATCATAACATAACGAACATCAATGGCACTTATCAATTACCAAATAAATGCACATTTATCCCTAATGCAACTAATGCCATCAATCAACATGTCTCAACCTAGACACATCTAAATGCATGTGGTACCCTCATCAAGTTCAGTTTATAGTCATGATAGACTTCTCATCAAGCTCAGTTTATAGTCATTTTCTCATCAAGTTCAGTTTATAGTCATGATGGACTTCTCATCAAGTTGACTCATGTATGCATGAATGATCACATACCACATCATGATGATAACCCTACACTACTACATATGAATAAAAGGACGCTCCTCCTAATATTCCGCATCAAATATGTATCAACTCATCATGGTATCATCACTAAGGTATTCATCCAAGCATATCACAATATCAATTAATTAATTCACATAACATGAGTCATCATCATCCAATTCAATCCATATGAACACAAGAACATAACATCCTCATTTAAGCTCTAGATTCCATTAATCTAACTTACATCATGTTATAAGATCATAACTCAAGCATTTTCATACAAATCATCATTAACTATTACTTCTTATTCACTCACGAACATACATTTTAATCCATCATCTATTCATCGACATTCAAATAATTAATCAAAGTTTCAAACACTGCAAAATAGCTTTCCTACTTCAAGTACTCTTCGATAGCTAACCATAGAAACAAACGGCATCAAAAACCGATTAGAAACGACCCCGGAATCATCAAAACAAGCAAGAGTGCGCGGCTGAAAAATCAGGGGCGCATGGCACGCAATTCCACCCTGTTTGCTACTGTTTTCATGCGTGGCACGCACCAGGGGAGGCGTGGCACGCGTGTGCTTGAGCTGGTACGCGTTTTTCTCAAAAAAAATCACTTTTTAACTCCCTATAAGCACTTATTTGACCCTATAACTCATATATAACATACATAAACATGTTCTTATTCAAAAACACTTATTTTGACTCTTAAACAACTCAATAAACAATCTATATCAAAGTTTTGAAAACTCTTAAAATCATGAAAACCCATATTTCAACAACAACAACCCATTTATTGCATCAAAGCTTAATCATGCAAGTTCATATATTATAACATGTTGATAAATGAATAAAATCATAGAAGTTCACATAACATAATCACATGATTTAAAATAACATTCATTCATCAACATTCAAAAGAAAATCACATTCCCTAATTCCCATTCCCCACCAAGAAGAGATGAGAGGGTTTGGGTGTGGAGAGTAGACTTCTCCCCCCTCTTTGTTCATCTCACATGAATTAAAACTACTCTCTAACCTTTGATTGCAGCTCTAATCTTCAAGCTCTACCTTGAATTTCCCTTCTACTCTCTTCAAGCTCTTGATTCTCTCTTTCTACCTCTTTCTCCAAAATGAGTTATGAGCTCTTCTCTCACTCTACTCACTCTATTCAAACCTAAATAACAAAAGTCTAAATTACTCCTTCTTATCTTAAGTTAATTCAATTAACTCCACCTATTACTTTAAAAGGTCTACACTCACAATCTTATTTCCCTTATCCTCTAACCTTTCCTCTTTTATCCAATTTCTAATTAAAATCTCTTAACACTAACTCACTTAATTCTAATAATGCTAAATAATATCTAATCACACAAAATATTCTAATTAAATGCAATTAAATAAATACGGGTGTTACAATTGAAACTATAGCCTTAGGCCTTACATCTTAGTTTTTTTTACAAAATTTTTAATTAAAATATCAAAAAGAATTTAATCTAACAGAAAAGGGTAATCTATTACGTGTGAAGAATTAAATCAAACGTATGTAAAAAGTAAAGACGATGGAGACTATAATCTTATGTCTCGCGTCTTAATTATATGCGTAAAATATTCGGTTAAAATTTCAAGAGATATTTGATCTAATAGGAGAGAGTAATTTCCTATAGTATGAAGAACTAAATCAAACCCATGTAATATACAAAACAACATGAACATAACTTTAGGTCTCACATCTTAATTTATTTTTATAAAATGTTCCATTAAAATATTCAAAGATATATGAACTAATTGAAGAGATTTATTTATAATTGCGTAAAGAATTAATAAAGCTCGTGTAAAAAGTTAAAATGAAGTTTGATTAAAAGAGGAAAAATGTATGTTTTAATATTAGGGGGAAGGGGGATGAAATTCAAATTTCTTATGAGGGAGATGAGAGTAATTTTCTCTAATATATTTTGTATAAGAGGGGAGGAAAATATATATTTTAACATAAGAGGGAAGAGTAATGTAATTTAAGCACCTCTCAAGAGAGAGTAATGTAATTTACTATAATATATATTATCTTTTAATTAATTTTTGTTTGTGTTTTTATTTTTAAAGGTTCGTTATTATTTTTTTTGGTAATACATTGAATAATTGGTAAAAAAAACAAATTAAGGCAATTCTATTTTTTTTTTGACAATAGATTTTTTTTTTTTGTACTTATCCTATAGAATTCATCCCAATCTTAATATCTATATTATTTTTTTGTTTCACAATAAATTCAATAATTGGTAAAAAAAAAAGCAAGGCAAAATAAGAAAGACAAAAAAAATCATAAAATTAATATTTTGTTGTCAATGAGAATTGAACCGTGTCCCTTTAGGTCGTAAAGAGAAGACACGTAGGCGCCACATAGACGCCACATTTTTAAATAGTGCCACATATGAATTTGCTCTTTGAGAAGTAACGTGAGGACGCCAAGTGTACTTTTTACTTTGAGGAAGGCAAATAATAATAGTATAGATATATAAATTTATAATTAATTATTTTCTACAATTAATATCAAAATCAAAATGTAATACAAAACATGTTTATCCCTGAAAAAACAAATTGTCTATCTATTTACAATATATTAAGAAACTACTATTAAAAATCTAAATTTCTCCTTATCACTTTTAATAGTGTTTCGAATTTTACGCCCTTAAATGTAATTTTAACTTTAAACTAATAAAAAAATTAAAAAAGAAAGATAAGGATAAAATAAATCTTCCCATAAAAAATAGCATTAAAAACCACATCTCTAAAAAAAAACATAAAAGAAATCTTTTTATAAAAATAGCAATAGAAACCACTTCTAAAAAAAAATTCAATCTATTTTAACTTCAAAAATAGGAAAAAAAAAATTAATTAATATAAATTTACGCATAAAAATAGAAACAAAAATCACCATAAAAGATACGTGTCAAAAATAATAACTTTTTTTAATGAAAAAATAGTAACTCAATCTAACATATAAAAACTTATATATAAAAAATAAAAATAGAAGAACCTAATAAAAGAAAATACTTATTTATGAGCTTAAAATAAAAGAACATAAAAACAAAATCAAAAACACAATGGAACCGTTTGGATTTACTTATTTATGATCTTATGCGAAATAACTTATGCAAATATATAAACTTTTATGTATTATTATAAGTTTATTAAGGTTGTTTATGAAATCAGTTTATAAAGATATTATTTTTGTCAGTGAAATCTTATGAATTAACATGCGTAAAAAAACTAATGAAATAACATAAAAAGTTAATTTATAAATTATAATCATAAAGTATTTTCATAAGCTTAAAAATAAACCAAGTTCAAACGGGCCCAATATATTACAGGTATTATTACTAAAAATCTCCTTATCACTTTTAACGGTGTTTTGAGTTTTGCGCCCTTAAATATAATTTTAACTCTAAACTAATAAAAAAAAATAAGAAAGAAAGATAAGCATAAAATAAATCTTCCCATAAAAATAGTATTAAAAACCACATCTCAAAAAAAAAAAGCATAAACTAAATCTTTCTATAAAAATAGCAACGGAAACCACTTCTAAAAAAAATAAAAATAATCTAATCTATTTTAACTTCAAAAATAAGAACAAAAAAATTAATTAATATAAATTTACGCATAAAAATAGAAATAAAAATCACCATAAAAGATACGTGTCAAAAATAATAACTTTTTTTTAATGAAAAAATAGTAACTCAATCTAACATATAAAAACTTATATATAAAAAATACAAATAGAAGAACCTAATAAAAGAAGATATTTATTTATGAGCTTAAAATAAAAGAACATAAAAACAAAATCAAAAACACAATGGAACCGTTTGGATTTACTTATTTATGATCTTATGCGAAATAACATATGTAAATATATAAACTTTTATGTATTATTATAAGTTTTTTAAGGTTGTTGATGAAATCAGTTTATAAAGATATTATTTTTGTCAGTGAAATCTTATGAATTAACATGCGTAAAGAAACTTATGAAATAATATAAAAAGTTTATTTATAAATTATAATCGTAAAGTATTTTCATAAGCTTAAAAATAAGCCAAGTTCAAACGGGCCCAATATATTAAAGGTATTACTACTAAAAATCTTAATTTGTCCTCACCAATTCTTAAAAATATTTCAAATCTTCTATTTCGTAAAAAAAAAAAAAAATTATATTTTCCAATTTACTATTTTTCAATATAATAGTTAAATTGTAGTCTATATTTATTATAAAAAATCGACTCTATTTTGTTTACTTTTATATAAAAAATACAAGAGAAGTATATTATTGATAAATATATATTATACTAATAATTACAGGGTAAATATATATTATAATAACACACAGAACAATTGTTTTAATAAAAAAAATTAATCATACACAGGACAATTGCTTTAATAAAAAAAAGAATTTGTACCAAAAAAAATAAAATAAAAAAATGAATTGAATAATATATTATAATAATACACGGAACGATTGTTGATGAATATATATTATAATAATAAACAGGACAATTGTTTTAATAAAAAAATCTAATCATACACGGGATAATTGATTTAATAAAAAAAAGAATTGAATAATAAATATTTGATATTATTAATTATACTTTATTACACAAAATTCATACACGGGACAATTGCTTTAATAATTTTTTTTTACTTAATTTAATAATTTTTACTAAAAAATAACAAAATAGCGTCACTTATTATTTTTATTTTTTTGATACACTACATCACTTATATTTTAACAATATTTTATAAAAAAAAATCGATAAACCCGTGCGAATGCATGTGTCTCAAAATTAGTTAAGTATAAACAAAAATAACAAATAAAATATAGGGTTAAATATGTTTTTACTCCCTATTTTTATGTGAGTTTCGACTTTTAGTCCCTATATATTTTTTATTATATTTTTAGTCCCTACATTTTTTTATTATGTTTTTAGTCAATTTTTTATGACTAGGATAATAGAATTGGACACATAGGATAACTTAAATTGACTATGATAACATTTGCATCAAATGACTTGACATCTATGTGTCATCATATGTGGGTGATTTTGTTATCTAAGTCACAAAAAATTGACGGTAAGGACTAAAAATACAAACGGTGAAAATGAGGAGATTAAAAATATAATAAAAAAAATGTAGGGACTAAAAATCGAAACTTACATAAAAATAGGGACTAAAAACATATTTAACCGTAAAATAAATAGCATTCGACTACCTAAGTTAACAACAATGTATTTCAAAGTGCAATGAGATTGATTGAAAGAAAAAATATTTATTATAAATCATATTATTTAAAATATTAGTAATGATAATGATAAAGTTTACTAAATCTTTATTAAATATCTTTTAAATTCATCACTGCCCATTAAATCAATTCTCACACACATCACAAAATGTCATGAGCACATAACTTTCGCCCCAAGTTTCCTCTTGACGATGCATTTTGCTCGCAGATGAATTTCACTATAAACTATATGTCTAAAATAACTTCATCAACAATGATCTTTTTCCGACTAATTAATTAATTAATTAATTATTTTTCGATAAATTTTTCATTCCTCAACTTAGAAAAATATAACGAGTTCAGATTCTCTTTTAAGTCTATACCCGATTTCACTAGAACAAGGATAAAATCATTTTTTTTATTGTGGGGTGTGTCGGGCCAATGCAATAGTGAAATGCAAATGCGGCATTTGAAAGACTCAATAGCAAACTATTATGGTAGACTCTCCTCATTAAGAAATAGATTTAATATCTATGGTTTGGATTTCAAATAAGAGGAAGAGATCACAATCATGTATATTGTGGTTGGTGTTGACGTGAGGAATATTTAGATGTATTTTTTTAGTTACTATGTTGATTTAGATTATAGTGAGTATATGCTACTTAGTTGAAAGATTCATCTAATAGTAATTATTCTTTTCAACAAATTTATTTACCTTATTTGTATTATTCTAGCTCCGATTTATTCTAAAATTTCTTCAATCATCATGTAGAATGACAAATTTTAGAAATTACAAGATAACTTTAATTAATAGGTAAAAATTGAAATGTTTTTTGACAATATAAATTGAAGTGAATAATAAGTGTAACAATATAATATTTTGGCATTAAGAAAATTATAGGCTTTGAAGTAAGAAAAATATATATTTTTCAACATAATTAAGTTATTCTTATAGGTGGTACGTGTAGTTGAAAATAAGTTGTAATATTCCATGAATTGGATGTCATGTGATATCTCCAAAATCAAAGAGAAGAATTGAAGATAATATAAATAGTACTCTATGTTGATTATGCATACAAGGCTCTTTCTTTATTTTATTTTTTTTTGACACGCAATATTACATGGTACATAAAACTAGGGAAGAAAAAACATTATTGGGCGGCATTACAATAAATAAATGACAACTAACGAAATATTCTATCATAATGTATTATACTACACATTTATTTTGATAACACACAATCTCATTCTCCCCCATGTAACTCATGGAATTTGATCATAGAGAATACCTTAAAACCCATTTACATTTATAAACAAAGCACCTATACCAAAAAAATTCGTGCCAAGATATTGGACAATCGCTATCCTTTTCACATTCTACAAGTTCTGTAATAAAAAAAGATAAAAAAAAAATAATGTTACTAGAATGATATGAGATTATAAGAAGTACAAAGTATAAAGAAAATTTTTTGAAGAGAATGAACAAATGGCTTACCTTGACTGGCTTCCGCAGCAACAAAAAACAAGAAAAAAAATAGAATCATAGCATAAAAAAATTTGAGTGCTTTAGCCATATCTTTTCCTCTTTGCATGTAAAAAATAGAACGAGTTAGTCCTTTTATAGGGTACATAATTTGCCTCTCCTAAAAATAATTTAATATTTTTTCGCATTCATGAAGTTATAATACCTTTTATAAAACTATAATCCTTATTAAATTAAATATATCTAAAATATATAAGAGTTTTGCGTTTTCCTCTTTACTATCATTATGAAATTGACCTTTCGGGGTGATAGAGGATTTATTTTTCTTTTTTATCTTTTCATTACTTTTTTAACGTTTCATCACAGTAACGGAAATTGTTTTCTATTTGAACCACGGTAAATTATTTGTTGGAGTAATGTATGATTAGGATGAGAACATGTTTATGCACAATTAAAATGTATTATAAGATTGATTCCAGATGATAAAATCATCTAATAAAAAATAGCATTGTGTATTTAATGTTGTAATTTCATGATTTGTTTGCATTATAATTCATATTGATTTACACAATAATTTTTTGTTATTAAATGTAAACCAATTTTGTCTCTTGAAATATACATATTTTATATTCCTTAAAAAAAAATACACATTTTATTAAAACAATGAATGTCTATCTTATGACACATTTTTTATTCAAAAACAATTGAAGATTCAACAATTCAATCTAAAGACAGATATGAAAATGATATTTAATATTTATTTATAAGCTCTATTAAAAGTTATAAAGAATTTAAAATATGCCAAATGTCGACACTTGAAAATATTCATAAATAAAATGAGTGATCAGTCTTATAAGTGTAGTTCAAATGGTAGCTATACTATAAATATTATTGAAATGGTCGGAGTTCGAATCTCAAATTTCACACGTCTTCATCTTTAAATATGCGAGATTTATCATTAGGTCATTTGGCAAAAAAAATTGATCAGTTGACAGCATAATTTCTCAAAATGCTCTCACTTTGATTATTTTATTGATTTTGGATTTGGATAAGGTATATACTTTGTTGAGATGAGGAGGATAAGGTATATATTATAATCTTTGTTTATTCACATTTTAGTACTTCGATTGATTTATAGAAAACAATACTTAGTTAATCGAATATAAGGTATATATTAGGAGTATAATCTTTGTATCTACAAATTACAATCAATATAAGAAATTTGATTACCATGAGACTTATAAATATGCATAATTTTTATTTTAAATATCTTCTTAAAACTAACACACATTAATTAACATAGTGGTGAAACTTTTGAGATGTTCATTTTAAAGTTTCATATTCGAATCTTTTCTATGTTACTTTTGTGCTGTGTTATTTTTTAAGTTGAAAATATGTCAAGTCGGCCAACATGAGCTTCTGGCCTAACATGTATACACTTAAGTCAAGTCAATCTATTTTTTTAAATAGAGCAGGTTAAAAAAAAATTATAAGTCTATTTAGTTAAAATTATCAGGCTTTAGGTCATTAAAAAAGTCTTTTAAACCTACTGAGCCGACCTATTTAACTACCTATGAATAATATGTTTACTACTATATATTATTATATATTAAAATTTACACTTTAATTAAATTATAAATCTATTAACTTTTTAGATAATTTAAGTTTATTAATCTATATTATTTTTTCACATATATAAATGTATTATTATAAACTAGAATTGAAATATGATATGATTTATAGTCAAATTCTCTAAAATATCATGTTAAATATGAAAAGAAAGTTAGTCTCATTAGTTTATTAGTCCATTAATATATTTAAAAATACAAATAATTATGTATTGAAATATGTTAGTTTAAAATAGACTTTTAAACAAGTTAACATGTCATATCAGACTTTCAAAAGGTCGGACTCAAGCCTTCAATTTTTGGACAGACCAATCTTAGGATTTTGCAGGATCATATCATGAGGGACAGTGGAGTATGTGGTATGGACTTGAATTTTGACAATGCTTTGGACGATCCTCGGAATACGATTCCAACTTTTGACTTTAGCAATTTTACTAGCAAGGACACCGTCCCCCTTAAATCCCAACATGTTTTGGCGAGTGCCCTTTTTGGTAAGATTGTTCATGACATGAAAGTTGATTTTAACATGACCACAAAGGAAAAAACAGTTTTTGGATGTTTGAAAGCGGAACATGCTCAAGACTTTCTCCTCGCTATTCCCATAGATGGGTTAGGCCAACATATGTCCCCCGTTGAGTATCATACCATCCTTAGATATCACCTCATGATTTCGTTATTTCCTAAGGATGAAGTTTGCCCTGTTTGTCGGAAAGCATGCCTCGACACTTTTAGGGAGCATGTAGTTCATTGCAAGGAGCTCCCAGGTTTCAAATACAGGCATGATCTGGTCAGAGATGTGTTGTTTGATATTTTTAAGCGTGCAGGAATTTCTGTGAAGAAAGAGATACCAGTGAACTTCTTGACAGACCCATAAGAACAAAGATCGACACTTTGGCTAGCAGATGTTCTGGTGTATGGATGGGTAGGTGGGAAACATGCTTGTGTAGATTTGATTGGAGTTTCCCCCCTCGTGGGACTGGGGTTCAGAGATATTACTGTGGGACGGGCAACCCTCAAAGCTGCTTCAAGCAAAATTGCCAAACATGAGAAAGCATGCTTTGACAATCAACACGTTTTTATACCATTTGCATTCAACACTTTTGGCTTTTTAGCAAGGTTTTCAGAACCGGACCGGTCATCAAACCGGTGAGTTTACCGGTTCAAGGTTCAACCGGTCGGATCGGGGTCGGACCGGTCAGACCGTTTTTAATTAAATATATATTTTAATTAATATATAAATAAAAAAAATACTGACTTAATATTTCTTATTTTTACTCATGAAAAAATGAAATGTCATAAAATTAATATAAAATTAAAACTTTAGTACATTAGACATAAAATTTCTAATTTAAAATAAATTAAAAATTACATAATAACTAAGTCCAATAACACAAAATAGTACCATATCATCGTTTGGTTTATATATATATATATATATATATATATATATATGAAACAACGTTGTTTTGACCTTTTTTTTCAAAAAACAAAACGGAACCATTGAACCGTCTGGACCGGCCGGTTCACCGATTTTTTCCGGTTCAGGACCAGTTCGACTGCAGGCCGGTTTTCAAGCCTAGCCGGACCAGATACATCACCGGTTCATGGTCTGATCGGTCCGACCGGCCGGGTTGGTCCGGTTTTGAAAACCTTGCTTTTTAGCACCAGAGGCTGTAAATCTTTTGAAAAGAGTTCAAAAGGTCATACATAGTCATGTTGTGTTGCCTAAGTCTATGAATGTAGTTTTTCAAAGAGTGGGTTTTGCTATTCAAAAAGGTTTAGCGGCGCAACTTGTTGCACGTCTATCTTTTATTCATACTAGACTTTGACCCGTGCGTTGCACGAATTTAGTTGAATGATAGATATACGATTTAAATTTCTATAATAAAAATTGCAAATAAAAAAACAAAATGAAATTTAAAACAGAGAGTTTAAATGAAACTAAACAATACTAATAAATTAATAAAAATAGAGGATACCATAAAATTGAAATCATATAGAATCAAAATAATTTGATTTAGAAATGGTAGTACAAAATTAATTGCAAAATTGGCTAAAAGCCAAACAACCGAAGCAAATGTTTTAGGTTTTAAAATTTTGGGTCAAAAATAGACATACAAAAATTTCAATATAATTTAATAAATTTATTATGAATGTTTGGTTAGTTTAGGTGGTTAGGATGAAGGCTTCACATCTCTTTGACCAAGTTCAATTTACACATTCAACAGTGATGATAAAAAAAATTCATACATTCAGCAAAATAAATATATTTAATTTATTCTTATCAATTTTGTACTCACTAAAAATTTCATTTTTGATTTCTACAACAATTAGACCAATCTTGAATAATTCAGTCAAAAGATAGTGATTTCAAATTTATGTGAGAAAAATTAGATGAGAGTATTAATTAATAGTGGTTTAGGAAGGAAAAATTATGGTTAAGTTAAGAGCTTAATTAATATTTTAATAGGTGTTAAACATAACTTTTATTATTTTTAGCATTATATTCTATTGTGCTATTTTTTAGGTGAGCATTTAATGATGTGTTATTTTCAATACATAGCAAATGGCTAATTCAAAATTCAAATTTAGGTGAGAAAAATGTGTTATTTTCAATACATAGCAAATGACTAATTCAAAATTCAAATTTCGGTGAGAGAAATTAGGGTTAAATTAAAAACTTAATTAGGGTTTTAGTAGATGCTACACATAACTCTTATTATAATTAAGATTAAGATAAGATGCAATTATTCTATATATATATATAACTAGCATAACTGACCCGTGCCAAGCACGGGATAATTTTTTTAAAAAAATGTTATTTATTTGTTTATTATTATTGAATAGAAAAATGGGTTTTTTTTAAAAATACAAATTATTATAAAAATATGAATTGAATTTCTTTATGAATGAGTGTAATATATATCAAATTAAGTTATCTTGTGTGAGAGAAGATTTTGAATCCTTACTCTATTTCGATTTTTTTTATTTTTTTATTTTTTGTGAGATTCATTTTAGGTAATTTATTTAAGTATAAAAATGATATAGGTTTAAAAATGTTAAACGGGCACAAGACATTTCCTCCCGTGTCCATCTCCATAAGTCTTTGTAAGGAATTCATCAACACAAAAATAGAGTAGAAAGTGATACCTCACTCATCGTTTTTCACCATGGAGCACATTTTTCCCCGTTTCCATATCCTCGTATATTTTCAATATCCGATCCCCGTAAAAAAGAAGTAAATTCTATATTATTTTAAGATGAGTATCATTATAAATTTGTTAAAAAAAATTATATTAAAATATATAATCTAAAATAAACCTCAACTATTTTATATGAGAAGATATTTGACTTAACTTAACATAAAAATTAAGGAAAATTAAATTTGAAATTTTATATATGAGTATAATTAATTTATATGTATGTGTATCTATAATTAATTTATATATATTTTATTGATAAAGTCATATTATTCACAGCGTGACAAACTCAATTTCAATTTTCAAGTCTCAACATAAGACAGATGAATTTATCTTCTTATAGGTTTTTACTTTTTTTTAAGCAATCATATGTTTTTTTACTAAATAGTTTATTCCCGTGTCTAATATTTTAAGTTTTATACTTAAGGAATATTAGTATTTCTTAAATAAAAACATGAAATATATAGTTTATATTAAACACTCACTCATTTACATGTAAAATGTTCATCCCCGTGTATACAAATACCAATTTATCATACTCCCGTGCCCGTACTCGCATAAAAAATATTCATTTTCTTATAGGTTTTTACTATATTTAAGCAATTGTAGGTTTTCTTTTGTAATACTATTAATTAATTAATTTATTGCCGGATTCTCTCATTAAATAATTAGAAGTTTTTTTTTACTATAAATAGATAGAATCTAAATGCATTAATGATTAATTATTAATTATTGCGATTCAATCAAAGAAATAAAAAAATTTAAGTAGCGGGTATCTTTCATTGTTTCTTCTAAGTTGTAACATAATATTATTTTGCCTCTATAACATCCCTGAAAATAAATAAAAAATAGTATTAAAAATGTTGTCACAAACTAACCGTGAAGAGAAAACAAATATTGAAAAATAAAATACAAAATAGTGTTGATAAAAAAAAACATTGTAAGAGAGGAAATCTTGCAGTTTTGCATAAACTTATCAAGATTTGGTTTGACTCAATTCTGTCGCAGTACACAATCTAGGGGTGTACATGGGCCGGATTGGGTTGGGTTTAGCCAAAACCAAAACCCAAACCACATAGGCTACTCCGGATTGGGTCCAACAAAAAAACCACCCATTACCATATTGGGCCGGATTGGGCAAATCCACTAATTTCCGGATTGAGTTGGGTTGGATTGTGGGTTACCCAAATCATATTTTCATAAAAATAGCTAGCGTAGCTAGTTTATTCACTGTTTTTTTAACTTCATAAAATGATCATATCAAAGTAATAAAATACTTGCAAATGTTCATGTCATAAAATGATAATAGCAAATGTTCAAGAGACTAATAATTAAATAGTAATAACCAAATTGAAATACACCAATATCATGGATCATCACATTACAAAAAAAAAAAAAAACCTAAAACATGAAACAAAAATAGTTGACTTCATCTTCCACAATCCAAATAGTCACTTCATCTTCCACAATCCAAAGAGTCTTGACTTCATTGTTAATATTCTCCCCCAAACTGCAATAATAAAAATTTGAACATCAATTCATATACTACCAAATCAAAGAGGAACAAACAAATAAAAGAATTCACTATAAAGCAAATACCAAGTACAGTGAAACTAATAACCAAGACACACACAAGCTATGAATGCTTTCAAGTTTGAGGCGTGTGATATAAGTATTGAATCAGATCTTCATTAATATTTAATCAAAACGTCAGAACCGGGTCAAATGGGTCCAAGTGGGTTTTTGAATACGGGTCCGGATTTGCCCATGACCCGATGTAAGAAGGTTTCTCATCCCACCCCCCGTCATTCTTTTTCACCCCCTAGAAATCCAACTTTACCCTTGATTTTATCCTCGAAAAGTTCGGTACACGCGTACTGAACTTTTTCGATATTGAAAAATAGGTGTTAAAAAGTTCGGTACGCGCGTACTGAACTTTTTTTCAAGGGTTAAAAATGGAAACCCAGGGGGTGAAAAAGAAAGCTGGGGGGTGGGGAAAGAAATCTTCAATTTTTTGTGGGTTGTCTTATTTTAAAATCCATATCCACCCAATTACCCGGCCCAACCCACTTTTTTGGATTGGATTGGGTGGGTTTGACCGGGTTGAGTGGGTTTGCCCGATCCATGTACACCCCTAACACAATCTGTATTTTTCAGGGATCAAGTTGTTTTAAATTACAAATCTTCAATCTTTACTTATTTGAATCCATAATAATATGTACACGAAAAAAAAATGGAACATTGATCACGATGTAAATTAAAAAAAAAAAAGTAATAAATAATAATAACATGCAATAAAATCAATTTTTTTTTGTAAATTTTATCATGTCGACACTATTTTGTAATTATGCTTAAGAGAATCAATAGTATAACTTCATATGTATGCAAAAACCATATTACAAAGATTTTACAGTTTATTAAAACTAAAAAGATAATAAACTTGCAAAAACAAAATGCAGCATTTGTCCCATGAATAAGAAACCAATTAGTCTTTCGTCAAAAAAAAAAATAAATCAATTAGTCTAACCCATGTGTAACCAAAAAAATTAAAGTATGAGATAAGAAATGTAATGGTAAATTGAAACTGTACAAATTAATGACTATTCATCGTCACCTTAATCATTTGATACAATATTATGATCCTTAACAAATTCATAAATGGTTACCTGATACATTATGACCACTTTTTTTCTCTGTAATCAAATCTTCGCAAATATTCTCAGCAAGCTTGAGAACCCAAACAAAATAAATAAAAATATATACAAAACAATCAAGGGCATAAATAAAGAACAATACATCAACATATATTTGACTAAATTTTGATTTGTCACTACCAAAAGTTTTTATTTATTTTGTCTCTACATTATCCATTTGTACAAAACTATTGTCGAGTATGCCTCCTTTGCTGCAGTAATAGAAGCAAATAATCAACAACAAAAAAAAACAAATAGAATTAGTGAGCAATGAAATTCAATAATATATTTTAATTAGGTTACCATGCATTTAAAAAAACCTCTATTATCTTCAACCTCTATGAAATAAGAATATAAGAAAGAAAAAAAAACATATGAAGGAAAGAATATGAGGGTTTTGTGTGAAAAGTGTATGATTCAAATATCCAATTTATAGACTCCGTTAGTTAAACCTAATTTGATTCATGTTTGGATTTAGGCCCAAGTATTGTTGACAAAATTGGAGGGAATAGACACAAAAACTAATTTTAATTTGAAATTGGAAAATTGAAATGTGAATCAGGTTTTTCATTATTTTACATAAAAGATATAAATAAACTTCTATAATTAGTCTTTATTGTATTTGACTATTTGGAAACAATTATACTCCATTAAAGTTAATAAATACATTTGTCTATTTGATATTGTACCAATTATACTATATTAGTTCTAGTAACGTGTCACAATTCCATAGTCCTTAGTTTATTTTTTTACGGCTAAATGAAAATGTTAGCGAATGTTTTTTGAATTTATTTTAAATCCACGGCTATTATAATGGTAGCCTAATTTTTTTTGAATTTATGATTCAATAATTTATTTTATTCACAGTTAATATAACCCACGATGTGAAACTTGAGATAACTAATTTAATTTCTTTTTTTGAATTTAATTTAAATATTTTCATTTAGCTAAAGTAAAAATTTGTATGGTAAGCGAATGATTAATATAAATGTTAGATGATTTTCTTTTTACATTATAAAATAATTACTTTCGTTTTAAATATTTAACTTTATTTACTATGCATTTCTAATAATTTTTTAATTTTTAAATTATATTTATTATTTTAATTATTTTAAAATTATTGTATAACATGTAAACAATTTTCTAATATGTTTCTTAATTCTTAGAGGGATTCGTAAATATATATTAATATAGATATAGATATACTGATTTTCAAAATAAAATACTATAGTGAAGATTTAATTTTTGTAATATAAAAAAGTGAATTCTAATTATTCTTTGTACTAATTGTAAAATATATATAGATGTATTTTTTTGTAAATTATTCTCAATATATTGATATTCAGAATAAAATACTATAGTGAAGGTTTAATTTTTGTAATATAAAAAAAGGAAATTCTAATTATTCTTTGTACTATTTGTAAAATATATATATATATATAGATGTATTATTTTTGTAAATTATTCCCAATATATTGATTTTCAAAATAAAATACTATAGTGAAGGTTTAATTTTTGTAATATAAAAAAAGGAAATTCTAATTATTCTTTGTACTATTTGTAAATTATTCCCAATATATTGATTTTCAAAATAAAATACTATAGTGAAGGTTTAATTTTTGTAATATAAAAAAGTGAATTCTAATTATTCTTTGTACTATTTGTAAAATATATATATAGATGTATTATTTTTGTAAATTATTCACAATATATTGACTTTCAAAATAAAAATACTATATTGAATGTTTAATTTTTGTAATATAAAAAAGTGAATTATAATTAAAAAATAATTGTAATGATAAAAATAATGATTATAATTAATGTCAGTCATTAATGTTAATCATTAATAGTATTGTAAAAGTTTCTATAAAAGTTTCTTAGAGGGATTCGTAAATATATATTAATATAGATATAGATATAGATATAGATTTACCTATTGAGGTGTAAAATATGGAGCAGATTCCAATATTTGTGGCTCATTGTAACAAAAAAAAAAGTGATTGGAGAAAAATCTTAGGTTTGGCAAAATGTAACTCGGGCTAGTTTATTCCCAACTGTAATCACTCCATACATGCATATTTTTATGCCTATTTTATTTAGCTATTTTCTATAATAATTTTATGTTTTATTTAATATTTTGGACTATCTTTACTACCTTTTGTTTAGTTTTCTTATGTTAGGTGGAATATTGACCAAGTGATGAAAATTGAATGAAAAATGATGATAAATGGAGCTTTTATGGAGCATTCATCTTATCTAAAAGACTTTGAAGTGAGGTAGTGACCTTTAATGTTCACTTGTGGAGCTTAAAGACCATGAAAAAACAAGAAAAGTTGATCCGTCAGGCCACACGGGCGTGCCAATTTTCCCATGCTTGTGGCAATGCATACAAAACCAAAAGCATAGGATTGTACACTTGTGCTTACCACGACCGTGCCAAACATCCCCACAGCCGTGGCAATATATCAAATTGTATTTCGACCTTTTTCCTTTGTGTATTTGAAAAAAGAAATATATTATGAATTTTTACAAAATACGTATACAAATTTAATGACAAAAAAAAACTTAAAATACATAAATTTTTATATAAATTAAAATTATTGTTTATGGGGTTTTAATACCAACTCTTTACATTTAATTAATTGATCATTTAAGTGAAGTAAAAGCAATAGAAAGAGACAAAAAATTTAAAAAGTTGTGAGAGAGGAAATTGATACTTAGATGAATTAAGTGAGAAGAAGAGTATAATTAAGAGAGAAAGTGTGTGGAAATTGAGAAGTTTTTTTTTTTTTGACAATATGGAAATTGAGAAGTTAAAATCGTAAAAGTGAAAAAAATAAAAAGATAAATTTATGGTGAATGGATAATATACCTAATTATGAGTTATGACTTATGGGGCTTAAAAATAATATTAATACTAATACTAATATTAATGTAAAATTATTATTTTTTGTGAGGGCTTGAGCCCCCAATGGCCTCTATTTGGATCCGCCTCTGGGTTTTCTACATATTCTTATTCACCAAGATTACAACTGCTTTTGGTATAAAAAAAAATTTACAATAGCTTAGACGCCTAGTCTAAGAATTCCTTGCTCAAGATACTCCTGATCAAGAGATTTCTCTTTGCTCAAGGTGCTACTGACCAAAAGACTTTTAGTTGCCTTATCTGAGGACTTTTTACGATCAGAGTACAACAACAAGAAATTGTTTGATGAGTTTACACTTGAGACTCTCGAATTGTTACACTTTACAATAATTTCAGGAGTACACTACTTAGATTTTCTAAGATACAAATTTATAAGAAATCTATCTAAGTATTTTGTACAATATTCACAGATATACAATTGTGTGAACTTGACAATTGGATGATTGTATTATTGTCTTGCAAGTCGTCAGGTTGCTGAGAGTTCCAAATATATAGGAGATTTGAATATAGCCGTAGATGACGACTTTGTCGTACACAATCTATATGTTGGAAAGCTAACTAGCTTAATTAGTTTCCTTTTTTCCAACAATCATTTCAATTCCATAAGTAATTTCCAATCCTCTGCAGTAGATGGAATTATTCGTTGAGTTTTCTTGGAAATGATCTTTCTTCAACATGTTGACTGTGAGCATGCTTCCTGTAGCATTTAATGCAGCAAGGCCAAATAGCATTGAGCATGTCAATGATGTTGACATTCTTGAGAAGAGGACAAATGTGTCAGTCATATGAGCAGGTTTCAGGAAGTACATGACTTATCACTGTCACTTTGAACCTATTGGCAATCCCTAGAATCTAGTAGAGACTCGACTTTACTCCATAACACATCTTATCTTAAGAACTTGTATTCGGCTTCAGAACCCATCTTCAACTTCATAACTCGTCTTCAACTCAGAATCAATCTTTAGCTTTAGATCCAGTCTTCACAGCGTTGTCTGATATCCATAAGGGTTGACTTATCTCGCTTCAAAGTTGACCATTGAATGCAGATCTCGTTCTTTTTATTATAAGCGTAGATCTCGTTCTTTATTCTTTCCCGTTTAGAACTTAACTTTCTTTGACTTCTTATTCAGAAACATGCGAGTCTTCATAACCAAATAACTCTAGAATTGACTCTTCAGCGCTTTTAGTATGCTCCGAAGATATTGTCCATTAATGTTTTCATGGCACAAAAATAAGGCAAATTTATTTATTACCATAAGTATGAGATATAAGGATATCTTATTGATAGCCTTAATGAATAAAAATTATTTATACTTTCATTTTTAGTTGCTTTATTTAGTGCCACGTGTGCTCTTTGTTGAATGTTGTGTTATTGGAGTTTGTTTGAAGTTTCACATTACTTAAATTTTCGGGCTGTTGAGTGTATAAATATAAGAAGAACCTCACCCTATAAGCTAGCTATTGGGGTTGAAATCCAAACATATTTAACACTCTTATAAAAGTGTTTTTAGCAAGACACATGAATCTGGAAATAGTGAGCACTAATTGTATTACCATAGAAGGTGATACATATAAAGTTTGTGTCATTGTGCTGCACACAACAATAGAAGAATACTGACTGAAAACTAAGTAAGCAACCATTTTATTTCTAAGTACTTGATAACAATTTTATAACTAATAGTTTTTTTTCTCAGAATGCAAAAGTTTCTCCTTCTCTTTTGCATTGGAAGCTTAATTCCTTAATTAATATATTCAAATAAAACACAGAAATCTCCAACTAGTAAAATAGTGCAACAGGATAATTATTGTGCCCTGAGATCTTCCATGTTTTAGTCTAAGGCATCATCCTCTCACCCTAAATTTATTTTATGCAAAAAGAAGAGAAAGTGGAATACTCCATATTTCAAACTATTTCTACAATCCCCTGATAGGATCAATTTAATATTAAAGGAGAGTATAAAACAGAAACAGTAAAAACAGGTGAAAATGGGGAAATGTTTTTATAGTAGTAAAGTCAACTAGAGTTCATATATGGGATCTAACTGCTAGTACATAAATAGTACTATAAGGGAAAATAATAGTAGCACTTTGAGAGGCCAAATCTCTCCTATGAGTAGTGACTCAGAAAACTATGCATAGAAAATGGCAGAGAACATTCCTTCTGCTATTAATCATAAGATCCATATCTGTTTTCTCTCTCTTCACTGCCACATGTCCCTATCACATGGGATTCCAGTGAGTTAGTTATTAGGGAGTGATTGGTTGCATCCGGATGAACTGGTTCCAATGGTGGGATGAGCAAGCACCGTTGCGAACATGGGAGGTGTTTAAAGGAGCTTTGGTTCGTCGATTCCCCAATCCAGTTTGATTCAAAAGCCTTTGGGACTGTGAAGGAGTATAGAGAGAAGTTTGAGATGATGGTAGCACCCTTGCGTAGAGACGATAAATGGATTGAAGGAGGAAATCCATGCTGAATTGAAGTTACATGAGAGTCATGATCTAACTGTCTTAATGCAGTTGATGCTATATATGTGAGTACAGTAGTGAGGAAGAAGATGAACTATATCTGAATTGAAAACAATAATAAACTCTCCCATAACTATCATCCCCATGTTAATTCAATGAATGGAAACAAGAAATTCAAGTGTACAATAATAAAAATGAAAATACTCCTCAAATAAGATCAACTATAAATATCATTTCTCTGTCAAAAGGTTATTTGGTATCCAAACAATGAAATGAATCTTCTATCCTATAGCTATTGCAAATTTACAAGAGAACCAAGTCAAAGAATTTTGGAACTCCAGTGAAGTGCAATACAAGTATTTCTTTTGTAACTGTATGTATATATGTAATTTCAATTGATCTTCTAACCCCTCTATAAAATATACAACTCATAAATGAAACAATATTTTATACTAATATCTTATTTATGAATGATACTAATACTAATCTCTGACATGATGAGAAGTCAGTAACAAATACTTTAATCATTCTGACATTTACTTTGTTTTTTTTATTTCTCTGACGCTCTCATTTTTTCAACAATGTGCCGTTTCTTTTCTTCAAATTTCTCGCTCATTTTCTTTCGCAAATCAAGCATCCTTTCCCTTTTTCCAATTTTCTTCGGTTTCGAATCATCCTGTTGAACCGAACTGATTGACCTATCCATCGCCACACTACTCGAAGGAGAACTGCAAACAGAAACATCCTCCATCTTCTCTTCACTAGCTTCATGATCACTTTCTATTGAAAGCATACTATTATCTTTTGAATCACTTTCTTGTTGTTGGCCACTTTCTAATAAAGGTTTCGACAGTTCTTCCAAACTTTTACTATTCCTTAATGATTCTGAAAAAGAGGATATTGATGAAAGTGCCAGAGAATCTGATTTCCTAGCAGGGTCTTGTCTCGATTCGCTATTCTTTGATTTTTGTCGTTTCAGTTCAGGACCATCACTTGAGGTCCTTGAACTAGCTTTTGATCCACCAGAAGTTTGATTATTGGCATCAATTGGATTTGACGTTTCATTCCCAGAATCTTGGTGGATCCATATGAACGGCGCAACACTCCGAGGAACCCAATCATCTTTTTCTGCTAGCATCCATCGAATGCCTATGCTTTCACTATTTGGGAGCACTAAAGTGTCCCGAATTGCTGCCTGCATGAGAGAAATTATAAGAGATGCTGAATTCTTTTCTAAAAGATATGTAAAAATGAAGTTCTGATGAAATCACATTTTCCCAAAGTTTTATTCCTAATGTCATTTATGGAGGAAATTCTCATTTGTGCATAATTATTATACCGGTGGTGGTATATATGGATTACTTGGGGCCTATTTGGATCGACATATTTGAGCTTATCTACCGCATAAATATTTGTGAGACTGTTTGGTAAAACTTGTAGAAACAATTTATGACATGTCGATATGCTGTTTTCACAGCTTATTTCCATAAGCTACCTAGGATAGTAACTAATAAAAACAACTTGTAGCTTATATGATAAGACCTTATTTTATCTTTTGTTACAGAAATAGTTTATACATATGAACTTATATGGTAAGATTTTTTTCTAAATAAACAAGGGCAGTTGAACAAGAAAAAGTAATACTTCGCAAACATCCTTTCCCAACTTAATGAAGAGGAACTATTGTACCTTGAGTCGGTTGATCAGGAACAAAGCAACGTGTGTATTAGTTATCTTATGTTCTCCAACAGATGATTCCAAGTTGAAGTCTACATCAGGCATAAATGTGAAACCATACCACACTTGATCCGAGGGTGGTGGCTTTATTAGAAAACGCAGTGTCCCTCTGAGGGATGCTACCCTTATTGCCAAAGAGATAGGAACCTTTTGATAATAAAGAAAATACATTAATTTGAAAACAACACAACATTAGCTATTTATAACTGCATGCTTACATAAAAATAGTAAAACATCTGCCCGTTATCAAATACAAATATACTTTAACTAGCACCGAAACTTTAGAATGAGTGTTTGACATGTGTTGGTGTCTAGCACTGACACGACACTGACACATATGTAGTTACATCAACACTTCCATTTTCTTAAATTATTATCAGAGTACTACATGTCGATGTCAGTATCGTGTCTGTGTCCTTGCACATCTATCCACATGAAAGTGCTCAAAAGCAAGATTTGCCCATGCATCTTTGAATAGCTTGTTCTTAAAGATGAAAATAACAAAAACCATTCAAATGATTTCACCTAAAAATTCATGTTTTTCTTGGGTGTTGGTTCTTAACATGTAACCGAACCTCTACTATCAAGTGATTTAGAGTTCATACTTGTACAAACCACACTACATAGTTATTTATATAGGTAATTCTTAATAATGAAACAATGGCTGACAAAAAATGCAGTGGGTAATAATAATGAGACGATACCTGTGAAACATGCTTGGCAACAGAATTTAACATAGATTTCCATCTTGATCCATGAGTTGAGGAAGTTGCATTGCTCCTTGACTTCTTTGACACATCTGCAAAGGGAAAATTGACATCATGCTTTATAACACACTGATACAATACAAGGGCCACTTGTCACATGAGAAATCTTTTTGGAAATTTATTATCTATAAGAGAAACGCAGAACTAGAAAAAGTTGATAAATTATCCTCTAGGAAAACAAGACAACAAAAAACTGATGAAAATCACAAGATTTCATTTACAATGTTATATGTATAGAAAACTAAAATCTAATAAGATATCTCCAAGATTACAAAAGGAATTGGGAAGGCTTCTACAATCACCGAAAGTTCCAAAAAAATTATAGTATAACAGCATGTTTGAAAATTTCACCATCTCTTTTAAAAACAGACGTGTGAATGGTTTTATTACACAAATATGCTTTACATGCAAGAGCACTTTGAGAAAGAAAATGAAACTCTTCACCTTTGGTCATAGAGGCTCTAAGACTATGATTTTCATCAACTCTATTTAAATGGGAGAAAATTCCAGTACAAAGTACATAAATAGCGAAATAGGATAAGTACTAACCAGTGTTCCAGTCACCATCTTCTTTATTCTCTTGCAAATCATTTGTTCCTTCTGCAAGACCGAATTGCTTATCAAAATCTTCAAAATCTTGAAGAATATCTGATGGGACAGACCCAACATTATTCGAATCGGGATTTGATCCCACTTTCTCGAGTTCACAAACTTCTAGCCTTGTTTCAATCTCTAATATTGCACTTCCAGAATATTCAATGTCAACCTCTAAGGCGCATACCTCGCTCATCTCCATCGGAAGAACCCTCATTCCGATGATACAAGGTGGAACATTCCCCATGTTGATGTCTGTACAGACAACTTCACCGACATAACCGGGAGTTCTTATGTTGGATAAGGTCCTCTGTAAAATATAAAGAAGACCATCACTTACCATAACAAAATGAAGTTTTCAATATGATTTCTCTGTAAATAAAAATAATAATTAACATTATCTAAAGCAACATAAGTGTATGTATATACTCATAAGTGTGAAGCTAATTAATTACTATTCATTGTTATTCAGCTTGTACTATCATTTGGGACTAATTGGAAAAACTGGCAAAGAAAAAACTTGCTAAAAGGATATAATATTTTTATCTAGGGTTATTCATATGCATCAATTAGTATTAATATCAATTTTACAAGAATTTAGAATCTAGAGATTGATTGTCAGCCAAAATAATTTTCATATTCTAATATAAAGATGATTAAAAAGACTCAAAAATATGGGAAAATCTAAAAACCTGAATTCTTTCTTGCACAGATTTCTTCACTTGCTTGTTGCCTTTGATATCAAAAAAGAGTCGAGAAATCAACAAATTCCAACATAACGTTCCCTCATCAATACCAGACTTTTCATCGGTGTCAGAACAGACAGAAAAATGACTTTGGCTTCCTGAATGAGACAAAGTTGATGACATTGATGCAGCATCGTCTGACATGTAATTTTTTGGATGATTTGCATTTTTCATGAAGCCAGTGGCTAAAACTGCATCTTGACAAGCACGAAGCTTCTCAGTTTTCTTTTTCTCTTCACGGCTTGATAATGAAGTCCAACCTGATTTGTTATCCAAACCAACACGGGAACTTCTTCTCGTGATTTTTCTCAAAAATTGACGGACCTTTGAGGAAGAGCCATCTGTCTTAGTAGACCTTTCTATTGCATCAAAACTTGCTCCTACTACTGAAGGTTTCATAAAAGAATGATATTCAGTATTTAACGATATCAGATAACTATGAAACTCATCTTGCAAATGCGAAAACCATTGAAGTTTTTCTCTTTCATCACATGAGGCCAGACGAAGGGCCTTACACCAGGCCTCTTTCTCGGATGAAGTCTCAAGGTAAACATAAAGAGTTTTGCTTCCGTGGTATATCACAGTGGTCTTGTTTTCCAATCTGATAGGAAACTTTTTTGCCCTGTAAAATTCATAACCAATTAAATAAGAACTTACAGTACCTATAAAATATATCTATCCATAATCATTCGAAATATGACACTTATAATCAAAGCCATAAGAAGTTACAATTTTCGTTAGGATGCATGCAGGGCATACATAAAATGAGATCTATCCATTCGAAATCCTTAAGAATATAATGAATTTCACAAAACACAAATTAAAGTCGCATAACATAATGCAAATGGAAACAAACACAACACACACCCCAAAATAAAACTTTCCACGCTTCACATTACCATTTCTTTGTAGAAAGGGCTGTAGCAGAAACAGCTTCGACAATACATCCCTTGAGTTGAATGGTTGTATGCAAGCCATCAGGCTCAGTAAGATCAAGTGACTGACCTTTGATTTGACCATACTTCCTAACAGGAGAAACCTCAAAAAGTTCTTTTTTCCTTTTCACCTCTCTTGATGATCTTTCCACCAAGTACTTTGAAACCTTTTCTGGTTCTAATACCCAAACCACACCCTGAAGAAAGCCAATCCAAATCCAAAATCAATGACATGAACAATCTGAAACAAACAAAAATAAACAAATAGTAAAAAATATTTAAAATAAAAAATGTATATTTATATACGGGCCTGTTTGGATCAACAGCTTAGTTGCAGTTGCAGCTTAGAGCGCAAGCGCTTATCATGATAAGCGTGTTTTATATAAGCTTACATAAGCTATTTTTATAACAAAAGATAAAATAAACATAAATTGATTTATATATACTACGAGCTATTTTCATAAACTATATTGGCGAACTTATGAAAATTGTCATAAGCTCCCACCCGAACAGTCTCACAAAACTTATGCACGTAGATAAACTCAAATATGTCAATCCAAACATGCCCTTATGTTGTCTTAGTGAACTCTACTACACAATGAGGAATTCACATAAAAATAAAAGAACAAAAACAAAAATTGAAAATAAAAATTGGGTATTTTGTGGAAGAATCAAAGTTACCTCTTTTTTGAAAGAATGTTGAGAATCAAATTGTGAACTAGTACTACTACGATCAAGTTGAGTTATTGATGAAATTTTGGCTTTATCACTGTTAATCTTGCTACGAAGTCGTTTAAGGATCCACAAGAAACCAAGAAATTCGGCAGCAATAACAACAATCGCACCAAGAAGAAAACCAAAGAAGATCAACAAAGAAACAATAACCATTTCACACACCTTTTCAATTATAATTGAATTTTGAAGATACCAAATTGTGAGAAGAAAGCAATGTTAGACCTACCCAGAAGAAGGAATCGAAGAAAGAGTCGATTTTGAAGATACCCAATTGAAGAAATAAGTTGAAAATGAATTATTATGAAGGAATTAGAATCAGATGCTAAAAGAATAGTGAAAAATCACTTTTTTTTTCTCTTGGTCAAAAAAAAAACCTCTTTTGTGTTTTTTGTTTGTTTGTTTGTGAAGTTGAAATTGAATCTTTGTTAGAAGGAAAGAGAGGGAGAGAAAGAGGGGTTTGTGTTTGTTTGAGATGATGGAGACATGGGTTGATGTGATTGGGTTAATTCCTGTGAATGATGAATTTTGAGGATTTATGTGTGCATGAAATGTTGCAATATTGTAATGAGTGGGAGAGGAAGATTTAGCGGTTTCATAATGAATGGAAACTTTTTATTGAGATGAATTATGTGGGTACCACTAAAAAGAATTTGTATGAATATTATTCAACATAAGACTAAGAATTTGTATGAATATTATTCAATTCAACGTAAGAAAATGTGTTGAGGAAAAAAAGAATGTTAGAAAATTTGTTAGTAATACTTAGTAATACTTCATCAGGTGTTGAGGAAAAAAAAGAATGTGGAAAAAAAAGAATGTTAGAAAATTTGTTAGTAATATTTTGGGATGTTCGCGATGCGGTTTGGTTTGGTTTTGAGCATAAAAGTTATTCTAACTGCGAGATAAAATGACATGCGGTTCGGTTTTGTTGAGTCTTTGGTGATTGGCTGCATTTTTGGTAAAATAAACTTTGGAGCAGGATGTGTGATAAGATGCCTCAACATCGTATCACGCCTTTGGAAGTGTGCGCGCGCGTGTTTTTATTTATGGAATGTTTGTTTCTCTTTCATGAATCTTGCATGGCGCCTTTTTATCTGGCTTATTATGAGGATCATCATTTAATGCTTCAGATCCTTGTCAAGAATATTTTTATGAAGAATCTCTTTGAAGTGTATTTTTGGAAAGAATCTATTTTAATCAATGTGGTCAATTGCTTGGGTCAAACAAATCAAGCCCATGTTTAATTCTGGATCAAGGACTTTTGCCTGGAGTATTTAAAGATTGTGCTAAACCTAATTTGGTGGTTGTTCACGTCGTCTTGTGTTTTGTCTAGCTTTCTAGGTTTTTGCGTGTGTATTGTTATTGTGAGCATTTCTTGTATCTCATTGATGCAAGCTTAGGACGTGTGTTCTTGTGTTGTAATCTTTGTGATCCTCTCCTAAGCTTTGAAGTACGGAGTTAGGATTTTGTGTGTTTTAGCACTCTAAGCCTTTAGGTACAAGTGTGTAGTTTTAGGAGTGTGTCTCCAAAAACATTTTGTATTTGTGTTTTGAAATCCTTGCTGTCTGTAAGGTTGTAAGGGAATGAGATGAGATCTCAGACTTAGGAGTTCCTAGGTTGAAGAGTCATTGGTAGTTGCCTAGGTTATGAGTTGTAAACGTGGTGTTTGCTGATAACTTACAACTAGGACTATTATAGTGATATTCCTTCCTGGATTGGTATCCCCCAGACTAGGGCTTGCTTTAAGCGCCGAACTGGGTTAACAAATATCTCGTGCCTTTTACTTGCTTTCAGTTATTTGTTTACATTTATCTTGTGATATACGTGTTGAGAAGCTTAGAACATTGTATCGCACATCACGGTTAGTGTTAAGGTGCTTAGAGCATTGTATCGCACATCGTGCTTAGCGTGCCAGGAAATTCAATTGGCATCAAAGCAAGCATCCTGCCTGTCTCTAGGGTGAGATCCAGGACCTAAAATCTCTAGCATCATGGAAAAAGATGGAGGATACATGAATAGACCACCTTTGCTCAATGGAACAAACAATTATGATCACTGGAAATCTAAAATGACTGCTTTTCTAAGATCTATTGATAGCAAGGTATGGAAGGCTGTTTTGACTGGATGGGATCATCCCACTATTGCCAGCAAGGAAGGGACCTCAACGGGGGTGAAGAAACCAGAAGTTGAGTGGACTACAGAAGAGGAAGCTGCAGCTCTCTACAACAACAAAGCCATATATGCTTTGTTTAATGGGGTGGACACAAATGTTTTTAAGCTGATCAAAAACTGTGTGTCAGCCAAAGAAGCATGGGAGATCTTGAAAACTTGTTATGAAGGTACCACAAAGGTGAAATAATCAAAGATTCAACATCTCACATCCAGGTTTGAAACACTGAAAATGAAGGATGATGAGAGCATTCAAGACTTTCATATGACACTCTTGGATATTGCTAACTCATTTGAAGCCTTGGGAGAGAAGGTGTTTGATGAGAAACTGTCTAGGAAACTTCTCAGATCTCTGCCCAAAAGATTTGACATGAAGGTAACATCAATTGAGGAAGCACATGATATTTCTACCATGAAGATGGATGAGCTGGTTAGTTCTCTTCAAACTTTTGAAACTGTCTTAGATGAACGAGGTGACAAAAAGAACAAGAGCATTGCTTTTGTTTCAAATGCTGATGATGACAATGCTCAAGATGAGGATGAAGAAGAGGAAAGCATTGCAGATGCAATTGCCATGCTTGGAAGACAGTTCAACAAGGTGCTGAAAAGAGTTGATCGCAGGAATCGTCAGAATGCTCCAAGCATCAGATTCGACATCAATAAACAGCAAAATGGTCTGAAGAAACCCAAGCCTGAAGAGAAGAATAGTCTAAGCAAGGGTGTTCAATGTCATGAGTGTGAGGGATATGGACATATAAGATCAGAATGTGGAACCTATCAGAAAAGACAGAAAAGGGGTTGAGTGTATCTTGGTCAGATGAAGATTCTGAGGAAGAGCATGAGTCTGCTAAACATGTGACTGCCTTGACTGGAGTTTGTATCACAGACAGTGACTCTGATGAAGATGGTGATGTGGCTTATGATGAACTTGCTAGTACTTACAAAGAGTTACTCACTAGGTTTGAAGAAATGTGTAGGCTCCTTGAGAAGCAGAAAAAGACCATCAATCTTCTTCAGGCTGAAGTGAAAGCTCAAACTGAAAAGACTACAGAAGCTGAAGAAGAAGTTGCTCTTGTCAATGCTCAAATGGATGACTTGAAGAAACGGGTAAGTCAGCTAAACTCAGGGACAAACATCCTTGAAGAGATCTTGGAGAGTCTACCAAGTGGGAAGGCCAAGTCAGTGGGTTATAACTACTCAAATTTAAATCAACATCAACAGAATCTTAAGACTAAGTTTAAATCTGCTGAAGATGTTTTTGATCCCTGCACTGGACAGACGATGTTGAAGCATCCTGCTCAGCATTCTAAAACATACCCAGTTCCCAAGTTTGCTCTTGAATCTAATCCTCGTGGTCATCAAAGGCCTAAGATTCAAAGAATGTATCGTAGATGGGTTTGTCATCACTGTGGAAAAAGAGGGCACATTAGACCTTTCTGCTACAAACTTCATGGCTATCCTACTCAACAACCTAAAGCTAATGAAGTGAAAGAAGATGTGAAGGAAGATGTACCTATCAAGAAGGAGTGGAAGCCCAAAACAGAAAGTGTTGGGTTAATTGCTCACACATCTCTGAGAGCTTCATCAAGGGAAGATTGGTATTTTGACAGTGGATGCTCCAGACATATGACTGGTAAAGAAAAATATCTCATGAATATGAGACCTTACAAGACCAGCTTTGTGACTTTTGGAGATGGTGCTAAAGGGGAAATACTTGGAATTGGAGATCTTGTAAATCATTGATTGCCCAACTTGGAGAATGTGTTGTTGGTTAAAGGACTCACTGCAAATCTGATCAGTATAAGCCAGCTGTGTGACCAAGGCTTAAAAGTTAACTTTACCAAGTCTGAGTGCCTTGTCAATAATGAGGAAGACCAGCTGCTAATGAAGGGAACCAGGTCCAAAGATAACTGCTACTTGTGGATATCTCAGGAAGAAGCCCTTAATACCATTTGCCTTAGTTCAGCAGCAGATGAAGTGAAGCTGTGGCATCAAAGGCTAGGTTATCTCCATTTGAAAGGGATGAAGAAAGCAATATCACACTACTAGAAAAAGTTGAAATACCGATGGAATTTAGAGACAAAATATATTTCGTCTCTAATAGAGATGGAATTAGAGACAGAAAAAGCAGTTAGAGACAAATATTTTTATTTTAGAGACATATATTTTCATTTTAGAGATAGATTTTGTCCGTCTCTAACAGTTTAGAGACGAGGAAATTACCGACGTGATCAAATCTGTCTCTAGCCTGCTTAATGACGGAATATTTGCATTTTAGAAACAGATTTTGTCCGTCGGTATTTAAGATTTTTCTAGTAGTGTCATCTGAAGCTATCAGGGGTTTACCTAAACTGAAGATTATTGAAGGTAACAAATGTGGTGAGTGTCAGATTGGTAAGCAAGTCAGGATGTCGCATCCAATGCTGGAGCATCAGACAACTTCCAAAGTGCTTGAGTTACTCCATATGGACCTTATGGGACCCATGCAGGTTGAAAGCTCAGGAGGGAAAAGGTATGCTTTTGTGATGGTGGATGACTACTCAAGGTACACTTGGGTAAATTTTATTAGAGAAAAGTCAGATGCCTTTGAAGCTTTCAAGGAATTATGTCTTCAGATTCAGAGGGAAAAAGCAAGTAATGTGGTAAGAATTAGGACAGATCATGGAAAAGAATTTGAGAACTCCAGGTTCAATGACTTCTGTGCTACTGAAGGAATCAAGCATGAGTACTCATCTGCTATCACCCCACAGCAGAATGGAATAGTTGAAAGGAAAAATAGGACTATCCAAGAGTCAGCTAGAGTCATGCTTCATGCCAAAAATGTTCCTTACTACTTTTGGGCTGAAGCCATGAACACTGCCTGTTACATCCACAACAGAGTCACCCTAAGAAAAGGTACCTCCTCTACTTTGTATGAGCTATGGAAAAATAGAAAGCCAACTGTTAAACATTTTCATGTGTTTGGAAGCAAATGCTACATCTTAGCTGACAGAGAGCCTAGAAGAAAACTTGATCCTAAAAGTCATGAAGGAATTTTTCTGGGATACTCTCCAAACAGTAGAACTTATAGAGTCTATAATTCTAAGACTCAAGTAATGATGGAATCTATAAATGTGGTTGTCCAAGATTCTCCCTTGGAAGATTATGTTGGTGAAGATCAAGGTATTCCTGTTGTTGACAATGTTGAACAAGATGTTGAAGCATCTGAACATCTGTGTGATAATCAATCTGATGAAGAAGTAGCTGAAGAGGAAAGTGTGGCAAATGCTGAAGCACAAACTCAAAAGAAGGGTCCCTCAGTACGTGTCCAGAAGAATCATCCTACAGATCTGATCATTGGTAATCCTGAACAGGGGATAACTACTAGGAGATCAAATGATGTGATTTCAAATTCTTGCTTTGTGTCACTTTTTGAACCTAAGAATGTCAAAGAAGCTCTAACTGATGAAGCCTGGATAGAGGCTATGCAAGAAGAATTAAACCAGTTCAAGAGAAGTGAAGTGTGGGATTTGGTTCCAAGACCAAAAGATGTGAATGTGATTGGAACAAAATGGGTTTATAAGAACAAGTCAGATGAGAATGGTGTTGTTACCAGAAATAAGGCAAGACTTGTAGCTCAGGGATATACTCAGGTTGAAGGCCTTGACTTTGAAGAAACATTTGCACTTGTTGCAAGACTAGAATCCATCAGACTTCTGTTGGGTGTAGCATGTATTCTTAAGTTCAAGCTTTACCAGATGGATGTAAAAAGTGCGTTTCTAAATGGATACCTACAGGAAGAAGTGTATGTTGAGCAACCAAAGGGGTTTGTAGACCCTGAACACCCTAGCCATGTCTACAAACTGAAGAAAGCTCTGTATGGGTTGAAGCAAGCACCTAGGGCTTGGTTTGAGAGGTTGACTCAGTTCTTGGAAGACCAAGGTTACAGGAAGGGAGCTTCAGACAAGACCCTATTTGTTAAACAAGAAGGAGGTAAGTTTATTATAGCCCAAATCTATGTTGATGACATAGTGTTTGGTGGGATGTCAGATACGATGGTCCAACATTTTGTCAAGCAAATGCAATCAGAGTTTGAAATGAGTCTTGTTGGAGAATTGACTTACTTTCTTGGACTTCAAATTAAACAAATGGATGATACCATTTTCATATCTCAGAGTAAGTATACAAGGAACATAGTCATTAAGTTTGGAATGGAAAGTGCCACCTCCAAGAGAACACCAGCACCCAACCATTTGAAACTTACTAAAGATGAAAAGCGAATAAGTGTTGATCAAAGTCTCTATAGAAGCATGATTGAGAGCTTGCTATACCTGACTGCAAGCAGGCCTGACATCACTTATGCTGTTGAAGTATGTGCCAGATATCAAGATGATCCTAATGTGAGCCACTTGACTCAAGTCAAGAGGATTCTGAAATATGTGAATGGAACCAGTGACTATGGAATAATGTACTCTCATTGTGAAGATTCTGTGCTCTATGGATATTGTGATGGTGATTGGGCTGGAAGTGCAGATGATAGAAAAAGCACTTCAGGAGTATGCTTCTTTCTAGGAAATAATTTGATTTCTTGGTTTAGCAAGAAGCAAAACTGTGTGGCATTATCTACAGCTGAGGCTGAGTACATAGCTGCTGGGAGTAGCTGCTCACAACTTGTTTGGATGAAACAGATGCTGAAGGAGTACGATGTCGAACAAGATGCTCTAACATTGTACTGTGACAACATGAGCGCCATAAACATCTCAAAAAATCCAGTTCAACATAGCAAGACCAAACACATTGACATTCGTCATCACTTCATAAGAGATCTTGTTGAGAATAAAATTGTGACTTTGGAGCATGTTGGTACAAAGGAGCAAGTGGCAAATATTTTCACCAAGGCACTTGATGCTGTGCAGTTTGAGAAGTTAAGGGGCAAGTTGGGAATTTGCCTCCATGAAGAATTGTAGCAGTTACTGTTTAAGATAGTGGCGCGTGCAGCAGTTATTTTTAATTTCTCCTATCAAGTGTTGCACATTGATCAAGGTAATCATGATTCCAATTTCTCCTTAAACACGCCACTATCAAAGGTTGGTTATTTTCTTTTCAAATCTTCTCACATTATTTCCTTCCTTATTTACTTCACATACTACTATCAAAGGTTGGTAGTAGTAGTAGTGGTGGTGTTGGTGTAGCTTCATCTGGATATCAACGAATGGATCTTGATCAAAGAATGAGAGCTGTAGATGTTGATCTAGAGAGAAGTAAGAGTATGAAGCAAACAAAAGTTAATGTAGGAGTGTTGAAAAATGCACGACAGAGGTTAGCAAAGGCACTATCTAAATTGATAATACATGAGCGTTTGCCTATAAACTTGAGCAACTCTCCTTGGCTGCACAGTTTGTTACATGAAGCTGCAAAGTTAGGTCCAGGTGTTAAATGTCCTTCTCCTTATGAGATTTCAGAGATATACTTGAACGAAGAATGTAAGGATATGCAAATGTATATCAATTCAATGAAACCATACTGGGAAGAGAGAGGGGTGACTATAATGTGTGATGGTTGGACAAATGGAATAAATCACATGCATATCATGAACTTTTTAGTATATTGTAGTCAAGGAACAGTGTTCATAAAGTCTATCGATGCCTCGGATGTTGCTAGTAGAAACACTGAGTATTACTTCAACTTGCTTGACAAAATGGTTGAAGATGTGGGAGAAGAATATGTTGTTCAAATTGTCACTGATAATGAGGCAGCATTGAAAGCGGCTGGTTTAAAGTTGATGGAAAAGAGACCTACTCTTTATTGGTCTCCATGTGCAGCTCATTGTTTGGATTTGTGTTTAGAAGATATTGGAAAAAAGTCAAATATCCAAAAAGTGCTTGATGAAGCAAAAAAGGTAACTTTGTTTATATACAATCATATTTGGACAGTAAATTTGATGAAGAAATATACAAATGACAGAAATTATTCGTCCAGCGATCACTCGTTTTGCTACACAATTTTTACAACTTGAATCAATTGTTAAAGAAAAACAAGCTTTGAAAGCTATGTTTGATTCTGATGATTACAAGAATTCCAAATATGGGAAAGACAAATCAGGAGGAGCTGCATATGAAGTAAAAAAAATTGTGATGAGTAAAGAATTTTGGAACAAGGCAACTGAAATACTGAAGGTATTTGAACCAATTGTCAAAGTCTTGAAGTTGGTGGATGGTGATGTTAAACCAACGATGGGATTTATTTATGAAGCAATGGATAGAGCCAAACAATCTATTGAGAAAAATTGTCGATACCACACCATTTATAATTCAATCATTGACAGAAGATGGATTTTCATGCATTCTGATTTGCATTCAGCAGGTTTGCATCGACGTATTTAATTTATTATGTTTACATGTTGGTATTTAATTTTGAAATAAAAATGTTAATAATTTTCTCTTAGGTTATTTTCTCAATCCACAATTTCAATTTGGATTAGTCCATGGAAGAGATGTAGCTAGGGAAACCTTGGATGGAACCACAAAAGTAATAAGAAAATTAGAACCAGACATTCATATTCAAGTAAGAGCTAACAATCAGGTGATACATTTGTTCATGTTATATATTTATAACTCAATACTAAATCTTAGAAACAAAATATTCATTTGATACTTATATGGTATATTGGTAATTGTAGTTATTACTTTTTCGGGATAAACAAGAGTCGTTTGGAACTCTACAAGCTCAAGAAGCATGGTCTAAAGCGGATCCTGGTATGTATTATGGTATATAACTCATGCTAGTTGATAAGAAAATATGAACAAGTTGTGCTAATTTTCAATATCAAATTTTTATTTAGCTGAATGGTGGCTGCTATATGGATCTTCTGCTCCTGAACTTCAAAGAATAGCCGTAAGAGTTCTAAGCCAAACAACTTCAGCTTCAAACTGTGAGCGAAATTGGAGTACCTTTAGTTACATACATACAAAGACAAGAAACAGACTGAAGTATCAAAAGCTACAAAAACTTGTCTTTGCATATTATAATATGAAGCTAGGAAATAGGACCACCATGAGAAGAAGTTAGGAAGACATTGAAAAAAACTATAGTCCTATCAACCTTGATCATATATTTCAAGAAGACCATTTGTCACCATGGATTGAAGAGACAGAGGGACCATTGTTGGATGGAATTCAAAATTCACAGTGGCTCCCTATTGATTCTGATGATGACATTGAAGAAATACCCGGTGATGATGTTGATGACTCAAATTCAGGTCAAACACCTAGTCAAACTGGTGAAGGTGGTTTAAATCCACCAAGTGATGGAAACAATGGTGGCAATGGTGGTGGTGGTAATCAAGAACAAGTTCATGGCATAAGTGAAGGGTCACATGATTCTTTTGAAGAAGGTTCATATGCTAGGCGTGATCTAAATTTATTGTCCCGTGGAATGGAAGAAGAATCACGTGGTGGTGGTGGTGGTAGTAACAGAGGTCGATCTAGACGTGGTAAAAGTAAAAAACATGAAGCTACTCCATTAGGTGATTCTTCCTCATCAAGCGGAGTACAATCATATGGTGATTTTGGTTTTGTTGCACCATTTGAAGGTAATCAAGGTAATTTTCCATCATATTACCAAAATCCTTCTTATATGCCACACGGGTATTATCCATATATGCCAAACCCAAACACACCATTTTATAATGACGCTCACGCTTCTATAAATTACAATGAGTCGTCAACAAATTCTTCATATGATTACCAATAAATAGAACCACCAAGAAGCTCTGGATTGTTTGATTATGTTTTTGGAAGAAGTGAAAATAACAATGACGAAGGTGGTAGTGAAACTTATGATCCTGCACGTCGTTCTACCATGTGGTGATTAGTAATGTAATCAATAAATTTTCACTAAACCATTTCAAATGTATTAGTAGTTTTTTATATCGTAACTTGTTGTTTTTTATGAGGTGAAGCATTGCACTCTTTTTCCTTTCACCTGATTTTTCCCTTTGGGTTTTACAGGTAAGATTTTTAATGAGGCAGTTGTCTGTTATTTTGCTCCCACTTGGGTATTGGCCTAGTCCCCCCAAGTTTGATGTTTTTGTATCTTTCTTTTTCTTTATTAATATGATAGAGTTAGCTTTTTATTATTATATTTACTTTAAACATCTTATAATATTGAGAAAAAAGTTTAGTTTAAGTTATTATACATGTATAAATAATATTTTATAAGATTTGTGAATTTTGTGAATAATTCACACCGTGACGACCGCAATTTGCAACACAGCATCCGTAACAGCCAAAATCGTGAAAACCTTAACGCGACCGCGACCGCTATTTAAAACCTTGGTCTTCGGTATGTTGTTCTCATATTTTGCGCTTTCAACCAGTCGTTAAGTGACTTTGTAGCTCTGTACTAACTTCAAAAGTCATCAGTAATTTATCGTTCCAACACTTTTGATTGCATCTCCACCAAACTGTCCAAAGAACTATACAAACTCGCTCTGTTAAGATGTGATATGATTATCTCATCATTGTAATTTATATTGTGATTATATTTAGGGGTGTAAGCGGATCAAAAAAATCCAATTAAATCGACGATCCAAACCAATCCAAACCGAAAAAAAACCGATGTTTATGGTTCGGATTCAAAACCGAACCGAACCAATTAAAAACCGACGTGGTTTGGTTCGGTTCTCGGATTCAATTTTTAAAAACCGAGGAACCGATGAACCGAACCAATAGGTATATTATTAACCATATATTTATTTAATATTAACCATATATATATATATATATATATATATATATTTAATGTTCTAAATTTTACCTATGCATATACCGTTTCAATATTCAAATTAAAAATAAATTCAATGTTCTATATTATATATATATATATATATATATATATATATATATATATTTCAATTTATTATTTCATGATGGTGCTTTGACGATTCAAGTGGAAAAAAAATTGAAATTTTATTTTAGTTTGTTTTTCTACTTGATGTTAAACTTATGAACTTAATTTTATAGTTGTATTTTGTATTGAAAATCTATGGATTGTATTTTGTCAACTTTGTTTAATTAAAATGTGTTTGAAAACCGATTAAAGTATGGTGTATGGTGATAATTGATCACATAAGTGTTACGTGTGATTAAAAAAATTATAGCAGGATATCGGATAAAAAATAATAGTAGGGAAAATATTGCAAAAAAAAATATTACAAAACCGATCAAAGTATCCGATCCAAACCGAACCAAACCGATTAGTTTGGTTCGGTTTCATTTTTCAAAAACAGGACAAACCGATCCAAACCGAACCAATTGAGTACACATTGGTTCGGACTTTGGATTCATCGAAAACCGATCCAAACCGATCCAATTACACCCCTAATTATATTAGGATTAATTAGTCTTTATGTATAATTATTTTCTTTGTTTCTTTGTCTTCAATCCTATATTATAAATAGAAGCTTTTATTTGTACTTGAATCATACAATAAATATACAAATATTTTTCCATGTCTTTCTGAGTTTCTACAAAGCATCCCGAGCTTAGGTTTTTTTTTCTTTCTACAGTGAGTTTCTATTTGTTTATTTTTTCTCCCAGAGTCGATGTACCGCCACTTTCCCTCGGTGAAATCATTTGCCTGCGTACCATCCTATTGTTTCAGCTTAAAGGCTTTTTTGATATAGCACCATAACATAACTATATTATATGTGATCTCACCAATCACAATACACTTTAATTTGTATCACATCTGCATCATCAACAAACTTTTGATACACCTTGATCCCTCCTAAAGTACAATACGGTGAGATCTCTTCATTTTTAGCCCTTTTTTTTTGTCAATTTTCTCCCACGGTGTTTTTTTCTATTGAATCTTATTGTTTCATAATGGCGAGTTATTGTGGTTGTTGTCGTAAGTTTGGACACTTACTCTCTGATTGCCCTACGGTTGAATGTCATAATTGCATGAAAAAAGGGTCATATTGTTCTAAATTGTTGCCGATATTGGAAGACAATCGGACCCTTGATTCAAAATTGTCTCACTCGTCCTCCACGATCTGATCATGATAGAAGTCAACTTCATTCCAACTCTTCCAGATCTATAATTACAACTGTTGCTATTGCCAATGAATCTCTAGAAACCTCTTAGTCTACATTATCTATCACAAATATCCAGTCTCTTCTTAGAAAACTTATTCCCTTTGGTAATACCCCTGCCGCTCTTTCCACCACACCAGGCAATTCTAAATGGTATTTTGATTCTGTCTATTGTAACCACATGACAACTGCATCTCATTTATTTTCTTCCTTATCTAAAAATGTTATTACTCATTCTATCCACACTCCTGATGGATCTCTTATGCATGTAAGCCACACAGGTTCTATCTCCCTGTCTAATCTAAGCTTACCTAACACATACCTTATTCCTAAACTAAACTTTAATCTTATCTCTATTGGTCAATTATGTAATATTTGTTATGAAATTACATTCTCTTCCTCTGGATGTCGTGTGCAGGATCCACATACTGGATAACTCATAGGCACTAGACGTAAGATCGGAATGTTATATGAGTTCATTGAACTGCATGTTCGTCTGGAATCTAACATTTGTGCGGCTTCCACATACTCTTCCATTCAACTTTGACATCGTCGTCTTGCCCATAGTTCCATTTGTAAATTACGTCCTCTAGTGTCTCAAGGTTATTTAGGATATGTCATCATGAGTCCTTTGATTGTTATGCTTGTCATACTACTAAATAGCCAACCTTGTCTTTTAATAAAAGTACTTCTATTTGAGGTTCACCATTTGATTTCGTGCATTCTGATATTTGGGGTCCTGCTTCCACACCTACTATGGGAGGTTCTCGGTATTTTGTTATATTTATCGCTGATTGTTCTCGTTTTACATGGATATATATGATGAAAAATAGACATGAGCTTTCTCAAATTTACATCAATTTTGCCAAAATGATTCTAACACAATTTTCTGAAGCCATTAAAGCTTTTCGATGAGATAATGTCATGGAATATTGTGATTCTAAACTCTTGTATTTTCTTCATGAGCAAGGTACCTTGTCGGAATTTTCATGTCTGTATACATCTCAACAAAATGGTCGTGTTGAGAGAAAGCATCGTTGCATTCTTGATTCAGTTCGTGTTATGCTTATCTCAACCTCTTGTCCAGAACGTGCTTGAGGCGAAGCTGCTCTTACAGTTGTCCATATAATCAATCGTTTCCCTTCCTCTGTCATTGGCAATGTCTCTCCTTTTCAACGTCTCTATCTCACTACACCAAATTATAACTCACTTAAGGTGTTTGGTTGTGCTTGTTTTTTCCTCCTTCATCCCCATGAATATACTAAATTTGAGCCTCATGCCTATCTATGTTGTTTTTTTGGTTGTGGGATTGAACATAAAGGTTATCGATGTTGGGATCCAATATCCCAACTCATTCGTATCTTTCGTCATATTGTCTTGTAGGAATATATAATGTTATCTTCCTTGTCAAAGTTTAAGTCACTCCCTTCAACTCCAACTCCTCTCTTTTCAAACCCTGATGACGATTATTTTCCTAGTGATACAGTTGCAAGTTATGAGACACATGCAGGTTCATCGAGTGAGCTTCCAACTCCTTCTGATATTCCATCCACTTATGGTGATGATGTTTCGTCTATTGATCTTGCACCATCCACCATTGAGCTTCCTAAACGGGTAAGAAATCCACCTCCCTACCTTAGTGATTTCCAATGTTATTCCATTATACTTCACCATCATGAACCACAATAAGGAAGCCCCTGCAGATCCTCATTGGCAGCAAGCTATGCAGGAATAAATACAAGTATTGGAGAAAACTCACATGTGGGACCTTGTTGACCATCCTTCTGATAAGACTCTTACAGGATGTAAGTGGGTTTATAAAATAAAGACTCACTCTGATGGATCAATCGAGCGTTACAAAGCCCGCCTTGTAGCAAAAAGGTTCACTCAAGAGTATGGTATTGATTATGAAGAAATATTTGCTCTTGTTGCACGCATCACGTCTGTTCGAACTCTTCTTGTCATTGCTGCCACTCGCAAATGGAGACTTACTCAAATGGATGTTAAAAATGTTTTCCTTAACGACGAGTTAGAATAAGAGGTTTACATGCGCCATCCTCCAGGATATACTTGTTAGGAGAACAAAGTGTGTCACCTTTGTAAGGCTTTTTATGGTCTCAAACAAGCACCTAGAGCTTGGTTTTCCAAATTTCATTGGACTATCACTCAGTTGAAATTTATCTTCCAGTGCTCATGACTCTACTTTTTTAACTCGAAAAACTAGAAACAATATTGTTGTCTTGATTCTTTATGTCGATGACATGATTATCACTGGAGATGACTAATGGGATTGAAGAGCTCAAACAATTCTTGTGTCAACATTTTGAGATGAAGGATCTTGGACCACTAACTTACTTTTTAAGGCTTGAAGTATTATCTTCGAGCGATGGCTTGTTTCTCTCACAAGCTAAGTATGCTTCTCATGTTGTCTCTCGAGCAGGTGTCACTGATTGTAAAATTGTACACACTCCCCCTTGAATCAAATGTTCGATTTACTCCCCATGATTTTACTTTAGGCGGCTTAATTTATCTCACAGTTACTCGACTAGAAATCTTATATGTTGTTCATCTGGTTGTCAATTCATGGTCTCCCCATGTACTACTCATTATGTTGTTGCCCTCCGGATTATAAAAGGAAATAGAAAAAGCAACGAAAAAAAAAGAGAGGGAAAAAAAAGGAAAAAGCAAAAAAAGTGTGAAAATTCAAAAGCTGCGCTATTCCCTCGCGAGTGAAAATAGATATGATTGAAAGAAAATAAAAAATCGCTATAAAAAGGGCGAGAAATACGTCTTCAACGAAACATCACTTTTCAACCATTTTCACAACAACAAAGAAAACAGAGAAAATCAAAATTAGCACCACCACCATGGCCACCACCACCAGCGAACAACTTCCCTGCGACGCCGACGGCGTTTGTATGGTGTGCAAAAACAAACCTCAAGAAACCGAAATTCTCAACTGCAGAACTTGCGCATCACTTTGGCATGTTCCTTGTTTACCCGAACTTCCAAAAACTATTCTCGATTGGGAATGTCCTGATTGTTCTACACCTATTGTTGTTAACGATAACCCCGTCGCTGATGCTTCATCAGCACCGGTACCGGCAGCGGCAACAGTAACAGCTCCGTCTGTCGCCGGTGATCTCATTTCTGCTATTCGTGCAATAGAAAATGACGCTTCACTTACCGATGTAGAAAAAGCGAAGAAACGTCAAGAATTAGTTGGTGGATCTACGAAAGCAAGTGATGAAGAGATTAAAAGTAGACGTAGTGGTGTTCTTGATATCTTTGATGGTAGTATTAACTGTTCTTTCTGTATGCAGTTGCCTGAGAGACCTGTCACAGTAAGTTTATTTCATTTCCCCCCCCCCCCCTTTTTTTTTTTTTTTTTTTTTTTTTTTTAGTTTTTAGTTACATTGTTTTGTAAGATCGAGTCGATCGAATAACCTAACTGAGTTTATTTTTTGTTAGGTTATTTGAACGATTCGATCTTAATTTAAACGTGTTGAACATTTGGTTTTATGAAATTGAGATTGATGTTGTTTGTTTCGATTTTAAGTGAAGCATGTTGAAGAATATTTGTGTGTTTTTTTCTTAAAAAATTAATTATCTTTTTAGTCTTAATTTGCCCGTGGTTTCAAGTGACATTGTTTCGTAAGATCGAATCGATAGAATAACCTAACCGAGTTTGTTTTGTAAGATCGAATCGATAGAATAACCTAACCGAGTTTGTTTTGTAAGATCGACTCGACAGAATAACCTAACTGAGTTTGTTTTGTAAGATCGAATCGATTGAATAACCTAACCGAGTTTGTTTTGGTTAGGTTAATTTGAACAATACATTTGGTTAAGTAAAGAGTGTTTAAGAAAATTTGGTTTTATTAAAATTATTTATTTATTCAAGTCTTAATTTTTCTGTGGTTTCCTGTGACATTGTTTTTAAAGATTGAATCGGTTGAATAACCTAACCTAGTTTGTGTTGGTTAGGTTATTTGAATGATTTTATCTTAAGCGAAGCTTGTTGAAGAACATTTAGTTTTATTAAAAAAACATTAGTCGTAATTTTCATGTGGTTTCCATTGACATTGTTTTGCAAGATTGAATTGATTGACTAACTTAGCTGAGATTGTTTTGGTTAGGTTATTTGATCAATTTGAATAACATTTGGTTTTCTTAAAATGATTTATTTATTTAGTCTTAATTCTCTATGATTTAGAGTGACATTGTTTTATAAGATCAAGTCGATTGAATAACCTGATTGGCTATGTTTTGGTTAGGTTATCCGATCAAATTGATCTTAACTGCAGCCTGTTGTTTGTTTCAATTGAGTTATATGAGCAATTCGATCTTAACCTAAGTTTATTGAAGAACATTTGGTTTTATGAAATTGTTATTTACTATTAGTTTTAAATTGATTTTGTTGTTGTTGGTTCAGACTTCGTGCGGGCATAATTTCTGCTTGAAGTGTTTTGAGAAATGGATTCATCAAGGAAAACGAACTTGCACGAATTGCAGGGCTGCAATTCCAGCAAAAATGGCGAGTAATCCAAGAATCAATGCACAGTTGGCAATTGGGATTCGTATGGCCAAACTAGCTAGATCAGAGAATGTTGGGGGTAGCACTGCTACAAAGGTTTACCATGTTGTTCACAATAATGAGCGTCCCGACACTTGTTTCAGGACGGAGAGAGCAAAGAAAACTGGGAAAGCTAATGCTTGCAGTGGAAAAATCTTTGTGACGATTCCGAAAGATCATTTTGGACCGATCAGTGCTGAGAATGATCCAATAAGGAACCGTGGGGTTCTTGTTGGTGAGACTTGGGAGGATAGGATGGAATGCAGGCAATGGGGAGCTCATTTTCCCCATGTTGCTGGCATTGCTGGTCAGAGTACTCATGGTGCTCAATCTGTTGCTCTTTCTGGAGGCTATGTTGATGACGAGGATCATGGTGAGTGGTTCTTGTACACTGGAAGTGGCGGAAGGGATTTGAGTGGGAACAAACGGACAAACAAAGATCAGTCCTTTGATCAGCAGTTTGAGAATATGAACGAGGCCTTGAGAGTCAGCTGCCGAAAAGGCTATCCTGTTCGTGTTGTCAGGTCTGTTTTCATTAGTTATTATTTCAATTGATTGATTCCTTATAAGTTTAAGTCTGTTTTTATTGATTATGAATTCAATTGACTGTTTCCTTGTTAAATTAGTTTCATTGTGATGTTAGTGATGAATAGGGTATGATATTTTGTTTATTGATTTGTTTATTTGGTTCAGGTCCCACAAGGAGAAACGTTCTTCTTATGCGCCGGAAGCAGGAGTGAGATATGACGGGGTTTACAGAATTGAGAAATGTTGGCGCAAAGTTGGAATGCAAGTAAGTATGAATCTTGTTTTGTAATAACTTACCACTGTGGGACCTAATGGATTATCAATCTTTCAAGCTTTGTTATTGATGGGAAATCTTTTCTGTGATAGGGTCATAAGGTTTGCAGGTATTTGTTTGTGAGGTGTGACAATGAGCCAGCTCCATGGACAAGGTTGGTTTTTGTCCCTTAATTTTTAATTTTCCTATGTATGTGTTTGTACTAATTAATATATAAGTGGAAGTATGGAACTTGATCACTTGAATTCATTTTGTTGATTTCCAGTGATTTATCAGGAGACCGTCCCCGTCCACTACCTACAGTCAAGGAATTTAAGGATGCAGTTGATATTACTGAAAGGAAGGGTGACCCTTCATGGGACTTTGATGTAAGTGTTATTGTCTACTAATCTGCTTTTCTATAGTTTTCTAGACATTTTTATACTTTGTAAGACATGATAATCACACTTATTAAGTTTATATTTTGGAAAATTATTTGCTATAGATTATGTGAGGCCTCTCATTGTATGTATTTGTCTAAATTTCAGGAGGAAAAGGGCTGCTGGTTGTGGAAGAAGCCTCCACCACAAAGCAAGAAGCCAATGAATGTTGTGGATCCTATAGATCCAACAAAAATTCAAGTTGTTAGGCCAAAGGCAAAAAAGGTGTCCTTCAAAATCAAGGATAGGCTATTGAAAGGTATATTATCCTTGGTGCTTACTATTTACCTTGTTTCCTTTTTCTTATTTAAAGCCTTTTTTTTTTGTTGACAAAAAATCTTGTTGTTTTAAACACAATATAATTGTGGACCTGTTAAGTTAGTTAATCTAGTGTCATCTCCATGTTCATTGTTTTTGCAGAGTTTGGTTGCAATATCTGTCGCAAGGTGTTGGCTTCCCCACTTACGACACCTTGTGCTCATAACTTCTGCAAAGGCTGCCTGGAAGGTGCCTTTTCTGGCCAAAGTTATATCAGGAACAGGGCCACTAAAAGCGGACGCAGTTTGCGGACACAAAAGAACATTATGAAATGCCCTACTTGTTCAACTGACATAGCTGATTACCTTCAGAATCCTCAGGTACTATACTACTGTACATTTTTGAATAGATGTTAATGAAAAGAACTGCTTGATTGACTTTCAAATTTGGTTTTATTAGTCTTATTCTTTGGGTTTGGATTGTATTGATTATTTGTAATGTGATTGATAATTATATTGTTATCAGTATTTATATTTGTTCTAATCAAATATGGAATGAATTATTATACTTCAAATTGAATCCTTATCAAATTCATTTTAATTGTATTCCTAATTTACCATGAAACTTGAACCTTTTTGAAAATATGAAATTCTTCATGGAATATTGATGTCTATGTATTTGAAAATGTGTGAAGTTTTATTGCAAATCTTAATCTGCAGTTACTTAATATTATTGACAGTGTCTATGCATTTGATAATGTTGGAAGTTTTATTGCAAATATCTAGTGAAAATAAACTAATAACTTCTGCAATTTCAATATATGCAATTTGAAGTATTGTTTCTCTACATTAAAGAGGTCTTATTTTGCTTATTTTTGTTTTTCAACAGGTTAACCGGGAAATGATGGGGGTCATTGAATCACTCCAGCGTCAGGCTGAACAGATGGATGAGGAGAGTTCTGAAGAATCAAGTGCTAAAAGTTCTGAAGAATCAGGTGCTAAAACTGATGAGAATCTCAAGCCGGATGAGGAGATAGTTGTTTCAAAACCCTCTGATTCGAGTGAGAAAGTTGTGGAAGAAATTGACGAGAATGATCTGAATCCTCTTCCACAGAAGCGGAGGAAAGGTGCCAATGGCAAGACTGTGGCAAACATGGAGGAACCTGTTGATGAGGCAGAAGTGGAAAACAAAACAGTGACTTGCAATTAATTAGGAGCTGGTGATGGACTGGATCGTGCTGTTTTATTTTGGGTTTGCATTAAACAGCATAAGTTAATATTAGGGATAACTTTTCTTTTGCTTGCTGAAAGACAAGACATTATGATTTTTTTTTTTTTTGTTTAATTTTCTTACGTACTTCTCTTGGTTTGAGAAGATGTTTACTGGATTTGGTTTTTAATTGGTATCACCTATCTATTACAAATGAGAAGTAGTTAATGCATTTTATTTATATTTTCATATTATTAGGAATAATTATAGTGGATGTCTATTAATTTTAGGAATAATTATGGTTTGAATATTGCACACCAAGTGTTTGATAGAAACACATAGCACCTGTTTAGTAAAATTAAGTAATAAACTAGTTAATAGCTGAAAATCTAGTAGAATCAAATGAAAGTGTTTAATAAATTTAATTGAAAGTGTTTAATAAATTTAGTTGTTGGAAGTATGAGATATAAAATTACATGATTATTTTATTTGAGTAGATAATTATTTTTGTGAGTGAGTAGTTTTTTTATTAAAAATAAATAAATTAAAGTTTAAACCGCACATTTGGTTTCTTACAATTATTTTAAGTTTTAATTTGGTCCATTATGTTTAAAAAGTTTCAATTTGGTCATTTTTGTCACATGTGGCAGACGGTTTGCATATGTGGACTGACACGTGGACATTTTGACACTGCGACATGTGTCCAATTGAAAGACAAAACTGACGGAAAGGACCAACTTATGCAAATGGTGGAAATGTAAGAGACCAAATTGAAACTCTTTTAAACGTAAGTGATTAAATTGAAACCCAAAATAAACGTAAGGGACCAAATGTGTAGTTTAGCCTAAATTAAAAAAATGTTAAAATTGGAATGAAAGGTAAAAAACTATAAGCTCAAACGCAACTTGAAATAGATAATGAAAAAAAACTATAAGTTTGTAAACAAAAAAAAAAACTTGTTACCAAACACCTCTAGGGAGAGCAATGAGCTCCCAAGGGAAAGCAACATCCCACCATTGGGAGTAGCTTTCCTCACAAGGCAATGAGATTATTCTTATGTGTAATTTTCTAAGCTGTTTTGTTATGATGAATATATTTATGAGTAACTAAATTCCTTAGGTTAGGTCGAGTAGATGAACTTCCATAGGAATATTTGAAACATGTAATTGGTTCGTAAAAAATTATATTAGTTGCAATTAGATTTACTTCTTTTTAATTATACTCCCTATTTTACATCACAGTTTATACATAGACGTATTAATGAATTGCTCTTATGAATTAGGTGTCGTTGTAGCAAAGGCCTAAATCTGGAACTCGGGTAATTAGTCTAGCCAACACTGGGGAGATAATATCAATAACCCGAGGCTAGAGACTATAGGATTAACGTTCACTAAATTAATGCTTGCATGATTTCCAACCGGTGTTAGTGGCCGGTGTCTTCAATTGCATAGTGTTATTTTAGTATGCTAAAACAAATTAAAATATGATATAAGATAGTGACCATCTTTTTATAAGGTTCATTAGTTAAAGCGTAAAAATGTAAACTGAGTCCGCACTCTAAATATCGAACTATATTTCCGTTCGCTTTTTAAGTTGCGAACTTTGTTTCAGTTCGCACTCTAAGTAGCGAATGACAATATTTAATACTCAAACTGAACTGAACTTCTGCACTCTCATGAATGAAAAAATCATGAAAAAAATAGTTCGCTTTCTAGCTAGAAAACAATGCTCGCTATTTAGAATGCAAACTTTTTTTTTCATGATCTTTTTATTCATAGGGGGTGCACACGTTCAATTTGGGCATAAAATATTATTACTCACTACTTAGAAAGCGAAATTTACTCGCACTCTAGAAGGCAAAAGGATACTAAGATGATTTTTGGGGATTAGAAAAAAATATGGGGAGTACGAAAAGTACTACTCTTATAATAAACATATAACATATTGTAGTAGAGTAGTAATAAATCTGTTGTACACATAGCATTTCTGTTGTAATAAATAGGTTAAACTAATTTCAAAACAAAATTGGATAGCTCACCATTTGTCAAGAATAAAAATAAAAGTTAAATATATTTAGTGGAATAATTTGTATTTGTCTTACTTATTCTAACAGTTTGGTTCAAATTTGCGGAGATTTTTTTTTTTAAGAAGTCTAGAATAGTTGGTTTAGTTCTTGTTTTGCAATATTTGCTAGTAAAATTAGAACCAAAACATGAAGACCAATTTGCTTCACATGAACCTCAAGTTGTTTGTTTGGCTTCATAGAGACCTTAGGCTCTTTGTTTGGCTTCCCATCAACCTTAAGTTTTTTGTTTGACTTCGAATTAACCATAACTACAAAAATTTTAAAGAAAAACTGTAGTATCGATATGGTTCCGTATCCTAGAGTTCAAGCATGGTTCACACTTTAGAGTGAGTATAATCCGTACAATTTTATTTTCTTCCGTGAATGAAAAGAAAAGCTTAGAAATCCAATGAGTAGGATTTTAAAGTCACATTACCTTTATATTCAAATCAATGTGATGTCTCTGAAATCCCTTTATATTGTGATTGTGATTTATGTGTTGGAAACAAGAGAAAAAAGTTTGTGGAGGTACCTTTTCTTTGTGTCTAAAGGTGGCCATTCCACTAACATAAATGAGCTTCAAAATTCAAACATTTTTATAAAATTCGTGTGATGGTTTTTTTTTTTTTTTTTTTTTTTTTTTTTTTTTTAACAAAAGTAAACTTAACTCATTTCATTTAATATTAGAATAAATTCAAACAAACCGCGCGATTTGTCAAAATAATGGCCACTCTAGTTAATGTGTGAACAAGAACAACCATATTAATTTGATGCTTAATAAATTTCACCTCGAAGTTGTAAATACAACAAAGACGAAGCTACAAAATAACGCAATAAAATTTGCAAAACCAAACATCTAGCTTGAAATCCATAACAATTTTGAAATCACTCTCAAATATGACATTGTCTAACCATCTGTTCACAACTTCACCAATGACGTCTAGAAAGGTCAGCTTCACCTTCAATTATTGATAATCTCTCATACTTGGTTCCTGCAAGAACAAACCGACCCTCGCAATCACACACATACTACCCCAAATTCGTAGGTCCTATAGCTTCATTGATCTCGGCGTCAACATTGCACTTTAGCCACCCATTTTGCGGTACTTGCCACTGCATACTTCACTGATCTGCGTTTGCAAGTGGTCCGCGCGCATTCCCATTGCTCTAGCTGAATCCTTAGTATCGTTCCACAACCAATTGTTCCGGTTGTTCAAATTCACCCATGCCATCATAGCCACCTTGCCTGCAATATCTCCATCCTCTACTGCATATGTCAACCAGCTTCTATCCAACATTCTTTACTTTCCACACACTCAAAAAGAACATGCCAATCATCTTCATACTCCTCTGAGCATAATTGACGTGTTGATTGACATTGCACAAAGTGTTCACAAAGTCGAATACACATATTCTCCTCAACAAGTGCTTTGCTTTCATCAAAACATGTTTACACAAAGTGTTCACAAAGTCGAATGCATGTTAGTAAATAGCCCCGACATATTATCCAGACAAGTGCTTTGCTTTCGCCAAAACATGTGATGGTAGGTTTGCGAACGGGGAAAATTGGATCAAAGAAAAATGGTATGGAGGCCTTGTTCTCCAAAGCTTAATTGCATTTTCCTTGCAGATGTCATCAACATTTTGAGATATTTATCTTAGCTTATAAAAACAACTAAAAATTCATATAAAAGGAGAATGATATACAAAAGTCATCTAAGCCCATGTATTAAAAAGAGGACTATAGTTCATAACATATAGATTCATAGTTCAGCTTCTTGTAACAAGCTGTGATCTTGTCTCTAGGATAATATCTTATATTAAAAACAAAAAATAAAATGGTAAGTAAAAAAAACTCAACCCCAATTAGCAAAAGTTTACATAGCTTAAAAGTTATACACCCATTTGACACATATAACTCTATATGTTCTGAATGTTTCAAGAATTTCACCAATGGGGGACTATTTTCTTTCTGCCGCCGGCATCCGAGTTTTAAAGTTAAATCAAAGGAAAATCAGGTAAGGATCGATAGAAACCAATCTACAGAATAGAGTTTGATGTGAAGAAGTTGAAGTCATGGTGATCGATATTGAGTTGTTTCAGCCATGAATCTGCAGCACTACATAGATATGATATCCTTTCATAATCTTCTGGATCAGTGTTTAGCCAAATATCAGTCTGCATTTTGTAAGTGGCTAGCCCAAATGGAGGTAGAGAAATAGAGCCACTGTTCTTTTCCTTGCAATCCTTTCCTAGAATATTTTCCCAACCATCGGAACAACATACATCTTTGTCTATGTCCATCGCATCATGCTCCAATGCAGAATCTGCATTCACACATAAGAATTAACATGTAAGCTTGTAAAATAAAAACATGCGAGAAAAATCATATTAAAGAACTTGGATTATATATTTTTATCGACTAATTGTATGTTTGGTAGTTTATTTTAGGTTTTAAGTTGGTCTCTTACGTTACAATAAGTTAGTCCTTCTGGTCAAATTTTCGTTTAAAACGTCCATGTGGCTAAGAGAGATGCACCCATGGATAACTTTTGGGGTGCCACGTGGAATTTTTAGACAGAGTTAACTCAAAATTTGACAGAAAGGACTAACTTATGCTAACATTAGTAACATAAAGGATCCACCTTAAAACTTTTTAAGCGTATAGGACCAACTTAAAACCTAAAATAAACGTCATAAAAATTCATGAAGGGTTGCAAACTACACACACTTAGAAAGAGAAGAGACTGTTAAAAAATGTATTGCTAGCACTCTAAAATTCATTAATGTCATAACATATAGTGAATTCTAATAAATTTTTGACTAATGTATTAAATGTAACTTTAGTTATTACAAGGGTTGCACTATCTACTTCAACTACTCTACAATGTAAAAGAACAATGCTTATTTCCCTTTGAATGAAAAAGAACAAATATAACAAATTTCATATTTACCTAAACAGATTTTTGAACACTAGTACACCTCAAACAAATGTGATAGATGTTGTGACCATATCTTATCAGTGATTATACCAACTCCTAAGTCATGGAAATAACTAGCAATTGCAATATAATCTTGATTGGAATAGAACTGCTTTAAAATACCTTGGAAAGATGATGACAATGTATGGTAAGTCAGGAAACATGCTTCCATGTCCTTGTCATTTTTTCGACTAGGGATTGAATATATCGGGTACCTATTCATGAACAAAGAATCAGCATAACATCTTTCTAACTATGAAAACCAATTGAAATTAACCATGATAACAATGTATAGTAAAGAACATGATGCAGAAATTAACCAGTTTATGTCATTGTTTCTTAATCTTGTGAATAATAAAATTGCAAACACAAATCGTGACAACACAAACTATGTTCACATATAACTAAGAGAGTGCACATATTCAATGTAACAAGAGCAAGAACATAAAATTATATTCACCATGAAACAGCCATCCAACTTGCAGGAGAAAGATCAACGCTCTTCAACGTCATTAGCTCTGGATAGCTTTCAGCTAACTCTGGTATCTAGAATAAGAAACAATCAAATTTTATGTATAGTGTGAATGCAATATATAAGTACATCTATCTATTTTTCTACTTAAACGTGGTGGCGAAAAACAAATACTGCATGACAATATCGACGGTAAATAGGCTACCTTCTCCATAAGTGGAACCCTTAGGTAAGGCGAAGACATCTCAGTATAGTTTAAGTAAAGGTAGCCAAGCTTATCCTTTGATTTACACGAGCCTTCTTGCTCTGAGCTCGAGTCTTCAGAAATAGCATCCCAAGATTTGCTCGAATCATTACTTACAGATCGGCACAAGTTATCACTTCCACTATCATCGCTCCATGAATCACTTTCACATTCAACTCCCTCACTATCCTCTCTCCGGGTCCTGGACAACGAATACATGACAGATAAGCTTTTGACGAGTGTATCAAATTACAACTGTCGTATAAAGACACCGTCTTTGACTTACACAATTTTGTAACACATTTTGAATATAAACATACAACATGGTATGCTACCGATTTGGATTGCATGAAGTCCTACAGTCAGGGTTTCACAGGTTAGGGTTTCCCTGGCTGCAGAACTATATGCCATCCAAATCCTTTTACTACATACCGGGGAGCAGCAATAGACTTATTGGTGTAGATTTGGATAGCAGAAAGATATGGAACATAGTAGTGAACCACAGTTTCGCCATTCTCCGTTTCCACAGTAGTACCAGCACCATATGCACTCCATTCATAAAAACGGTCCCAGAGATCTTTCAAACTGAAGCATTCAATTGTTTCCTTACCAAGGGGCTGCCAATTGCTGTTTTGATCATTAAAGCTACTCTGCAATGACATGATGAAAGCTAATAAAGTGAAGATAATAAATTAACATTTCAATGGTCCTTTTCGCATTCTAATAGAGTGAATTATAACGAATTTTCAATAAAACTCACAACAACATCAACACCAACACAAACTCACTTCCATAAACAAAAGAGTATGCAACAGCCAATAGAGTAATTAACCACTATATTCAAGCAGTATTATCAATTAAGGAATTAACACCATGAACAAACAACTAAGAAATTAACAATGGTGCTATAGCATCTAGTGTATGCAATAACACTCTTCATAAACTTGGTTTTTTTTGCGCCTTCATTTGCTCCTCTGACACAACTGTGAGAGTAACTACTCGAGTAATGTAGGAGCTAAATGAACGATGATAAATTTGTCCTATGAGTTATTTTAGGCTCGGATTCGAATCTAATTCTAACTCATATCACCTAATCTACATTGGATTCATTCGTCCTTTCTTTTGAAAGAGAAAGGTTTAGGTGAGTTGGGATGCAAGGCTCACCACACCAGGGTACTTCAAGACTCGATGAACGCTAATAGAGGGACTTACAAATCACTCACCAAATAGATCATCATGCTAGCAGTAATAGGTGAACCCAAACCCTATAAAATATGAGTCAACTCGTTACCAACTAAGTCAACCTCATTCACCTCTTTTGAATAGACTATATAGACTAATTCTCTAAGCTACATAATAACATTTCATTCTGTAACTTAAAGCAATATTTTTGTCAAAAAAAACTTAAAACAAGAAAATAGGAAATGGCAAAATCCTAGAGTGAAATATCTAACAATGGATCCGGATTTCATGCGGTCGGTTTTTTGGTGCAGTCATACTATTTATAGCCGTCCGATCAAGATCAGACGGTCTTGATTTAAAAACTGTATTTAATGACTGCATCAAAAATTCAACTGCACATAATCCATTTCCATCTAACAATAATAGGTTTACTAATACCAATATGAACATAAATTTTTACAGGACAACTAAACAAAAAATGATCAATTTCACCTCAAAATTAAAATAATTTAATATGACCAATTTTTTATTCTATGGAACATGATAAATTTTCGTGTCACACTACAAATGGGCAATGTAGTAACCAGGGGCGCATGTGATGTGACTATTATCAATTATGAAAAAATTAATTAAGATTTATATAAAATTTCTTAATCCAAAAGGCATTAAAGAATAGTATCACAAATATCATAAACTTCCAAATAAAATTGATTCTTGCCAAAAGAACAAAAAAATACCCACCGGATATTCTTCAAATGTTTAATTATGGTAAGGAACCTTGTCTTTGACTAAATCAAAATAATTATGGTATTAAAATGAAAAAGGTTTTATTAACCTATTCCAGTAGATTTGCAAAAAGAAGGATAGTGGTACGTGTTACCAAATTTAAGCACACAAATTGCATGCAAAGTCTTTCATACAAATTGGTTAGTTGGTTACTAATTTTGTTTAATCAAATAAAATTAAGGGGTAAAGTTAAGGTAGTGTCTCATTCACAATAAAACGACTAATCTTATGCCACTGGAATAATAATAATAATAATAATAAATTTAGTCAAAAAAAAAAAAAAAAAAAAAAAATAATAATAATAATAATAATAATAATGGAGGAAAAAGGAAGAAACAAACAACAAAGACTATATAGAAAATAAGCTTCAAGGTTGTGTGCTCTATACTTAGCTAAATAGTTTGTACAAACATTTCGTTCTTGAAGGGTATGAATAATAATAATAATAATAATAATAATATCTCTTAGACAGACATTTGATGAATTAAAATTCACTAATTTATCATATTATCTCACTCTTATATGATTATTTTAAAATTAATTGTGTGGCATAGAAGAATAGTAATTTATTATTAGATGTAAGTGTAAAATTACTTTACGGAGTCTCTTAGACTAAAAAAATATATGCATTGGCATTATTAATTTATTTTTATGGTGATTATTAGCATATATTAATATTTTATGAATGATTTGTTTTTTGAAGCCAATATTTTATGAATGATATATGACCTATGAAACATGTATATTTTTTCATATTAGATATATATTAATGTCAGACACGCGTTAATATTTGACATCGACATAATGCTGATAATATTCGTGCTTCATAGATCCTGACATGACGTTATACGATTTTATTAACAAAAAATAGTGCTTCATAGATCATGACATGACGTTATACGATTTTATTAACGAAAAAAAGTGTTATAATGTTATCCGTATAGGATTTAATGAACTATTGTTTATAAAATATTTGAATAAGAACTTATATTAAAATATATATACTATATTTTCAAACCATTTAACAAAACTCAATTGATTAATAAATTTAATCGTAATACATTTTTTTAATGTATAAAAAAAGCAAAATAAAATTATTATACTTTACATTTTTTTTTAACTGAATATCGAATTACTATTACTATGACACTGTTCTCTTGAAAATGAAGTGTTGACAGTGTATAGTGCTAAACTAACTGACAATGTCAACGAATGTCACTTTTGTCCATTTCACCAATAATATGAATTAAAAAGTGTATATAAATAAAAAAAAAAAACCAAAAAAGTGAAGATTAATTTGACCATATTTTTTAATTGTCAATGTATATTTCACCATCATAGATTATGAGTAATGTACATATAGTTAATTAAATAGTACAATTTATTTTATAAAAAAGTAGTACATTTGAAAAATAAATTAATATCTTATTAAAAATTGAAAATGTATTCATTTATTTAAAAAAATTGTTTGGTAAAGTAACATTAAATAAATTAATATTAGAAAAATGTGATATGAGTTTGGCAAGGACATTACATTAGATATGTATCGGGGTTCAAATTTCAGTTATCCTATTTATCAATGTTAAATGTGAAATTTTTAACCACTAAACTATATGACAAAAAAATATTAAATACACTCAATTGACAATGAAACACATCTTTTGAAAACAAAATCCTGATTTTCTAGGTGACTTGACTTTCGTATTGTTTCAACACTAAAAAAAATTAGTGTATTGAATTAATGTATATTAATTTAAAATTGTTTCTTTTAGTTCATCAATATAAATTTGTAACCTTGCCAGAAAAAAAAAATTGTAACAGGCACAACAACTTTAAGAAACGATTACAAAATAAAAACAGCAAGAATCTAGAGCATCACGATAACGACAGTAGTAAATGTGTCAAAAAAATGTTTACAGTAGTGATAATAAAATTATTATTTTTTGACAATAGAAAAAATTATTATTACTTACGGTCATTTTTACAAGAAATTAAGCACATAAATCACTCTCTATAAAAAAACACATAAATCACTAAGGCTAAAAATACTTTTATAAATTTATATTTATTCTATGAATATCCAAATTTAACTACTCTTTATTTTACTAAATTACTTAATTTTAATGTTTTCTTTCATACTAAATATAGTAAATATGGATATGAACGAAATTAAACATCTAATGCATTTAATAATTGGTCAAAGGTCGTAAACTTAGTTCAATTGGTAGAATATTATATTATATTATATTATATATGCAAGGGTCGAATTCGAATTCCGATCATTCCATCTATTCACCTTAAGGTGAAATTTCTAACCACTAAACTACTTGATAAAAAAAATTGATCAAAGATTTCCATAAAAAATAAATTTTTTTTTTCACTTTTGAATTTTACAAAAGGACTAAAAAGATTAGTAAAGTAAAAAAATACCCCTTTGTTTTGTGAGTTAAATAAAACGTCGACTAGGCCTAGCTCACTTAAGATTCAACTCAACCATTAAATATCAATATTGTTAGACATGACAAATTTTTATCCGAGTTCGAACCTAGAACAACAATAATGTGATTAAAATTTTACATTTTTATTTATTTTTATTTTTGCCATTGTCTACGGAAAAATAAAATATAAAATAAACAAACACACAGTTCCATGAATTGACAAAACAAAGGGGAAGATGAAAACACCTGAGCATTCAACACTGATATCCAACAAATAAAATAAATCCTGAAAAAATAAAATAAATAAATAAATAATTAAAAATAAAAATACCTGAGGTATAGTTTGTGAAGAAACAACAGGAGTGACACATTGAAGAAAGCGTTGCAGATTAGAAGAAGAATTTCCAAAGCAACTCGAAGATGAAGATGACATAATATTGTTGTCGATCAAAGATTTTCCCGAGAAAATGAGAGAGAAAAAAAAACCCACAATCCCAAAGAAAGCAAATTCTGAATGAATGAGAAAATGGGGTTTCACTACTCTTATTTTTCAATTGAAAAAAAAAACCCACAATCTTATTTTTTGGATGTGAATATGAAGCTCTCCACTCTCTCACTCATATTGTTGAAGAAAAAAGAAAAAGTTCTGATTTTTATTTATAGGAAAGAAAAATAAATAATTATTAAGGATTTTGTTTGTTTTTGTGTTTGTGATTATGAAATTTTTTTCCTCATTACCTCATCTTTCTTTAAATAAAGACAAAAAAATAATAATATTTTTACTGATTTGACTGAGGTTGATTGAATGGAGAAATTTTTTCGACACTTTCCATCTAAGTAAAGATTTTTAATTATACCACCATAAATAAAAATAAGGATAATTCTAACTTTTTCTATAATTAAGGGATAATTTAGTATTAATTAATTAAAATTAAGATAAGGGTCAATTGTATTAAAAAAACGACACTTTTTTTTTACATAGGAAAATGAAAGACAAAAAGAATAATTTTTTTTTTCTTTTTCTGGATTTTGAATATATTGAATTGGATATTAAAGGTTGAAGAGTTTCTGAAGACTCAGAAATAAAAAATGAAGAAAAGAGAAAAAGAATAAGGAGAGAAAAATGTGTTGTAATTTGTAACTTTTTTTTTTAATTTTTGAAAGAGGAAGAGAAACATAATAGATAGACTGAGAGAGAGGAAACAAAGAGTTTAATCAGTTACTGTATTTGTTTTTTGTACAAGTTACTACTTTATTTATTAATTATTGTGGGAATTAAAAGGAACGGATTTTGGGAATTGTATTTGTTTTCAGGTGACATTTAGATAGAGAGAGTGATGTGTGAGTGACGAGGGAGACAGAGTTGGGTCCCCGCCGTGTGTTAAGGTAGAAGTGATCCCATGCCATATAGAAGTAAATAAAAAATAATAATTTTTTTGGGCACTGATCATACACGTTCGTATGAATGTTTTATAGTGTAGGTCATTGATCGAAGAAGTGTCAAAATAAAGGAAAAAAATATGTTTTTAGATATTTTTTGACATGCGTCATATAAGTGTCAAACACCGATACATATCGAACACCGCAATATATTTAATCATAGAGGTGTGTAGCTATGTCGAGCTTCATAGCTCGTGAGAAGTAGAAAACAAAATTTTTATATTTAAATATATTAACACGTGCCTAATCAAGTACTCCTATGACCCCTTTATTTTTACAAGATCATATAAGAACATGCTGGCTCAACTTAAGAGCAAAAGAATCTTAAAGCTCTTAGTACACGCAAAAGTCAAACTTATAAGCTGGTAAATTTAACACTTCATACCAGTGTTTTAAAAACCGTACTGCACCAGTGACCCAGTGGTTCGACCAACAAACCAGTGAACCAGTACTCTTATCGGTTTGATGGCCGGTTCGGTTTTTAAAACAATGGTTCATACTTCTAGAATAAACACTCAAAACTTGAATTTATTTATTTGATAATAGCAACCAACTCCATACAAATATAATATTCACATATATGGATATCTACGGATAAAATTCATTACGAGCATGAAACAGATGACTTAATAGATATTCGCGGATAAAATAAAAAAAATATTTTAATTATTCATATTTAATGGAAAACTCAATTATTCTTACGAATGTGGTTATTAATTGTTCGTACGAATGGAAAACTCAATTTAACTATCCGTGTTGGTACATATTCTATCCGCTAAATAATTAGTAAAATTATTTAAATATTCATATTTAAATATAAATTATAATATATTTTTTTAATGAAAAAAATAATATTTTTATATTTCATGTTTTCTTTTCGTATAGATAAAACTTTTCATATTCTTTTTTCATTTTTGAGGGAAAACTTTTCGCCTTATTACACATCTCTCATCTTCTTTTTAATAAAATTCTCTTTTGCAGATTTTTTTTTAAAAAAAGAGCAAAATGTATAATATTATGTGTTAATATTTTGTCTTTAAAAAAATTTACTTTTTTTTTGAATAATTACTTTTTTTTTAAATGAAATGTCATTCATAGATACCCGTTAAAAATATTCATGGATACCTCAATATCCGTGGATTATCCGTTTAACGAATATCCGCACGGATATGGAACAGACACAAATATTACATTTATTCAACGAAGGAGACATGGATGACACACTATCCGCGCTCATGAATATCCATTGACATCTCTAGGTACATGTGTCTAATATCATTTGGGTCCCGTGGATAGAAGAAATGGACAATGTTGGTGTTGTTCAACATAAAAAAAAAAAAAAGGAAAGGTTTAAATGTACTTTTGCCTCTCGATTTAAAAAAAATGAAGTTTTGGTTTTATATTTTGAAAAATAATTTTATTCTCGTTCAATCTAACTTTTGAAATTTTTAGTCTCTTATATTATTTTTGGGTCTTTTATATGATGCAATTTATTTTTTATAACGTGACATTATTCAATTAGTTTCATTGAATATGTCACATCTTCAAGCAATTACGTACTCAAAATAAGATAAGGACCAAAATTTTGAAAAAACAAGTTAACTTAAAGAACTTAAAAACAAATTTTTAAAATAGGAGGAATAAGACATTTTAAAAAAAAATAAAATAGATGAATCAAAAATACATTTAAGTCAAAAGAAAACGTTAAAAGATGATGACATTTTGACTTTTACACTAACATAAGACTTCATTTTTTAAAACAAAAATAAATAAACCAAAAATACATTTAAGCCAAAAGAAAACGTTGATAGATGATGACATTTTGACTTTTACACTAATTAGTAATTACAAGACTTATTTGACTTTTACAGATTGGTTAAATGTTTCTCAAAACAAATAATTAAAATAATTTAATTGTAATTTTGGCCATTTCATTTTGCAGGTTTTGTTCTTCTATTTTAAAATCTTATAGTTTTGGTTTCTCTTTTATACTTTAGAACTAAATATTTGTCATGTAATGTATTTTAATTTTAAATGATATAATATATGGTTTGTTAACCCTCTGGTTCTCAATAGAAGAATTCTCTGGTAATTTGTGGTTCATCAAAGTAAGTCAATTTTGGCATAAAATAATGATTTGTTGACAATGTAATTTTATATGAAATATTATTAATATAAATTTAAATAAATTATTTTAAATTAATCAAACTATTTTTTAAGAATAAATTATTGTCCTTTTTTAAAAAAATATTTTGCATATTATTTATATAAACTAGTATTCTATTATGTATTATTATGGTTAACTAAAATTAAATATTTTGAGAATATTTTTAATATCATCATGTCCAATTGATCTTTTATTATCTTGTTATCATCAAAACTCCCAGAGAGAGTGTAATAAAAAAAAACTCCCAGAGATATTAACAAATCAATTTTGTTCCAACAGGATTGCAGTAAAGCAATTTCCTTGCCACATCATAGTCGAAACAATGTTCACATCTTCAATAGTAGAAAATGGATCCCTCACAGCGATACATGTCGCCAAAACAAAACTTTACTAACTTAAATGCACCAAATGCAACAAGAACGTGACATTAACGATGAGCCTGAAGATGAATTGGTGGATTCTCAGTCGCACTCTTAAGAAATTTGGGAATCCCTAGTCTCGAAAAATTTCAAGTCACCACACTTGCCAACATAGAGAAAAGACAAACCCTATAGAACACTTGGTGGAGGTAGGAACACAGTTGACAATTATAGGCGATGTTGAACCCCTCAAATGTAAACTCCTTTCTGGAACGTTGAAGGAATATCTCATTACGAAACTGGAGCCTGCCACGGCCATGTGGGGTCTTATCACGGCCATTTCAAGCAAGTCAGAGAGATAAGATTCGTGATAAAGCTTTTCCACGACCCATGTTGATTTGGCCACGACCGTCAGGGGCAGATCTATTCATATTAGTTTGTGGGCAAGTACCCCACTAACACTTCATTGTTAGTATGTCACATAGTAATTAGTTGGCACTTGCATATAGTTTATCTAGTCCACCATATGGCGCTTTTAAAAAAATGCAAAGTTTTCTCTTGAATTTATAGCGATGTATGTTCAATAATTTTTCCTCCAACATCAAGCAAATTTGTCAAACCATTTGGAAGCTTATATATATTTTTAAGACAATACATATATAATTTTTTCTCCAATTATAAAGAGTGTACATACATATATTTTCTAATTCTAAGACTTTGACTTACAACTTTTTTTGCCTAGTGCTCTGCTAGGATTTGATTTATCTTCTCTAATTGAGAAGTTTGCTTTCTCTTTTGTTTTTTCACCAGTGTCTATCATCTCACAACAATTTACCATCCAGTGTACTACTATGGAACATCCAAATCTTGAAGGCTTATAGCTGCATGATGGGGAGGAGGGATTCACGTTTGAGTTTGATGATGAGGAGGAAGAACAAGCGGATATCTGATGGTTCCTTGTGGGATGTTTCATTTGCAAGAGGACCATCCATTTCAATTCCATGAAAGTAAGAATGAAGGATCTTTGGAAGCCGGTAAAGGGGGTTACGATCAAGGAGACAAAGGCTGGAAAATTCTTATTTCATTTTGCTCATCCACTTGATATGGAGGCAGTTCTTAACCAAGGTCCATGGTCATTTAATAACAACATGCTTATTTTGGAACAAGTCCAAATGGGGATTCAAATTGAACAAATATCACTTTACCATGTCAACATGTGGGTTCAAGTTCATGATCTCCCAACGGGGTTAATGAAGGAGAGAGTTGGAATTTCATTGGCTAATTTTATCGGATCCTTTATGGAGTATGACAAGAACAATAACTCTTGCTTCTGGCACGAATATATGCATATTCGGGTGCCCATTGAGGTCAGACTGCAGTTCAAAAAGGATATTAAAGTGAATGATAAGGAAGGGAAGTGGTGTACGGTGAAGTTCAAATATGAGAAATTGGGAATTTTTTGCTTTGTTTGTGGAGACATGGGTCATGCTAAAAATAAGTGTGAAGTTAGATTCTCAATGGAGCAAGACGACAGAGTTAGGGAGTGGTTGACTGAAATCAGGGCAAAGAAGACAAGGTAGGAGACTCACTTCAAGGTGATTGAGGGAGGAGGGTGGTGATCAGGCGACGTCGCACGGTTGTGACGGAGGAAGACAGGCACAAAACCCAACCGAAGTTTCAAACATGGGGTCCACACATGCTGACCTGGCAGCTAGCCCATCTTTTGTTAGTCAAAACGGTATACTTCCCACTCAGCCAACAATAATTACTAGACAAGAACTTTCAATGCCCATAAAAAACAAGCAAGCCCACTCATTAAACCTTTCCTCAAATAGTGAAACCGCTCATAATGGCCAAATTATTCCCACATCAGCATCAATCTCTCGCATAGCAACCATCCCACCATCCAACATAACGTCCCATCCTTTATGATCAATAATGACATGCCTAATACTTTTTCAATTCCCAATATTAATTCCCAAATAATTAAATTCAATCAAATCCAATGAACCTTAACCGACCGGTACCCGACAACAATAACACCCAATCATTGAATATTTCACTCTTGTCATTCACTAGTCAACCTATGACGCGAACCCCACAACCAACCAAACAATCAACAACCAGAACACCACGTGCGTTCACCAAGAGGGTGACTAACTGACCCGCTTCATAAACCAACCCCGACTCGCTCTTGACCCGAACTGAACCCGAAAAAAAAGTCAAAATTCACCAAACTAAACCTAACTCTGACCTAGACCAAACCTGACCAAGGAGAAACTGGCAGACATGGAAAGCTAAAGTGAGAAGAAGAGAAGGATGGAGGAGAAGGTTGAGGACAATACATAGAAGTTGAATGAATCTGAGCATTTTTTAACGGCAGGTCCTGGAAGCCAGGCCTGCTGGGACCAATGAAAATCCTTAGTTGGAATTGCCAGGGGTTGAGCACTTCAAGTGCATTTCCTAATCTCAAGAATATTGCTCACGGTCATAAACCAGATATTTTGTTCATGTTTGAAACTTTGTCGAAAGCTCACACTTTGGAGAGGATTCAGGTGAATTTTAATTTTAATTCTTGCTTGTGAGTAGATGTGGAGGGGAGAAGTGGAGGATTGTCGGTAATGTGGAAGGATACTATAAAATGTAGAGTGATGAAATATTCAAGAAATTTCATGAACTTAATTGTGGAGGAGAAGGAAGGAGAAGAGTGGAGACTTACTTAATATTATGGTTACCTGGAAAGAGGCAGAAAAAGGCAATCATGGGAATTACTGACAGAATTAAGTGACATGTCTGAATTACCATGGTGGATTATTGGTGACTTTAACGACTTACTTTCGCAAGATGATAAAAAAGGGTCTCAACCCCATCCCAATTGGTTTTGCAATGGGTTCCGCAATGCTGTCAGCGATTGCGATCTCACAGATGTACATCTTGAAAGGGTATCCATATACATGGATAAAAGACAGGGGCTCACTGAATGTCATTGAAGAGAGACTCGATAGGGCCATGTCAAAATCTAAATGGCTTCTTGTCTTCCCATGTGCTAAATTGTTGAATCTTGTAGCCTCTCATTTGGATCACAGTCCTATTTTACTTCAAAACTCACCTATGACCAGGAATGGGAAACATTATTCATTCCGCTTTGAAAATAGTTAGTTGAGGGAGGAGGATATTGTGCAGGTGGTAGAAGGAGGGTGAGGGCGAGATAGAGGGGTGGAGATTACTAACAGAACTGTGTGGTGTGCGGAGAAGTCGAGAGGACGGGTGAGAAGGAAGAGAATGTGTTTCAAGCAAGAAGTGTTGGAGTGTAGTGAAGAAGCATGCAAGAAATCCATGTGAATCATGCAAGAATACTAATTCAGGAAGAAACTTAATGGAAGCAAAGGGCCAAAATGCATTGACTTAAAGAAGGTGATCTTAACACTAAGTTCTTCCACATGTCAACCTCAGTAAGACAACGCTCAAAAAAGATCAACATGTAAGTGCACCAGTTCATCCTCATGTTTTAATAATTGTCAAAACACATGAAAATAGAGTAGAACATATTTTGGCAACATTACAAATGACTTGACAGCGAGAAACCTTTTTAAAATTTTGAAAAACTGATTTTTAGGTATTATGTATCGATACATAAACATATGTATCGATACAAATGTCCTGAAATTACTTCAGACTGACTTTGTGCAATTTGTATCGATACATATATCACTTGTATCGATATAAAAGTGGTCACTCAGAGGCAGAAGGTCATCTGTGTATCGAATCATGCTTGCATGTATCGATACACACCCCTGCTTCTCAGAAAACCTGTAACTGCTTGATGTATCGAATCATGCTTGCATGATTTGATACATATCAGTCAAGATTTCAAGAAACTGATATATGTATCGATACACATACGTGTTTGTATCGATACATAGGTCAAAATTTTCAATTTGAACGCTGGTCAAAGGGTTTTGTATCGATACAAACCATCATTTGTATCGATACATGTATGTTAAATTTTGCCCAAATTTGCTCAATTCTATTTTCTCTTTAAATAGCAATGTGGTGTGTCATTGTAAAAGAGAGGAAACTAGTGAGAAAGTTCAGAAAACGCTTTGGATACAAATTGAGTGAGAATTTGCATCAAAGGTTTGATTCATCACAAATTCATCATCTTCATCAAGGATTGCAATCAAATTGAATTTTGAGTATGGGATCAATTCAATAAAGATTGTGTTCTTGTGTGATAATGTTCGATACGGTTCGCGGTGAATCAGAATCGTAGTCGGGTTGAATTGTGTGACGAAGGTTCTAGTGTTTCTCTCAACTGATTCAAGATCGTGCGTGTCTTGAAGGATTCGACAACAAGAAACGAAGGACTCAGCTGGACGACCGGGTGCGGTTTGGCACAAGGTGGATCGTTGGAATCAGAGGGCAAAGTTTCGTTGTGTGTCGAGGTTATTCGCATTAGTTTACATTTTGTGTCGTTATAGGATTCTAAGATTCAATTGTAAACCGTGCACTCTTTTTGTTCATCAAGTTTTTGATCTATAAACTCTCAAATAACCTGTTTGGTTATTTGGGGGGGGAGACGTACTCGGACAAACGCGTGGACGACGCGCAATCCGGGGAACTCCCTAATCACATCGTGTCTCTCTCTCTCTCTCTCTCTCTCTCTCTCTCTCTCTCTCTCTCTCTCTCTCTCTCTCTCTCTCTCTTTTGAATTTCATAATTTCGTTAATTTGTTAATCGATTGAATTTTTGGTGTTCGTATTGGTTCACAAAAAAAAATCAATTGATTCTTGCTTGATTGTGATTGATTTGAATATTGATTTGTAACTTGCTTGAGACTGAATTTAAAATTGTTTAATTTCAATTTATTTTGAACTCGAACATTTTCGTATCTTTTCACAAAATCTTTTAAGGCTTAATACTACCTTTCCTTTGGTCAATCGGTGCGTAGACTACCGATACGGTGGCTCTTCCGCTCGCTTGATTAAATTGAAACATTATTTTTTTTAAAAAACCTCATTGTTTCAAGGATCACTTATTCAACCCCCCCTTCTAAGTGATAAGCCTAGTAGTCTAACAAGTGGTATCACGATCCCGGTTCAATTTTGTTTACAAAATTCGGTGGATTGTGCCAATTATTAGAAAACATGGCTTTCGCACTGAAAGGGGCGTATAATAGGGCTCCTATATTCAATGGAGATCATTTTGACTATTGGAAAAGTAGTATGCGCATTCACATCAATTCTTTTGATGGTGAAGTATGGAATGCTATTGAGGACGGTCCATTTGTTCCAACAATGACCGACCCCAATGGTGTTGTCATAAATAAGCCTATGGCACAATGGACGGATGATGAAAAGAAAAAGGTCAATTACGATGCAAAGGCACAAAACATACTTATTTCATCCCTTGGGATTGAACAATTTTATCATGTGTCGCATTGTTCTACGGCTAAGGAAATGTGGGATACATTAGTTACTCACTTTGAGGGAACTAATGAGGTCAAAATTTCGAAAATAAACACTTTAACCCAAGAGTTTGAGTTGTTCCATATGCAAGATGGTGAAACCATCGCGGATATGCAACAACGATTTGTTAAAATCACCAACAAGTTACATGGTCTAGGCAAACCAATCACTAATCAAGATGCTAATAACAAAATTTTGAGGTGTCTTAATAGGTCATGGCAACCTAAGGTCACCGCAATCAAAGAGGCGAATGATCTTACTACCTTGAGCCTCACAACATTGTTTGGTAAGCTAACGGAACATGAACAAGTGCTTAGTTTGTTGGACAAGCATGAGAAAGGTGAGAAAAAGGAAAAGCACCATGAAAAAGAAAAAGAAAAGGACAAGAGGTCAATTGCTCTAAAAGCCTCAAAGTCAAAGTCCAAAAAGGTTAAGCATGTGGAAATTAGCTCAAGCGAAGATGATTCCGATGATGAGGAAATGGGACTCTTCGTTAGACGCTACAATAGATATGTGAGAAAGAATGGGATAAGACATTCCGATGACAATCTTAAGAAGTTTCGGAAAGATAGTGGTTACTGCCGGAAGAATGAAGATACTAGGTACTCCAAGAAAGGCATATGCTATGAGTGTGGCCAAGTTGGTCACTACAAGCCGGATTGTCCTAATCTCAAGAGAAAAAAGAAGGAGACATCTTCAAACAAAAAGAGGAGCAAAGGAAAGAAAGCTTATGTTGCATGGGAGAGTAGTAACTCTTCATCTCATTCATCATCAAGCTCTAGTTCAAGTGATGAAGGTGAAGTGGCTAAGGTATGCCTCACAACTCATCATCACAAAAAGAAGGATAAAGCTCCCAAAAAGGTAAACCAAAATCCCTCTAGCTCATATACCTCGTTAGAATATCATGAGTTGCAAGTCGCTTTTGAAAAGTTACACAAAGAAACTAAAGAGGCTTTTCAACGATTAAAAGGTTTAATGCAAGTTAATAAATACCTTGAGGCAAAAGTTTCGGAAACGGAGCTTGAGTTGAAAGCTCTCAAGGAATCTATGATTCAAAAACCTCTTGTGACTGTTGATAGTTACGGTAACGATAGATTCGGATGTGATGGATGCTTTTACTTATATAGAGACTTGCGAAAGTTGCAAGATAAGATAAAAGAGCCATCCAAGCCGTAGATTACTTTTACGGTTGATCCATCTAAATTCAACAAATCATTAAACCCTAGAAATAAAAAGTATAAATTTGTTGAAAAGAACTCTAAGAAAAGTAATCCTCATATCGTTTGTCATTATTGTTGTAACAAGGGTCATACTATTGCAAAATGCCATGCTCGAAAAACCTTGGTACCTAAAGGCAAATTGCAATGGTTACCTAAGTTAGGCAATAATGGTGCTACTAACCAACTAGGACCCAACATGAGTTGGGGACCTATTTCAAATGTCTAAGCATGTAGGAAAACGTCTTGAACCATTGACGAAAGACACCGACAACAATGGAGTTCAAGACTTATGAACAAGGTATATGATGAGAAAAGCTTCAACTCGATACTTACAAGGTTGTGGAAATTGATCACTTCCTCCACTTAACACTTAAGGGAAGACTCTATTCTCTACCTTTACCTTTTTTTTTACTTAGCATTTGTACATTGATTTCATATACATATAACTTTCTTCTTAATATAATATTCGTATTGATAGTTGTCTAGTCCTCCATTTCCAAGAATTTTGCTCAAAAATATTTATAAGTTTTTGAGTCTCACATGTTTATAATGGGGATTTGACAAAGATCATTACAATTGCAATATTAAGTTCATACTGGGTTTGTATATGCTTGTTTTGTTCTTATATGTGACTTTGTGTGCATACATACACATATATCTTCATATGATTAATTTTGGTACTTTGATTCATTTATGTGAATGTTCTATCCTGCATATATGGTTTAACATGTGTTCTCATGTTATAATGTGCTTTGGTACTTTGTTTTGCTCACATACATAAAAGTGTACCTTATTGATTATATGTCTTTCATACATACATGTTACTTGGAAGTCATAAAAATTGTTTTTGAAATTCATAAGTTCATATGTTTTGAGAAAAATTGAAAATAATGCATTTTGGATCGATACAAATAAACATTGTATAGATACATGTTAGTTTTTCTGCAAATTATCAAAATGAACTGATATGTATCGATACATATGATGATTGTATCGATACATAGCTTCTCAGTTGGTACAGACAGTGTCTCATGTATCGATACATGCTCGCATGCTTCGATACATGCTGCAGAAAACTGATTTGTATCGATACAAACACGATTTTGTATCGATACATAAGCGCGAAAACAACGTTATGTATCAATTTTAATTCATTCATTCATCAAACATCACAATTCTCTTCTTCTACACGAAAAACACTCTCAAAACCCTCATTCCCAAATTCTCAATCTTCCTCAAAACTCAACCAAAACTCACAAAACTTGACCCTAATCTACTTCAAATTCATTACCCATTCACATTCCTCCATCAATTTCGCGATTCAAGCTTCCTCATCCTCACATTCAAGACAAGGGTTCTTCAAATTGGGTTGTGGATTCTTCAATTCTTCAAACATCCAACAAGGTAACATTACACCAATCCTCACTCTAAGAATGTCTACTAGCAATAGAAGTAAGAATAGTGGTAGGACTAAGAATACTGCTAGGATAATAAGGGATACTGATCATGATGACAATTTTAGGGAAGAAAATTTTGTCCATGAGAATTACTTGAACTTCTATATTAGAACTTGCAAAGAGAAGAAAGTAATCCCTCAAAATGCTGTTGATATTGCGAACCTTGAGGAATTACATTTAGGTGAAGTTGCTGAGATCATTAAGAGAAAAAATCTCATCACTTTTTGTAACCTGAAGAGACCTTACATAGAGGATTTAATTAGGATTTTCTACTCTGGGTCGCAAGAACAAAGAGCTGCTGAGTTTGAGTTCTGTATAGGAAAGAAGATTTACAAGTTCACTAACAGTCTCTGGTTCAAGCTATTTGGCATGGTACCTGATAAGAACTTGAAAAAGTTTACCGATGTTGATGGTCCTAAGTACAATATGACTGAGTTTGCAAGCACTCTAACTAGGAACGGTAAAAGTCCAAATGGAAAGTCCGGTAGACTCAAGAAAGGTCCAAGAGTTTTACTTTGGATTGTGAATCACATTCTAACACCTAGAGGTGGATCCTACTCTAGACTTGATTGGAAGGACATTGATCTTATGTACATTATGATGGAGAGAAAGAAAATGGATTGGCCACACTACATCGTGAGCCGTTTATTTGCCTTGAGAGATTCTAAAAAGGATCATTGTTTCGGATATTCGAGCTGGATCTCTACTATCTTAAACCACTTTAAGATAACCGACCAAGTAGCAGGATCTTGGATTAATCCAAAAAGAGATCAAATCTTCAGCATGACTCAAATGAAAAAGATGGATTATAAGTGGAATAATGCGGTTGAAGATTATGAATTTTGTGGAAAGGAAGATGAAGATGAAGAAACACTTCAAGGTAATCAAGAAGAAAGGGGTAAGAGAGCAAGAGTAGAAACTCATAGAAGTGAAAGCATGGAGAGTGATCCATCGGACACTAGTAATGGTGCAATTATGGAAATGTTAAAGGAAATGAGCTTAAGACAAGCTAAGTTCCAAAATGAGGTCATCATTAGACTTGATGATATGCATGCTTATAACGTCTCAAGGTTTGATCATCTACAAAATCAATTAGATGAATGCATCAAGCAACAAACTTCAGTTGACCAATACTTCAATCCTAACCAAAACCCGGATGGCATGAATGAATGATGATGTTGATCCATAACTTTGTTTTTTATCACATTCTATTTGCTTTTCTTGAACAATTTCATTTTGTTATTTCTTATGACTTCTATTTCAATATGGTTGTACGGATAATTTTAATGTTGTCATGTTTGGACAACATTCATTTTGGATTATGTGTGACTTTGTTGAATTATTTGGTTTGTATGGATTATCGCTTTTATGTTTATGCGTTTGTTGCATTAGTTTGTTTATTTCGTCCCATATTTGAATATGTTACTTGGTTAAAAATGTCGATGTGTTACGATATTCATGCGTTGGTTTTGATTTGTTGTTCTACATTCCATGTTTGTCATGATATTTGGTATTCGTCATTGATATATTTTGGCATATCTTTGTATGTATTTATATTGGTTAGGAACTTTTATCATATATGTGCATTTCGACAAATGTAAGTGCACGATATGACTTGGGTCAAAATTGATTGAACTTGATACTTCTAATAGACTCTCTTCTTCTTTTTGATATTGTCAAAGGGGGAGAGATTTGGATGCACAAGCTAAGGATAAAAAGCTAAAGTGTCTTGAATATTATCTACTATGACAATCGCATTATGGCATCAACTCAGGGGGAGCGTGCTTATTGTCAGCCTTTGTGTTTAATTGCGTCTGTATACATATTGCTATTTTATTTGCATATTAGGTATATGCTTAGTTAGCTTATGCATAGTTTTGACAATTATCAAAAAGGGGGAGAATGTAAGTGCACCGGTTCATCCTCATGTTTTAATAATTGTCAAAACACATGAAAATAGAGTAGAACATATTTTGGCAACATTACAAATGACTTGACAGCGAGAAACCTTTTTAAAATTTTGAAAAACTGATTTTTAGATATGTATCGATACAAATGTCCTGAAATTACTTCAGACTGACTTTGTGCAATTTGTATCGATACATATATCACTTGTATCGATACAAAAGTGGTCACTCAGAGGCAGAAGGTCATCTGTGTATCGAATCATGCTTGCATGTATCGATACACACCCCTGCTTCTCAGAAAACATGTAAGTGCTTGATGTATCGAATCATGCTTGCATGATTTGATACATATCAGTCAAGATTTCAAGAAACTGATATATGTATCGATACACATACGTGTTTGTATCGATACATAGGTCAAAATTTTCAATTTGAACGCTGATCAAAGGTTGTATCGATACAAACCATCATTTGTATCGATACATGTATGTTAAATTTTGTCCAAATTTGCTCAATTCTATTTTCTCTTTAAATAGCAATGTGGTGTGTCATTGTAAAAGAGAGGAAACTAGTGAGAAAGTTCAGAAAACGCTTTGGATACAAATTGAGTGAGAATTTGCATCAAATGTTTGATTCATCACAAATTCATCATCTTCATCAAGGATTGCAATCAAATTGAATTTTGAGTATGGGATCAATTCAATAAAGATTGTGTTCTTGTGTGATAACGTTCGATACGGTTCGCGGTGAATCAGAATCGTAGTCGGGTTGAATTGTGTGACGAAGGTTCTAGTGTTTCTCTCAAGTGATTCAAGATCGTGCGTGTCTTGAAGGATTCGACAACAAGAAACGAAGGACTCAGCTGGACGATCGGGTGCGATTTGGCACAAGGTGGATCGTTGGAATCAGAGGGCGAAGTTTCGTTGTGTGTCGAGGTTATTCGCATTAGTTTACATTTTGTGTCGTTATAGGATTATAAGATTCAATTGTAAACTGTGCACTCTTTTTGTTCATCAAGTTTTTGATCTATAAACTCTCAAATAACCCGTTTGGTTATTTGGGGGGGAGACGTACTCGGACAAACGCGTGGACGACGCGCAATCCGGGGTACTCCCTAATCACATCGTCTCTCTCTCTCTCTCTCTCTCTCTCTCTCTCTCTCTCTTTTGAATTTCATAATTTCGTTAATTTGTTAATCGATTGAATTTTTGGTGTTCGTATTGGTTCACAAAAAAAATTCAATTGATTCTTGCTTGATTGTGATTGATTTGAATATTGATTTGTAACTTGCTTGGGACTGAATTTAAAATTGTTTAATTTCAATTTATTTTGAACTCGAACATTTTCGTATCTTTTCACAAAATCGTTCAAGGCTTAATACTACCTTTCCTTTGGTCAATCTGTGCGTAGACTACCGATCCGGTGGCTCTTCCGCTCGCTTGATTAAATTGAAACATTTTTTTTTTTTAAAAACCTCATTGTTTCAAGGATCACTTATTCAACGCCCCTTCTAAGTGATAAGCCTAGTAGTCTAACACAACAAACTCGTGAATGAGGACAACATGGAAGTTACAACTCAATCCGAAATTTGTATAGTAGAAAAGGAGTATTTTGATCGCCTTTTCCGTGATAACTTAACAAATCATGATCCTATGCTATCCTTGATCAATTCGAGAATTACTCAAGCAGATAATGAATTATTGGTGGCGCCAGTAACTAGAGAAGAATTGAAAGAAGCTTTGTTCCATATGCATCCGGATAAATCCTCGGGTCCAAATAGTTTTAACTCGGCCTTTTATCAACACTTTTTGGAGCTTTGTAGTAATGATATTCTTTAGGCAGTCACGGGGTGGCTAGAGAGAGGGTATTTCCCCTCTTTGTTGAATGAAAAAAAATCTGCCTGATACCGAAATGTGAGAATCCTGCCTCCATGAAGGATATGAGACCAATCCCCCTTTTTAATGTCTTGTATAAAGTTGTCTAAAAAATTCTTCCTAATAGACTCAAGGTGTGTCTGCATAGATGTGTATTGAGGTGATTCACGCACTCAAAAGAAAAACTAGAGGCATGAAGGGTGAACCTGACCTTAAAATTGACACCATCAAAGCCTATGATAAAGTTGATTGGGGTTTCATGCGCGACATGCTTGAGAGATTGAGATTTGCTAATAAGTGGATATACTGAATGATGTTATGTGTTAGTTCAGTCAACTATTTTGAAAAAGTGGGGCCTATTTATCCAGGAAGGGGACTAAGGCAGGGAGACGCCCTCTCTCTCCTTATCTCTTTATCTTGGTAATTGAAGGCCTCACAGCTGTTATCAGAAAATCAGTGGCAAGAGGCGACTTACATGACATCAGAATTTGCAGAGGGGAACCTTTGGTGTCTCACCTTCTTTTTGCTGATGATTGTTTCTTATTTTGCAAGGCAAATTTAGATGAAACATATCATTTAATGAGATCCTTAAGACATATGAAGTAGCATCAGGCCAAGAAATCAACTTAACCAAATCAGAGGTCTTTTTCAGCAGAAACCTGAGCATAGCAGCACAAGAAGATCTTTCAAGAATTATGGGAGTTAGACATGTTCTTAGGACCGAAAATCATCCTGGCCTCCCTTCCATGATAGGTAGAAAAAAGATAGATATTTTTACCTATATTAAGGATAGGGTTTGGAAGCAGATAAACTCATGGAGAGGTATAGCTTTCTCTAGAGCAGGTATAGAAGTGATGATCAAGTCGGTACTACAAGCCATCCCCTCTTATGTGATGTGTTGGGTTTTTAGGGTGTTGGCTTCATTTTGCAAAATAAGTCTAAGTCCATGTTGACAGGAATTTCTGCAGTATTTTAGGTAGTATTACTAGTAATAATTTGACCAAGACATGCCCAAATACGAAGAATAACCTAAAGAATCGAGGAAAAGAGTTAAGACAAAGCAAAGATACGCAAAAGACAAGAAAAAACCAAAAAACTGAAGAAATGTGCTTCATCGTAGTACGATGGCTCCCATCGTACCACGATGGGAGCTGCTTGCCGGCCAAGACATCAGAAATTATATTTTTCAAGAAGATCTTGCCATCAGAGTACGATGCCCACCATCGCAGTACGATGATACAACTTGGCGACCAAGCTGTTGAAATGCACAGGATCAGTTATATTTTTGAACTGAATCTTGCCATCGCAACACGATGGGCTTATCGTGGCTGCGATGCCTTGCTGAAACCCGTTTTAAAAACTATAAATAGAGTTATCCTCCTCATTTGTAATTCATTCAGAAATAGAAGAACTTTCTCTTCATTACAAGGGAAGTTTGCAGGAGCTCTACAGACATAGTTTTCTCTCCTTACGGAAAAACTAACTCAGCAAGGTATGTTTTCATTAGGCTTTTCCAGTTAGATTCTAGTAATTTAATTATGTAAGTCTTTTGTAATAGATGCCTTAGGTTGTGGTGGAGAAGATGAACTCCCCGATGAATACTTGGGTCATGTAATTGAGTCAAAATTATAATAAATCGTTATTCAATATTATATTTGTTATTTATTTTCTTGCACTTTAATAACGTTGCCCGAAATCTGGCCGGATAAGCGGGACCGCCTATAGAATAAATATTAGGGTTCACTTTGATAGTAATATTAGGGTTCACTTTAATATTTGTCCTGAACTAGTAATAAATAATGCTAGATGTATAAAGACGGTAACATCCTGATCTAGTTGCGACATAACAATTAGAGGAGGAATCAGACACTAGTTGTGACTTAGCAATTATAAGTTGTATAGCCCGTAACTAGGATCTAGAGGCATTGGATAGTTGATGGTCATAATGCATGTTTGTCGAATAACTCTGTTTAGTAATTAGGGTATGTGACACAGTGATGTTAGGCTCTCGTAGGTACCTTAGTTGCGAATATAGGGAAACTTCACTTACATATGGTAGTAGTAAGGTACTACCATAACAAAAATAAAATCATCGCCAAATAATAATCTGAATGACTATATTATACACCGATTATGCCAAGTATGAATAAGGGAGTAAGTTCAACCGCCATATCTATTATCTATATTTCTTCAATCAAAACTTTACTTTTCTGCACGCATTACGCTTATTTTTATAAATTAAAAACCTTTTTCAAAAACCTAAAGTGAATGCAAAAACCACGAACTTGAATAGCACTGACGGTGTTTTGGCACGATCCCTGTGGATACGAACTCATTATCGACACCTAGAGTGTGAATTATTACTCGACGATAGACTGATACACTTGCCAGACCGTAGTCAAGTTTTTGGCGCCGCTGCCGGGGATTGTGTTCACAAGACGTTGTTAGAACTATTCAAGTTTGTCAAAAAATTTAAAAATTAAAAAAAATTAAAAAAAATCAAAAACTTTGTTAATGATTGTGGAATTAGATCTGTGAAATTCTGGCTAAGGCAAAGTCTTGGTATTTAAGCGATCCTAGTGATCCACCTCACTTACCTGAGAATTTTTACGGTGACAAAGACACATGAAACAAGCCCAAAAAAAATAATTAAACTTATCTTTTCCATTGCTACTGAAGGTATTCATTTGTTGTGCTTGATAAAAGGTACCCTGGAGTTTGAGTATTGTGACGAACCATAAAGAGAGCTAAGGAAAAGACTGCGAGCCCTGAAGCTAGCAGAATCCAGTAATCTCAAGAAAGAAGAAGACTACCACCAAAGCCATGGGGGACGAGCAAATAATTACTAAGAGGACTGACAATGATCAGATCTCACTGGGGTTTCAACCGGCAAACCCAGCTAACTTTGATATCAAAGGTAACGTTCTTACTGGTTTTGCGGGAGAACCAGTTCGACAGACGCACCAATAATGATCCTTGGGATCATCTGTCAAAGTTTTAAGATACTTGTCAGATACAAAAGGTGCCGGATAATGTCACATAGGACCAGAAGAAGTCGCCGTTGTTTGCTTTTTCTCTTACAGGTCCAGCTAAAGATTGGCTTCAATGTTTGCCAAGGGGATCAATTACCACATGGAAGGAGCTTGAAGACAATTTCCTTGAGAGATTCTTCACCCACACACTGTTCCAGAAAAGGAAGTCTGACATCCTAAGTTTCAAGCAGCATGAAAAAGAAACGTTGTGCGAAGCTTATGAGCGTTTCAAGTTGCTCATGAGAAGATGTCCTAACCATATCATTAGTGCCATGAAGCAGATGCAAATATTCATTGCTAGAATGAAGATGCAACATCGCATGATACTGGATGCCTCAGCTGGTGGGCCTATCAAGATCAAGACCTATGCAAAAACAAAGGATATGGTTGAGCAGATGTGTCAGAACCAATATAACATGAGCCATGACAGGAACGAGAAGACTCCTAGAATCATCAAGGTGGACAAAGAGGTTTCCTACAAAGTAGAGATAGAGTTACTGAAAAGGCAACTTGCTGAGAAATAGAAATAAGTGAAGGAAGCTAGTGTGAAGCAGGTAGAAGGAGTCTGTGACTTCTTCCTAGAAGATCACCCAAATGGGAAATGTTTGCCAAGAGGTAAAGAGTAAGTGAATTACATGAGAAATAACTACAACTCAGGTTGGAGTAAGCACCTAAATTTGCGATGGGATGAGACAGGAAACCAGGCTCAAGCTGCACCCCAACCAAGAAAACCATCTCCATTGGAAGACTTACTCACAAAGTTTGTGAGCATGAGCAAAACAAATTTTGAAGCATCTAGAATACAGTAGCCAACCAGGGTGCGATGATCAAAAGTCTCGAAACTCAGATTGGTCAATTGTCAAAACTGGTAAGCACTCATGTTTTTCAAGACATTGCAGGTAACACGGTGGACAATCCAAAGAAGGGGTGCAAGGCGTTAAAAGAGTTAAAGACAGAACGCGAGCACGGTGAACAAGAGATAATAAAGTTCGAAGAGTTCGAAGAGTGGTTCAATGAGCTAGGAATGACAATAGAAGAAGCCTATGAAGAGTTCACAGGTGAGTTGGAAGAATTCAGAGAAAGCCTAGCAAGAGGACCACAACTACCACCCAAGAAAAAAGATCCTGGAAGCGTCACCATGATCTGTCAGATTGGGGAGGAATGAGTCAAAGTACTGTGTGATATGGGCTCAAGTGTGAACGTAATACCATTATCTTTGGCAGATAAGTTCAAGCTCAGATTATCAATTGCAGGGACAACGAAGGAACTCATATTAGCAAATCAGTCAACCATTCCCTCAGCAGACACAGTAGAGGATGTCCTGGTGAAAGTCCAAGACCTGGTATTTCCAGTAGACTTCATGATCCTAGACATCGGTGAAGATGAAAACCATCCTATCATCCTAGGAAGACCATTCTTAGCAACCAGCAGGGCAATCATTGACATGGACCTTGCTGAGATGACACTAAGGAGTGGAGAACAGGTAAGAACCATCAAAACTTCCAAGGCGTACAAGGATGAATGCTGCAAGCTCGAGTGGAGGAACAAAGAAGCTACACCGCCGAATCCAGCTCAGATACATTTGAAGATAGAGATAGAAGAGCTGGGGAATGAAATGGCGCAGCTACAGGTAGAAGTAGCTAAGGAAGAAGAGGTACCCGAGGGGAGAAATGATAAAATGAAGAGGCTAACTATTGAAGTGAACATCCAAGCACCATGGGTTAAAGCATGGGGAAGAAACCGAAAGGTCGCCAAAAGATCTAAGTTTGGGGTCAACACGCCACCTCTGAAGAAGCCTACTGCTGAAGAAAGGAAGATACAGTTCAAGAAGGTAGATGAGAACCGCTGGGTCAGCATACCAAACGAAGAAAAGAAGGAACATCCACCAAAAGGCAAAGGAAAATCCATCATCCGGACAACATCTTCAGATGATGATGGATGGCTATGCTTTGCCACCTTCAAAGAACAACAGGACCTAGAGAAGTACGGAAAAATCAACAAAAAGAAAGGAGGGTCTAAGGCGGAAGCTCCTAAAGAAGAAAGAGACATGCGAACCTATTCTATGTAATGGAGGAAATGCGTCAAGCTACTGAGACGCTAAACAAGCGCTGCTTGGGAGGCAACCCAAGGATAAGTATTTAAGTATTTTATTTCAGTAATTTCAATTCAGTATTTTCAATTATTTATTTTCAATTCAATAAAATGTACTCAGAATTCCAGCATGTCATATTCATCTGTTAACAGCCCTTGTCAAACTTCCAAAAAAAATTAAATAATTGTTGCTGTTTATTATCTTGTGCATTAGAAACTGTTATATGTAAGATTGCAGCGAAGTTGGTTATGAATTTTGATGATCCGAATTTCATGCCTTCACACAAATACCAGAGGTGAATGCTCCGAAGTGAGGAAGTTCGAGCGGTGTCTGCAGATAAGTGTTCACGCCTTCAGATACCTAAGCCAAGTGAGAATTTGAGCCAAATATTTCCAAAAGGTATTACCACTTTCTTTCGATCTACTATGAGAGTACTGTATACCTGCTTATTTTATAGAACTTGCTCCAATTCTCTGCTAACCAGTTGATTTAATAATATATGCATTGAGGCAATTGTTTGTTGTAACCCAGAGCCTTTTTCAAGCCACCCTTTTATTATTATATCCTTTGCTAGCTAATTTTGATCTGTAAAAAAATATAAAATCCCTTTTCTTTAGGTGACAAACCATGTTACAAGCCTATAGACCAGAAAAACAAATAAGTTACCCTCTTTGGAGTTAGGTAATAGTTCTTGGATCTTGGCAACAATCTAAGTTGGGGTTGCTCATGGAACTAGCAACATCTTAAGTTTGAGGTGGGTGTACAGAGAACTATCACTCTACGAAATAAATTAAAAATGAATAAAAAGAGTCGGGAAAACATAAAAAAATCCCTAAAAAAATGAGGAAAAAGATCTAAAAGGCAAAAATAGTGATAAAAAAGAACCATAAACGTCTCTCCGGTTCGAATTCTCTGATACCAAAATCAAAAAGGTACCCTATGGAATAAAGTTTGCCTACACAAAAGGAAACAAAGTATTACTTAACTCCAAGTTTAGCCTACTTATCCAAAAAAAAAAAAAAGAGTCCTACCTTGACCCTAGCCACGTTATAACCCTTAAAAGACCTCCAATAATGCATGTTTATTGAATTTTGACTGGTTGCTTAGAATTCTTGCAAGCCTATGGTAAAATGGCAGGCTATACGATGATTAAGAGTAACCCTTTCAATTTCGAGCGAAAATGTGAGAGAGAGAAAAAAGGTTGAACACGGACTCTTGCAGACACTTGTCCGACTCGTTACTATCAACGTCTCCTGCACCAAGCAGGACTGAGCATGAACGCGGCTGTAAGAGTCAGCGGTACCATTGCTGAATACATGCAAGGTGGTGAAATTCCTATCATCTTTATTTATCTCTTAACTCGCTAATGATCTTGTCTGACAACATGTTACTTGAGGACAAGCAACAGTTTAAGTTTGGGGTTGTGATGACAGGAATTTCTGCAGTATTTTAGGTAGTATTATTAGTAATAATTTGACCAAGACAAACCCAAATACGAAGAATAACCTAAAGAATCGAGGAAAAGCATCAAGACAAAGCAAAGATACGCAAAAGACAAGAAAAAACCAAAAAAATGAAGAAATGTGCTTCATCGTAGTACGATGGTTCCCATCGTACCACGATGGGAGCTGCTTGATGGCCAAGACATCATAAATTATATTTTTCAAGAAGATCTTGCCATCGCAGTACGATGCCCACTATCGCAGTACGATGACATAACTTGGCGACCAAGCTGATGAAATGCACAGGATCAATTATATTTTTGAACTGAATCTTGCCATCGCAGCACGATGAGCATATCGTGGTTGTGATGCCTTGCTGAAGACCGTTTTAAAAACTATAAATAAAGCTCTCCTCCTCATTTGTAATTCATCCAGAAATTGAAGAACTTTTTCTTCATTACAAGGGAAGTTCAGAGGAGCTGTACGGGCATAGTTTTCTCCCCTTACGGGAAAACTAACTCAGCAATGTATGTTTTCTTTAGGCTTTTCTAGTTAGATTCTAGTAATTTAATAATGTAAGTCTTTTGTAATAGATGCCTTAGGTTGTGGTGGAGAAGATGAACTCCCTGATGAATACTTGGGTCATGTAATTGAGTCAAAGTTATAATAAATCGTTATTCAGTATTATATTTGTTATTTATTTTCTTGCACTTTAATAACGTTGCCCGAAATTTGGCCAGATAAGCGGGACCGCCAATAGAATAAATATTAGGGTTCACTTTAATATTTGTCCGAAACTAGTAATAAATAATGCTAGATGTATAGAGATGGTAACATCCTGAACTAGTTGCGACATAGCAATTATAGGAGAAATCAGATACTAGTTGTGACTTAGCAATTAGAGGAGGATCTAGAGGCATTGGATGGTTGATGGTCATAATGCATGTTTGTTGAATAAATCTGTTTAGTAATTAGTGTATGTGGCACATTGAGGTTAATCTCTCGTAGGTACCTTAGTTGCGAATATAGGGAAACTTCACTTATACATAGGGTAGTAGTAAGGTACTACCATAACAAGAATAAAATCAATGCCAAATAATAATCTGAATGACTATATTATACACTGATTATGCCAAGTATAAAGAAGGGAGTAAGTTCAACCGCCATACATATTCTCTATATTTCTTGAATCAAAACTTTACTTTTCTGCACGCATTACGCTTATTTTTATAAATTGAAAACCTTTTTCAAAAACCCAAAACGAATGCAAAAACCACGAACTTGAATAGCACTGACGGTGTTTTGGCACGATCCCTGTGCATACGAACTCATTATCGACACTTAGATTGTGAATTATTACTCGACGACAGACCAGTACACTTGTCAGAACGTGGTCAGTCCATGATGTGGAGCATGATGTGTAGCACATCAGGATCCACACCTGGGCGCCCTAAACATGCGCTTTCTGTTATTATTTTGCGTGTAATCTTTTAAAGATTTGTTTTGAAAAATAAACTCACGCTTACTTGCGCGCCAATGAATGAGATAATCTTTCATGGATTCTGTTTTATTTTAAAATGGCCGACTTGATCCAAAGATTTAAAACAAATTTTTTTTGATAAGGATAAAATTTATCTCAAAAAAGATTTACGATGGCCAGCTGTTATTTTGAAGATCCAAGCCTATGAAGCTCGTTCTCTATAAATATATTAACACATGCCTAATCAAGTACTCCTATATATGACCCCTTTATTTTTACAAGATCATATAAGAACGTGCTGTCACAACTTAAGAGCAAAAGAATCTTAAAGCTCTTAGTACACGCAAACCTCAAACTTATAAGCTCGTAAATCTAACACTTTATACTTCTAGAATAAACTCTCAAAACTTGAATTTATTTATTTGATAATAGCAACCAACTCCATACAAATATAATATTCACACATATGGATATCTACGGATAAAATTCATTATGAGCATGAAGCGGATAACTTAATAGATATTTGCGAATAAAATAAATAAATATTTTAATTTTTCATATTTAATGGTAAACTCAAATATTCGTACGAATGTGGTTATTAATTGTTCGTACGAATGGAAAACTCAATTTAACTATCCGTGTTGGTACATATTCTACTCGCTAAATAATTAGTAAAATTATTTAAATATTCATATTTAAATATAAATTATAATATTTTTCTTGTATGAAAAAAAAAATACTTTTATATTTCATGTTTTCTTTTCATATAGATAAAACTTTTCATAATCTTTTTTCATTTTTGAGGGAAAACTTTTCGGCTTATTACATATCTCTCATCTTCTTTTTAATAAAATTCTCTTTTGCAGAATTTTTTTTTTTTTTTTAAAAAGAACAACATGTATAATATTATGTGTTAATTTTTGTCTTTAAAAAAATTTACTTTTTTTTTTTGAATAGTTACTTTTTTTTATAATGAAATGTCATTCATGGATATCCGTTAAAAATATTCACGGATACCTCAATATCCGTGGATTATTCGTTTAAGGAATATCCGCACGGATATGGAACAGACACAAATATTACATTTGTTTAACGAAGCAGACATGGATAACACACTATCCGCGCTCATGAATATTCATTGACATCTCTAGGTACATGTGTCTAATATCATTTGGGTCCCGTGGATAGATGAAATGGACGATGTTGGTGATGTTCAACATAAAAAAAGGAAAGGTTTAAATGTACTTTTGCCTCTCTAGGTACAAAATGAAGTTTTGGTTTTATATTTTGAAAAAAAAAATATTTCTCTTTCAATTTAACGTTTGGAATTTTTAGTCTCTTATACTATTTTTGGGTCTTTTATATGATGCAATTTATTTTTTATAACGTGACATTATTTAATTAGTTTCATTGAATATCCCACATCATCAAGCAATTACGTACTCAAAATAAGATACAACCAAAATTTTGAAAAAACAACTTAAAGAACTTAAAAACTAATTTTTAAAATAGGAGGATTAAGACTTTTTTTTTTAAAAAAAATAGATGAATAAAAAATACATTTAAGTCAAAAGAAAACGTTAAAAGATGATGACATTTTGACTTTCACACTAACATAAGACTTCATTTTTTAATACAAAAATAAATGAACCAAAAATACATTTAACTCAAAAGAAAACGTTGATAGATGATGACATTTTGACTTTTACACTAATTAGTAATTACAAGATTTATTTGACTTTTACATATTGGTTAAATGTTTCTCAAAAACAAATAATTAAAATAATTTAATTGTAATTATGGTCATTTCGTTTTGTAGGTTTTGTTATTCTATTTTAAAATCTTATAGTTTTGGTTTCTCTTTTATACTTTAGAACTAAATATTTGTGATGTAATGTATTTTAATTTTAAATGATATAATATATGGTTTGTTAACCCTCTGGTTCTCAATAGAAGAATTCTCTGGTAATCTGTGGTTCATGCACAAAGTAAGTCAATTTTGGCATAAAATAATGATTTGTTGACAATATAATTTTATACTAAATATTATTAATATAAATTTAAATAAATTATTTTAAATTAATCAAACTATTTTTTAAGAATAAATTATTGTCCTTTTTTAAAAAATAAAATATTTTGCATATTATTTATATAAACTAGTATTCTATTATGTATTATTATGTTTAACTAAAATTAAATATTTTAAGAATATTTTTAATATCATCATGTCCAATTGATCTTTTTTTATCTTGTTATCATCAAAACTCCTAGAGAGATTGTAATAAAAAAAAAAACTCCCAGGGAGATTAACAAATCAATTTTATTCCAACAGGATCGTGGTAAAGCAATTTCCTTGCCACATCATAATCGAAACAATGTTCACATCTTCAATAGTAGAAAATGGATCCCTCACAGCGATACACGCCTCCATGGTGATCTTATGTCGCCAAAACAAAACTTTACTAACTTAAATGCAGCAGATGCAACAAGAAAGTGACATTAACGATGAGCCTGAAGATGAGTTGGTGGATTCTCAGTCGCTCTTTTAAGAAATTTGGGAATCCCTAGTCTCGAAAAATTTCAAATCGCCACACTTGCCAACATAGAGAAAAGACAAACCCTCTATAACACTTGGTGGAGATAGGAACACAGTTGACAATTATAGGCGCGGTTAAACCCCTCAAATGTACTAGGAACTGACCATCCGTTGGTGTTTAAACCTGCCTAGGCACTCAATCACTTGGTACTTAGATTTTTATGTAAAGTTGGTCCACCAATTTGTGGGGAGGTTACTACAACTAGCCTTTTCAACATCCATCAAGGATACAACGAAAAATCTCTAAGAATATCTCATTAAGTTTAATGAAGCCACCACCAAAGTAGTCAATCAAAATAGGAGATGTTTGTAAGAGCATTTCAAAATGGTCTTAAGGCATTGTACAAACACAGAAGAAATAATGAAACGTTATGAATGCTTCATAACAGGCGAAAAGAGTAGTGCAAAGAAGGGAGTAGTGCAAAGAAGGGATATCGTGATGTCAAAGAAAGAGTCATTGATCAGTGACTACTTCTGGCAAGTGGACCAGTTTGTCGCCGAGCAATAATTCACACTCTAGATGTCTAGAATGAGTTCGTATCCACATGGATCGTGTCAAACCTTCGCTAGTGCTATTCTAGTTCGCGTGTTTTTTAATTCGCTTTGGTTTTTAGGATAAAGGGTTTTTAATTTATAAAAAATAGTGATATGCGTTGCAATAAAAGTAAAAGTTTTGATTCAGAAACATAGATGATATGTATGGTGGTTGAACTTACTCCCTCCTTCATACTTGACATAATCGGTGTATAACATAGTCATCCGTATTATTATCGGGCGTCGATTCTATCCTTGTTTTGGTAGCACCTTACTGCTACCGTATGTAGGCAAAGTCTCCCTACTTTTGCAACTAAGGCACCTACGAGAGCCTAAACTCGCTTTGTCACATACCCTAATTACTAGATAGAGTTATTTACATACATGCATTATGACCATCGACCATTCAATTCCCCTAGATCTTAGTAGCGGGTTGTTCAGTATCCAATTGTTATGTTACAACTAGTTCCTGATTCCTCCTCTAATTGTTAAGTCACAACCAGTTCATGATGTTTTACCGTTTCTTCAATCTAGTGTTATTTATTTCTAGTTCCGGACAAATAATAGAGAGAACCCTAACATGCTACTATTGAAGTAAACCCTAATTATTTATTCTAAGGCGTTGCCGTCTATCCGGCCAGATTCCGACTAACATTGTTAAAGCAAGAAAACAAATAACAATAATAATTTATAAATGCAATTTATTATAACTTTGACTCAATCACATGACCCAAGTATTCATCGGGGAGTTCATCTTATCCACCTCAACCTAAGGAATTATTACAAAAGACTACATAATTAAATTACAAGAAATCAACTAATAAAAGCCTAAAGAAATCATACCTTGCTGAGTTAGTTTTCCCGTAAGGGGAGAAAAATATGCCCTTAGAGCTCCTCCGAACTTCTCACAAAAGGAATAGAAAGTTCTTCTATTTCTGAATGAAAAATAATGAATTATGGAGGCTCTATTTATACTTTTCGTATTGGGCCTCAGCAAGCCATCGTGACACGCTAGGTCCATCGTGTCACGATGAGAAGATTCAGTTCAAAATTATAATTGTTCCTATGCGTTTCATCAGCGTGGTCACCAAGCAAAGCCATCGTACTGCGCTGTGCACCATCGAGGTACGATGCTAAGATTTTCTTCAAAAATATAATTGATTCTGTCTTTGCGAACAAGTAGCTTCCATCGTGTCACGTTGAGTGCCATCGTGACACGATGGGCTGTTTTTCTTCATTTTTGGGCTTTTTCTTGTCTTTTGCGTGTCTTCACTTTGTCTTGAAGCTTTTTCTCGATTCTTCAGGTTTTGTTGATATCTGGGTCTGTCTTGGTCATTTTACTACTAATAATACTACCTAAAATACTACAGAAATTTCTGTCATCAATCAGCTTGATCAGTGATATTGCAATCCCCAACGATATCACAATCGTGTCAACAAGCGTTAAACACCATAACACATCTGCCACGTTGAAAGGCCTTACATACAAAATTACTCTTTTACTCCTTTAATTGCGAGAAGATTTTGGGTACTTCAAGAAATCATGCAATGAGGATTAATTGGTTGAGTTACCACCACAAAGGATCCGACGGTGAGAATGGGTCCTGATAAAAATGCATGGCGTGCATACCATAAAATCAAAGGGTACGACACAATGGAGTGTTTCAAAGTCAAGATGTTGATGGAAGAGTTAGCCAAAAGCATATACTTGAAGAAAGTTTTGAAGTAGCCACCACAAGAAGGGAATACCAACAAAACAAGGTTACATTGTTCACCCTGAAACGGCTAGAGAAATAACAAAAAAGCGAGGGCAATGGTTAGGCACATCATAAACAATATATTGGGAGGTTTCTACAGAGGAGGCGAGTCTAGCTCGGCTAGGAGGCGTTATGCTAGACAACTGCACAAGATCATTTGTTTGATGACACAAATATCTTTCCCAAAAATCCCATATATGTCCTTCTCAACAAAAGATGGAAATAGTGTTGCCCCTTATGAAAAAGACCCTTTGGTGATTCAAGTCCAAATTTTTAATTGGGACATGAAGAGAGTGTTGATAGATTCTAGAAGCTCAACAAATGTTTTGTATTGGAAAGCCTTCGTAGAAATGCAGTTAACGGTTGAATAACTGCAACCCCTTACCAAGGAATGATGGTCAGGTTCTTTGGTGAGCAAGTGGAGGTAATGAGGCTCATCTTCATCAATACAATTTTTGGTGAAGGAAGAAACACAAAAACTATCAAGGTATGATACCTCGTGATACAAACACCATTATCATCCCACAACATCATCATATTGACATTCAATGCATTAGAGGTTGTGTTATCAACTTATAATTGGAAATGAAGTATCCATTTAAAGATGGAGAGATAGAGACGGTTCACGATATCATATGAAGACTTAGAGGTGTTATCAAGTTAGTATGTAAAAACAACAAAGGCGGGGTGAAGTAGTGCAGTCGCCTAAGTCAGAGGAAAATCATGTGAAATTCACAAAAAATACTGCATATTTACATCCCAAGAAAGACTTTGAAAATAGGAGACTCAGTCCTACAAAAGACTTCAAAGTACAAATTGGTGAGTTCTCTCATTAGGTAACAAGTTTATTCACAAGTTTGAACATGACATGTCCAAATGATCCTTATCCATTGCCCAACAAAAACAATCATTGATGGTGCTTAAGTTTCTTATCGACTATGATGGAAAGAATGTTGGATTTATACGAGAGGTGACTCATGAACCTAATGTTTTAAGATTTTATGTTGAGATGTGGTGTCTTCCTATCTTATTGTTCTAGAGCATTGACTCATTGTTTTTCTAGTGCTCCTCTAGACTACCCAACAAATGGTATTAGAATCGTGTGATAGCACTAAAATAGGTGTAATTTTTAGTAGTGTTTTACTTAAATAAATTAAGCTTTTAATAAATTTAATTGGGACTATTAACATGTTTTGTATTTCTACCACCTAATGCTTGAAATATGAAGAAAAGGGTGCATTTGATGCATTTTATGATAGTGACCAAGACTTCAATTATGATACTAGAAGTCCATTCCTTAATGAAAAGAAGGTGAAAAATCCTTGCAATCAAATTCTAGTTGTATCCAACAAATAAGAAAATTGTCACTAAATGTTAAAGGAATTGAAAAGTGAAGAAATTACGAAACTGGAGCCTGCCACGGCCATGTGGGGTCTTATCACGACCATTTCAAGCAAGTCAAAGAAATAAGATTCGTGATAAAGCTTTTCCACGACCCGTGTTGATCTAGCCACGACTGTCAGGGGCGGAGCTATTCATATTAGTTTGTGGGCAAGTACCCCCACTAACACTTCATTATTAGTATGTCACATAGTAATTAGTGGGAACTTGCATATAGTTTATCTAGTCCACCATGTGGCGCTTTTAAAAAAATGCAAAGTTTTCTCTTGAATTTATAGCGATGTGTGTTCAATAATTTTTCCTCCAACATCAAGCAAATTTGTCAAACCATTTGGAAGCTTATATATATTTTTAAGACAATACATATATAATTTTTTCTCCAATTATAAAGAGTGTACATACATATATTTTCTAATTCTAAGACTTTGACTTACAACTTTTTTGCCTAGTGCTCTGCTAGGATTTGATTTATCTTCTCTAATTGAGAAGTTTGCTTTCTCTTTTGTTTTTTCACCAGTGTCTATCATCTCACAACAAATTACCATCCAGTGTACTACTATGGAACATCCAAATCTTGAAGGCTTATAGATGCATGATGGGGAGGAGGGATTCACGTTTGAGTTTGGAGATGAGGAGGAAGAACAAGTGGATATTTGATGGTGTCTTGTGGGATGTTTCATTTGCAAGAGGACCATCCATTTCAATTCCATGAAAGTAAGAATGGTGGATATTTGATGGTGTCTTGTGGGATGTTTCATTTGCAAGAGGACCAACCATTTCAATTCCATGAAAGTAAGAATGGTGGATATTTGATGGTGTCTTGTGGGATGTTTCATTTGCAAGAGGACCATCCATTTCAATTCCATGAAAGTAAGAATGGCGGATCTTTGGAAGCTGGTAAAGGGGGTTACGATCAAGGAGACAAAGGCTGGAAAATTCTTATTTCATTTTGCTCATCCACTTGATATGGAGGCAGTTCTTAACCAAGATCCATGGTCATTTGATAACAACATGCTTATTTTGGAACAAGTCCAATTGGGGATGCAAATTGAACAAATACCAATTTACCATGTCAACATGTGGGTTCAAGTTCATTATCTCACAACGGGGTTAATGAAGGAGAGAGTTGGAATTTCGTTGGCTAATTTTATCGGATCCTTTATGGAGTATGACAAGAACAATAACTCTTGCTTCTGGCGCCAATATATGCATATTCGGGTGCGCATTGATGTCAGATTTCCGCTCAAAAAGGATATTAAAGTGAAGGATAAGTAAGGGAAGTGGTGTACGGTGAAGTTCAAATATGAGAACTTGGGAATTTTTTGCTTTGTCTGTGGAGACATGGGCCATGCTGAAAATAAGTGTGAAGTTAGATTCTCAATGGAGCAAGACGACGGAGTTAGGGAGTGGTTGACCGAAATCAAAGCAGAGAATAGAAGACAAGGTAGGAGACTCACTTCAAGGTGGTTGAGGGAGGAGGGTGGTGGTCAAGCGATGTCGCACGGTGGTGATGAAGGAAGATAGGCACAAAACCCAACCGAAGTTTCAAACATGGAGTCCACACATGCTGACCTGGCAGCTAGCCCATCTTTTGTTAGTCAAAACCGTATACTTCCTACTCAGCCAACAATAATTACTAGACAAAAACTTTCAATGCCCATAAAAAACAAGCAGGCCCACTCACTAAACATTTCCTCAAATAGTGAAACCGCTCATAATGGCCAAATTATTCCCACATCAGCATCAATCTCTCGCATAGCAAACATCCCATCATCCAACATAACCGTCCCATCCTTTATGATCAATAATGACATGCCTAATACTTTTTCAATTCCCAATATTAATTCCCCAATAATTAAAAATCAATCAAATCCAATGAACCTTAACCGACCGGTACCCGACAACATTAACACCCAATCATTGAATATTCCACTCTTGTCATTCACTAGTCAACCTATGACGTGGACCCCACAGCCAACCAAACAATCAACAACCAAAACACCACGTGCGTTCACCAAGAGGGGTGACTAACCGACCCACCTCATAAACCAACCCCGACCCGCTCTTGACCTGAACTGAACCCGAAAAAAAAGTCAAAATTCACCAAACTAAACCTGACTCCGACCCAGACCCAACCTGACTCAGGAGAAACCGGCGGACATGGAAAGCTAAAGTGAGAAGAAGAGAAGGAGGGAGGAGAAGGTTGAGGACAATACATAGAAGTTGAATGAATCTGAGCATTTTTTAACGGCAGGTCCTGGCAGCCAGGCCTACCGGGACCAATGAAAATCCTTAGTTGGAATTGCCAGGGGTTGAGCACTTCGAGTTCATTTCCTAATCTCAAGAATATTGCTCATGGTCATAAACCATATATTATGTTCCTGTCTGAAACTTTGTCGAAAGCTCACACTATGGAGAGGATTCGGGTGAATTTAAATTTTAATTCTTGCTTGTGAGTAGATGTGGAGGGGAGAAGTGGAGGATTGTCGGTAATGTGGAAGGATACTATAAAATGTAGAGTAATGAAATATTCAAGAAATTTCATAAGCTTAATTGTGGAGCAGAAGGAAGGAGAAGAGTGGAGACTTACTTAATATTATGGTTACCTGGAAAGAGGCATAAAAAGGCAAGCATAGGAATTACTGACAGAATTAAGTGACATGTCTGAATTACCATGGTGCATTATTGGTGACTTTAACGACTTACTTTCGCAAGATGATAAAAAAGGGTCTCACCCCCATCCCAATTGGTTGTGCAATGGGTTCCGTAATGCTGACAGCGATTGCGATCTCACAGATATACATCTTGAAAGGGTATCCATATACATGGATAAAAAGCAGGGGCTCACCGAAATATTGCAATCCACAACGTGAGAAATGGTTCCTTTGAATTTAGTTCAATTATATGTAATATTAAAAATGTTCTATCACACAATTCAAACTTTGTAGTGAAGTTTATTAAGCGGCAATCGAACATGGTCGTCCACACTCTTTTTAGAGTGGCCATTTCTTGGGCTAGCCGCTATATTCTTGAGACGATACCGCCATGTATTTTCTCTTTTTTAATCAATGAAATGTTATGAGTTTTTGTTTGTAAAAAATGACAATACAATTATACTCACATATGTTAAATGTATCTGCTGAAAATATTTATATTCGAGTGGTGTTAAACACTAAATATTGCCCGCACATTAAAAAAATCTTAGATGCATCCCTAACGGCCATGGAAGACCTTGTAGAGAAAATTGGCAGTTTTTGTCTTGTCATTTCACTTTTAAATGTCCATTGATAAACCACTTTATTGAATAATTTATATTGATTTTTTGGGTATATTTTAACATTTTTTGTGTTATTATAATTTAGTTAGTTACTCATATTTTGCTTTAGTTCATGTAAATGAGAAAATAGAAAAAGGAAATGAATAAGATGAACTATTTTTGCAAGCTTTCAATAATATAGTCCTGGCCATGATTTATATAAAGGCAAAACTATGTTTCTCTACTCTCTCTTTTTTGACAAAACTATGTTTCTCTACTTAAACACAAATAAATGAGAGTTTTTTTGCCACACTATTTATACACCTTATTAAGAAAAGTTATAATGTCTGTTACTTTAGTAATGGATGAGATTTAAAAAAAAATACATATTTTTATAATGTCTGCTGCTTAAATAGCGGAAGAGTAAAAATAGAAATGTGTAGAACTCATAAAAAGTAGTTAGGGCGGCAAAAGAAAATCTTCACATAAATTTGTGCATGAAACAAAGAAAGGTGACTACAAATCCCTGTAGTACCCCTATTTTGTCCCGACTTTCTTTTCCTCACATTCAATTTGGTTTGTTTTAATTTTCTTAAAAACAAATTAACAAAAAACTTTTTATCAAAAATATTTTATAATGTTTAGTTATTATTGTGTATAATTTCATTCCCTTTTTATTTTCTTCATAAAATTCAAAAAAATAAGTGAATTTAATTTTTAATCATATCATTGAAAAATCCCAAAAAATATTAAGTATTTAATATTTAATTACTACTATTATTTTCTTTCCTTTATTATTTCATTCATTTATCATTATTATCATTTACCATCATTTATTTCCATTATCATTACTATTAATTATTATTACTAAACAAAACCAAAAAAAGTAAAAAGTAAAAAATATATATATAAATGAAGGATGCAGCACGTGGGCTGCATCTTCTCACCTCCTTTTCCAAATTATTTTTGAGATTATTATTATTATTATTATTATTATTTGTTTATTATTTTTGTTATTTTCGTATTTTTATATATATATTATTATTTTCATTTTATTTATTTTGTCTTGTCATTGTCCTTTTTGTCCAAAAAAAAATGTCCAAGATCTGTCCATGTGTAGTGAGGCAGAGGCGCCCCCCCGGGTTTGTTTTCTTTTCAGTTTTTGTCTGCCTGAAACCAACATAGAACAGAGGGATTTCTTGATCAGAGTTTTTTTTTTTTGAGTCCCAATGGCCTCCACTGATAATCATTCAATGCCACAGGACAAAGAGAAAATTGTTTTGTGAATATAATCAAGACCAACATCAGAAGAAAGAGGAACACACAAAAAACACAAGAGCCAATTTTCACAGAGAATCCATCATAAAAAAAACCTAAACATCACAACACAGCCGCAGCCCCAAACCCAATTCACAAACCCTAATTTTATTTTATTTTTCATCAGAATGATTGAAACCAAAACTCAGTAACTTTCAACAATCTCACTAAATCATCAACAACATCAACACAAACCCAGAAAAAAACAAACAGTCACAAAAACTCACACACACAAACACACGTAACAGAAAACAAAAAAAAAAAAGAATAGAAGAAGAAGAAGAAGAAGAAGAACAGAACAGACGAGAGAGAGAGAGAGAGAGAGAGAGAGAGAGAGAGAGAGAGAGAAGAAGGAGACTGAGAACGAACAGAAACACAAAAAAAAAATTTTCTCGAACCTTCAAAGTCCGATCTATACGATTTGGGTAAGCTTTTTAAATTTTTGGGGTCGGATTCATGTTTAGAAGGGTGAGAGGAACGTTTCTGTAAAAAAAGTTAGAATTTTGAGGTGTTTGTACTTTCCGGCGCGGTGGCCGCCGCCGTCTGGCCTTGCCGGCCACCGCGCCGGTGTTCATAAGCTCACCGGTTTCTGGGTTTTCTTAAACAGAGACAGATTTGAGAGAGATCGGGTGAGAGAAGGAAGAGAGAGATATTTTTTTCAAAAATGAATAAAAAACCGAAAAATATGAATATATACATCCAGCCGGTTCGGTTCACCCACTGGTTTGGCTGAACCGACCGGTTCAGCCCATTTCCTTCCCCTTGGGCCTTCCTGCACGCCCATTTCCCCTTTTTTAGCCCAGGTGGCTATTTGCACCCCCCTGAGGGTGCTGTCTGCACCTCCCTCGCGCATTTTTATTTGTTGTACATCGTATTTTTATTTGCTCGTTTACTTTTTAGTCGTTTATTTTTTATTTTATTTGTGAAGTATTTTTATATGGTATGCTTGTGTAAATATTTAAAATGTGTGTTATATTAGTAATTATTTACGCAATATTTACTTATGTTTCACATATAAAAAATACAAAAATATGCTATATGTTTTTTTTTTAGTTTTATTTCACAAATATAAAAAAGTTCAAAAATACATGTGTGTGAGTTGTTTATGGTTTAGTCGTTATGATAGTCGTATGTATCGTCGTTATTGTAAATATATGTATTCTCGCGTATTTTTACATTTTTATCGTCTTGTCAAAGAAAAAACTAACTTCAAAAAAACTTGTCTTCATAAATATTTCTTTTTTAATAAACCTCGACTCTCGTCGAGAAATTTTCAAACTCTTTTTAATAAATGTTTTTTTATAACTTTTGAACACACTTAATTTTCCCCTTTTTTCAAAAAAATAACTAAAATACCAAAAAATAATACATATTCTCAAAAAATGCAAAAATATCAATTTTATTTCATTTAAGTCCCTTTTTACTTAATTCATGCAAAATTACTTTTTTCTAAAAAATCGTGGATTAAAAAGAGATCGACGAATGTACATCCGTTCGTCTCTCGAATAGCCGAGACTTAGCGTGCGCTTTGTCTATCGGTTATTCGTCTTCCACACCAAAAATATATTATTTTGCAAAACATAAAATTTAAATAAACTCAACCCACTAAACATTTAATCTTTTTCACGCCCACGCGCGTTTAATTTTTCTCAAATGGATACCATCGCCCAAGTGCGAGTCCGTCTTTTTATCAAGCAAACTTTTTTCGCCCAAGTGCGACCAAACAATTTTCATAAATAAAATCAACCAACAAACAAATATTTTCTACCAAAGAACTACGTAAGCTTTGAATTTCCCATTGCACTTGGGAATACGTAGGAGCGGGATCCAACAACCGTCAAGCACAATAATAAAAAATTAATTTTTTCCCTCTTGTAAATATTTTAATAATTAATAAAAAATATACAAACAAATCAAATTACATTTTTAAACCCTAAAATAACAAGAAGGTTCTCGTTGAGTACAACGGATGTGAGGGGTGCTAGTACCTTCCCTTAGCATAATCGACTCCCGAACCCGAAATTTGGTCGCGACGACCGTCTTTCCATTTCTCTCAAGGTTTTATCGATATTTTCCTTTTCCTTTCGGGAATAAATAAAATCCGGTGGCGACTTTACTGTCTAGCGAGCGTTTTTTCGCCCGCGCATTTTTCCGGCCGCTTCAATCCCAAATTGAGAAATACACAAGATGCACAATTAAGTTGAAGAGCGCTTGTTCTATGCTTTGTCACACAAGAAAATGAGAAAAGAAAGTGGAAGCTGAGACGGTGAAAGAATAACAATTGTGGAAGAACAATGCAAAATATGGTTGAGGAAAAAGGACAGTTTCTCTTTTCCCGACCTTGCCACTTCTTTTTCCCCTCGAATTTCTTTTTTGTCCATGAATTTAGACTTCATAACACATTTTCCAAATTATTTGTTGTCTTGAATACCAACTAAGGAACTTGAAAACCGAAATTTTGCCAAATTTAAACCATTGGGGGGTTAAAAAGTGTAGGTGTGAGGAGAAGAGAATCCTTCGAAACATAGTTTTAAAAACCAGACCGGACCGGCCGGTTCGATTGGTTCAGCCGTGAACCGGGTACATCACTGGTCCGGTTGAGATGTTGGACCGCATAATTATTTAAACCGGTCAAGCCCGGCGAAAATCGGTCGGTTCGCACGGTCCAGGCTAAAGAAGAAAGAATTTGAAAAAAAATTAAAATCGTCTCCAAAGGGTTTCAAACTAGGTTCCTTATTGTAAATGGGGCTTAGCTTTACCACTAGACCAGCCATTTCATTTCTAATATAATTGCTTAGTAAAATATATATATATAAAGCTTTAATAATATTTAACTTATTTGCTTTCTTTTCTTTACCACATGTTTATTTTAAATAAAATTTTCAATATATTATTAACACTGGTATGTTAGCACGTGCCGTGCACGGGATTATTCTCTTTTTAAATATTATTTATGTGTTTATATTAATATATATTATTTGAACAATTTAGGTAAAAATAGTAAGATAAAATTGATATAGATTTTAGATGATATATATTTAATATTGTTATAGGATAAAACGAGATGAAGAATATTATTTCGCTTCCCGTTATACACTATTAAGAGATAGATATTTTCTTTCATCTTCATCTCTAGGACTATACAGTGACCCTTTAAATATAAAATAATTATAAACTTCATTCTCAAATGAAAATTTAATTAATTTAGGTGCATTTTTAATAGTGGGATCGAAAGTGTTACGCGTTTCTCATTCTACACCCGTGAGAGATTCTATCTCTCTCTCTCTCTCTCTCTCTCTCTCTCTCTCTCTCTCTCTCTCTCTCTCTCTCTCTCTCTCTCTCTCACTATTTCTACGTTTCTCCCACAGGATCATTTTCATTTTTAATAATATTGATTTGCTTATATTCTTCATTTTCTTTTGAAGGTTGTCTATGTCATTTTTCATTTTATATTATTTTGAATGTTGCCTATATTTTTCTTTCAATTATTTATGAAATTGATTTTATTTAATTTACTTGAGTATGAAAATGCGATATATGTTTAAGAATGTTACAGGGACATAGTAGGATGAGAAGTACTCCCTCATTCCCCGTTCAACAACACTATTAGATTTTTTTCTCCCTCCCTCTCTCTCACGTCTCTATAGGGACTCCATCAACAAAAAATAATTGTAAATTTTATAATATTTTTCAAATGAATATTAACATACTTTGACCGTGTTTCTATACTCAAACTATTTATTGTCATTGTACCACAAATAATTAATTTTCATGTGTGAGCGTCAAATGGAAAAATCTATGTATGAATCTTCACTCACATTGATAAATTAGCATCCAGAAAAAGATTTGAACGAATGTTTATGAAAAGCTTAAAATCGAAATTATAAAAAAAAACCCATTGATTATAAAAAATTAAAATTATATTAATTTATTTTAGGTTTCAATTCCCATAGTTTTTTTCAGTTGGATGTAATATAGTGAAAGTGCGATGTACACATAATATGGAAAACCTCCCGTAGTCGGAATTCAAATTTTAATTAGTCAATATATATTTTTAATAGTGTAATGAGAAGTGTTTTCTGTTTTCCATTATATATCATTGAAAGATTCTTTCTCTATCTCTATTGTGCTTCCGATTTTTCATTTTATATCACCGAGAAATCCCCCCCCCCCCTCTCTCTCTCTCTCTCTCTCTCAAAACTCTATAGGGATTGTATCAATAAAAAAGTTGTTAATTCTATATTTTTTTAATGGATATCAATAAAATTCTCGTGCTTAGTTCTCACTATTATCTATATACAGTTTTCATCATGGGGATCATGTTTCATCGTGCTAGATAAAATTTTGAATAAGTTATCCCAATGATAAAATATGAAAATTATGGATAACTTCTACATTCAAAATTCAAATTTTAATTCGTCAATGTATATTTTTAATAGTGAGGACTGAGGGTTATAATGATCCCCGTTTTTCATTCTACACCATCAAAACTCTCTCTCTAATTCTATCCGTCTTCCGTGTCCATTACGGGACTCTATAGCTACTCCATGAACAAAAAATAGTTGTTAATTCTTTATTGTTTTTTAAAAAATTAACATAGAAATATTACATGTAATTGAATGATTTGATAATAGATACATGTCAAATCAAATTTTAGCCGAAGTATACACATAGTTTTTATATAGAAAATATATAATATTTAATCATGGATTAAATAAGTTTGTCCTCATTAAAAATATAATATATGTTAGTAATTAAAATATAATATTTTGATTTCTACAAAAAAAAATATAATATTAGTAAAAGCTTTAATTGAATTTCACCAACGCAATATTATTAAAATATAATAATAATAAAAATATTAAGATACATATAATATTAGAGTTTCTAAAATTAAAAGTACCAATCCCCAGAAAAAGAAAGAGTTTCTACGAAAAAAATATAATATCAGAGACTCTAAAAAAAAGTATTAGATTTTTTACAAAAAAAATATACTCGCATGATATTAAAGTTTCTACAATAAAAAAATATATTAGATAATCTCTAATTGAGAGACAAAAAAAAAACAAATACAAACTCGATAAAAAAAAGATAAAAAAGAAAAAAGCTCTAGTTTAGTTGTATATATCCAACAATTTTGTTTTATAATAATGGGTTACATATATCCCATTAATTTAATAGTATATATTCAAAAATTTGTTTTCTTAAAAAATAATGGGTTAGAGAAGATTATTAAAAAAATACAAAATAAAATAGAAAAACTCTAATTGAATGTCACCTAAGCAAAAACTTCTAATAACTCTAATTAAATGCCACATAAGCAATTTTTCTTGAGAATGCACGAGAATGCTCCGTGGGAATCTCGCTATGTATATAATAAAGATTAACATTCATTTTTAACTAAATAATTGTTATATCTAAGTTTTTTAATACATAAGCTTAAAAGCAACACTCATTATATTTAATTTTTTAAGTATGTAATTTATGTTTTATAATACATAAGCATATTACATATTTTCTTGTATTACTACTATATTTTTGTATGAAAACAAGTTCTCTCACAAGTTTTGATTTGTTTCAAAAGCACATTAGATTTTCTCATTTTCATTATGGATTTTAGATTTTTTTTATTGTTTGTCTAATATTGATTTAATTGTTCAACTATCATTTTTACTTATAATAACTAATGTTTCTGCAGTAAAAAAAATATTAATGATTTTAATTTATTTAAATTTGTATTTTGTACTATTTTATTGTGTGTGATGATGACAATGTTAGGATTTGGATTTAAGAACTTACGACATTATAAAATTTTTGAGTTTTTCAAATTTTTTAGGTGTCATGTCATGATTTTTTTTAGACCGAGTCATCCAGTTCGACCGGTTTAATAACTATATAATTTTATTATAGAGACCAATTCATTCTACCATTTTATGCAGTTTAATCCGATTTAGTCATGCGGTTCGACTAATGACCCAGTGGTTCGACCAATGAACCAGGGACCTAGTATCCTCACCGGTTCGATGTCCGGTCTGATTTTTAAAACATTGCTTCGAAAAAAGGGGGAGGGAATAATTTTGTACATATGTACTATGGTCTACAGTTGGACGTGATACCATTCAAACCGTACTCATGCTTGTAATTGGACTGAGTTTGTGTAGAATTTTTTCAAATAAAGTTCATCACAAAACAAAAGTTTGAGTAGAATTTTTCGTTCGGTTTACTCATCTTTGGCACCCTCTTTTAAAAAGTGGTAGGAATGTCAACAACACACAACAGAACCGGAAATTGAGTAGAAGGTAATTTTCGACTCAATTTCCCACCAGAAAAATCCGCTCCAATCTCCATCTAAATCCTCATTCCCCGTTTCAAGGACAGTTTCTGCAGAACGGGGGATAAAATTCTGTCCTCATCTCAAAACTTCCTTCGGGGTAATTTTCTCCTCCAATCATATCCACATCTCAGCGGGAAAAAAAAAATGCAGTGCAGCTTTTTACTACTTAAAATGGAGTAGAACAAAGGTGAAAGAGAGTAGCAATACTCCAAATGTGAGAAGCCTGAATAGGTAATGAAATAGAATGAAGAATATGGTTTAAGAATCTCACCCGAAAAACAACAGAAAAACTCGCAACAAATTAGTACTAGCCATTTCCAGAAGTAGTGATTAATAGCTTCATCAACAACAGAGATTTTAGATTAAAGAACATAGAAAGCAAGTGAGAATTGCTAATTCTATATGCAATAGAAAAAACAACCGGCCACTAAAACGCTGGAGGAGGTAGGTATCTTCCCAAATCAACTAGAACCTCATATTAGTCTCTAACATGATCATATTAAGATCCACAATTACATTACTACTCACGGCAGTTACCGAGTTTGCGTTGAAACCTTGAAATTTACTTATAAAGGTTTACAAAAAGCATAAATCAGGAGATCCTGTTCACTACTAGTTCAAGTTACAGGAAACATAAATCAGGAAATCCTGTTCACTACTGGTTCAAGTGCCTCTATAGTGACAACACTATTTCCTCTTATTACCTGCAAACATGCGAGTGAAATTAACAATATGAAAACCAAGATCAAAGTCTATTAGCTGCTAATATTAAGTTGATAATGCAGAATATGAGGACTTACCACCATCCCTATTTCATTTTTCTCATTGCCGTTTACCTCCACAGTATTGTCAATAACCAAATTCATAAACTGGTCAAAACCACGGAGAGTACCAACAATCATACGATTTGCGTTCAGCTTGACTGCAAGGAAATATCAAGTATTTCAATAGGGCCCCTTGTGTTCATTAACTATTAATCAAATTATCAATAAATGGGAAATTTCAGTAATATGGTATCAGACTATAATATCTGTAAGACTTGTTATCAGCGACAAAACACAATTATCCATACATACTCATAAATAACAACTCACATGTGCCTATATGTAAATATCATGTATATGTATTATATATATAAGAACAGAGAGACACTATAAAAATTCACAATTGCAAAACAAACATGTAGATGAATATAAGAGCATAACAAAACTAAAATAGAAAAAAAACCTAATGCATTCCTAATGAGTTATGAATATGAATAGTTGACACAATCACTCACACAGATTATGATTATACTGTCAAATTGGTCCCTAAAGTTAAACTATTAAAATCTACTAAAAAATCCTTCAAATATTCCACCATCCAACTATATAGTTTTTATGTTAATTGGTCCATTTAAAAGTCTGTTAATAGTACCTAAACTATGAAAGTACATAAATATAATCCCTAAAGTATCATAAAAACAACAAATTAGTCCCTCAACTTTCAAAATCTTGTTAAATATCTCAATTCATTCTTCTAATCCCTAACCTCATCTTTTCTCCAACTTCTTCATATTCGAATTGCAGAACAAATCATGTTTTTGATTGTTTCTAAAGATTTTGACACAATCACTCACATAAACTATGAATAAACAGTCATATAGTCCCTTATACTATTAAAATTTACTTATCCTAAGATGTTTGGAACTGCATCAATTGCCTCTCATTCGCGCATCTAGGAGAAGCTAGGAATCCCGGCTTCTCAAATTCACAGCAAAATTTCAACATCAAGACGCAGTTTTAAGGTTGCTGTGATTTTGAAGTGTGGAACCAAACACACCATAAAAGGTTGATCGATCAACTATTTAGTCAGTTTGTCAATTGGCATGTTCGACAGTTAGTTAATAGTATCTAAACTATGAGAATAAACCATCAATTTAGTCCCTAAGCTATATAAAATTTTTCAATTTAGTCCCTAAAGTATATATAAATTTGTCAATTTAGTCCTAACATCTTAATAGCAAGGACTAAATTGACAGGATTTTATATACTTTAAGTACTACTTATTACATTAACAAAATTGACAAATTTTATATACTTTAGGGACTACTTGTTATATTTACAAAGGTCAAGGACTAAATTGAAGTGATGATCATAGTTTAGATTTAGAGACTAAATTGAACTGATAATGATAAATTGATGGTTTATTCAAACGATGAAATTACATCAATATAATTTCAAAAATATCATTAAAAAAAAAAAAAAAAAAAACCACAATTAAGTCAGTAATTCTTCCAAAACCCTAATCTCATATTTTCTCAAACTTCTTCATTTTCAAATTGCAAAACAAATCAAATTTAGCATGAATCACATTAACTAAACAAACGAGAAAACAATGAAGAACCATCCAAAACTCCATCACCGTTCAAATCTCAAGTATAACAAGGATATTTTTGCAATTCTAAAAAATATTCAAAACCTAAATTAATGTAAAAAATTCAAAGCAAAAAAGATAATAAGAATTAGGTTAAAGAAACTTACTCTGAAGCTGTTTGTCCATGTACCTATCAAATTAAAAAAAAAAAAAAAACAAAACAAAATTAATATCACCGATCTAAGTTAACATAAAGAGCATAAATTTCAAAAGCGACAAAAAAAAAAAACTAATAATGATTAATGAGAATAATGATTTGTTACTTCTTCAAATCTGGTGGCTGTCCTGATCTGCTCATGGTGGCGGAAGTGATGAGAATGAATGATCGGTGGAAGAGAGTTGGCGGCGGACAGTGGCTTAGTAGAAGAAAAGAAATAAGAATGAAAACGGAGTTACCTTGGTTTCTGAAGTAGCTGTACCCACTTGCGTTTTGAAACCGGGTCGGGTCAGGGCTGGATCAGAATTGATTTATACTTTTTGAACCCAACTTCCGAACCGATACCATTGGATAAAAAAATTATAAAGTTTTTTTACATTTTTTTTTAGTAAAAGAAGAGTACTCGACCCTATCCCAAATAGATTAAACATAAAAGAAAAGATAATATAAATAAAATAGGGGGGACATAAACCTGACCCGGTATACCACTCAAAAATGTAGCAAACAAAGATAAAACAATTACAAGTGGTTTTGGAGCCAACCTTAAAACGTGAAAGAAAACCAAGACAAACACAAACTCATCAGTCACTATCCAGCAAATCCGCGTACGGACGCGAAATCAAACAGCAGAAAAAAAATGATGAATGAGCATTTGCTAAGGTATGAAACGGCGAATGAACCGATCGTCAAAACGGACGAATTCACGTACCACAATCCCCTATGACAAAACACAGCAGGCATAACCGGCCCTTTCAAGCCAAACAAACCAAGAACGCAACAAACAATAACTGAAATAACCCAAATCGCAACACGAGGTCTTGAACGGAAGACAAGCAAGAACTCATCTTTTGAGGAACGACCGATAAAATTCACCGTCAACATGGTGACAGATTCACCGATCAACAACTCACTGCAACACAACAGCAAGTAACAAGGCCATTTATAGCCAAAAAGAACTGTTACAACATCAACAAGCACGCAGGAGATGTAAACTGGGGATACGCCATTTAACAAAAAAAGCAAAACTGCGGCAGCAATATATCTAAGAAGAACCACACCTTAAAGGACCAAACCCATGAGAGGGTAAACAAACCAAAACGAGCCAACGCCAGCAAACAATAACGTAAACAACACCAAGAAAAAAGTGGCGGTTGATTGAAAACAGTGAAACCGAACCTCCCCACACAAAAGAAAAGGAACGGTGGTGAGTCACACACAATCTGGATGTCGAGCAAGAGCCCAACAAAGAGATCAATCAAAACGAAACCAAACCCGTCAACGCGGCAGCGCGACGGGTCAACAACAGATCGTCGGCGGACAAGCTAGTTGATGGTGTGGACGTGAGGTCCAGAAGCACCACCATGGAATTGGAGGCTACATCTTGAAAGAAAGTGTTTGGATCTAAGGGATGAATTTTAGACGGTGGCTCTGTTTTGTTTCGCAGGAGAGAGAAGAAAGCGTTTAGGATCAAAGTTTTTTTTACACTATTTTTTGGTGAAAATGCCACCCTATGAATTATGGGGTGCGTCTTACGAAATGACAAACATACCCCAATATGTTACTTAAGTCACGGACACCCCTCCAAAACACCATATCATATTTTATTTTTATAACATCCGCTACTAGCAGACTGCATTTTTTAAAATTTCTCTTTTTTCCTACATCCGTTACTTAAGTAACGGAAGAGTAAAAAAGTCATTACGTAGGCGCGCGAATAATCCATAGGATGACAAAAATATTTTATTTTTTTATAATTTTAGATTATTTTTTTTTACGGGTTTATCTAATAAACAATAACAACAAATCACATGCATGTTAAAGCAAAGGTTGGTTAAAAATTAACTGTATGTATCACATGCAAATATACTTATATTGTTTGTTTCAACAATACCTTCAAATTATTAAGGGTAGGGTAAACTTCACCAAATAATAATAGATAAACTAATTGATTAAACTTATAGTATTTGATAAAACTTGCATTTGAACTAGGTTATAATTTTATAAATATGAAATGACATAAAAAATATATTTAATTAATTTTTTTCATATAAGATGACATGGATAAAATGATAAGTTATAAGCTCTTGACAAGTTATAGGTTCTGAAAAAAAATACGAGAAAAATAATAAGTTATAGAAGTGAAAGCAACTTAATGAGAAGCTAGCTCGACTAATAAGGTTTGGGGGGTACCAGCTAGACCGGCAGGGATAGGGGTGAGCTCACACCCTCTTGACACAAAATGCTACCAGGCTTTTTTTAATCATGTGAGTTTATAGGCCCAAAAATGTGTTTTGCTACATAAATCCTAAAAAGTTTTCACTTTTAGTCTATAGAGATAGAGGTTCTGATTGATACAAAAAGCAAGAGATTTGAACCTTTAAACAAGTTAAGTCGTTCGATCTCTAACTCTTATGAGGAGAATTTGATCAAGAAAAGGAGATAATAATTCAAAGAAGAGCTTCGTACGTATACATATCTAAGTATCCACATTGCTGAGATAACCCATTAAAAGGTGGACTCCTCACAAGTCACAAACATTTATTTATGGGTACAAAATTAACTTACGTTTGAGGTAAAAAATATTTTAAAAAATTCACTAAGTATTTTTTATTTTAAAATAAATAAAAAATTACATTGAGTTTTGAATTGTTTGATTTTTTTTAACCATGAACTATTTGATTTTGACCAAATAATTACAAACGTATACAATTCATGTATGCGATAAATTCTTAACTTTGAAAGGATCCAGCTCCGCTAATATAGTGAGTGATTCAGTTTAAAATATAAAATAAGTAATATTAACCATTAATTAATAAATCAAGGTAAATATTATAGATATATCATAGCAAATCATAAGTTTGTCACAATCACAACTCTTTATTTACTCACTGTACACTTTACTTATTTTAGGGGATCCAAACTCTGATTTGGAGAAGTTGAATATTGTTGGAACATTGGTGTGAATTGGAAAGAAATTGGAAGGTTGGAAGATTAAACACTAAGTAATTAAACTTTGATCTAATATTGTGTGAATTGAAAAAATATAGTGTGGGGGTCCCACATAAAATAGAACACACATATTAGTAGTGTTTAAATAGTGGTATTTAATTTTAAATACCTGATAATGATGAAAATAATAATAATTATTATTATTATTATTTTTATTCATGGATATCACTTTCCATAATTTTAGCTTATGGTTATTGTGATAAGATTGAGAATCCAACTGAATTTTCTATCTTTCCCTCATTAGTCTGTTATTGTGGATTTGTTTCTTTTGATCTCATCCACAAATGTTGTTGAACGGATTATTGAATAAGTTTCTTTTTGATCTTATCCATTAGAGTAACTGATGTAGCAATTTTTGCTAAAACAGTTACAAAATCTCTATATAAATAGAGGACTCCACTCAGTTCAAAAATCACCAAAGAGTTTCTATTGAGTTGTCGAGAACTCTTTCTCTCTTCTCCCTCCAGCTTGTGTTGACGAGCTATTCTTCTTCTCATCTCCTTTTTTCTGTCCCTTCGGAAATAAGAGTGTTCTTAAGACCTTAGTCCCTATTCGATATAATGTCCCTTCGAAATAAAGAAAGGTCTTAAAAACATAGTCACTTTGATGATGTTTGTCTCTTCAGAATAAAGTGTATTTTTAAGATCATAGTCCTTTTGAAACAAGAATGTCCCGTCGGAATTAAGAATGATCTTAATAGTATATAAATATTCTTTTAATATTTTTTCTATTTTGAGGAGAAATTAAAGTTAGAATGGTGGTAACACCATATTTGAGTGGTCGTAGTACCATATTGTTTTGAGGAGAAATTAAAAAGTCGAAATGGTGGAATCACCATATTTGAGTGGTCGTAGTACCATATTGATAGGAGAACTTAAAAGTTAGAATGGTAGTAATAACATATTTGAGTGGTCTCAGCACCATAATAGAGTGGTAACAATACCATATTAAAGTGGTTTCAGTATTAAAAGAGTGGTCTTGGTACCATATTGAAGGTGTAATTCTCGAACGGTTTTCTACGGTGCAGTAGTTAATCGCACAGTTGTAACTGGGCTTGTTTTATCCTGGAGGCGGCGTGGTTGATAGTCTACCTTGCACAATTTCGGGTAGTGCCACGAAACGTCTTAAAGAGAGCGACCTGGTCGTGACTCAACCTAGTAACAACTTCGGTAGATATTCTCTTTTAAAATAGAATTTGGAAAACCAAATTAAAATAGTTTGGAAATCCAAAACCAACAATTTTAAGACGTTTCGAACTGCTATGTCTACCGGAGAAGTTACTTACTAAGGTTAAGTTGTCCCTAAATACATTAAGGATAGATCAAGCTATAAAAGTACATCTTTCGACTGAAACAATGAAGTGATTGTTGTTATAACAACATCACTAAGAAATTCATAATGGTACCTAATTATCATTGAAACATAAGGTTTGGACCGGAAAAAGAAAACGATGTGTGTTTGTTATTCCGTATTGAAATTTGTTCCAAATGTTTCATATAAAGATACGAAAGAATCTGTATTTCAGAATTCTAATGAATAAGATTGAGTTAACTCAGACTTAAAAAGAGACCATTGCACCATGCATTCTAGTTGGGAAAAGACTGCGTCTTTGAAGCGGTTGATTTTATACTTGAGTAACTTGGACTCAATTCGAACATGATATGATTAGAAAATTTTATTTATTGCGGTCAAGATAAATGAACCAAAAGTTCATATAAATCGGTGTTTAGAGAATTTGAATCACTAAACTTAATAAATTATGATATGTGCGAACTTGATAGCACATAAACTAGAAATGATAAAATAATATTTTATCATATTTATTGATGACCGTGAATTTTGATAAATAAAATTGTTATGTTTGGTATGATCAATTTCTATAACGAAAATTGAAATTCATGTTGGATAGATTACCCAAGTCTAAGAACAAAAATTCTAATTAAGAAATTTTTGAAGAAAAGACAACCCAACTTGTCTTATTTTTGAACTTGTGATTGTTTGAACTATATTTGGATCTTGGACTCCAAGAGAGTTAAACTCACTAGTGGAGCCTATGAATGTGTATTCATTGGGTATGCTATAAATAGTGAAGCATATAGTTCTTAAATGCTAAAGTGATCATAGAATAAAACGATGATGATTTCTATGTAAATATTTACCCCCCTTTAAATAAAGAATAGTGGGGGCACTAGTGGAACATGACATTAGTGGGGGCAAAATAAATTTCCTTTTCAAAAAAATTAAGAACTAGTGGGGGCACTATATCTGATCACATTCCAGTAATCAGAAATAGTTATGAAAACATCGTGCGAGATGTTATAGAACCTCGAAGAGGTAAGAAAACAAGAATTTCTAAAGAGTATGAACTTGGTTTATACATTGGAAGAAGATCCATTAAGCCTTAAAAAATTGTATCCTCATTAGATGCTGAATTATGGCAAGAAGCAATAAACGATGAAATGGATTTTTTAGATTCTAACGAAACATGACACTTAGTTGATTTGTCTCATGGTTGAAAACTAATCGGTTGTATTTGGATTTTGGAAAATAACTAAAACTTGATGGTACGGTTGATGAATACAAGGCTCTCCTTGTAGTAAAAGGTTTTAGACAAAAGAGAAAAATATAGACTTCTTCGAAAATAATTTACCAGCCACTAGAATCATATCCATAAAAGTACTAGTCCCTTTAGCCGTTGTTCATAACTCGATAGTACTCCAAATGGATGTGAAAGTTCCCTTTTTTATGGTGAACTAGAAGAAGAAATCTATATGAAACAACCTGAAAGTTTTGCGATTCATGGACAAGAAAACAAGATCTGTAAGTTAGATAATTTTTTGTGAGGTCTAAAATAAACTCTCAAGGAAAGGCACGAAAAATTTGACATTCTAATGATATCAAATGAGTATAAAGTGAATGAAAGTGACAAATGTATTTACCACAAATATGGAAATAATATTTGCACGATCATATGTCTCTATGAAGACGACATGCTCATATTTGGTTTAAAGATTCATGTTATGAATTATGTGAAATCATTGTTTATCAACAACATTGATAAGAAAAACTTAGACCAAGTTGAAGTAATTCTTGGTTTCAAGATTACTAGATCAGAAAAAGAGAACTTTTCTGATGAATCTCACAAAGTTGAGAATTTCTTAAGAAAATGTAATTATTTGAATGTAAACTTGCAAGCACACCTTATGATCGAAATGTAAAACTTTTTCAAGAACATTTGAGATGGTGCTAGACAAACGGAATATGCGAGCATCATTGGCAATCTTTAGGCATGCCATTGAATGTATTAGACTCGACGTTGGCCACGTCGTGAAACTCTTATTCAAGTTTACTAATCGACTGATGAGAAGCATTGTCATGCTATTGAAAGAGTCATATGGTGCCTTAAGAAGATTATGACTCTAGAATTACATTATAAGGAGTATCATATTGTACTTGAATGGAACAGGATACAAATGAAAAGTATCTTATCGTACTTGAATGGTACAAGATACAAAATAGAACATCCTTCAGATAAGTTTTAAAGCGACCAGTGACTGCATATTGGGCATCACGAGAGGAGTTGTTTGTTAAAATAAATGATATTAACTCAGTCCAATATGGAACCAATCTGAGATGAGAACACTAGAGAAAACTAGTGAAGAAGCAAGTTCAGAAAATGATTGCTATTTGAGATCCCCTAGTGGATAAAACCGTTGCCAGAAGTGTTAATTGTGATAGTACTGCAGCTATTACAAAAGTTGAGAATCGCTACTACAATGGCAAGAGGCGATTATTAAGGCACGAACACATAAAGGAATAGAGAGCTAGCTACTCTCAAAAGGAACGATTAAGTATATCATGTACGTACTGATAAAGAATTAGTTAATCCTTTGACGAAAGGACTAACAAGAAAGAAAGTCTTAAATACATCTATTAAGATGAGAATAATGTCTATAGCTCACTAGTGATGGTAACCCGACCTAGCTGACTGGAGATCCCAAGAAATAGGTTCAATGGGTAATAACAAGTCATAAAGTGATAGAACATGCTATTAGAGAAAATAAAGAAAGCATGATTCCTACAGCGAATAGAGGATGAGATAATAGAAACTCTTAATGAGATCTATACTCCATATGGAGTGGAGTGCACAGCTACAGGAGTACTCTTGATAGACTCACCTATGCGAATGTGGAACTGAGGCCGGTTCCTATGGAATTTGGGGCAGAATACCTAGAGCGTTCGTTAAAACTGGGATAGATGTGCAGGGCCATAAATGCACGGGATTTTTGAATACACCTTAAGAAAAGGTTGTGTGTGGGTTCTATGTCTGAGATTGAGTTCAATGCTACGTGCCACTCATGTTAATCAGAATTTTACCCGCTATGCAAAGGTTCAAGTTGTTGGCGACACCTTTGTTTATTAGCAACCTTATAGAAACGTTTTGACGTTATTATTGAAACCATTTTTTAAATTCAAGTGGGGGATTGTTGGAACATTGGTGTGAATTGGAAAGAATTGGAAGGTTGGAAGATTAAACACTAAGTAATTAAACTCTGATCTAATATTGTGTGAATTGAAAAAATAGAGTGTGGGGGTCCCACATAAAATAGAACACACATATTAGTAGTGTTTAAATAGTGGTATTTAATTTTAAATACCTGATAATGATGAAAATAATAATTATTATTATTTTTATTCATGGATATCACTTCCCATAATTTTAGCTTATGGTTATTGTGATAAGATTGAGAATCCAACTGAATTTCCTATCTCTTCCTCATTAGTTTGTTATTGTGGATTTGTTTCTTTTGATCTCATCCACAAATGTTGTTGAACGGATTATTGAATAAGTTTCTTTTTGATCTTATCCATTAGAGTAACTGATGTAGCAATTTTTGCTAAAACAGTTACAAAATCTCTATATAAATAGAGGACTCCACTCAGTTCAAAAATCACACCAAAGAGTTTCTATTGAGTTGTCAAGAACTCTTTCTCTCTTCTCCCTCCAGCTTGTGTTGACGAGCTATTCTTCTTCTCATCTCCTTTTTTCTGTCCCTTCGGAAATAAGAGTGTTCTTAAGATCTTAGTCCCTATTCGATATAATGTCCCTTCGAAATAAAGAAAGGTCTTAAAAACATAGTCACTTTGATGATGTTTGTCTCTTCAGAATAAAGTGTATTTTTAAGATCATAGTCCCTTTGAAACAAGAATGTCCCGTCGGAATTAAGAATGATCTTAATAGTATATAAATATTCTTTTAATACTTTTTCTATTTTGAGGAGAAATTAAAGTTAGAATGGTGGTAACACCATATTTGGGTGGTCGTAGTACCATATTGTTTTGAGGAGAAATTAAAAAGTCGAAATGGTGGAATCACCATATTTGAGTGGTCGTAGTACCATATTGATAGGAGAACTTAAAAGTTAGAATGGTAGTAATACCATATTTGAGTGGTCTCAGCACCATAATAGAGTGGTAACAATATCATATTAAAGTGGTTTCAGTATTAAAAGAGTGGTCTTGGTATCATATTGAAGGTGTAATTCTCGAACGGTTTTCTACGGTGCAGTAGTTAATCGCACAGTTGTAACTGAGCTTGTTTTATCCTGGAGGCGGCGTGGTTGATAGTCTACCTTGCACAATTTCGGGTAGTACCACGAAACGTCTTAAAGAGAGCGACCTGGTCGTGACTCAACCTAGTAACAACTTCGGTAGATATTCTCTTTTAAAATAGAATTTGGAAAACCAAATTAAAATAGTTTGGAAATCCAAAACCAACAAATATTAAGATGTTTTTATCTCAATTGATTAAATCCCATTTAGGGTAAAAAATTAATAAGATTTTGGATTTGATTAGCACATAACCATGTGATTTATTTTATTTATTTATATCACTTATCTTGCTTATGCAATTATCTTCGATTAAATTACCAATTTGCTGTCTTGAATTTTTTGGATTAGAAATTTACATCCCTGAAATTTATGAATAGGCTAAAATTTTCGAATCGGCATGAAATATTCCAATTTACATCCCTTAGGAGTGCAAGGTGACCTAAGGTGTCGGGCCTCTATTTTTTAAGGGACTTCAAAAATATTTTAATTTGATAGTAGATTTCTTAAAAATAAAATAAAAGGATGATTCAACAAAATAAAATAAAAAATCCCAATATATTTTTAAAATTTTATTTTTGGTTCACCGAATCTAAATTGGTTAGGTCAAATTTTTTGAAAAATAAATAAATAAAAAAAATGTTTGGCCTGCCTTAAACACAAAATAAAAAATAAAAAATGCATCTTCTCCTTTTCCTTCCCACCGCTAGAAGAAATACTTTTTTTTAAGTAGCTAGAATATATTATGTTGTTATTGATTAGAATATACAGTAAAATTTCTATAAATTAATAGAGTCAGGACCGGAGAAATTTATTAATTTAGAGAATTATTAATTTATCGATAAATTAATAATTATTAATTTAAAGAGTTTTTAATGACTTGTAAATCAATAATGACTTTAGTAATATGCATTGGAAATCAATAATGACTTTTGATGTAAACAAGAGGAACAAATGGGTTCAATGTATTCTTAAGCAAGTTTGCCATATATAAATTACATGAATGTGATAGAGTATTGACACCATATCTCACAACTATTGAATCATATTTTAATAGAGTGTAATATATTTTTTTCAGTTTCTATGAATTATTAATTTATGATTTTCTTGGGACCGAAAATTACAAAGGGATCTTCCGAAAAATTATTATCTTATTATTTTATTAAATTTTTCAATTTTTTACACTAGCCCAAGTCGGGACCGGGACAACTTTATTATTTTAGAGAGTTTATTAATTTACCGAGTATTAATTTAAAGAGATTTTACTGTATATATATTTTATATGTTAGTTACATATTGATGACTATTTTTTATGTTACTAGCGTTTTGCAATATAAATGAGTATTATTCTTTGAGTTTTTTTGCCTTTTTTTTTTTATATTAAATTGTCATTTTTAAAACTCGGTGTTGGGCCTCCATATTGTTGGGACAGACCTTGATTTTGAATGATGACTGACAATTTGATCCTTCTGTTAATTTGTTAGAATCGTTTTTTTTCTCACTAAATGCATCCAAAGGTTATTTAAGTTTTATGTTTGTAACAATAAAATCTTTTAACTTTTTTATGTAATAAATATATTATTTAAGTTTCTAAATTGTTGCATCGTTACCCTTGTAGTTAACCTCCCCCAACATATGTGTCTTTTTCATCAAAATATTCACCATGATTGAAGTCGACGTTAACAACCACTATGCAAAAAGTTATCTGAAAGGGTAATGGTGAACAAATTTTTGTAGCAGGGGATAATTGCAAGGGTAACGATGCAATAAGTTAGAAAGTTAAAGACACTATTTATTACCTAAAAAACTTAAAGGACTTTACTGTTACCTAAAAAACCTAAAGGATCTAACTATTACGAATGCCAAACTTGAATGACCCCTCGATGCATTTTTTCTAGATTTGTTAGTCTTTAGTTTTGTATTAAGTGATCTAATTCATAGACTAATGTTTTAACAAGCATATAATTTAGAAATTAATCTGCTAGTAAATAATATAACTTAGAGTTAATTGCATTTTTTTTAATCCGCAAATATATTATAAATGTCAACCATAAATATAAGATATACAAATGGTGAGAAAGAGTACAAAACTGCAAATAAATGCAGAATAACAACAACACCAAATAAAACAACACCAATTCAAGTCAATGATACAATAACATCGTACACAATCCAACGACACCAATTAAAATCGTGACTTAATAACATCCTACAAAATCCAACTCCATCGCCTGGCCAAATCGATGTTGAATCGAAGTAGAAACTAAAACTCTCCCAAGCAAAAAGACAACGCCGACAACCAACAACACACTCCATACAGATTTGAGCAAACTGCAACACACCAAGACAACCGGCTCGATGAAGGCCACTAGAAATCACTGGTCTAGGCAAAGAGTCTGCATTTGCAATATGATTGTGTGGCAACCGGAGAAGGCTTATGACGAGAGAAAGCATTCTTGAACCGCACCAAAACAACAACAAAGTTGCTTCCAACAAACGGATGCAACCACCTCGAAACAAAAATCCACAGAATCAAACAACAACTATTGGCCAACACCCACCACCTAAACATAAGCACTAATACCACCGTCAGAGCAAAATAACACCTCCAGAACCATCGCCGGAGCAAGGAATCACCACCAAAACAACAGTCGCCATAACACCAAACCACCACCAAAATTGTCGCCGGAGCAACAAACACCTATCACCCAACTCCATCAGCCAACCACCACCACTAAACAACAGATCGTGCCATGAAACACCACTTCCGCCGAAAAACACCCACACCGTCACCAGATCTGCCACCTCCAAAACCACCATGCAACCAATACAACACTCACCTCCAGTATGAGCACCGCCGACCACCACAGTCAGAGCAAATAGTAGTCGTAGCGGTAAACGTTGGATTCAAACACCACAATAACAGACATCGAAACAGAAAGAATAAACAAAACAACAGCAGATCTAGAAGAAGAGCAAAATGCAACAAAACTAGTGAAAAATGCAGGAGCAGAACATCAGCAGATTTGGAAAAATGGTGGTGCGGAGGGTCAACCACCAAGCATCACACCACCGCTGTTCGACCTTACATTTTGAGAAGAAAAAAATTTGGATTTATGGGAAGGAGGCGGTGTTTCTATTCTAGAGATAAGGCAGAGAGGTTTTTGTTTAGAGATAGGTTTTTAATTGCATATTTGATCTCTTAAGTTTATTTTAGATTTCAATTTAGTCTCTTATGTTTAAAAAGTTTAAGTTGGTCATGTTAGTCAAATTTCTATTTAAATCGTCTACGTGGCTAACCGATTTGCATACGTGAACAACTTAGGAATGTCACTACAAGAAAATAAGCACTTTGCGACTGTCAAAATTGCAGTTTGCGACGGTTGGAACCGTCACAATTGTTCACCTGCGACGGTTTTCAAACCGTTGATGATTCCTATGTCGCAACAACACTTTGCAACGGATTTTAAAACCGTCGTTACAACTGTCGCAATTGTTGTTGCGACGGTTTCAAACCGTCCCTATGTTTTTCCCACATAATACTAAATTGGGAAAAATACACTCACCTCCCTTGAGGTCTATTTAAATGACACAAACACCCCCTTTAGTTTTACAATAAACACTAACCTCCCCTTAGGTCTCTTAAAATAGATAAAAACCTCCCCTATTAACTTAACACCGTTAGTAATCCGTTAAACACTTAACTTTGGAGCTGACAAGAGAAATATACAACTTCATAGGATTTCCTCTGTTCAAACTTCAAGCTGCATGACTGCATCCAACGAGAATCAATGAGAACACTCAATCCTATGCACACGATCCCATTTTATAAAATCCCATTTTATAAAGCGATTGTATTGGCCACAAATCACACAAGCAAAAGAATGAGTAAAGGGAAGCATCTACTAGCCATGAGAAGGGCAGGAACAATGAACCAAAACAGAGAAACATATATAAATAGAATGAAAGAGGTTGAAGGTGCCAACAACCCAACTCACTGCGAGAGAGTGAAATAGAGAAAAAATGATAGCTAGACGAAGATTATGGTGAAAAAATGATGGCGAGTAAAAAACGACAACGAGCCAAAACCGAAGCTTCCATGGTGAGAACTAGGTGTGAATAAAATTGCTTTGAAGGTGCTTCATGCTACTAAAAGAGACATTTTTTTGTGTTTATGGGAGAAGAACTGAAAAGGGATCTGGCTATGGAAAATTCTTTAATGATCCTCCTATGGTGCATTTGTTATTTTGGAGGGAGAAGAGGCAAAAGGAAAAAGAAGTGAGAAGAGGCATATGAAAAAATGTGAATGAGAATGAGAAACAAAAATAACAAAGGAATTCTATTTGGTTTGACAGCAACTTAACGGAACTAACACCAGGGAAGGTCTGTGTCTTCTGAGAAAATAGAGGGGGTGTTTGTTACATATAGCTAGAGTTTAGGGGAGGTGAGTGTATTTTTCCCTACTAAATTTAACAGCAAGGGTTGCAACGGTTTCAAAACCGTCGCAAGCTGTTTTTTTTTTTTTTAAAATATTAATTTAAAATACTTTTTATTTATGGTTATGGCTTATTTTATATATATATTAATAATAAGAACACAAACTCATAATTCAAACCAAATTCCTTGGGTGTTTTGGAATCACAAGAGTTTTAGCCTTCCATGGTCATTACCAATGAACAAACTTAAAAAATAACCAAGACACAAATAATGCATGTATAGAATTAAAACAACCATTTTCCTCTCTTCTTGCAGCCAACAAAATTTAAAAAATTAAAATTCAAACTTAATAAACAAGCAGTTCAATCTTACTAAATTCAAAGAACTAGTGAAGGTACATGACACAATCTATTTTGAAACTTCACTCAAACTTCAACCAAGCAGCCAATAACGGATAAAGGTCACAACGCTTTCGTCTCATGATCGGAACCGAAAACCTTGAATGCCAAAATTGCACAAGAACTGATTCTGCCGTAAACTAGATCCATATCCATAAAATTAGATCCATAACAAAAGCACAAAATTAGCTCACTTGCAACTTCAGTTGTCTGCAATAACAAAAGAGAAATAATTAGCTAACATCAACTCATTCTATATCAACTTTAATTAGTTAAAATCAACTCTTATAATCAACCAGATGACACAATAAAAACAAGAAGTTTAAGTTCAAAATTCAGATTCACATAGTCACGACACTTGTAGTGTTCAAAAAATAAAAAGAAAATCACCAAAAACTCAAACCCGCCAAGCATCTGTAGACGTGTTTTGATATTTGCTTCAAGAGTTTGTGATGAAGACTTGTGGTTCTTGGAGGTCATCAAACTTACAGTAGCTTTTCTTTTCCAATCTCCATGATTGATGAAGACAATTTTGGTGTCTTAGCAACTGCTTCGATCGCTTCTGCAACATAACATACACCAGTTCATACTTATCATGTGGACTCATCATTGATTTTCCAGTTCTTATTTCTCTTGCCTAATTTTATACATAAAGCAATTAACCATTTAAAATATCAAAACACAACACTGCCCCTATTTCTAATACCAAATTAATACATGTGACAATTTTTCGTTATACCACTCTCCAAGCCAAGCAATTTTTCACTTGTTATTCCAAACTATCTCATAATAACCATAGGGACTACGATCTAGCTATATGTGAAAATAATAAAGAGATTTATAATAAGGAATTGAGATAACTTATTGAGATAGCTGGTGGTGTAAGAGCATAAATCCAGCATCATATATTTATTCCCAAAATGGAACATAACCTTGTCAACCAAGTACTACTAAGGATTAAAGAAATAATAGTGAAGGCCAACCTAAACAAAATCCTCTAGGGGAAGTGAACTCAATGCTCTCTCGAATAAAAACATAATAACCTGTCAAAAACAATGAAAGTATCAGTCTGAGATATTACTTCCAAATTCCAATAACAGCCTACACGTTGCTTGAATATTGATTCACTAATAAGCACCCTTCGCGGACCTGCAACACGCGCCTGAAACAGCAAAAGCTTACTCGCTGCACATCATTCCTTCAACCACCAAAGACTGTCCACTAAAGCTGTTAAACTCTTACACCACCAGCTGCTCGCAGAAAAACTGAGCGTGCTTCCTATCAACAAAAAACGCAGACAACAAACAGAAGAAATAAACCAATTAATGTCCTTCCATTAGTTATGAAATTTAATTACTATGATGTCCTGCAACATAAATTGCTTTTGCAATTGGTTCCTGCAATAATCAACTCAAACTTCAATAACCCAAAATGATATACATAAACATAAAGGTTCACTACATGACATTTAAATTGAAACCAAAATGATATATATATATATATATATATATATATATATATATATATATATATATATATATATATATATATATATATATATATATATATCATTAAATAGGATATAGACCTATAATAAACTACTGACAGATACAAAACAATTAATAACATTAGGTAACAAAAGAAAACCAATACATTCTTAAACAGTTTGGTTGGACAAAGGCAGTCTAATAATCTGATATGTACAACATTGTTTTTTACATTATCATGTGCCTTAACCCTTACTATTAAAGAGTGCAATGTTCAAATAGGAAAACAAAATGATATAGTCTATGACATAAAGTGTCAAGGTTCCACCTATAAACCAGTTGGGCCAAATGGTGACAATCTAAAATCAGCAGTGTACATTATGAGTTTCAACATACTTTCAAACCTATTAAACACTGATACATATTAAGAATAGTTAAAATTTGGAGAACAAGAGTTACATGATGTGATATAATGATACATGAACCTTAGCTCCACCATATGTGTTTAAACTTGAGATTCATGCTAACTAAGTAACCTCAAGAAGCAACTTGCAAATGAAAAAAGTGGCTAGAGTTAAATTCCTACTTCATAACTCTCACTGTCTTTAGAAGAATTAGTTAACCACAACACCTAATCAATACCACACCACAACAAAACATTATAAAAACACTACTAATAATCAAAATCTAGCACCAAATGCACAAATTGAGGAGAGAAATAACAACTTACAATGATTTTGAAGAGAATCATTGCAACAAACAATAAAAATATCTTCAATTTTTAAAAGTATCACAAAATCCCCAATTTTGTACATATAAAAAACCCTAACAATGATTTCATAGCACAAATATATTTCTTACAATCTCAACTCTCAACTACTAAATTAACCAACCAATTTCTTATAGTCATATAACCACACCCTCGACAACACAAACGTAGCAGCAATACATACACAACAAACATAACATAACAACACGGTAGACAGAGTAAGAGGAAGAAGAGGAAAGCAAACCTGGATGTGTAACAAGTTTGATTATGGCAACAATTTTCTCGAAGGCGGCGGCGCCGATTTGAAGTGAAGAAATTGAAGAGAATGGTTACGATTGGAGAGAACGATTTAGGGATTTAGGAGTTTATGGATTGAAGGGATTGAAGATGGATTGGAGAGAATGATTTAGGAGTTTAGGGTTCTTGCGTTAGTTTTTCTTTTTTTTAGTTCCGTGAGTACCTATTTTTTTGGGATAAAGTGAATAAATTTTTTTTTTATTTGAGTGACCAAATATCTGGCGGTCCATTTTCAAGTAAAACACTGCGACGGTTGTAAAAACTGTCGCATAAACTGTTGCAATTATTATAAAAAATGCACATTGCGACGGTTATTTTCAAAAGGTCGCAATGTATGTGTCGCAAAGTGATAGTTTTCTTGTAGTGTGTGTCAAATGAAATTTTTATATGAAATTAACTCAAAATTTAACGAAAATGACGAACTTATGTTGACAACAATAACGTAAGGTATCAACTTAAAACTTTTTAAACGTAATAGAACAAATTGAAAACTAAAATAAACGTAAGAAACTAAATATATAATTAAACCTATAATTTAAAGACTAATTTAATAGTAAATTAGATACAAATTAGTAGAAAGACCAAAATGCTCAACATAATTAAATTAAAATCATGATCACTTTTGTTTATTTGCAATAGTGTGTAAATGTCCGACCCCTTCAATTCCAGGAAAAGAATTGATGATTTATCAAAATGTGTATTGCGAGTTGACTTTCCATTAAGATTTTTTTTTGTTACAAGGCTAATCATAACAAACAAAAGGTATGAAAAGTTTATATTCTCTACATAAATCTCACATTGTTTTTTTGCTTATGATGACTTCATCATGGTTAGATTTAATTGTACTCGCTTAAGATTTTCTTAGTTTTCTTTTCTTGTTTTTTGTTTTGTTTTAGTTGGGTTTGGTCCCCCCCCACAGCTTGTAACTTCTATTATTTTCTCACTATATATATATATATATATATATATATATATATATATATATATATATATATATGCGTAGGATGAGGGTCTACGAGGGATGCCAATTTAATTGGGATTTCTTCTAGGTCCTTTGACATCATTATGCTCTTAGTTCACCAAAAAAAAAAACAAACAAAATGCAGGAGAAAGAAAAAAGAAATGGGAACTATTCCCTAAGGAATCCTCTCAGAGGAACCGCGTCACTCCTGAGAATAACAAAGAAACCTCTCAGAGGAGATGCGTGAATCGTGAGATAGAATCTGAAAAGGTTTCAAACTTGACGAAGAAATCCGCACAATTGTTTCCTTTTATGAGAGTGTGGCATAGAATAATATTAATTAATTTGAAAAATCACCTTTTTAATATCTTGGATCAACACAATATAGACATTATATTTAATATTGAGATGCTTCATGAGGTTGATACACTGAAGAAATTTAGAGAGGAAAAACATATAAAATCCTTTTCTAATTTCGTTTAACAAAATTTGTGACAAAGAAATGAAAAAGATTTTCTGTCACTAATTTCCATCATTGATGTTTGATGTTGGTTTTAATTTTTCTAGTAGTCCTATTAGCTTTACTCGATATATATACATATGATTATATTAAGAGCTCGTTTGAATTAGCTTATTTTTGATCTTATACGAAACAGTTTATACAAATAAATAAACTTTTATGTATTACTATAAACTTTTAAAGATAGTTTATGATAAAACAACTTATAAAAATATAATTTTGTCGGTTGAAAGTTATAAATCAACATAAAACTTTATTTATTTGCATAAACTATTTTCATAAACTCAAAATTAAATTGAATCTAAACAAACCCTAATTAAGAATTGATCCAACGTATTTAAAAGCCTCTAAATCAAACTTCACAGTGAGGTTGCTTAAAATAAAATTTAAAAGACAACGACTATAAATATAAAAAAAAAAATATAACTAAGTTTTGCTAAGTCCAAAATTCAAATATAGGCTAGGGTATATGAGACTCTAATCTTGACTATATCTTTTTTAATAATAAAAATAAGTTGAATTAAACAAGGAGTATAAAGTGTATTCAGTCCTTTTACAACTCAAAGAACAAAACTTCTTAGATGCACATTAAGCAATTTAAGGGGTTATTACGCCAATTTGAAAAAACAACAGGTTCATATTTCTCTATTCGTTCTATGAATTAAAACCAAGAAATGTAAACTATGTGATCCACTAAAAAAAAATATTGGTAATTGCTCCCCTAAACATAACATTGCTTCTCATCAGCCATATGTGATCCACTAAAAAAAAATATTGGTAATTGCTCCCCTAAACATAACATTGCTTCTCATCAGCCAAATACTCTAAGTAGTAGCTAATCAAATTAAATGGCGAACTTTTTCTTTTCTTTTTTCTTTGACCATCAATTTTGTTGGGTCATAAGAGGGTCTGGAGATAATCACATCGAACATTGAACAACTACACAAGTGAATTGAATACCACATCTTAACCCAAAATTTTAATACCAACAATCTCTCCTCACGTGTGAGCCCATCCAATCTTTATGGGCATGCTCCCCTCAAACTGAAGCTATTTCATCCACTTGCACCACCGCTGTGGCACTCAATGGGCCATGCCATCTGAATACCTTGTCAGGAAGACTTTTGACGTAAGGAGTCGAATCAATAACCATCTGCTCTGATACCACTACTGTTGAGTCATGAGGGGGTCTGAGGATCGTCACATCGAGCCTTGAACAACTACAAAAGTGAGCTGGACACGACATCTTAATTAACTCAAAACCTTAAAATATTAAATTTATGGACCCCTTCAGTTATAAAGTGTTCATCATCCACTTTTCCATCCAATGTGGGACTCGTTTCACACTTGACATATCAACAGATCCAAACAAAGAAAATTGTTTCCACCCTTCCTTAAATGGGATGAAGTCAATTCTCATCCACCTACATATAATCCTCCAAACTTGATCTAAAAAATTGCAATTAATTAAAGAAAACATGATGCACCTCCTCTCTTTCGAAAGACATCTTTAAGCTTCTTAGGAGCGATGCGACAGAAACTTTATTCCTTCATGAATAGTTCTTGTAGCCTTATTTTATTTTATTTTTGTTTTTTAGCCTTGTAACAAAAAACAAAAAAACCTTTAAGAAACAAAAGTTGCAACACATATCGGGTACACTAATGTTATTTTGACACCCAAAAAGTTGTTGGACAACTCTTTGGGCGTGGGACCCGCCATTATTTTATTTTTTTATTATTTGTAATCTGCGTTGATTTGCGTGCTAAGGAAGAAAAAAAATGAGTTGTCCACCCCGGACAACTCTTTTTAGTGTTCAAATAACATTGCTCTATCGGGTATGCTTACAAGAATTTTCTTCCGTGCAAAAGATTCACGTGTTGACTGTTTTTCTAATCGTAACCTCTAACCAAAAATGCATACTTAATTAGAGGGAACATTGTTCAACTATAATCTTCTTAATTAAACTGTACATTGTCAAGTAGCCTTGTGGCTAGAAATTCTACTCTTAAGGTGGATAAAGTGGGATGACTGAAGTTCGAACCCCGATCCCCTGCATATATAATGCAATGTCCTACCAATTGAGTTAAGATCACGGGACATACATACTAATTTTCTAAACTACTAATAACTTAACTGAACATACTTCTATAACTTATTTTCTTTAGGCTTAATTGCAATTTTGATCATCATATTTTCAACTTTTTGCAGTTTTGGTCCCCTTATTTTAAAATTCAATAGTTTTGGTCCCCTAACAAATATTTTGTCTAAAATATTATGATGCAACATGTTTCAAATTAACTTTATGAGATTATAGTTAAAAATTATAATAGAGGGACCAAAACTGTCGAATTTTAAAATAGGGGGACCAAAACTGCAAAAAGTTGAAAATAGGAGGACCAAAACTGCAATTAAGCCTTTTCTTTATTATATATTTATAATTTAATTTAATTTTTTCTAGACCTATTTATAGCCTAAAATCTTAAAGTCTAAAATTTTAACTTGAACTGCTGCTGGACTCTTGCATCGGCCCTACTCAATGCATATACCTACAGTACACACGTTGAATTTTTTTAATTCTCATCTGTTATTTATAGCTTAATCAATTTTCCACACTTCCAACTCCTGCCCAACCTCTATATTGATGCAAAAAGCTAGGACTTAAATTTTTAAGCAGTTGAAGCACTAATGAAAAGGATAGCTTCATTCATCACATTTGTATTGGTCCACCTATGAACTCTCTCGTGGATAGCCTTCTCTTTACCAATCTCATCTTTCAACCATTGCTAGCTAGTTAGTTTTGCTTATCAATAAAGAAAGGTTTGGTTTGGTTTCTAAGATCATGCCAATTTAATTAGGCTAACATATGAATAGCATGCTCCTACACAAGACATTGCTTTTGTGTGTCACAAAATTAAAGGTGAATGAATGTGAATAGATGGGTAGATAGAGATACTAGCTAGCAATTACAAGGTTAATATTGTGATAACAATAGTTGACACGGTTGAACTTTTTCTTAGCCTTAGCTGTAATCTGCATTTAAATTTAGAATTTCTTGATGGAAAATACTATACATGTGTTTTAAGGGCTCATATCTAATCTAATATATATAGAAACCGGTGAAAACTTTTATACCTAATTTATATTGTTGAGTATAGTACTCTATTTACAAAAACAAAATTCAATAAAAATATTATATTTTAAATGAATTTTGACTATGGAGTACTAATATCCAACAATGTAAGTTGAAAATCTTTTTTGTTTTGACAATATATAAGTTGAAAATCTTAAAAACTTAACATAGAAATTTCTTAAAAAGAAATATTAGTAAGATGAGTACTAATATAAGTTGAAAATCTTTATTTATTTGTATCATAAGAAATATTAGTAATAAAGAAATATAAGTTGATAATCTTTATTTATTTGTATCATTAAACAAGGTGAAATTGTTGGAATATTTTATTATATTCCAATAATATTATGTGGGCAAATATCTTTATTAATTATATTAGCTATTTATCGATTAGTGGCCTTAATTGACTAGTGATCAAATTAAGTAAAAAGGCTAATTAGATTTATATTTCGGTAATTATTTAATTAACTGATATGGGCTCAATATGAGTGGATGTCAAAATGACCCATTTGGGAATAATGGGAACCCTAATGAGTCATCACACTATATAAAGGCTATGGTCCCAATATACCGAACACATCGCATATTGCCTCTTCTCCCCATCTAAAGAGAGCTTAGGCCATAAGGAGTCCGGTTGAGGAAGAACCACAAGCCAACAGATATGTAACGCCCCAACTAAAAATATCTAGAATATTTAGTCGGAACATTAAAACTGGAATCTGAGTACATTAATTAAAAGAAATACTGTTGGATAATACAACATCATTAAGGTAAAAATGAATATCCGATACAGACAGCGGAAGAGAAACTAAAACAGAACAACACACTAAATAAAAACAAGGAAGAAGACTAAGTCTTCTAAGCTGACAATCCAAGCATAGCTCCAATCGTCAGCTCCAACCTGGTCCCTGCTCCGAAATAACCTGTCTTACCTATATCGAAAAAGGGAGTGGGGTGAGACAGTCACTTCGTCCCAGTGAGTTCTACTACCCTCATAAAGGCTATTAAGCCGGGGCACCTAATCAGTCGTATAATATTTCATATCATATTGTCATAAAGCATAAGTAAATAAAGGTGTAACACTGATTAATCTTGTTGATTTTAAACCGTAAGCACTCTGAGGTGAGCATGTCTCAGAGGCCTGTCTTGTCCGCGAACAGAAAGCGTTCCGGCGTACAGCTCACAAAGTTTTACTAGTGGAACATCTAAAACGAAGTCCACACGTGATAATATAACCACATACATAATTGACTGAATCTAAATTGTATTATACTGCCATAATTATCCCAAAGCCCGGGGAGCATACATCATTTCTAAATTCCTTAAGTCAAGCCCTAATGATTATCTGTGACTAACATTCTGTTTAACATTATATTTTTTAGATTACTGCAATTTATCTGAGACAATGAGGATATAAAACGAGTATAAGGTTTTTAGAAATAAAGGAAAGATAGTGACTTTTTGCATTTAGCTCGCTACAGCGAGCAAGTCAGCTCGCCATGGCGAGATTATAGGTCCTGGCCTAAATTAACTCGCTAGGCGAGCAGGAGCTCGCCATGGCGAGTTTCATCAGCCCAGAAACTCAGCTCGCCATGCATGCTCGCTTGATACTCGCTATGGTGAGTTCATGCAGAGAGACCCCTGTTTTACGAAAATCAACAGTTTGAAAGAGAAATACCTACAATCCTCATTTATAACAGTGCAGTAATGTAAAACATATAATATAGAACAGAACAGAGGGAAATTTGGGAGTTAATTCCCCTCACACAACAAAGTCCCTAAATTCCTAAATTAACATGCATATTTCATAATTTTGGAATCTAAACTACACTAGCCTAAGAACCCACCTGAAATTGAGATTAACTCAGAAGCTTTAAACATCAAGCTAACAACTTTAGAGCTCTCCGAGAAACTGAATTTGCAGCGAAATATTATAAATCCCAAAACAGAATTTTCTTGTATAATTGCTGCATCAGGTCCTCTACTTTAAATTCGTCCACAGACCTCAAAACTAAACCTAAAATTACGAAACCTATATCGAAACGACCGGATTTGAGTTATCTAACTATGACAACTGGAATCAGTTCAATCAGAGTTACAGGGAGAGAGTAGTGACCGATTTAGTACAGACTTGTCCAAAAACAAATTCTGCAAAATCCTGTGTTGAACATCCAAATCAAAAATTCGCCCAGAATTCTTTTCTCGATGAAAATTCATGAAACCAAAGCCAAAACGAGCGTATTCAAGTTAGCTTTCTATTCCAAAAAGAATCATTTGAAACGGAGTTGTGAGGAGAGAGAACTGACCGTTTTTCTGAGGGTATATCCAGGAATACGGGTTTTTCAATTCTTCACCAATTTGCATCCAAATTTAAAACCCACGGCTTCCATGTTCTTAAAACCCTCATGCAAGATAAAATCAGAGGTAAGCTTGAGTGGAAGGGCACGAATTTGAAGAAAGTAATAGGACATTTAGCTTGATTCTTACCTTACTTTAGATCTTATGGCATGAGAATCATAAATGTGTGATTGCATGTGGCTTTTGGTGAGTTTAGTGTAATTGATGAGCTTGAAGAATGGATAGCTGATAGCTCAATGGATTAGGATGATGATAAAGAGCTGTTGTTGTTGGTTGGATGAAGAGAGAAGAGAAGAGAAAAGCTTATGAACACTAAATTGGTTTTTTGCATGTAAATGTGAGTGGAAAGAGGTTTAAGGAGTATTCTCATGAGTGGAATAGTGAGTCACTAACTACATGAGGTGTGAGTGGTTATGCCAAGGTGAGGTGTTAGCTAGAGATTAAGAGTATAAGAGTGAGTCACAAATGAGAGGAAATTTGGAAGGAATGATATAATTCCTAATGTTTACTTGATTCACACTAGCAATAATACTCATTTAATTAATTTCCCCCTAATAATCTCCTATTTTATGAAAAATAGAATTCTAGTGGAATTAATTAAATTGGTAAAATTTTTGGGGATATTACAGGATACTTGTTGCCCATCTCTCTTTACGTTTCAGGATTGTTATCGGAGAGATTACGGTTTGTGCATATTCATCTATCGAGTTATTCATATATTCTATGTCAATAAATCAACACGTCGTAGATCCTATTTATATATACATGCTCATATGTTTTTGGCTTCCGCACTAAAGTTAATAAGACTATAGAATTAATCTTTATTAAGAGCATGTCTATTGTTAATATTAAAGTAATTCCAACCATTGGTATCAGAGCAAGTCTTCGTGTTTGATTGATTGGAATTGGTCGAAATAAAGATTTGAGATTTTGGTTCTGTTACTTATGCTTAACCCTTTTTTTGTTTATCGACAATTCCTTATTTTGTTATGCCTTTGTTATAAAACTGGAAATTGATTTGGATAACAGGGGAACATCTATTTTCGGTTTCTATACCGTTGTTTTTGGGTTTGGAAATAAAGCTTTGATTTAGAATTAAATGTTATATGGTGAATTTTTTTTTTCTTCATTCTTTTGGGTTAATTCAAATAATCCATCCACGGTTTCAGTACATAGGTACTAATGAAACTTGAACAAATAAGGCTAGGGTAATGTTGAGTTAAGATTGAAAATTATTCCATTGCCCATCGTGTATAAAGATTTATAAGTTGTTGAAGGATAGAATATATAGAGATAAATTTTATGCTAGCTGACTCATTAATCGGAGATTTGACACTTGAGGTCTTTCATATGGTTGTTGTCAGTAAGGATGTGTTGGATTAGTGGGAGTCTCTCTTCGGTTATGTTCTAACTTTGGTATTGATATAGATACATATTTTGTTAAGGTTTTCTGCAGAAATAAAGTTTGAGGTTATTATGATAACTGATTTTGTATCATTTGTGCAAATATTAAATTTGCAAACTTCATGTTGATCTCACTAAAGACTTCAGTTGGACCAGTTGGAAATAGGCATGATAAAAGGATCACATTGCATGAAATTTCCATGTCACTCATCCATATCGATCTATGTCGTTAAGTGCATTGATGTGGTGGTTGTCGAAGGTTCCGTCACGTTATATGTAAGTGATGACAGCCGCGCGGCCCCATTATTGATGTATGAGATGGACCAGATTGTAAAGTTGAAATCTAAAGATAAATAGCGTTCAGATGTGCACCTAAAGAATATAATTATTACGATATGTTGCCCAAGTGGGAGATTGTTGAAATATTTTATTATATTCCAATAATATTATGTGGGCAAATATCTTTATTAATTATATTAGCTATTTATCGATTAGTGGCCTTAATTGATTAGTAATCAAATTAAGTAAAAAGGCTAATTAGATTTATATTTCGGTATTTATTTAATTAATTGATATGGGCTCAATATGAGTGGATGTCAGGATGACCCATTTGGGAATAATGGGAATCCTAATGAGTCATCACACTATATAAAGGCTATGGTCCCCAATATACCGAACACATCGCATATTGCCTCTTCTCCCCATCTGAAGAGAGCTTAGGGCATAAGGAGTCCGGTTGAGGAAGAACCACAAGCCAACGGATACTTGTTGTCCATCTCTCTTTACGTTTCAGGATTGCTATCGGAGAGATTACGGTTTGTTCATATTCATCTATCGAGGTATTCCTATATTCTCTTAATCTCAATAAATCAACACGTCGTAGATCCTGTTTTTTGCTTCCGCACTAAAGTTAATAAGACTATAGAATTAATCTTTATTAAAAGCATGTCTATTATTAATATTAAAGTAATTCCAACAGAAATTAGTTAGATTTTGTTTTTTTTTTGTTGTTTTTTTGTCAATCGTTCTTTTGTTTTTCATATGTTGTTTATTTTAGAGGTGATCTTATTCAAGATCTTTTCATGGATAATATAATGGAAATATAACCTCTTCAACTAATCTAAACCTTTGATTGTGCGTTTGTACTGTATTTAATTTTAAAATTTTATTGGAATCAGACAAATTGGCAGCCAAGAGATTAGATAAAAACCAAAATTTTTGTCCTCCACTGAACTACAAAACAACTTTTTATCCTCTATACAAGTGCACAAGGGCAGATCTATACTCAAAAAATCAGTGAGGCTAAAATTAAAGACACCACAAATTATATTATACACATTATAATAAAGGATTAAATATGTTTTTAGTCTCGACTTTTATGTGAGTTTCGACTTTTAGTCCCTACATTTTTTTAATTATATTTTTAGTCCCTACATTTTTTAATTACATTTTTAGTCAATTTTTTATGACTAAGATGATAGAATTGGCCACATAGAATAACTTAAATTGACTAGGATAACATTTGCATCGAATGACATGACATCTATGTGTCATCCTATGTGGTTGATTTCGTTATCCGAGTCACAAAAAATTGACGATAGGGACTAAAAATGCAAACGACGAAAATGTGAGGACTAAAAATATAATTAAAAAAATGTAGGGACTAAAAGTCGAAACTCACATAAAAGTAGGGACTAAAAACATATTTAACCCTATAATAAATACTATTGTTTAGTGCAATGCATTTACAATGAAAATCGTCTACCTTTCATTGTTTGGAAATGAGCTAAAATAATATCGTTGTCAATTGTTACAAGAACATCTCTATCTATAAGAGTTACAAGATGGTCATTTAATAATTTATCACTTATTTTGTTACTTAGCCGAGCCTTCACAAAATTCATAGCTAAAAAAACACGTTCCAGACTTGCAGTTGCTACCGGTAAGACTAAAGCCAACTTCAAAAGCTTATAAAAATGTGTTGCACTTCTGTGCTTCCACAAGTTTTACACAAAGATATGAAAGTCCTTTTAAATTTGCAAATTGTGGATCCAATCGAACATCTTTAAAATAAGTCTGAAGTTGATGTCGAACCACGACTTCCGGCACATCAACAAAATCATTTGGATAAAGCTCAACCATCCTCAATAATTTTTTGACATCAAAAGCTTTAAATGACGATGAGGGACTCAAGCATGAAACACATTGTAAAAGTTCAGTATTCTCTTCATCAATCCTAGCATTGAGCTCATGCAACTGCAAATCTAAAACATTAAACAAACAATCATGCTTATAATGATGCAAATTAGAAACACTAGAAGTTGTAGGTCCTCTAGGTTTCTTCCCTCGCACATACGGTGCATCCATATCAGGAACATCGATATCATGCTTATTGCAAATTTTCACAACCTTTGATATAAGTTCTTCCCATCCCTCATTTTTTGTAATTCTTGTTTGGTAGTATTGACAAGTGACAAAGCATTGATAAAATCTTGATCACCCCTTTGTAGTGCTACACTCAAATCATTTGTAAATCCTAAATTTCAACCAACATATATATCATGAAGATAAAATCAAAGGATTGAAGCAAATCTAACAAAAGCGTAGTTTCACCATATTTGTCAAATGTCAGATCATTCCCCACTTCTACAAGTACCCCAACAATGGCACCATTCAAAGTCATCAAACTAGTTTGAGTCCTAAAGTGCGAACCCCAACGAGTGTCACCCACTCTAACTATAGATGTTGGTTTAATCCACTACCGATCTCTATCTTGCCCTCTTCAATCAATTTAGCAAACTGAGCTACTTGTTGGTCCCGAAGCAATTCTTATCTCCTGTTAGAAGATTTTATGAAATTAACAAGAATATTGACGTTTCTGATATTTATATTTTCCATATCAAATGAATCTTTAATCCATTTAAGTATAAGTAGTCATTGCGCATTTCAAATATATTTAGGAGCACTTTTTTTTATGGGTTTGGGTTTGCTCCATTTGTTATCCCTCCATTTATTCTCCATTTGGTGAGAGATAAATACATTAAAAATTAGTGGGACCCATTAAAAAGTGGGTCCTACTAATTTGTGGACCCCACTAATTTTCAATGTGTCTATCTCTCTCCAAATGAAGAATAAATGGAGGGATAACAAATGGAGCAAACCCAAACTCTTCTTTTATACGGGTTTGGGTTTGGGTTTGCTTCATTTGTTATCCCTCCATTTATTCTCCATTTGGAGAGAGATAGACACATTAAAAATTAGTGGGACCCATTAAAAAGTGGGTTCTACTAATTTGTGGACCCCACTAATTTTCAATGTGTCTATCTCTTTCCAAATGAAGAATAAATGGAGGGATAACAAATGGAGCAAACCCAAACTCTTCTTTTATACGGGTTTGAGTTTGCTCCATTTGTTATCCCTCCATTTATTCTCCATTTGAAGAGAGATAGATACATTAAAAATTAGTGGGATCCATTAAAAAGTGGGTCCTACTAATTTAAAATTGGTAATGGAAGAAGCACATCACTAGGACAATTTTTTTCACTTATATTTGAGTATAGAGTAAAATAATATGTGCATAAATTTTATAATATTTACTTATATTTATGATTCTCCTTTCTATCTTACAATCCGGTGATTTTAACCTCCCAAATTAAAAATAACACATAATTTGAGCCATTAACTTTATCTCTGATTGAAAAAGTGAGTTCCTCAAATTTGTTGGATCTGGATACTCTCCTGTGTTTGTCTCTCCTGTTGTCTCTCCTGTGTAGTTTTTAACCATCAGATTGATCTAACGTCATTGATTAAAAAGTAATTAAAAAAGAGAAAAACTTTATCTTCTCGATTCTTCAACACCATAGTTCATCCACCGCCCCACCATTGTAATCAATTTTTTTTTTCCCCAGATCTCAAATTTCATATCTATTTGTTATGAATGGTGTATTGAAGTTCAATCATAGCTAGTCAGTGGAGAAATTTAATCTAATTTGGTATTTTTGAACTTAGATGTAAAAACTTATTCAATTGGAATTTTGTTCAATCTTCAAAACACAAATAGATGATATTAATATAAACAAGAATCAATCTTCACCACTCTAAACAAGAAACAATATGCTGCACTGCACTAATTCCTCTGTCAACAGAAAGAAAATTGAAAGGGAAAAAAGATAGTAAAACCATGGTGGACTGGTGACTAGTCGGTGCTTTTGGCCGTCGCCGTCGCTAAACACGGTGGCCCATTCTAAGGCCACGCCGGTGCATCCAACACACACGAAATTGTCGCGACTGAGAAGTGGTGGTGGTGCGGTGGGAAGAATTCGTGAGTATGGTTCTGCGTTAATCCTTTTCTCTCTCTCTTTGGTTTCTTTCTCTTCTAATCCAGTGTTTTCTATAGTAATATATTACCTTTATTCTCAGCCACTGGATCAATTGAAGGGTTCAAAAAAGCACAGAACGGACAACAGTAGAGAAAATAATGGGAGAGGATCCAGATTAATTAATTTTCTTGATTTAATATAAAACATTAATAAATTTACTAGATTAAGCGTTATTTTCCTTGGAAATCACATGTATCTTTTGAAAAGTAAGGGTATATTATGAATAACGATATTAATTAGATTAAAAGTAGTTAATTTTTACTTATAATAATAATCAAAATTTAAAGTTTTTTTTGCTTATAAATGTAACTGGAGGAAATATTTATTTGTATTAGTAATCATAACTTACATCTTTTTCTGGATTGGGTCAAGGGACCTTCGACTGGAACGGTTCATTGGATCCATATTGAAAATTGCTATCTAGGCTTCCTACATGCTCTCAAGCCCCCCAAAAATCCCAAAATACCCCTAGATGTAGTAGATAAAAATTTCGTCTTCTACATATCGAAATAAAAAACGTTCAGTACATAGACGACGAAACTCTACATTTCCCAAAAATAACCAATATTTCGTTGACTACGCAACGAAAATGATGTCTTCGTGAACTGTGAAACGAAACACATCATTCCGGTAACTACACGATCAATGCGCTGGTTTTCGTTGAATGCGAAATGAAATGCAATGATATGAGAAAGAATCAGACAGTTCGAACCAGCCAATGCTTGCACATTGTTTCGTCGCGTAGGTAACGAATGTGTTTTCCTTCGTTTTTTACGCAACGAATTTCATTATCAATGGCATTTTGGTTAGTTTGGGGGGCCTAGGAGTATAGTTGGGGGGCCTATATAGCAATTTTCTCCATATTTACCAAAATAGACTAATCAACAAGTCTTGATTATAGTAATTACCACTCATATTGGAAGGGACATGTCGACCGTCTAACGCAACCACTCTCCCATTAGACAACACATGCCATAATCAATGGGGCTGAAGAATATTCTAAGTCTTCATAATCCTAACTCTTTTTTTATATTATGTCTGTCAAAATGTTACTCAGCGAAAATCAACTATGTTTCGCTGTATCTATTAATAAATATTTTTTGGGTTAAGGGTGTCACAAGGTCTATTGGGATCCAATTTGGGATTCACAACATTTTTTTAAGAATTAAATTTATCTTAGTAAGTTTGTAATAGATTACTATACAATTAGTATAATTTTATTCACCTAAAATAATACTCTCTGTCCTTAATCGTTGATTAGCCTTTTATTTTTGTTTTAAAACTTTAATTTTTTATGAAATTATAATGCAATAATATTTTACTATTTATACTCTTACAAAACTAAATCATTTATTTAATGAAATGAATTTTCCTTTTCTTTCTAAAGTAAGTGTAAAAGAACTTAACTTATCCATAATAGGAAAATGCTAAACAATGCATCTAGTGCATTGGTTAAGTATATTAATATAGAAACTTTTTCTTTGAATTTGTGCATTTAATGTGTTAAAGATGCAAAAAGTTATCTCTCTAACATTAATTTTATCTATTTATTTCCTTTTTGGGTATGTTTAACTAGTGCATCGAGTGCACTATTTAGCATGACCCATATTTGTTATTTCCTCTTTCTCCCCGTAAAATTCTTTCCATCTTAATCCATATGCAAAGCTCTAAAAAGGATCAAATTAAGATTAAAAACGAAAGGAGTAATCTATTACAAATTTTTAAAACTTAAAAATAAGTCTATTACAAATATTAAACTCAAAAGAATTGCATATATTTGACCTATAGTCCTATACTACATGTATAAAAATAGGAAAATTCTAACATGGACCACTTCTTCTTCAAGTGGTCCATGGTGGACCATTCATGAAAAATCCTATAATGAATACGAATTTTACAAAATCCACCGTTGGATTGAAAGTTTATATCATATAGATCATCTATAGAAAATTTTAAAAATATTGAAAATCATTTGATATGTTATTGAGATCCATCAAGATTAACGGTTTATTAAATACTGTAAATCTTGATAAATCCCAATAAAATATCAAATGATTTTCAATTTTTTTAAATTTTTTTATGGATGCTCTATATGATATAAACTTTCAATCTACCAATAAATTTTGTAAAATTTGTATTCGATTACCTCACTTTTCACGGTGGACCACTTGTGAAGGTGATCCACCATAGCATTAGCCATAAAAATATCTCCCTAAGTACTATAAATGAGGGTCGGTTTGAAATTAAATATATCAACCAACATCTATCTGTTCTCATTAATTGATCATATAATGGCTGAAATTTATTACGACTCCTTTAAACCTCAACAAACAACTTATTTCTAAATTTCCTTCGAGAATTGTGCTTCCAAACATGAGTGCTGCTCACAAAGAATGTGTGGTTTTTGTGGTCATACTTTGAAGTATCAGTTTTCAGAATATATTAGCTTTTTGATCCAATCACTTCTTATTTCATTTCATTCCAAGAAAATTACAAACCAAAAATCTTTATTAAATCCATAAACAATCAATTTCTTTTTGCATGTGACATCTTAAACCTCTTTCTCTTCATTCAATCATCATCTTCTTTTTCAGTCAAAAATTCTCATCACACTTCCCAAATCATACATTTCTAATTTCACTATTTCACACTTTTCTTCTCTTTTTAGTACTATTTAGCCTTTTTTCTCTCTATAACAACTCTTCCTCAAACACACTCTTTCTATTACCCCTCAAAATTCTCTTCTCTTTTTGTATTTTTCCTCAATAGAATTAATGTCAAATGCTTAACTTTTCATAATCAAATCTTTCATCTTTTAATACCCTTTTGGATAAAGTTTCAGACTTTATCAAAAAATATTGTGTTTGAAAATCATCAAAAAAAATTCTCAAAAAATTAAGCTATGGAGATAGAACCAAGTTATACTAAACCAACAACATTAGGAAATGAAGTAGCTACAAATTTACCATCTTTGAGTCCATTGAGTGAAACCCTTTGGAGAGAAAAAACAAAAACTGAGTTCGTTGGTGATGTATCAGCAAGATTAACATGGAAAGATTTAACTGTTATGGTAACATTAAGCAATGGTGAAACACAAAATGTTTTGGAGAATTTAACTGGTTATGCTGAACCAGGTTGTTTTACTGCTCTTATGGGACCTTCTGGTTCTGGAAAATCAACTCTTCTTGATGCACTTTCTAGTCGTTTAGCTTCTAATTGTTTTCAATCTGGTACTGTTCTTCTTAATGGTCGCAAAGAAAAGTTATCTTTTGGAACTGCTGTGAGTATATACTTTTTTTTTTGTCTGTTTCTGAATTATGATTTGTATTCTTTATTCTTTATCATATATACATGTGAAGCACCACACAGACACAGAACATCATATAAACATTGACACTTGACACAAATAATAATTTTAAAAAATAATATAATTAATTATAGTCATAAGTGTCTGAGTCTGATACGGAATACGGCTAATTTGAAGAGTATCGGTAATTTATAAATATGTGTTTATTTTTTTAAAAAAAACTAGAGCTACTTTATACTTGTACGTTTGTATTCTTTGTTGGTTTTAGACTATGTTTGAATTTGAACTTTTGAGAGAATATATAACTACCAGCTTTTTGTATACTAAGTGGTCATATTTGTATTTCTTTAGATTTTGTTAGGTTTGGATGTTCATGGAGTAATTTTGGTTATGGCAGAGATATTCTCCGCTACGATTTTTGTCATGTGAAATTTGAACGGTATATTTTAATATATTTACTTTTTTTAAATGAAAGGTTGAAATGAGGACCGGACCTCCTGTGGTGAAAATTGCGTGAGAGAGAATAAGTCCGATTCATACCTAACATTCATATGAATTAATTATAAATTTGGAAATATTTTTTTGAATTTTTTTTTATAAGACAGCTGTTACATGGTATCACATGGATAACAAATATATTTCGCAAAAATTTAATATTGTTGTATCATAAAAAACATTTAACAAAATTAATAGTATTTCATTGAGATTATTAATGAAGTTAAAAGAAAATAAATTTTTTACATTCATTGTCGTTTATATGCCTAAAATATTAGGTTCATTATCTTCTACTATCTTAAAGCATATATAAATGAGAATGAACACTTATAGAGTTTGAGTATCATTTTGTTGAGTTTTAGCTTTGATTTTTCAGAGTTGGATCCAAACTCAAGATTATTAATTACCAACTACCAGCTATTTTAAAAAGTCACATATTTTAATTTTGACAATTACTTCTCATTACTTTTTTTTTGTCACTACTTACTAATCAGACAAAATCATAAGACATTTTTTCATTACTAAAAAATAGACACTTTTGACTTTATTTAATTAATTTAAAAATAAATCATAAGACACTAAAGTTTATGAGGTGAAGTAATTAAATTTAGATACACGAAATAACCCTAAACTAAAAGTGATATTTGTCTTCATCTTATGTTTAGTAATTACTTCCAATTAACATAATGTTTCTATTTTTACCCTATATATATATATTAGGGTGTGAAGATTTTCTAACATTTTAGTCTATTTATTTTTTTTAGGCATATGTAACACAAGATGACAACTTGATTGGAACATTAACAGTAAGAGAAACAATTTGGTATTCAGCTAGATTACGATTACCAGATAAAATGTCAAGATCAGATAAAAGAGCTTTAGTTGAAAGCACAATAGTTGCAATGGGACTTCAAGATTGTGCTGACACAGTTATTGGTAATTGGCATTTACGTGGGATAAGTGGTGGTGAAAAAAGAAGAGTTAGTATTGCATTGGAAATATTGATGAGACCTAGATTGCTTTTTCTTGATGAACCAACTAGTGGACTTGACAGGTTGTTACATATCATTGTTTTTGCATTTATTATTTTTGTTTTTAAAGATTTTTCAAAGTACTAGTAACATGATTTTTGTGACTATTTTGATCCTCCACATAAATTTATCTAACTACCAACTACTAAGATATCATTACTTTCGTTTTCTTTATTTATTAGAACCTATTTTAATTTATAATTTTGACATGAATTTAAAAAAATATAAGTTTATTAAAGATTTGTGGAACGTTATTATTTTTAATTAAAAATATAAATTTTATAATAAGTGAAAAGGATAAAAATATTTTTAAAAATACTTTTTTAGTTAAATAAAAGCTACTTTTATTCTGTGATTAATTTGTGCAGTTTTGCCAAAGTTAAATTTTTATTAACTTTTTTAGAGAAAATTAGGACAAAATAAATAAATTAACAATAATGAATGTTTTTAACTTTTTTATTGTAATTTTTTTTTTACAATTTATATTTTGGGAGTAACTCACTGATTTATGGTTGATTCTTTTTATATACTTTATGGTTGATTCTTAGGTGGTATTAATTTTTTTGGTACAAGATTCTAAGGTGTATTTATTAGTAGCTCATTTGTTTGATAGTATTAATTAAAAATCTATGTCTATAATATTTGTAGAAATGAAAAACGTGGGTGCATTAAATTATGGGCCAAGCCCATCTTCCTACATTATTGATAAGAGAGCTACTTTTTCATCTCACTTATTTTTTCTCGCGTCTAAATGATTAAATTCCAAAATAATCATTGTGTTTTCTCTTTTCAAATGGATAAATTCAAATGAGAACGGTGCTGCAAATGATAAATGGTGGTTACGAGTGTCAACATAATTGAAATGTCATATTCACCATCTGATGTCTTCGCATTTTGATTTTTGCAGAATAAAAAAGGTTTTAAGAACTACTGGAGATTGAAAAAGATATTATCTTTCTAAAAATTACACATGATTTAAAAAATGCACTTCTAAACTAAAACAAATCTTAATTTTGTCCAAATCTCAATTCTTATATGGTCTCCACAGAAGAATGTACATCAAAATCATTTAACACTTCAATGATTAAAAAAAAAAACCAATTTAGAATTAATGTTTTATTGTTTTGCCTTTTTGGATAGTCATAAGTCACTCATACAATAATTCATAGTTTCTGATATCACAAATTGATCAAATTAGTAATCAAGAAATTGTATATTTTTTGCTGAATTATTTAATGTGTTTTCAATATATAATTTGTTGGAATTATGGTTTTATGGCAGTGCATCAGCTTTCTTTGTGACACAAACACTACGTGCATTGGCAAGGGATGGAAGAACAGTGATAGCTTCAATTCATCAACCTAGCAGTGAAGTCTTTGAACTCTTTGACCAATTGTACTTGCTTTCTGGTGGCAAAACTGTTTATTTTGGCCAAGCTTCAGATGCATATGAGGTATAATAAATTCACACTCAAGTTCTAGTTTTTAATAGATAAAATAGTCATTTTGATCATTAAATATGTCTGGTTTTGTGACGATATTTTTTTAATATGTCAGTTTAGTCCTCAAAATTGTCTTTTGTTATTTAGTTCAATTCTCGAATGTGTTTTTCATTAATCAATTTTATTCATAAAATTACTAACAAAATACACACTTGAAAATATTTTTATAATTTTTGATGCATTTAGGACTATAGTAATAATGACAATGTATCACACATTTTGACATCAAATTGTCTATTACTTATTTTTTATACTATTCTTGCAATATATGAAGAAATGAAGATTATTATTGATGATTATATGATGTTGTATGCAGTTCTTTGAACAAGCTGGATTTCCATGCCCTGCTTTGAGGAACCCCTCTGATCATTTTCTTAGATGCATCAATTCTGACTTTGATAAAGTCAAAGCCACTCTTAAAGGGTCCATGAAATTAAGGGTATTGACCTATTCTGCTTTATGACTCAATGTTTTCTTTAAACTTTTTACACTTTAGCCAATAATAAGGTAGTTTTATTTTTTATTTTTTTTGGGTTTTGAAGTTTTTTCTTAGAGCGCAAGCCTTCGCGCAATGGTAAGGTTGTTTTCATGTGATCTAGAGGCCACATTTATAAATTTTGTAAATAGTTTCTCTTATTTACGGAGCATGCAAATTATTAAATTTTATTTTCTTAAAATTATATCATTGTCAAACGAAAATACTTCAAATACGCAACATAATATTATAAGTTGTAGATTGATCTTTATGTCATCCAGTCTTTGACACTTAGATTCGTTTAAGAAAAATGATTAACTTGCTGACAAATGCTAGTTGACCTAAATGATAGAAGATAAGTTGATTTTTCTTTACAATATATGTGACAACATTGGTATCGTCGTATCCATATTTGTTAGCATAACTTTTCAATTTTATCAGCTTCTCCATTTTTGTTACTACTAATGCTTTTGCAATTTTTTTCATTGAAATCTTGCTTCACCAGTTTGAAGGAAGTGATGATCCTCTAGACAAGATCACCACTGCTGAAGCTATCAGAACACTTATAGATTTCTACCGCACTTCTCAACACTCTTATGCTGCAAGACAAAAAGTTGACGAGATATCCAAAGTTGTAAGTACTTTTCAATTACAAGAACTTTTCGATGAAAACTAAATTAAATTAGTATTTTAGTCCTTGAAATTTAAAGGTCAATCAATTTAGTCCTTCAAATTTACAAAATAATAATTTAGTTATTTTCCCAAAAGATTTTAAGTTTGCTACAATGCAACAAACGACTATTCAAGTCAATATAATAGACATTTCATTAGTTTTATTAAATGTTCACTAAATTGATCGACGCATATTAATAAAAGACTAATGTGCTATATACAATTGAGTATCCTCCATTTTCTGACATCACATATTATATGCAGAGAGGGACGGTGCTTGAAGCAGGAGGAAGTGAAGCTAGTTTCTTGTTGCAATGTTACATATTAACCAAACGTTCATTCATTAACATGTCAAGGGATTTTGGTTACTATTGGCTTAGGCTTGTAATCTACATTGTTGTCACTATATGCATTGGAACAATTTACTTGAATGTTGGGACTGGCTATAACTCAATTCTGGTACCTTCTTTTTTCATTATTTAAGCACAGATAATTACTTATATATGTTTTTCGTTCGTGCAAATATATCGGTTTTTTATTTTTATTTTTATTTTAGTTTCTGCAAAATTTGTTCATGTTGAAATTTGTTTTTCAGGCTAGAGGTTCGTGTGCATCTTTTGTCTTTGGTTTTGTCACCTTCATGTCAATTGGTGGATTTCCTTCATTTGTTGAAGATATGAAGGTAAATTTTTTGTTCCATTTGAAGCATTTTCCTTTATTATAAGATTTATTTATTGGTTCATGAACTATTTGAGAAATTTTTAATTGAATCTCTAAATTTTTAACTAATTTATAATTTTATAATTAATTCCCTCCTATATGTTTAAATAATTTCATTTAGTCCTTAAACATTTAAATAATGAGAAACACTTGCCTAGGCACAAGCAAATGAGCACAAAATTTAGGCACACATACATAAATTAAAAAAATTAAAAGAAAAACAAAATTGTCACATCAATCAATATCATTTTATTTATTTTCTCTTTAACTTTTTTTAGTTTATGTGAGTGTGCCTAACACATATAATTTATGTTTGTGCCTATAGTAGAATTTCCCTTAAATAATTTGTATTTGGTTTCTAAATTCAAGAACCTAGTTACAAATTATTTAAAAGTTTAGTTTGTTAATTTTAAAATTTTTAGTTTGATAACCTAATTACAAATTTCTAATTAATTCAACGATTCAATCACAATATTTTTCACGTTTAGAGGCGGTTAAAAATTTCCAAATAGTTCAGCAACAACTTAATAAATAATTAAACTTTATTTTTTATTTTTTAAAAACTCGGTATCCGAGTTAAAGACTGATTAATTTGGGACCAATCTTATTGTCCACTAACGGGCCCCTAAACCTTATTATCAAACTTAGTATAGTGTTATAATTTGGTGAACAATTTCAATTACAGGTTTTCCAAAGGGAGAGACTAAATGGACACTATGGTGTGACTGCATTTGTTATAAGCAACACATTATCAGCAACACCATTTCTGATATTAATCACTTTTCTCTCTGGAACAATTTGTTACTTCATGGTTCAACTACACCCTGGCTTTTCACATTATATTTTCTTTGTGCTCTGCCTTTATGCAAGTGTCACAGTTGTTGAAAGCTTAATGATGGCAATTGCTAGTATTGTTCCTAACTTCCTCATGGGAATTATCATTGGAGCTGGAATTCAAGTATGCTCCTAACTATAATCTTAAGCACATATGCATAAAATTACATAATGATCCTTTCAAATCATTTTTCATATTTCCTCCTTTTTGCTTCAATATATAAACTAGCCTCATGTTAGTTGGGAATTTAGGTTAAGACTACTTCATAAACTAGCTTTAACCTCGATTCTCAAGTATCATGAGATATTTTCTTAATAGGGCAACGACATTGTACAAACAATCCCAAACTCCTCAACTAACCGAAACACCTTTTAAAATGTAATAAGCCGTGAGGCTTACAAAAGATTCAAATAAGACAATACCTCAGAAACATTGACCCTGTCTGTGGGAATTGAGGGTTTAAGTTACGCACGAGGGCTGATAGGGCCTTTAGCTCCCCTGCCCGATTAGGGGCTACTGTTAGGTGCACTAAAAAAGTCTCGCATTATTTGAAAATCATGACTGATGATAGTTTATAACCAACACACGCTCCTCTATTCAAAGATGTTAGGTGCGACCTCAATTATGGTTGCAGAGACATAAAAAACTTTGATGTAATGTACAAATCTTAGCTGCAATTTATTTTTTTAAAGATGTTGATACTTGATAGTGATTATACCAAATGAAATTCTATTCTACTAATTGTATGCCATGTTACATACTATGTTACAAACAAACACTACTAAGCAATGTGTTAAAATATACACTCTTTTTAATTGCATTTTATTTACTATTTTCCAAAATTTCAGGGAATATTCATGTTGGTCTCTGGCTACTTTAGGCTCCCACATGATATACCAAAGCCTGTTTGGCGTTATCCAATGTCATACATCAGTTTCCACTTTTGGGCTTTACAGGTAACAAAATTTGAACAAGTCAATTGTTTGAGAGATATGTTCTACATTACTGTTTATTTATCATTGATCAATCTTGTTACAAAATGTGACCAATTTTGATACTTTACTCAACTAATGTCATTGTTTTGTTCCATTTATAACCAAAATTTTGTAATGTGCAATCAATCAGTGATTAAGGTTAAGCCAATTAAGCATTTCTTTACATGTATAAGTGTGTTTTGAACTTCGTAAACATAGAAGTGCCTCGTGCAAATGTGTACATATGCACGTTTTTCTGACTAATTATATATAAAACATAAAACAATTATGCAATTTGGATACATGTGAAACTCTCGATTAATTATTTTTTCTTGCTAATTTTTTTTTTTATTCAGCATAAATTTACGTAAATTTTGTGATTGTATTTTCCCATTTACGCTTATGCATGGTAAAATGTCTAGTTTTGATGATAAAATGATTTTTTTTTCAGGGTCAATATCAAAATGATCTTAGGGGTTTGGTATTCGACAACCAAACACCAGATCTTCCCAAGATACCAGGCGAATACATCTTGGAGTATGTGTTCCAAATCACGGTGACTAGATCAAAATGGATAGATTTAAGCGTGATCTTAAGCATGATCGTCATATACCGCATTATTTTCTTCATCATGATCAAAATCAATGAGGATGTTACTCCTTGGGTGAGAGGCTATCTTGCTAGGAGAAGAATGCAACAAAAAAGTGGAGCTCAGAATACAACTATTGCACCTGATGTTCTCACTCAATCTCCATCTTTGAGAACCTATATTTCCAATCAAAAGTAGGAATTAGTCCACTTTTGATAATATTTCACTTTAATTTATCATGTGAATTTTTTGTTTATCTCTTTTGGTAAAGATTATTAAATTGCTAGTGAAGAGAGATAGATATGAAAATTTCATATGATAAATTATTAGAATGTGAAATTTCAATACATATGTGGTGATAGATTTCCTTAAAGATTGGGATTTCAAAGACAAAGTTATGTCCTCTAAGTTTGAATGAAGACTTAATTAAGCTTTTATATTTTAAATAGGATTAGCTATACTTATATACATTCTCTGCATTATTTTATTATCCTTCATAGTCAATCAACAAAGTCTAATTATGCAACCATTTATTAGTTAGCATTTTATTTGGCTGAAATAATAATCCTAATTTGGTTTTACAAATGCAATGTTATTTGCTCAATTAGTTTGTGCAATTGAACATTATAAATAGGACAATAATGTACACAATTCATCATCTTTTATCAAAATCATTCCTTACGAGTTTTACTCTCTCCTTCATGCTTTTAAAGCTCTCTTCACAAATTTTTCCGCAATCCTCTGATTACATAATAACTCGAGACGACTTGTGAGTATGTGGTGAGTTTGGTAACTTTTTTGAACTCTGTCACAAATTCTTCTATTCATAGAATCTTACGAGAGTTCACGAGTCGAGTCTAGATAGAGATTCAAGTTTAACATGTAACTTTGGCTTGTAATCTTCTTTAAAGTTTTGTATTGTTGAACATTCTGATACACAAATTATTTGGATAATTTTGATAGATTCACAAATAGTATTTGGATAATTTTGATAGGTTCACAGATAAATATCTCTTTCCAATATAGGTGAGAAAATCATGCATGTTTACATTTCTTATAAGCAGTTAGCTAATTAATACTGTTCTGTTCGATCACTACCAGTCTCACATCAATATAGAGTTTCTTTTAGGTCCATACTTTGATTTGTCAATGAAAATAACATGAATATACACATGGTATAACATGATTTTAATATTTAAAAACATATCGGTATGTATGACTTAAGAGTAATATGTTGATAAGTAGGTATGTACTAACCCTCAAGCAACAATTTTTTAATCTACATACATGTGCTGTGTGCACTACCATTAATGCTGCATATCCGGACACACTGTTTGGTCACCGTTGTAAAAAGACAATACAAAAGAAATCATGACCCTTCATTAAGCCATCGACTCTATATTACCATTGCTTCTTTATGGGAGCTCGGTGGATTATCACATATCACCGTATTGAAGAAACAACAACAACACAAGTGAATTAGACACTCCAAAATTTTAACGCATTAAATATATAAATTCTCATGCCTATATATTGTTTTTTTTTAATGGCAAATATATATATATATATATATATATATATATATATATATATATATATATATATATAAATTAAGAAACAATTTGTGGCACAAAAAACACCAATGAGAAAAATAAGCCAAAATACATGGCTACAAACACCTAAACAAAGAGGAGAAAAGAAAAAGTAAAGAAGAGAAGACAGACTAAGAATATGTCAATCACCACTGAGAGGTAGCGAGACCCGTAATCAGCAATTCACCTACCACTATTGGCTCCAACACAAGATCGGTTGCACCTCCCACTCATAGAAGAAGCGGGGATTACTAGGGTTTTTAGTATTGGTTTTGTAAGCCAAGCTTTGAAACATGGTTGCAGCTTCCGAAGGCTCCTAGCTTCTGAAGCTCTCAAGCTTCTGAAGTGTCTCAGGTTCTGAAGCTAGGCAGCTTCTGGAGCTCAGCAGCTTCTGGAGCTTCGCAGCTTCTGAAGCTCATCTGCTTCTGAAGCTCGGTTCGTTCTGAAGCTCTGTTTTATTTCTGAAGCTATGTTTTCTGAACCTCTGTTCAGTTATGTTTTTCTGTTTTGGTAGTTAGTTTGAAGTTATCCTTTAGGTAGTTGTGTATAAATATGGGTGTAACTTCACATGTAAATAACAACTTTGATGAATAAGATTTTTTAACATTCTTTCTTTCCTAAGTTTCATTTTCTCTTCATCATTTTCTTTCTTCTGTGTTCTTTGTCATTGGGTTTTATCCCCAACAAAGTGGTATCCAGAGCAAGCACGATCTAAGGGATTTTGATTCAAATCTTCTTCAAGAGGAGAATCAAAGGTTGAGGTGAATCAACCATGGCTGGGAAAAACAATTTCCACGCGAATTTGCCCATTCTTGATGGAAAGAATTGGGATACATGGGTGAAACAGATGAATGTGATATTCATTGTTCAAGAAGTGGATGAACAAGTGAATACATTCCTTAACCCATTACCAGCAAATCCAACAGATCAACAGAGAGCAACATTCAGAGAAGCACAGAAAAAGGACAACAAGGCTCTATTTCTCATTCATCAAAAGCCATCATGCGCCTAGCGCGGATGGAAGAATGCATATGCTTCATGATTCTCCTACAATTTTCCACTTTGCCTTTAAATCGATAATGATGCCAACTTCCTACCAACCATCATGCTGCTCTCTCCATCTTGAACTTCTATCCAAGATCATCGGCCAAGTCCAAGTCCCACTTGTTCAAGAAGTGGATGAACAAGTGAATACAGTCCTTAACCCATTACCAGCAAATCCAACAGATCAACAGAGAGCAACATTCAGAGAAGCACAGAAAAAGGACAACAAGGCTCTATTTCTCATTCATCAATGCGTTGATGCGAAGGTGTTTGAGAAAATTGCAGATTCTACAACCTCCAAGGATGCTTGGGACATTTTGCAGAAATGTTATGGTGGAGATGCAAAGGTCAAGAAGGTGAAGTTACAAGCCTTGAAGAGACATTACGAGCTGTTGCAGATAAATAATGATGAGTCAGTTTCAGATTACTTCACAAGATTAGTGACTCTCACCAATCAAATGAAGAATTGTGGTAGTAATCTTGATGAGCAAGAAACGGTTGAAAAGGTATTGAGAACTTTAACTCCTAAGTTTGATCACATTGCAGTGACAATAGAAGAGACAAAAGACCTGAGTGAGATCAAGATTGAGGATCTGCAGAGCACTCTTGAAGCTCATGAGCTGAAGCATGGTGAGAGAAGCCATGTCAGGGAGGATGAGCAAGCTCTTTTCACAAAGTTCAAGAAATACCAGAAAGACAAGAAGAAATGGTAGGGAAAGAAAGATTCCAAGAAGAGCAAAGATGATGGTGAGACAGGACCTGAATCCTCTGATGGAGGAGGAGGGAAATAGAGGGCTAAGTCAAAGAAGAAGGTTGACAAGAGCAAGATCCAATGCTACAATTGTGATAAGTATGGCCACTATGCAAATGAGTGCAAAAATCCAAAGAAAAAGAAGGGCCAAGAGAATGAAGAAGAGGCAAAGGTAGCACATGATGACTTAAGTTCAGAGGATGAAACAAGTTTCATGGTGACAATTGCTGATGAAGCAGCAGATTCCATGGTGTGGTACTTTGACTCAGGATGTTCTTATCACATGACTGGCAATAGGAGCATCTTAACTGACTTTGATGAGTGTCTCAACACCAAAATCAGATTGGCTAATAGTGATTACATTAAGGCAGAAGGCATGGAAAATGTTTGATTCAGAGGTCTAATGGAAAGAAGGCTGTAATTGAAAATGTACTCTATGTTCCTGGGATGAAGTGCAATCTCATGAGTGTGGGACAATTGATTTCAAAGGGCTTCAAGATAGTTATAGAGGGTGGGACTCTACAACCATTTGATTCTAAGAAGAGATTAGTTTTCAAGACAGCACAAAGTAAGAACAGAATCTACAAGACTCAGATCAAAGCCATTGAAGCTACATGTTTGTCTGCAACCACAGAGGATAGAGAGAGTGATCTATGGCACAAGAGGTATGGGCATTTGAATTTTAAAAGCTTGTCAATGCTTAATTCAAAGTGCATGGTGTTAGGTTTACCTAGTGTCATAACTCTAGTAGACACATGTACCACTTGTTTGTTAGGAAAGCATCATAAATCTTCATTCAAAAGTCATTTGCCTATGAGATCTAGTGATGTGCTGAATGTTGTGCATTCTGACATATGTGGACCATTTGATGTTCTATCAACTGGTGGAAACAAGTACTTCATGACATTTGTTGATAAATACTCAAGGATGATATGGTTGTATCATATCAAGGCCAAAAGTGAAGCTTTTGAAGTGTTTAAGAGGTTTAAGACACTGGTTGAAAAGCAAAGTGACAAGTCTTTGAAGATTCTGAGAACAGATGATGGAGGTGAGTATACCTCTAAAGAATTTGAGAAATTCTGTAAGGATCAGGGCATAATCCATGAGGTCACTGCACCATACACTCCTCAACACAATGGTCTTGCTGAGAGGAGGAATAAAAGCATTCTAGATATGGCCAGAAGTATGGTAAAGCAGAAGAACCTTCCATCAAGGTTCTGGGGTGAAGCTGTAGCCACAACTGTCTACATACTAAACAGAAGTCCAACTAAGAAACTGAAGGATAAGGTAACTGAAGAGGTATGGTCTAAGAGTAAGCCAAGTGTGAGTCACTTGAAGGTGTTTGGTAGCTTGTGCTACAAACATGTGCCTGATGTTAAGAGGAAGAAACTAGAGGATAAAAGTGTACCTATGATATTTGTTGGATATCACAGGACTGGTGCTTATAGGCTCTATAATCCTACTTTAGATAAGGTAGAGATTAGTAGAGATGTGAAAGTGTTAAAGGATGAAAGTTGGGATTGGAAACATAAGATCACATCTAAGAAAGCTTGTGCAGTGGACTTAGATGTTGGATCAAGCAACACTAACAACACAATCACATTTGTGAACCAAAATCACAACCAAGGTGCCAACAGTGATGAAGATATGCATACCTCTAGTGATGATGACAATGTAGTACCACCAAGACCTCAGAGGAATGTTCAGTTGCCTAGAAGGCTAGCTGACTGTGAGATTGTTCCTGATAATGCAGTAGACAATGAAGGAGAAATTGTGAATTATGCAATGCTTGCAGACACTGAGCCTATAGATACCAAAGCTGCATTAAAGAGTAAGGTATGGATAGAGGCAATGATTGATGAGTTGAAGTCAATTGAGAAGAACAGAACATGGGACTTGTGTGAATTGCCCTCAGACAAGAGAGCAATTGATGTGAAATTTCAAGAAATGTAGTGTAGAATATGGTGTTTATGTAAAAGGCAGTGATGGCAAGCATATGTTGATCATATGCTTGTATGTTGATGACATGTTGGTGACAGGTAGCTCACTTACAGAAATAGAGGAGTTCAAATCACAGATGAAGTGTGAATTTGAAATGACTGACCTAGGGAAGCTGACCTACTTTCTAGGCATGGAGCTCTTGGAAACTCCAAAGGGAATGATATTACATCAATCCAAGTATGCTATTGAGATTCTGCAGAAGTTTGAGATGCTTGACTGCAATTCATCAGTCACACCTGCAGATATTAAGGTCAAGCTTGATGAAGAGGCAGGTGGTGACAGTGTTGATCCAACTATGTACAGGCAGCTAGTTGGTTCATTATGATACTTGTGTCAAACCAGGTCTGACATAAGCTATGCAGTAGGTTATGTCAGCAGGTTTATGAGCAAACCATTGAAGTGTCACTTGTTAGCAGCAAAGAGGATACTTAGATACATCAATGGTACAATCCACTATGGTGTGCTGTTTCCATACTCTAAGGGTAACGGAAAGCTAGAGTTGAGTGGATTTTATGATGCTGACTGGTGTGGTGATAAGGTAGAAAGGAAAAGCACCAGTGGTTACTTGTTTAAGTTCCAAAATGCACCTGTGTCTTGGTGTTCCAAGAAACAGTCAGTCATAGCTCCCTCAAGCTGTGAAGCAGAGTATGTAGCAGGTTCTTTAGCAGCTTGTCAAGCTAACTGGTTGCAATCACTTCTCAGTGATATGCATTGTTGAAGACATCACAGTGGTGCTGAAGCTTGACAACAAATCAACAATCAATTTGGCTAAGAATCCTGTTAGTCATGGCAAGAACAAACACATTGAAACTCGGTTTCACTTTCTCAGAGACCATGTTAATAAGGGGAAGTTGATTCTGGAGTATTGCCCCACTGAGAATCAACAAGCTGATATAATGACTAAGGCTGTGAAGAGAGATCAGTTCCTCAAGCTCAGGAGGGAGATATGGATTGTATGTTTCGATAGCTTGTCTTAAGGAGGAGTATTGGTTTTGTAAGCCAAGATTTGAAACATGGTTGCAGCTTCTGAAGGCTCCTAGCTTCTGAAGCTCTCAAGCTTCTGAAGTGTCTCAGGTTCTGAAGCTAGGCAGCTTCTAGAGCTCAGCAGCTTCTGGAGCTTCGCAGCTTCTAAAGCTCATCTGCTTCTGAAGCTCGGTTCGTTCTGAAGCTCTGTTTTATTTCTGAGGCTATGTTTTCTGAACCTCTGTTCAGTTATGTTTTTCTGTTTTGGTAGTTAGTTTGAAGTTATCCGTTAGGTAGTTGTGTATAAATACGGGTGTAACTTCACATGTAAATAACAACTTTGGTGAATAAGATTTTTTAATATTCTTTCTTTCCTAAGTTTCATTTTCTCTTCATCATTTTCTTTCTTCTGTGTTCTTTGTCATTGGGTTTTATCCCCAACATTTAGCCAGATATCACTTCCATGTTGAAAGTTTTACCTTTTCCACCAAAGAATCGACATAAAAAGATCCTCTCGCAAAAATGACATCATTCCGAGAGTTCCAGATAGCCCAAACAGTAGCATGCCAAAGTAACAACCACCCTAACTTATTCTTCCTACCCATCCCATGACCTAGAAAATCTTGGAAAACACTTGTAATACTTTTGGGGGATACAAACCGGAGACCCAACCACCTAAAAAGAGAGTACCACACTGGAGAAATAGAATCACAAGTCACAAGGAGGTGATCTACCGCTTCCATTGAAGCTCCACAAAAAGCGCATAAAATATCACTAGGACTCCTAATCACCCTACGCTTAAGCAAGTTCTGCCTGGAATACACCCTATCTTGAAGTATACGAAAAATTTACTTTTCTATGTGATATGAAACTTTTACTCACAGTTAATATACGAAAAATTTCAAAATTCATGATGAGATCGACCTCATAGTAAATAAACGACATCAACACATGATTTAATTGTGATTCTTCAAAACATCAACAATTATCACAGCTCGCAACCACAATTTTAAATTATTTTTGTATGGATTTTATCATCAAAATTTCAAATATCATCCCTAATAACTTTGTCTAAATATTTGACTTCACTCTATGTCGGCAACCAATCATGATCTGCAAGCCAAATCAGCTTAATTATTCACACTACATTGTCAAACTATATATGAATAAATATTTCTTTTGAAAGTTCAACTTCCAAAAGAACTTGGACCAAAAAGAAAGGGACATTTAACATATATTAACTAAAGCTTTTTGTCACTTACGAAAAAAAAAGACGCACTATATATCTTTACCTCTACACAAGGGAATCAGGACTTAACAATCTTCCAATGTTGTCCCTGCTAATGCATTGCGCTGCCAATATTTTTTTTTTACAAGAAAATGCAACCGACATGGCCAAAATTGTGATACCGTCGCAGAGACCTCAAAATTCATGATATTGCGGTAGCATGTTATAGATCACAATTTAAAATCATGATTGATCCTAAGTAAGGTACTGACATGACAAGATGAAAGACTAACATAGCTAAGGACAACTTGCCGGTGCAGCAAGATGCACATGAACTTGAGCCAGCGCCGCCGGCAAGTCATCCTTGGCTGCATCACTCTCTCTTCCTCTTCATGCAAGTCCCTCTTAGGAGGTGTGTTTTCTTTGCAGCATAAACTTGTGCTTCATATGATACACATTGAAGGAAATTCACAAAGATTTATATAAGCTGCTATTGGAAGTTCAAAACCATTTGATTGCTTACACTATATATTCTATGGTCCCTTCACAAAATTTCCAAAAGTAGCATATGGCCTAACTTACCAACCAAAAGCCAGAAAGTCACATTGTCTGTTTGCTACATCTCAAAATTCATTCCAAAAAAGTAAACAATAAACATCATTTTTGGTCCTAGAATGTATCAAAATTATAAAAATATCTTCAAAGTCTCTTCTTTATTCCTCAAATTGCATTTCAGTAAGAATTGAAGTTGGACCTTACTTAACCCTACAAAACCAATTTATAAAGTGATGATTGCCTCTTACTTATAAACATACATTCAGACCATCTTACAACCGATATGGGACTTCTTTATATATATAACAAATATATTTATCAACAAAAAACAAATTCATGATATTTTTATCCATAATTAATACTTTAAGATACTATAATAATGTTGGATTTCAAGTGTAGTTGGTTAAATCTTCCATCGACTATGAATGAAAAAAACATTAGATTTATAAGAGAGATAATACATTAATCTAATACCTTATGGAGATGTGACGTCTTCCATCAAAAGCCTACTTCATTGGGTATTGCAAATAGGGGACCAATTCAAGAAGTATTGGATCCACTTTCACCTCTTTTTGTGTCATCCATATCATGGAGGGCATGGGAGAGATATGTTATAGGAATCTTTCATTTGCCTTTGAGTTGCGTTGATAGTGACTTTTACCATCTCCTTGCATGTGTATGGCTTGACTTCAGTTAAGTTTTCATTTTCTGTTCTGGTACAATTAAGTTTTAATTTATAATGGCCTATGTATATGAAAGTATTAGAGCCTAGTATGATTTGATAATGATACAAAATTATTAGATCCTAAAATGAAGGGATACATGATTAGGCAACCTTAATTTATTGCTTAAAATATATTAGCATGTTGGGCTGTTTTATGATCCAAATTTTGTACCGTCGTATAATTGTGTATTTCACTATTTCTAGTTTAGGATTTGAATAAAAAATTTCTCAAATTCTCATCTCATTCATCACATCCTCTAAAAACATTTAAATCCACAAAAATATACAAATTAAAAGGTATAATAACATATTTCTATATAATTTTTTTGAAAATATTTGGAAAGACAGTGGCCTCTAACTGATCCCCCTTCTAACTCTCTCCCTTTATATTGGGTATAGCTAACTAATTATGTAGATTCAAAGACATGAATGGGGACCATGACCATTCCATACTAATGTAACTCTATTATATCATTGGTTTCGAACCATTTTGATTTGTAACACTCTTTAATGAGAAAACAATTTATAAACAAGTTAGATAATGAGATAGAGCACTATACAAATGCCTCGGCTAGGAGCGATTAACGAAGCTGTTGAGACCTTTTAGGGTGTTGGCTTCATTTGGTAAAATAAGCCTGATTCCATGATGTGGAGCATGATGTGTGGCACATCAGGATTCACATCTGGACGCCCTACTGGACGCGCCTTTATTTATTTAAACGCGATCTTTTGAAAAAGATTTGTTTTTCAAGTATATCGTGCCAGCTTGCGCGCCAAGGAACAAGATAATCTTTCATGGTTCTGTTTTATTTTATTGGCCGACTTTGATCAAAAAGATTTGAAACAAACAATTAAAAGATTATGATCAAATAAATCTCAAAGAGAATTAACAAAGGCCAACTGTTATTATTGAAGATCCAAGCTCATGAAACTTGTTCTATATAAAGGAAGACTGAAGACATAAAGGAGTACGAAGCCAAGAGTTGAAGATATCGAGTCTTAGGTCTTAGTCTGTTCATTGTTATTTGTGAGCCTTCACTTGAATCATAATTTTGATACAAGTAAGGACTGAGTTTGATAGAGTTGTAATCTCTAGTATTCTTTCTCCAAAGCTTTGAAGCAAGGAGTTAGAGTGTGCAACACTCAAAGCCGTTAGGTACGAGTGCATAGTTTTCTAGGAGTGTGTCTCCAAACTGAGTTTGTTATTAAATCCTTACTGGGTAAGGTTGAGGGGGAGTGAGCAGAGGTTCTCATATCTAGGAGTTCCTAGGTAGAATTAGCACGGGTAGTGATTAAGTGAGAAGTTGTAAACGGGGGAGTTTAGCTTTGAATTGATACTACCATAGTGGATTCATCCCTGGATTGGTATCCTCCAGAATAGGGCTTGTTATAAGTGCCGAACTGGGTTAACAAACTCACGTGTTCTTTTGTTTCCTGCACTTTATATTGTTTACTTGTTCATCAAGTTCAGTTGTCCACGATGTTGACACATTAGGCTACACATCGTACGATTCCTAAAGTGTACACATCGTGCTACACATCTGACACTTGCCACCAGAATTTCAATTGGCATCAGAGCAGGCACCCTGCCTGTTTGAGGGTGAGCTCCAGGGAAGTTACTTTCTGGAAACATGGACAAGGATGGAACAACGGTCAACAAACCACCCCTCCTGGATGGAACCAACTATGACTACTGGAAGCCAAGGATGATTGCCTTCCTAAAGTCACTTGACAGCAGAACTTGGAAAGCTGTGCTCAAAGGCTGGGAGCATCCCAAAATCTTGGATGCTAATGGTGTTGACACCGGTGTACTCAAGCCAGAGGAAGATTGGTCAGCTGCAGAAGACACTGCATCACTTGGAAACTCCAAAGCTTTGAATGCCTTATTCAATGGAGTGGACAAGAACATGTTCAGATTAATCAAGCAGTGTACTGTTGCAAAGAATGCCTGGGAGATACTCAGAACCACTCATGAAGGCAATGCCAAGGTAAAAAGCTCAAGAATCCAACTTCTCAACACTAAGTTTGAAAACCTCAGAATGAAAGAAGAAGAATCAATTCATGACTTTCACATGAATTTGCTTGAGGTGGACAATTCCTTTGAGGCTCTAGGTGAGAAATTGTCTGAAGAAAAGCTTGTGAGAAAGATGCTTAGGTCTCTACCCAAGAGATTTAACATGAAAATCACAGCTATTGAAGAAGCTCAAGACATCCCAAGTATGAAACTTGAAGAACTTGTGAGCTCGCTTCAAACTTTTGAGATGAACTTTAGTGAGCCAACTGAGAAGAAAGGAAAAGACATAGCTTTTGTATCTTGTGCTGGTGAAGAGGAAGAAGCTGATGAATCAGATGATGACCTCTCAAATGACTTAGCCATGTTGGGAAGACAATTCAACAAGCTTCAAAGGAGGGTGGACAGAAGACCAAGGAGGAATGTGAGGAACATCCAGACTGACAACAGTAAAATAGGTAACACTTCAACAAAAACTAAAACTGATGATAAGTCAGCTCAGAACAAGGGTGTTCAATGTCATGAATGTGAAGGCTTTGGTCATATAAGATCAGAATGTGGAACATATCTGAAGAAGCAGAAGAAAGGCCTAACTGTATCATGGTCTGACGAAGACTCTGACACTGACTCAGAGAATGTTGCTGCTAATCATGTTAGTGCCATGACTGGGGTGGATAATACTGATGTCGAATCTGATGATGAAGAACTCACCTTTGATGAACTAGCCTCAGTCCATAAAAAGCTATTTATCAAGAGTGAGGAACTGTACAAGGTCAATGAAGAGCAGAAGGAAATCATCAGTCAACTGGAGACAGAGAAGGGTCAACTACAGAGTCAAGTTGCTAGTCTTGAAAGTGAAGTCAAGTTACTGTCAACCAACTTGAAAAATATGACCAAGTCTGTAAAGATGCTCAATCCTGGAACCAACATGCTTGATGAAATTTTGAAAGTAGGAAAGCATGCTGGTGACTCATCTGGTGTAGGATTTAAGAACAAACATCACAGCAAGAAGACAAATACTAAGTTTGTTCCTGCTCAGAAGAAACCTGACCCTGGCAGAATGTGGACACATCACACTCCACATCAGAGACCTGATAGCAAAGAAAAGTTTAATGCTTGGAGATGTCACTACTGTGGGAAGAATGGTCACATCAAGCCCTTCTGTTACAAACTCTATGGGTATCCCAAGAAAAGGCCTCAGGTGCAAGCCAAAACAGCAAGGGTCACTCCTAAGAAGATGTGGAAGCCTAAAGTTTCTGAAACTGCACATATCGCTCACACTTCTCTTAGAGCATCTTCTAGCAATGATTGGTATTTTGATAGTGGTTGTTCTAGGCATATGACTGGTGTTGAGAAATTTCTCACTAATATCAAGCCTCATACAACAAGCTTTGTAACCTTTGGAGATGGAGCAAAAGGTGAAATCAAGGGCAGTGGTAAACTCTGCAGCAAAGGCTTACCTGACCTAGATGATGTGCTACTTGTCAAAGGTTTGAAGGCTAATCTTATCAGCATAAGCCAACTATGTGATCAAGGTCTTAAGGTCAACTTCACAAAGAATGAGTGTCTTATCACTTCTAACAAAGGAGAATTGTTGATGAGAGGATCTAGGTCAAGGGACAACTGCTATCTATGGATTCCTGATGAAACAGCTCACTCCACTACATGTTTGATAAGTCAGGAAGAAGAAGTAAAGCTTTGGCACCAAAGACTTGGCCATTTGAATCTGAAGGGAATGAAGAGGATTGTGTCCAAGGAAGCTATTAGAGGTCTACCAAAGCTTAAGATTGTTGAAGGCAATATATGTGGTGAATGTCAAGTTGGAAAGCAGGTTCAGATGTCACACCCAATGTTACAACATCAGGTGACATCCAGAGTTCTTGAACTGCTACATATGGACTTGATGGGACCAATGCAGGTAGAGAGTATTGGTGGTAAAAGATATGCCTTTGTGGTTGTAGATGATTTCTCAAGGTTCACCTGGGTTAGCTTCATCAGAGAGAAGTCTGACACTTTTGATGCATTCAAAGAACTATGCCTTAGACTACAAAGAGAGAAGGATAGTGGCATTGTTAGAATCAGAAGTGATCATGGGAAAGAGTTTGAAAATTCAAGATTCTCTGAGTTTTGTGCTGATGAAGGAATCTTTCTAGGCTATTCCATAACCAGCAGAGCCTATAGAGTCTTCAACAACAGAACAAGAACTATGATGGAATCCATCAATGTTGTCATAGATGACTATTCAGACAATGTACCTGATGTTGATCCTGATGTGGACACATCTCACCCCCTGCCTGAAGACTCTGAAGTTATAGAGATTCCTGAGAAGACTGATCAGCAAGAAGATGTGACTCCAGTGAACAAGGGTCCCTCTGTTAGAGTTCAAAAGAATCATCCAAAAGAACTCATAATAGGGAATCCTGAGTCAGGGGTTATGACAAGGTCAAGAGAGGTTGTATCCAATGCTTGTTTTGTGTCAAAGGTAGAACCAAAGAATGTGAAAGAAGCCTTGACAGATGAGTTTTGGATTGGAGCTATGCAAGAGGAGCTGAACCAGTTCAAGAGGAATGAAGTGTGGGATTTAGTTCCTAGACCTGAAGGAGTCAACATCATTGGTACTAAATGGGTTTATAGGAATAAATCTGATGAAAGTGGTGTTGTGACTAGAAACAAGGCTAGGCTTGTGGCTCAAGGTTACTCTCAGATTGAAGGAGTAGACTTTGATGAAACATTTGCTCCTGTGGCACGTCTCGAGTCCATAAGGTTACTTTTGGGAGTAGCATGTATCTTGAAATTCAAGCTATTCCAGATGGATGTGAAGAGTGCTTTCCTCAATGGCTACTTGAATGAGGAAGTTTATGTGGAGCAGCCCAAGGGATTTGTTGATCCAAATTATCCAGATCATGTCTACAGATTGAAGAAGGCATTATATGGATTAAAGCAAGCTCCTAGGGCATGGTATGAGAGGCTAACCAAATTTCTTGTGCAGCAAGGTTATAGAAAAGGAGAAACAGACAAAACCTTGTTTGTCAGAGAAGAAAAGGGCAAGTTCATGATTGCACAAATCTATGTAGATGACATTGTGTTTGGAGGAATGTCTGATCCAATGGTCAAGATGTCTGTGAATCAGATGCAGTCTGAATTTGAGATGAGCCTTGTAGGTGAACTTACCTACTTTCTTGGTCTGCAAGTCAAACAGATGGAAGATACAATTTTCATCTCCCAAAGCAAGTATGCCAAGAACATAGTGAAGAAATTTGGAATGGAGAATGCAAATCACAAAAGAACTCCTGCAGCAACCCATCTCAAACTTTCTAAAGATGAGCATGGTGTCAGTGTTGATCAAAGTCTATACAGAAGCATGATTGGCAGTCTACTTTATCTCACTACAAGTAGACCTGATATTAGCTTTGCTGTTGGTGTGTGTGCAAGGTACCAAGCTGAGCCCAAGATGAGTCATCTGAATCAAGTCAAAAGGATTCTTAAGTATGTCAGTGGTACAAGTGATTATGGAATTCTCTACTCTCATGGTGAAGACACAAGATTGTTGGGTTATTGTGATGCTGACTGGGCAGGTAGTGCTGATGACAGGAAAAGCACTTCTGGTGGATGTTTCTTTTTGGGAAGCAACCTTATATCATGGTTCAGCAAGAAACAAAATTGTGTTTCTCTTTCTACAGCTGAGGCTGAGTATATTGCAGCAGGAAGTAGTTGTTCTCAGCTACTTTGGATGAAGCAGATGTTGGGTGAGTACAATGTGCAGCAAGATGTGCTCACATTATACTGTGACAATCTAAGTGCTATAAATATCTCCAAAAATCCTATCCAACATAGTAGGACAAAGCACATTGATATACGTCACCATTTTATTAGAGATCTTGTTGAAGACAATATTGTGACTCTAGAGCATGTTGCCACAGAGAATCAACTGGCAGATATTTTCACTAAGGCTTTAGATGCAAATAGGTTTGAGGTGTTAAGGGGCAAACTTGGTATTTGCCTCTTTGATGATCAATAGCCATAATAGCTATTTAGGCGTGCAACGGCTACCTGTTTTTCCCTCCATCCATAGTTGCACGCAATCCAAAGGCAATCATTACAAAATATTTCCAACGGCTATTTCACGATCAAAACTCCAAGAAATCCGTTTACTCAAGATTTTCTTATTGCCTACCACATTGATCACCACATTCGTTTCTCAACCACTCAAACGACCAAAAATTTTCTTGATCACTCTCAAACCCTTTGTTCATCTCTCTGCTATTTTCTTTGAAAATCTTCATACCAAATCACCATCATCATCATCATGTCTACTGCAACCAAAACATCTCCTTCAACCAAATTCACGACTCCTCCATCATCATCAAAACCTAATTCCCCGCATCCTGAAGAAGTTCAAAGTGACATGATCGTTAATGCCACTCCTGTTTCTATGATCAAGCCATCTGGATCAAAGAAGAAGAAGTCAAAACGATCAAGAAGGGAATCAACCCCCATTGCTGCAGAGGAAGATGTTGTTCCTTCTCCTTCCACAGAAAAATCCAAGAAGAAGAAGAAGAAAAGCAAAAAGCCAAAGATTGGCTCACCAAAGAGGGTTCACACCATGGAAAGTCTGCATGTTGAACCTCTTCCTGCAAAATCTGGTGATGCGAATGCTGAAGCATCTATGGGTGTAGGTTCTTCAAACCCTAACCCTGAGAAGGCTGCTGTAAAGATCCCTGAGAGTCAAAGACATCCCTTGACTCAGAAGATCATTGATTCTGTGCTCCAGGCCCTGCAAGAACCTAATGTTGCGGCAGATGTTGGCACATCATTGCCACAAGGTGAAGAAGAGACTGCTGCTGTTGAAAAACCTGCTGTCATTCCTGATTCTCCTGAACAGGAATTTGTTGAAGAAGATCAACCTGCTGAGGTTGAGGAACCTAAAGATAATACCCAGTTTGACAAGGATAAAGAAACTGTTGAAGGTTCAGATCATGAAGACTCCAATCCTTCTGACAAGGATGCTGATGGAGATACAGTTGTTGTGGATGTAGAAGGCTACAATTCTGACATCCCCTTGAAGAAGCTTACTGAGGATAGTATTGCAAAAAGGACTAGAAGTGGTAAAGGTCCTGCTGTTGTTGAGATTTCTCCTGCTGCTACTAAGGAGAAGAAAAAGCCTGTTAAGAGGCAAGTCATGTATGGTCCCAAGAAGGGATTTAGTAAAGCTGTGGTTCCACCTGCAAAGAAGAAGACTCAGAAAAGAAAAGAGCCACCTACAAGTGACTCAGAGTACGATGTGGAGCAGGATGTAGCTCACATCAGTGAGTCTGAGGAAGAATCTGCTAAGGAACGCAATGTGGAGCTTGATGTGATTCACATTGAGTCTGCTGTGAAGAAGAGCTATGGGAAGAAGAAAATTCCTCAGGGAATTCCTGACATCCCAGTTGATTTGATTTCCTTCCACAACCCTGCACATGCTGGTAAATGGAAGTACATTGCTCATAGAAGGTTAGCTCTGGAGAGGGAGCTCAGTGCTGAAGCCTTGCAGTGCAAGGAAGTTATGAGGTTGATCAAGCGTGCTGGCTTGATGAAGACTGTTACTGGACCGAGTGACTGCTATGAGAAGGTAGTCAAAGAGTTTTTGGTAAACATCCCTGCTGGCTGTGACAATCCTTTGGACAAGGAATACCAAACTGTTTTTGTGAGAGGTAAAGAAATTCACTTCTCTCCCACTGTTATCAACAAGTATCTGGGCAGAAGTGAGGAGCCCTTTGCTGAGATGGAGGCAAATGACAACTACATAATCAAGGCCATCACAGCTGGAAAGGTCAAGACTTGGCCTAAGAAAGGGAAACTGCAAGCAAGCAAGCTCACACCAATCTACAACATCCTGAACAGGATTGCTGCTGCTAACTGGGTGCCTACCACACACAACTGTGATGTGGCTACAGGTTTGGCTAGGTTCATATATACTATTGGCAGCAAATCTAATTTTGATTTTGGTACCTATATTTTTGATCAGACTATCAAACATGCCAAAACCCTAGCTGTCAAACTACCCATTGCATTTCCTTCCCTACTGTGTGGAATCATATTGAGCCAGAGACCGGATGTTCTGGGCAAGGATGATTTGTCTTGCAGAAGAGAGTCTGCTATTTCTTTTAGTCTCAAGCAGTCTGATGTGACTCCTGATGTGGGCACATCCAGCTCAAACAATGCTATGTCTAGGACAGACATGATTGCTGCTTTAAAGGAGACTTGCAAGGCTCTGGATGAGAAGAAGGCCAAGCTGGAGGCAGTCATTGCTGGACTGGAGCTTGAGGATGAGCAAACAATGGCTGAGGATGAGGAATTGGAGGAGGAGGAGCCCAATGACTCTGAAGCTGAGGAAACTGATGGGAGCCAGGATATTTGAATTATTGTAATTCATTAATATTTCCCTGTACTCAGTATTTCCTTGTTTTTGCTTGTATTTTGTGGGCTATGCCCTGGATTTCTGATGCACCTTTGTGTGCCTGTTCTGTACTTGCTGCACTATTAACGGCCTGAGTGCCTTTTTCTGTTCATGCACCATCATCTCTACATCTCATGCTATCTGCATTCTATGGTGTGTTACTTACTCTCAGTATGTTTGTCATAATTTATGGCTAAAAAGGGGGAGTAAAAATTAAAAATGAACAACTTTGAAGTCTTAACTGCAGCAAATTGTGATGTGTGGCACATCTGACTACACATCTGGTATACATGCTTATTTTTCTTCAAATGTTTTCTCAACAAATTTTTGAAGAATTAGTTTTCTAAAGCATGTTCTTCTGAAGACCTTTTCTGTACGTTTTCAACTGGGTGATGCATTCTTAAGAAGTCCAATTGAAGATGTTAATTTGTGTAATGGTTGATCCATTTGTATGATTTCTACATGGTGATGCATTCTTAAGAAGCCTGTAGAAGTTGCTATTTTGTGTGATGTTTGACACATCTGTGAGTTTTAACTTGGTCATGCATTCTTAAGAAGCCAAGTTTAAAACTTCTCTATTTTCTCTAGGTCATGCATTCTGAAGAAGCCTATAGGGAATATGAGATTTAGGGGGAGTACATGGAAAGTGCTCTAGTTCAAAGGGGAGTAGACTATTACTGGGTTTGCTACCCTCCCTTATGTGTGCATGGAATCTCATGCTTGTATGTGTCTGAGAATTTATTTTTCTCAGTCTTTGGGAATTTATTTTCCTATCTTGTGAGAGTTTATTTCTCTCTTTATTTGCGAGGCTCTGATCCGCTGCTGCATGCCTCTGATGTGCCTATACATCTCTCCAAGTTTAGTTGGGTGACTCAAAGATTATTTTAGCCCAAAATTTGCCAAAGGGGGAGATTGTTGAGACCTTTTAGGGTGTTGGCTTCATTTGGTAAAATAAGCCTGATTCCATGATGTGGAGCATGATGTGTGGCACATCAGGATTCACATCTGGACGCCCTACTGGACGCGCCTTTATTTATTTAAACGCGATCTTTTGAAAAAGATTTGTTTTTCAAGTATATCGTGCCAGCTTGCGCGCCAAGGAACAAGATAATCTTTCATGGTTCTGTTTTATTTTATTGGCCGACTTTGATCAAAAAGATTTGAAACAAACAATTAAAAGATTATGATCAAATAAATCTCAAAGAGAATTAACAAAGGCCAACTGTTATTATTGAAGATCCAAGCCCATGAAACTTGTTCTATATAAAGGAAGACTGAAGACATAAAGGAGTACGAAGCCAAGAGTTGAAGATATCGAGTCTTAGGTCTTAGTCTGTTCATTGTTATTTGTGAGCCTTCACTTGAATCATAATTTTGATACAAGTAAGGACTGAGTTTGATAGAGTTGTAATCTCTAGTATTCTTTCTCCAAAGCTTTGAAGCAAGGAGTTAGAGTGTGCAACACTCAAAGCCGTTAGGTACGAGTGCATAGTTTTCTAGGAGTGTGTCTCCAAACTGAGTTTGTTATTAAATCCTTACTGGGTAAGGTTGAGGGGGAGTGAGCAGAGGTTCTCATATCTAGGAGTTCCTAGGTAGAATTAGCACGGGTAGTGATTAAGTGAGAAGTTGTAAACGGGGGAGTTTAGCTTTGAATTGATACTACCATAGTGGATTCATCCCTGGATTGGTATCCTCCAGAATAGGGCTTGTTATAAGTGCCGAACTGGGTTAACAAACTCACGTGTTCTTTTGTTTCCTGCACTTTATATTGTTTACTTGTTCATCAAGTTCAGTTGTCCACGATGTTGACACATTAGGCTACACATCGTACGATTCCTAAAGTGTACACATCGTGCTACACATCTGACACTTGCCACCAGAATTTCAGAAGCCCTCCACATAAGACAGTTGGAATTCTTCACATATTCGAAGCACGCAATAGGTTCCAGACTGAAATTCTGGCACTAACAATAGACAGATATAATAGCAGATGTGCTAGCACCTGTCACAACAACGTTGGATTGCGAGACAGATGTTCCCACGTTTGTCTCCCCGAGCGATAACAGAACAAGTAATAAAGCAAGTAAAAGCAGGAAAATAAACTTGCACACTTTGTTTGTTAACCCAGTTCGGACGCAACTGCTCCTACTCTGGGGAATACCAATCCAGAAATGAATCCACTATAATAGTACTGATTCAGAGGCTAACAACTGTCAACTCTCCTCACTCAATCCCTATATGTGCAAACTCTACCTAGGCCTAACCTAGATATGACCAGCCCAGCTCACTTCCTTAATAACGATGCTCCTCCACACCGTCGTAAACCTACCGGGGTATAAAACACAATTCAAAAACAATAATGGAGACACTCTCCTAGACAACCTATGCACTTTTACCTAAAGGCTTCAAGCGCTTAGACAACCTAACTCCTTGCTTCAAAGCTTCGGAGAAGGTAACATACAACTCAATAAAACACAGTCCTAAACATGCATCAATGAAATGCACGAAAGGCTCACAAAGAGACTCGATTTGACACGCTAAACCCTAATAACCAAATACGGCTGACTCTCTTAGAGAACTAGGTCTTGGTCTTCATATCTTTATAGTCTTGAGCTGCTTTGACTACAAGAAATAATTGGACTTCTGATTCCTTGTTGAAAAAGGCATGTAGGATCTCTTACAAGAATATTCCTTGAACCAAAAGATTTGTTTTAGAAATATATTATCACATATTTTAAAAATAAATCTTTCTATTAATTCTTCGGCAAGCTGGTTGATTTCCTTTTGTCTTGGCGCGCAAGCTAAACCTGAAATAAAAGAAATATTAGGGTTCAAAGAAACGGCGCGTATTAGGGTTCCAAATCCAGCTGGCAGTGTTGCAGACAGATGTTACCACATCTGTCACCACCTTAGACTAGCATCTTGTTTTTGCAAAATGAAGCCAACATATAAAAACCCAACAATCTCCCCCTTTGGCAAATTTTGGCTAAAACAACCTTAGCATCTTTTGGAGAGAAAACTTCAGCAAATTCCTTCAACTTTGATTAAGTGATTTGATAGAGAAGGAATTCCACATTTTGCAATGTTACCTTAAGTAACGTACAAGAGATCAGAGGCAGCGGACATAGATACTGCTAGCCTCACAAGGTCAACAGTTAGAGAGAGCTAGCCTCTCATAGTGGACTCACATATGGAACACTGAGTCCCTTACAAAGTAGCTTGCCACACAAGAAGTGGCTCAGGAAAATTAAATCCCTGATATCCTGAGAAAAATAAATTCCCAGTAAAGATGCAAGTGTAGTGGGCACGAGCAGCAGCATAGCAAGTGCAGAGAGCACAAGCACCAACATCAGATGTGACAACATCTGTCACCACACCTAGTCTTCAGTCTTCAAGAACCTTCAGTCTTCAAGATAAATACAAACTCAAGTATGAGCACACACCTGTAGTTAGCTAGATAGTGATACCTAGCCCATCACTCCCCCTGGAGTTATGCATACTGAGAAACAATTTTCCCAGACATAGAGAGCAACCTGCTAAGAGAGTATTGAGTTACACTCCCCCTTAACACCTGTATTACCTTTTACTCCCGCTGAATATAGTACCTGTGTAAAGATGTTTTATATTACAACGTACCACACAACTTGCTTCCAATACCCACATGTCAGCACATGTGGCACACCTGTTCCAAACAAACAAATACTACTCCCCCTTTTTAGCCAACAAATTTGACAAATAACACTAGAGTAGAACATAAGTACTGTGCAACCTGTATGATCATGGTTATTCACGCTATAGAAGCTACAACTCTTCAAATAGGCAGATGCCTAGTTTGCTCCTTAACTCCTCAAAGCGGTTTTCATCTAGAGCTTTAGTGAAGATATCTGCTATCTGCTTCTCAGTGTTTACATGTTCAAGAGTGACCACCTTGTCTTCCACAAGGTCTCTGATAAAGTGGTGCCTGATATCAATATGCTTGGTCCTGCTGTGTTGGATAGGATTCTTGGAGATATTGATTGCACTTAAGTTGTCAAGTATAATGTTAGCACATCTTGCTCAACATTGTACTCCTTCAACATCTGTTTCATCCACAACAGTTGAGAACAGCTACTCCCAGCAGCAATATACTCTGCTTCAGCTGTGGACAAGGCCACACTATTCTGCTTCTTGCTGAACCATGAGATCAAATTGTTGCCCAAGAACAAACATGCACCTGAGGTGCTCTTCTTATCATCAGCACTCCCTGCCCAGTCAGCAACACAGTAGCCAACTAGTTTACAGCTCTCTCGATGAGAGTACAACAGACCATAATCACTAGTACCATTTACATACTTGAGGATTCTCTTGACTTGTGTGAGATGACTCACTTTTGGCTCAGCTTGGTACCTAGCACATACTCCTACATCAAATGTTATATCTGGCCTACTGGCTGTGAGATACAACAAACTCCCAATCATGCTTCTGTAGAGGCTTTGGTCCACGTCAACACCTTTCTCATCTCTAGTTAGCTTGAGATGAGTAGCAGCTGGTGTTCTTTTGTGAGGGGAATTATCCATTCCAAACTTCTTGACAATGTTCTTTGCATACTTACTCTGTGAAATAAAGATGGTGTCACTCATTTGTTTCACCTATAAACCAAAAAAGAATGTTAGTTCACCAACTAAACTCATTTCAAATTCTAACTGCATCTGGTGTACGAAATGTTGCACCATCTGGTCAGACATCTCTCCAAAGACTATGTCATCTACATATATTTGAGCAATCATCAGTCCTGCTTTCTCTTCCCTTACAAACAGAGTCTTGTCATTTCCTTCTTTTCTGTAACCATGATTAACCAGGAACATAGTTAGCCTTTCATACCAAGCTCTAGGAGTTTGTTTGAGGCCATACAAGGCTTTCTTCAACTTGTACACATGATCAGGATAACTAGGATCCACAAAACATTTTGGCTGCTCTACATAGACTTTCTCATTCAAGTACCTATTGAGAAAGACACTTTTCACATCCATCTGGAATAACTTGAATTTTAAGATACAAGCCACTCCTAGAAGTAGTCTAATTGATTCCAATCTAACCACTGGAGCAAAAGTCTCAGCAAAATCTACTCCTTCAATCTGAGTGTACTCTTGAGCTACGAGCCTTGCTTTATTCTAAGTGACAGTTCCTTGCTCATCAGTCTTACACCTACTTAGTACCAATCACATTTATTCCTTTTGGTCTAGGTACCAAGTCCCACACGTCATTCCTCTTGAATTGACTCAACTCATCTTGCATGACATCAATCCAATACTCATCAGTTAGAGCTTCCTTCACATTCTTTGGCTCAAACTTTGACACAAAGCAAGCACCAGCAATTATATCCTGAGATCTCCTAGTAGTGATACCTTGATTAGGGTCACCAATTATTTGATCAATAAGATGATTCTTCTGGACTCTTATGGATGGGCCTTTAGTTGCAGGAGTGCTAGGCTGCACTAGAGTCTCATGCTCAGGACTGGTTGGACCTGCAGGTTCAGGTAAGTCATTCTGAGTGTTGGTCTCTAAGCTACCCTCTTTAGCTTCTGTCTCTGTATAAGGGATAGATGTGTCAACATCTGGTACCACATTTGAATCACCGATTAACACTGAGTCATCAACCACCACATTTGAGGATTCCATCACAATCTGGGTCCGGTTGTTGAATACTCTGTAGGCCTGACTGTTTGTTGAGTATCCTAAGAATATCCCTTCATCACTCTTTGGATCCAGCTTCCTCCTTTGTTCTCTATCTGCCAAGATGTAGCACTTACTTCCAAAGATATGAAAGTGTTTCACGGTAGGCTTCCTTCCTTTCCATAGCTCATACAAAGTAGTTGTAGTACCTGCCCTTAAGGTGACACGATTGTGTATATAACAGGCCGTGTCCATGGCTTCAGCCCAGAACCGATAGGGAAGGTTCTTTGCATGCAACATTACTCTAGCACATTCTTGGATAGTATGATTTTTCCTTTCCACTACACCATTTTTCCGAGGGGGTGATAGGTGAGGAAAACTCATGTTTGATCCCTTGACCAGCCCTAAACTCCAAGAATTTTGAATTTTCAAACTCCTTACCATGATCATTGCGAATTCTTTTTATATTGCATTCTTTCTCTCTTTGTAGCTGAACACATAAATCTTCAAAAACAGAGTAGGTTTGTGACTTTTCTCTGATAAAGTGTATCCAGGTGTATCTAGAATAGTCATCAACTACAACAAATGCATACTTCTTCCCTCCAAGGCTTTCAACCTGCATTGGACCCATTAAGTCCATGTGAAGTAGCTTCAGAGTTCTGTTGGTAGTCAGATGTTGTAATGTCTAGTGCGAGACTTTGGTTTGTTTGCCTATCTGACATTCTCCACACATTTTACCTTCCACAAATGCAAGCTTAGGTAGTCCCCTGATAGCTTCAGTCGAAGCTGCTTTCTTCATGCTCTTGAGGTTCAAGTGGCCAAGTCTTTGGTGCCATATCTTCACCTCATCTTCCTTGATAATCATACATGTTGCAACATGTGGCTTCTGGTTAGGTACCCACAAGTAACAATTGTCTTTAGATCTTACCCCCTTCATCAGGACTACACCTTTAGCATCATTGACTAAGCATTCTGGTTGAGAGAAGTTGACCTTCAGTCCTTGATCAGATAATTGACTAATTCTAATGAGATTTGCAGTCAGCCCTTTTACAAGTAGGACATCCTCAAGTTTAGGTAAGCCGTCATTGACCAGATTCCCTACACTTTTGATTCGTCCTTTGGTGCCATCTCCAAATACTACATAGCTAGTGGCATAGGATCTCAAATCCTCCAGGTAATCTTCAATTCCGGTCATGTGCCTTGAGCATCCACTATCAAAGTACCATTCTTCTTTGGATGAAGCTCTTAGTGATGTGTGAGCAATCAGTCCAGAATTCCCAACCTTGGGTTTCCACTCCTTCTTCATCTTAGTAAATTTTGCTGCAGGTACCGGTTGTTCTGATGCTTGTGGACCTCCATAAAGTTTGTAGCAGAAAGGTCTTATGTGACCCTTTTCTCCACAATGATGACAAGCCCACCCCTTAGGCTCCTTATTGAGTCTGGGTGGTGGAAGTGGTCTGGAACGGGGCACCATGTGTCTGAACTTCTTGGGATTGAGTGCTCTTTTTATAGGGTTATATCTTCTCCCATATGGTAAATGTCTTCTATTAAGATTTGTATAATCATACCCCACTGCTTTAGAACTCTTATCAGGTTGGTCAACTTCAATACTCACTTCAGACACAATATTTCCAGCCTTCAACATTTTAACTTGCTTGTTCATGTTCTCAAGCTGTGAATTTAACAAGGTTACCTCATCAGTAAGATGGAATATTTGAGCAAGATGCTCACTCTTCTCTGCCTGGAGATGATTAATGAGGCTCTTCTGTTGTTGCTGACATCTGATTCTGTCTTCACAGTCTTGTGATAGATCCCTGTAAGCTTCAGCTAATTCCTCTAAAGTGAGCACCCCTTCAGAATTTGTATCAAACACACACCTTCCTGTGAATGCAGTATCCTTATTTCCTTTAATTTCAACATCTGAGTTATCTTCATCTGACCAAGTTGCCATCATACTCTTCTTTTGTTTCTTCAGGAAGTTTGGGCATTCTGTTTTATAGTGGCCAAACCCATTACACTCATAGCACTGTATACTCTTGGTCCGATTTGAATTATCTTCATCTTTTCGCTTCTGAAGGTTGGTGTCTGCTTTCCAGTGTCCTTTGAGATGTGCCGCACATCTGTCCTGGGTCTCCCATCCCTTCTTCTTAGCAGCCTCTTGAATTGTTTCCCAACAAGGGCTAGAGCCTCTGAGATGCCTTCATCCATGTCCTGTTCACTAACTTCATCAGCATCCTTAGACACAAATGCTAGATTTTTGTTCTTTTTTTCAGATTTCTCATTTGCTCCAAGCTCAAAGGTTTGTAGTGAGCCAACTAACTCATCAAGTTTCAAGGTGGATATATTCTGCATCTCCTCAATGGCAGTCACCTTCATATCAAACTTCTTGGGCAGAGACCTAAGCATCTTTCTTACAAGCTTTTCTTCACTAATATTTTCTCCTAAGGCTTCAAAAGAATTTGCAAAATCAAGTATGTTCATGTGGAAGTCATACACACTTTCATCTTCCATAATCTTCAATTCCGGTCATGTGCCTTGAGCACCCACTATCAAAGTACCATTCTTCTTTGGATGAGGCTCTTAGTGATGTGTGAGCAATCAGTCCAGAATTCCCAACCTTGGGTTTCCATTCCTTCTTTATCTTAGTAAATTTTGCTGCAGGTACCGGTTGTTCTGATGCCTCTGGACCTCCATAAAGTTTGTAGCAGAAAGGTCTTATGTGACCCTTTTCTCCATAATGATGACAAGCCCACCCCTTAGGCTCCTTATTGAGTCTGGGTGGTGGAAGTGGTCTGGAACGGGGCACAATGTGTCTGAACTTCTTGGGATTGAGTGCTATTTTTATAGGGTTATATTTTCTCCCATATGGTAAATGTCTTCTATTAAGATTTGTATAATCAGACCCCACTACTTTAGAACTCTTATCAGGTTGGTCAACTTCAATACTCACTTCAGACACAATATTTCCAGCCTTCAACATTTTAACTTGCTTGTTCATGTTCTCAAGCTGTGAATTTAACAAGGTTACCTCATCAGTAAGATGGAATATTTGAGCAAGATGCTCACTCTTCTCTGCATGGAGATGATTAATGAGGCTCTTCTGTTGTTGCTGACATCTGATTCTGTCTTCAAAGTCTTGTGATAGATCCCTGTAAGCTTCAGTTAATTCTTCTAAAGCGAGCACCCCTTCAGAATTTGTATCAAACACACACCTTCATGTGAATGCAGTATCCTTCTTTCCTTCAATTTCAGCATCTGAGTTATCTTCATCTGACCAAGTTGCCATCATACTCTTCTTTTGTTTCTTCAGGAAGTTTGGGCATTCTGTTTTATAGTGGCCAAACCCATTACACTCATAACACTGTATACTCCTGGTATGATTTGAATTATCTTCATCTTTTCGCTTCTGAAGGTTGATCTGCTTTCCAGTGTCCTCTGAGATGTGCCGCACATCTGTCCTGGGTCTCCCATCCCTTCTTCTTAGCAGCCTCTTGAATTGTTTCCCATCAAGGGCTAGAGCCTCTGAGATGCCTTCATCCAATTCTTGTTCACTAACTTCATCAGCATCCTTTGTTGGAACAAAATTATGATTTTGTATCTCCTTAATTGATTTTGATGATAACAATGTATTTAAGGTTAAATTGGAGTACTAATAATTTAATTCAGTGTGCAGGATTAAAAGTTAAAATTTGCGTACTAAAGAACCCTAGAATTTCTGAAGGAATTACTTCTGAGCTCACCAGATCTGAAGCAAGTAATTCTGAGCCTATGAAACTCTGAAGTTATTATCTGAACCTTAGAATTTCTGAAGGAATTACTTCTGAGCTCACCAGATCTGAAGCAAGTAATTCTGAGCCTATGAAACTCTGAAGTTATTATCTGAACCTTAGAATTTCTGAAGGAATTACTTCTGAGCTCACCAGATCTGAAGCAAGTAATTCTGAGCCTGTGAAACTCTGAAGTTATTATCTGAACCTTAGAATTTCTGAAGGAATTACTTCTGAGCTCACCAGATCTGAAACAAGTAATTCTGAGCCTATCAAAATCTGAAGAACATCTGAGCTCACCAGATCTGAAACAAGTAAATCTGAGCCTATCAAAATCTGAAGAACATCTGAGCTCACCAGATCTGAAACAAGTAATTCTGAGCCTATCAAAATCTGAAGGCTCGTCAGATATAAGTGTTAAGCTACATTTGAGAGTACAATTTTATTGAAGACTGTGCCTGACTAAGTCCAAACGCAGAAACCAAGAATGAAAAGGTTTGACCATGGAAAGGTCCTTTTCAAGTCAGGCTTCAGAAACGATTATTTCCTTATTTGGCTTTCACCAAGGTTCAAATATCAAAAGCCAAAAGGAATCTCTCATTTTGTAGTAAACGTTAAGCTCCTAAGCTACTGCAAATCAGAACAGCTAATAAGCTCACTGATCTATACAAAGGAGCGTCTCAATTCTTCAAACGGCTATAATCTTCAACGTTCATTTTATCATCTATAAAAGGAAGAAGATTTGTGAAGAAATGGGAATCAAGACTTAAGCTTCTGAACGTGCTGAAACTCTATCAAATTCTGAAGCTATCAAACACTTAGAAACTTTGTGATAATTTTCTAAGTTAGTCTTGTAACTGAGTTGTATTTTGTAAACACCTCTGATTGTATATCAAGTGTTAATCTCTTATCTTTATTAACATTAAAACCAGTTAGAAGTCTCTTGCTTTGTGCTTGAGCATTGGAAGTCTCTTGCTTTGTGCTTGAGCATTGGAAGTCTCTTGCTTTGTGCTTGAGCATTGGAAGTCTCTTGCTTTGTGCTTGAGCATTGGAAGTCTCTTGCTTTGTGCTTGAGCAGTTAGAAGTCTCTTGCTTTGTGCTTGAGCAGTTTGAAGTCTCTTGCTTAGTGCTTGAGCATTTGTAATCTGAGTGATTATAGTGAAATCTCTTGTGAAGGACAAGAGGACTGGACTACTCCTGTTAGTGGGAGGAACCAGTATAAAAATTCTGAGCATCTCTCTCTAACCCTATCCTCATATATTGTGTGTGTTATACCTTATCCGCTGCAATTTGTTTTAACTTAGAAAAAGTCTCACACAATTCAACCCCCCCCCCCCCTTCTTGTGTGTTTTTTCAACCTTCAATTGGCATCAGAGCTCCGGTCTGTTGCTCTTCACTTAACAGTGAAACAGTAAAAGATCTAGGGGTACTTAGTTGAAAAACATGTCTGGTGTTACCTCTCCTTCTGCTTCCTCTGGACCTGATCACTCTGCTGTTCCACCTCCTCACAACTATGATAGGGAAAGGAACAGTGATAATCACAGAGACAAACCACCTTACTTCAACAGTGATCCTACTACTTTTCCTTTCTGGAAAACCAAGATGTATAGTTACATCATTGGGACCGATGATGAGTTATGGGATATCATTGAAGATGGTATACATTTTGAACACATGGATGATGAAGGTGTTGTAAGAAATACCTACAGAAAGTTCTTTGATGTTGAAAAGAAGAAACAGTATAAGAAGCATCATACTGTTAAGAATATGCTTATTGGTGCAATATCTCATGCTGAGTATTTAAAAATATCCAACAAGTCATGTGCCAAAACTATCTGGGACTCTCTATGTTCCACCTATGAAGGAAATAAGCAAGTCAAAGAAGCTAAGGCAAACTTATTAGTTCATCAATATGAGCTGTTCAGAATGAAGGAAGATGAAGATATTGAAACCATGTATTCAAGGTTTCAAACCCTTGTCTCTGGTCTTCAAGTTCTGAAGAAAAGCTACACTGCATCTGATCACGTGAAGAAAATTCTGAGGAGCTTACCTTCCAAATGGAGACCAAAAGTTACAGCTTTTCAGGAATCCAAGGATTTGGACAATGTGACTCTTGAAGATTTAATAAGCTCACTCAGAAGTCATGAGCTAGAACTTATGTCAGATGAACCTGTCAAGAAGATGAAGTCCTTGGCTCTAAGCTCTGTTCAGACTTCCTCAAAAGCTGCAAAGATCAAAGTGTCTGAACAAGAGGAAGAAACTTCTGATGATATGATGGATGAAAATTCTGAGAATGAAGAAATGGCACTAATGGTTAGAAGGTTTCAGAAATGGAACAAGAAATACAAAAGGTTTCCAAACAAAGGAAACAACTCAAGAAGTTCCTTTTCAAAGGACAAAAAGGAAGAACTGAACAACTGCTATAACTGCAAGAAATCTGGACACTTCATTGCGGACTGTCCAGAAATGTCATCCAAGGACAAAGGAAAGAATAAGAGCTTTGGGAAAGAAAAGTACAAAGAAAAGGTAAGGAAGAGTTTGTTAGCCACTTGGGAGACCATTGAGAATGACTCTGAAGGAGAAGATGATGAAGAAGGCAATCTGGCTTTAATGGCAAGAACTTCTGAAGGTAACAACTCTGATAGAGATTCTGAAGATGACTCAGATGATGAAAATGAGGTATACTCTAACATGACTAAATCTGAATTAATTGACTCTCTTAAGATTGCCGTGAAACATTACTCTCGTATAGTAAGTCAACACAAAATTCTGAAGAATGTTCATGAATCATTGAAAAAGGATGCCAAGATTCTTTATGATGAAAATGAATCGTTAAACATTCGTATTTGTCATGTTGAATCTAACTATGTCTTGGCAGACAAGCTCAATGATGATCATGAAGATGCTCTTCACGAATTTATTCGTTGTACCTTCAATAGGAGTAAAATGGCTTCCATGATTTATCATATGACTCGTAACTATGGTGAAGGCATTGGTTATTCTCGGTTTAAGAACTGGGATAAACCTCTGAAATCATATAGTGAGGATGATACTCCACCTGAATTATTCTCTACCTTTGTTAAAAGTGGTACACTTGATCTGAAGGCATCCAACTCTGAAGGAGGTTCTGAACCTGAACCCAAAGACTCAGAAGTTCCAAGTTCTTCTGAACCTAAAATTTCTGAGTCCAAAAGTTCTCAAGTTAAGGCTCAGAAGTCATCTGAACCTCTGAGAAATCAAGGTAAAGTTACTTCAGATCCTTGCTTGACCTTTGGAACTGTGATATACTCCAGATCAAAATCCAAGAATCAAATTAAGCCTAAACATTCTTGTCAAAGCTTAATTAATTCTAGATCTTGTGTTGATCATAGAAAACAAAGAAGGAATACTATTCAGAAGACTAACTCTAAAGGACCCATCAGAATATGGGTACCAAAATCTGAAATAATGTTTGCTTCAGATGCTCATGCAAGGAAAGGTAAAACAGCAGCCCTGGTACCTGGACAGTGGTTGCTCACGACATATGACGGGAGAAAAGCATATGTTCCAAACCCTAACTCTGAAAGAGGGAGGCTCTGTGGGATTTGGAGGAAAACAAAAAGGGAAGATCATTGGTACAGGTACAGTTGGTAATTCTTCTCTTTCCATTAAAGATGTTTGGTTAGTTGATGGACTTAAACACAATCTATTGAGCATTAGTCAATTTTGTGACAATGGGTGTGTTGTTACATTTAATAAGGAATCATGTACTGTATCAAAAGACTCTGACAAATCTGTAGTATTCAAGGGAATGAGAGTTGGCAATGTTTATAAAGTAAACTTTTCTGATTTGGTTGACCAAAAGATTATATGTCTTTTGTCTCTGAGTGATGAGAAATGGCTATGGCACAAGCGTCTTGGTCATGCTAACTGGAGGTTGATCTCTAAGCTTAGCAAACAAAAGCTTGTTAGTGGTTTGCCTGACATTGATTATCACTCAGATGCACTTTGTGGCTCATGTCAAAAAGGAAAATTTGCTAAGACTTCATTCAAGTCTAAAAACATTGTCTCTACTTCCAGACCCTTAGAATTGCTTCACATTGATCTGTTTGGTCCTGTTTCGACAGCCTCTATCAATGGTAAAAATATGGATTGGTCATGGTTGATGATTTCAGTAGATGGACTTGGGTGAAATTCCTACGTTCTAAGAGTGAAGCACTTGTGGTGTTCAGTGACTTCTGCACACAAATACAAAGTGAAAAGGATCTTCGGATTCTGAAGGTTAGAAGCGACCATGGGGGAGAGTTCGAAAATGACTCTTTCGAATCTTTCTGCTCAGAGCATGGAGTAATCCATGAATTCTCTTCTCCTAGAACACCACAGCAGAATGGTGTTGTAGAAAGAAAGAATAGATCTTTGCAAGAAATGGCTCGTACCATGATGCTTGAGTCTAACCTAGCTAAGTTCTTGTGGGCAGAAGCCGTGAGTACTGCTTGCTATGTTCAGAATAGAATCTACATCAGACCTATTCTGAACAAAACTGCTTATGAACTGTTCAAAGGAAGAAAACCAAATATTTCTTATTTTCATCAGTTTGGATGTACTTGTTATATTCTAGACAACAAGGTCTATCGAAAGAAATTTGATGCTAGAGCTTATAAGGGTATCTTTATAGGCTACTCTGAACGCTCAAAAGCATACAGATTGTATAATTCTGAAACTCACACAGTTGAAGAATCTATACATGTTAGATTTGATGATAAAGAGCCTGACGATAAAATGTCAGAGCAAGCTGAGACTTTTGCAGAATTTCAAGTTTCCTCAAATTCTGAGTGTGAAGATCTCTCCATTGCTGTATATCCATCTGAGACTCAAAATGAAGATATCTCTGAAGGCCTTGAAACTGAAGACCCTTCAGAAACTGAACCCTCTCAGACACCTGCTCCACCTAAGAGTAAATTCAAGTATAGATCATCTCATCCTGAAGAGCTAATTGTTGGTAACAAGGATAGCCCAAGAAAGACCAGATCTGCTTTCAAAGAGGATGAATCCCTAGTTGGGTTAATTTCATTAATTGAACCCACAAACATAGAAGAAGCACTCTCAGATGATGGGTGGATTGTTGCAATGCAAGAAGAACTCAATCAATTTGAAAGAAATGATGTTTGGGATCTGGTACCAAAACCCAAACACAAGAACATTATTGGAACAAAATGGGTATTCAGAAACAAGTCAAATGAAAAGGGAGAAGTTGTCAGAAATAAAGCTAGACTGGTTGCACAAGGTTATAGTCAGCAAGAAGGCATAGATTTCACTGAAACCTTTGCACCAGTAGCAAGACTTGAGGCAATTAGACTTCTCTTGTCCTATGCAGTTAATCATGACATCACTCTATTTCAAATGGATGTTAAGAGTGCATTTCTGAATGGAGTAATTTATGAAGAAGTCTATGTTAAACAACCTCCTGGCTTTGAAGATATAAAGTGTCCTGATCATGTTTACAAATTGAAGAAATCTCTGTATGGTTTGAAACAAGCTCCAAGAGCTTGGTATGAAAGGTTAAGTATATTTCTTCTAGAAAATGGTTTTGAAAAAGGACATGTTGATAACACTCTCTTTAGAAAAACCTTAAAAACTGATATTTTGATTGTTCAGATTTATGTTGATGATATTATCTTTGGTTCAACTAATGCTTCTCTTTGCAAGAATTTCTCTAAGCTTATGCAGGATGAATTTGAAATGAGTATGATGGGAGAACTAACATTCTTCTTGGGAATTCAAATCAATCAAAGAAAAGAAGGAGTATATGTGCATCAAACCAAATACACAAAGGATTTACTGAAGAAATTTGGTCTTGAAGATTGTAAACCAATGTCAATTCCTATGCATCCCTCTAGCTGTCTTCTGAAGGAAGAATCTGAAGGCAAAGTAGATCAGAAATTATACAGAGGTATGATTGGTTCCCTCCTTTATCTCACTGCATCTAGACCAGATATCTTGTTCAGTGTATGCTTGTGTGCTAGATTTCAATCAGATCCTAGAGAGTCTCATCTAACTGCTGTTAAGAGAATCTTTAGATATCTGAAAGGAACCACTAATCTTGGATTACTTTATAAGAAATCCTTAGATTATCAGCTTATTGGATTCTGTGATGCTGACTATGCTGGTGATAAAATTGAAAGGAAGTCCACTAGTGGAAACTGTCAATTTCTAGGTGAAAACCTTATATCATGGGCTAGTAAGAGACAAGCAACTATTGCTCTATCTACAGCAGAAGCAGAGTACATCTCAGCTGCTAAGTGTTGCACGCAATTGCTCTGGATGAAACATCAGTTGGAGGACTATCAGATAAGGATAAGTAGTATACCACTTCTCTGTGATAATACTGCTGCTATCTGTTTGTCTAAGAATCCTATTTTGCATTCAAGAGCTAAACACATTGAGATCAAACATCACTTCATTAGAGACTATGTTCAGAAGGGAGTAATTAAGATTCAATTCATTGATACTGAGCATCAATGGGCTGATATCTTTACCAAACCTCTTGCTATTGATCGTTTCGATTTTATCAAGAAAAATCTGAACATGGTTTTTATTTCTGAATGATATCTCTGAATGCTGTTAACTCTGAATGAATAAACTGGTTCTGAAGGGCCTCAGAAGTTTGGACGGCTCAGAAAATATTATATAGGTTCTGAAGCACTCTCTCATCTGAAGCAATCAGAATTATTTATTATTAAATATGATTTCTTGTGACTCAGATACCTACTCTAAGTGTTAGTTGACCACTCAGTTTCTCTAACTGACAGCTGGCTTCTGAAAACACTACTTATCTGTGTAACTTCCCATCATGTCTAGTAACCGCTGGGTAATGAAGGAGAGCTAATGATGATTTTATTAAAAGTAACTGCCAAGCCTTACGTCACTATCTTGTTTCCCCAATATTTTGAAACTTCCACTATAATCACTTAACTACACACTAGTCACTATCACTTCTCACGTTTTCAATATTTTGAAACTTCCACTATAACCATTTCTGACACTCCTAAATTCCCTCAGAAATCTCCTATTAAAGATTCTGAGTCTACCCCAATAGCAATGGACGTAGACCAATCTGAACCCTCAAATGTTCAAAATTCTGAAGTCCCTGCTGAATCCCAAACTGAACCCCTTCAGACTTCATCTCCTAAGCCAACCACTTCTGAACCAAACCCCTCATCCATTCAAACCACTCCACCTTTTCCTGGAACTGATTCAGATCTTGAAGAAACTCGTCTTCATTCTGAAACAATTCCCTGTTTCACCATGGTACTTAACAATTCCCTTTTACCGTTGAATGCATTTACTGCTGGTGGTTGTTTGCTGTGTGCATTTACTACCCTGTAACTTGTGCTTTGACTAACCCGTTTTTGATAATGACAAAGGGGGAGAAAATATTATTTCATTTCCTATGGCAGTGAAATTATTTCTGAAGCTCTAAAGATCACATTTTCTGAACTCTACTCTTGTTAAGTTATATTAAAGTCTTTTAAACTTTTAATGAGGGGGAGTAATAAATTTTGTCCAACATAAATTCATATAATATAAGATACGCTTGCAAACCATATCTTATATTTGTCAGTCTGAAGAAATAGAGCTTGCAAACCTCTAATTCTGAAGGTAGAATATATGAAATTATATTTGACATTAAATATTACTCTTAGACTGTTTTATATTTATCATTGATAAACTTTTGAAGCTTATCAGACTCAGGGGGAGCTTGCAAACCTCAGAACCTGAAGTCAAGATGTTAAATAAAAACAACAACAATTGATTTTAAATACATATAGTTGTCATCATCAAAAAGGGGGAGATTGTTGGAACAAAATTATGATTTTGTATCTCCTTAATTGATTTTGATGATAACAATGTATTTAAGGTTAAATTGGAGTACTAATAATTTAATTCAGTGTGCAGGATTAAAAGTTAAAATTTGCGTACTAAAGAACCCTAGAATTTCTGAAGGAATTACTTCTGAGCTCACCAGATCTGAAGCAAGTAATTCTGAGCCTATGAAACTCTGAAGTTATTATCTGAACCTTAGAATTTCTGAAGGAATTACTTCTGAGCTCACCAGATCTGAAGCAAGTAATTCTGAGCCTATGAAACTCTGAAGTTATTATCTGAACCTTAGAATTTCTGAAGGAATTACTTCTGAGCTCACCAGATCTGAAGCAAGTAATTCTGAGCCTGTGAAACTCTGAAGTTATTATCTGAACCTTAGAATTTCTGAAGGAATTACTTCTGAGCTCACCAGATCTGAAACAAGTAATTCTGAGCCTATCAAAATCTGAAGAACATCTGAGCTCACCAGATCTGAAACAAGTAAATCTGAGCCTATCAAAATCTGAAGAACATCTGAGCTCACCAGATCTGAAACAAGTAATTCTGAGCCTATCAAAATCTGAAGGCTCGTCAGATATAAGTGTTAAGCTACATTTGAGAGTACAATTTTATTGAAGACTGTGCCTGACTAAGTCCAAACGCAGAAACCAAGAATGAAAAGGTTTGACCATGGAAAGGTCCTTTTCAAGTCAGGCTTCAGAAACGATTATTTCCTTATTTGGCTTTCACCAAGGTTCAAATATCAAAAGCCAAAAGGAATCTCTCATTTTGTAGTAAACGTTAAGCTCCTAAGCTACTGCAAATCAGAACAGCTAATAAGCTCACTGATCTATACAAAGGAGCGTCTCAATTCTTCAAACGGCTATAATCTTCAACGTTCATTTTATCATCTATAAAAGGAAGAAGATTTGTGAAGAAATGGGAATCAAGACTTAAGCTTCTGAACGTGCTGAAACTCTGTCAAATTCTGAAGCTATCAAACACTTAGAAACTTTGTGATAATTTTCTAAGTTAGTCTTGTAACTGAGTTGTATTTTGTAAACACCTCTGATTGTATATCAAGTGTTAATCTCTTATCTTTATTAACATTAAAACCAGTTAGAAGTCTCTTGCTTTGTGCTTGAGCATTGGAAGTCTCTTGCTTTGTGCTTGAGCATTGGAAGTCTCTTGCTTTGTGCTTGAGCATTGGAAGTCTCTTGCTTTGTGCTTGAGCATTGGAAGTCTCTTGCTTTGTGCTTGAGCAGTTAGAAGTCTCTTGCTTTGTGCTTGAGCAGTTTGAAGTCTCTTGCTTAGTGCTTGAGCATTTGTAATCTGAGTGATTATAGTGAAATCTCTTGTGAAGGACAAGAGGACTGGACTACTCTTGTTAGTGGGAGGAACCAGTATAAAAATTCTGAGCATCTCTCTCTAACCCTATCCTCATATATTGTGTGTGTTATACCTTATCCGCTGCAATTTGTTTTAACTTAGAAAAAGTCTCACACAATTCAACCCCCCCCCCCCCTTCTTGTGTGTTTTTTCAACCTTCATCCTTAGACACAAATGCTAGATTTTTGTTCTTCTTTTCAGATTTCTCATTTGCTCCAAGCTCAAAGGTTTGTAGTGAGCCAACTAACTCATCAAGTTTCAAGGTGGATATATTCTGCATCTCCTCAATGGCAGTCACCTTCATATCAAACTTCTTGGGCAGAGACCTAAGCATCTTTCTTACAAGCTTTTCTTCACTGATCTTTTCTCCTAAGGCTTCAAAAGAATTTGCAAAATCAAGTATGTTCATGTGGAAGTCATACACACTTTCATCTTCCATAATCTGCAAGTTCTCAAATTTGGTAGTCAACAATTACAATCTTGACATCTTGACTTTTGAGGTGCCTTCATGAGTAGTTTTCAGAATCTCCCAAGCTTCTCTAGGTTTATTACACTGCTTGATGAGTCTAAACATGTTCTTGTCAACCCCATTGAATGTAGCATTCAGGGCTTTGTTGTTTCCTACAGACAAGTCATCCTCTTCCTTTGACCATTCTTCTTCTGGTTTCAGCACAGTAGACTTTTTCCCATCTTTATCAACCACTACGGGATGTTTCCATCCAGTAACAACAGCTTTCCGAGTCTTGCCATCAAAAGATTTCAAGAAAGCACACATTATTGCTTTCCAATAGTCGTAGTTGGTACAATCCAACAGAGGTGGCCTGTTAACGAGACCTCCTTCTTTGCCATAAAGTATTCCCTGGATCTCACCCAAGTACAGGCAGGGTGCCTCCTCTGATGCCAATTGAAATTCTGGCACTAACAGTAGACAGATGTGATAGTAGATGTGCTAACACCTGTCGCAACAATGTTGGACTGTGAGACAGATGTTCCCACGTTATTCTCCACGAGCGATAACAGAACAAGTAATAAAGCAAGTAAAAGCAGGAAAACAAACTTGCACACTTTGTTTGTTAACCCAGTTCGGACGCAACTGCTCCTACTCTGGGGAATACCAATCCAGAAATGAATTCACTATAATAGTACTGATTCAGAGGCTAACAACTGTCAACTCTCCTCACTCAATCCCTATATGTGCAAACTCTACCTAGGCCTAACCTAGATATGACCAGCCCAGCTCACTTCCTTAATAACGATGCTCCTCCACACCGTCATAAACCTACCGGGGTATAAAACACAATTCAAAAACAATAATGGAGACACTCTCCTAGACAACCTATGCACTTTTACCTAAAGGCTTCAAGCGCTTAGACAACCTAACTCCTTGCTTCAAAGCTTCGGAGAAGGTAACATACAACTCAATAAAACACAGTCCTAAACATGCATCAATGAAATGCACGAAAGGCTCACAAAGAGACTCGATTTGACACGCTAAACCCTAATAACCAAATACGGCTGACTCTCTTAGAGAACTAGGTCTTGGTCTTCATATCTTTATAGTCTTGAGCTGCTTGGACTACAAGAAATAATTGGGCTTCTGATTCCTTGTTGAAAAAGGCGTGTAAAATCTCTTACAAGAATATCCCTTGAACTAAAAGATTTGTTTTAGAAATATATTATCACATATTTTAAAAATAAATCTTTCTATTAATTCTTCAGCAAGCTGGCTGATTTCCTTTTGTCTTGGCGCGCAAGCTAAACCTAAAACAAAAGAAATATTAGGTTTCAAAGAAACGGCGCGTATTAGGGTTCCAAATCCAGCTGGCATCAGCTGGCAGTGTTGTAGACAGATGTTACCACATTTGTCACCACCTTAGACTAGCATCTTTTTTTTGCAAAATGAAGCCAACATATAAAAACCCAACACAGACATACATCAAGTATTCCATTCAGCCATTCGTCTTCTTTTCCTAGAGATGAAAATGATAATAAATAAGCTTAAATATGTTTTTGGTCCCTGCAATTATGCATTGTTTTGAAAAGAGTCGTTGTAATTTTTTGTTTGGGTAAATAGGCATTTCCCCTGCAATATAGGCGAGATTTGTAATACCCCCTAGAAATTATTTTTTTTAGGATTCCCACCTTGGATTTTTTTTATTTGCGTTGCCCTCCTTGCCCAACACATGACAGCTGACTTGGATGGAATTTCCACGTGGCACAACCAGATGGTGCCACATGAAAATTAAAAAAATTATTTAAATCCACATAATTTCAAATCAAATAAATTTTTGTTTTTTAAAAATTTGAGTTAAATTTAATTATTTTGTGTATTTAGGTTTAAATTTTAAACATAAAACAAAACGTTTAGAATAGAAATCGTTTCTCTTTTCCCCCCTTCACATTTGCCCTAACTTCAGAAACCCGACGAACCCATCAGAATGACGATGAAGAAAGGACAATCGACGGAGATGAAGAAGAATCCGATTGCGACGAAGAACATTCCGACGGCGAAAACGAAGGAGAATAAAACGGCGACGACCAATAAGTTGCCGGAGAAGAAGAATACTGAAGCAAAAATAGAAAACCCCAAGTAAGTTTCATTTTTCGATAACTGTTTATACTGTATAGTTTAATCCGCAAGTTATAAGCTTTTAGCACATGTTAGATTCTATAAACACATGATAGGGACCGATTTTTGAGATTCTTTTTTAATGTTTGTTGTTTAGTGTTGTGGGTATTGTGTGTAGAGTGCCCATGTTTGTTTGTGTGTGGGTTTTTATTGGGATTATGACACGTGTGACCTTGCCTAAAAAATGAATTTTCTGTTTACAGCAATCCAAACTTCTCTGTTGTTTTTCACCATGGTGGTTAATTTGTGAATGAAGAAGGTAAAGTGTTTTTTTTTTTACAGAGGAGGAAGACAAACTGTTGTCAGTGATGAAAAATTGGATGATTGGAATAGGAAGCATGTATACGGTTTGGTTAGGGGTTGGGGTTATGAAGAAAATAGTTTTAGGCTGTGGAGTAGATTTGTTGATTATGAGGAAAAGTATTTTCAATTGCAAAAGGATATTGATTTTCATGAGGTTGCTACATATATAGTAGGTAGTATTTCTAATGCCCAAATCATAGTGTATGTGGGTCACAAATCTGTTGATGATGAGAGTGAATCAGGGGGAAGTGAGTATAATTACAGTGATGGTGATGAAGGATTGAGTTTTAGTGATAGTGAGGATGAGAGAGCTGTGAGTCTTGATGATGGATTTGTGGAAAATCCAATGGATGACAAGCAAAATGAAAAAAACATGACAATGGTTCTTAGTGCAATAGGAAGTGGTGCTCACAAATTTGAAGACAATGGATATGAGAGTGATGAATTAGGTAGTTCAAATCCTGATGCTTCTGATGAGGAGAGAGGTGTCAGATTTGAAAGGTATAGACCAGAGCAGATGCATAAGGATTTTAAATGGAAGTACGGTATGGAGTTTAATTCTCTAGATGAATGTAGAGAAGCTATCCGTGACTGGAACGCTTTAAAAGGTCTTCCTTACGGCTTTGTTAAAAATGAGAGCTATAGGATAAGGGTTGAGTGTAAGAGAAAGTGTGAGTTTTATTTGTTGTGCTCTAAAGTGGGCCATGTGCAAACTTATGCCATAAAGACACCAACCAAACACATGGTCCACTCATGTCTTAGGGTATTGAATAATAAGTCTGCCAACTCAAAGTGGGTGGCCAAAGAAGTAGTAAAGTTAATGCAAACATTTCCAAAAGTGAAGCTTAAAGACATCTAGCAACATATGAGAACAAACTTTTCTTTAGGTGTCACTGTAAATGTTGCATGGAAGGCAAGGCAATATGCAACTGCAGTTATTGAAGGAGACTCAGATAGGCAGTATGCTATGTTAAGGAAATATGCATCTGAGTTGCATAGGGTGTGCAAGCAAAATACTGTTAAACTAGGTGTTGAGAGACCAAATCCTTCTCTTCCTCCTAGATTTGGGTATTTTTATTTTAGTTTTGATGGATGTAAAAAGGGTTTCATTAATGGATGTAGAACCTTCATTGAGGTAGATGGTTGCCACCTAAAGACTAAGTATGGTGGTCAACTGTTGATTGCTGTTGGAAGCGATCCAAACGACCAATATTTTCTATTGACTTTTGGAGTTGTTGAAACTGAGACCAAAGAATCATGGAGGTGGTTTATTCAACTTTTGATGGAGGATATTGGACAAGACACAAAATTTGTCTTCATTTCAAGTCAACAAAAGGTTTGTTATGCTTTTATATATTTTTCTTTTCAGATCTGATGTTTATCTTTGTAAACTGAATAATGGTTTTTATGTAATTACTGTGTAGGGATTGATTGTAGTTTTTGAGGAGATGTTTGAGAGAGTTGAGCATAGACTATGTCTAAGATATCTCTATGCCAACTTTAAGAAAAAGTTTGGTGGAGGCACACTCATAAGGGACTTGACGATGGGTGCAGCCAAAGCAACATACTATCAGGCATGGGAAGCAAAAATGAATGAGCTGAAAGCTCTTGATCTGAAGGCTTGGAAATGGTTTATGGAGGTTCCAAGGAAAATGTGGTGTAAGCATGCTTTTAGCTTTTATTCTAAATGTGATGTTTTAATGAATAATCTGTCAGAGAGTTTTAATGCCACAATATTAGGAGCTAAGGACAAACCAATTTTAACAATGTGTAAGTGGATTAGGAATTATTTGATGAATAGGATGTCCACCTCTGCTTCTAAGTTACAAAATTGGCAACATCCAATTATGTCATTGCCGCGGAGGAGATTAGATAAAGAAGTTCATATGGCTGGGCACTGGCAAACTACTTGGTGTATTAGAGAGGAATTTCAGGTTGCACATCACTATAATGGCCAACAATTTATTGTTGACATAGAAAAGAAAACATGTACTTGTAATTTTTGGCAATTAGTTGGTATACCTTGTAGACATGTAGTGGCTGCATTAGGTATTAGGACACAAAACCCAGTAGACTTTGTCGATCCTCATTATTCTAGAGAAAGATATGCAGCTTGTTATGGTTTTGATATAAGTCCAATCAATGGAGTTGATATGTGGCCAACCTTTGAGAATGATGATGAAATAACACTTCTTCCACCTCTATATAAAAAGGGACCTAGTAGACCCAAAAAATTGAGAATTAGAGAGTTTGATGAGGATGGAGTTAGGAAACCAAGGAAAGTAAAATATTTGTGTACTACATGTGGTGATCCTAAGCATAATGCAGCAAGATGCAAAAACAAACCAGACCCAAATGCTCTGAAAAGAAAGGTAACTACCTTGCTAATATTATTCATTGTCTGTTTTTATTTTTTTGAATAGCTAAATTTTATTAATAACGTAACTAAGCTCAAGACGAGCACAGTCCGTAAAATATGTGAAGAAGAAGAACAAATAATTGGTTAACCAAATCCTATACCATGGACAAAGAAGGAGAAGTAGTGAAAGGATTAAGATGAATTCCCTGAGCAAGCTAATAACTGGTGTTGGCTCAAGTCAAGCACAACCAATAGATGTTACTAATGCTGATGATGATTCAGCAAAGCTTGGGACTTGTGCCAGAGCAATGAAATCTTGGAACACTCTTTCGAAGAAATGATATTTTGTCTATTAATGATATGTAATTTGTAGTTGAACCTAGGGGTGGACGTCGCTCGGTTATGGGTGGGTTCTTGCCCAAAATGTAAAACCCAAAACAATCCATGGGTGAGAAATCAAGATCCAATTTCACCCAATTAAACTAAAGGTTTGGGCGGGTTTCGATTAAACAGTTTAGTCGGATGAAATGGTTGGGTTTGTTCGGTTTGGACCATCAATGGGCCAGCATTGGATTTTTGACCCAACAACTTTTTTCAATTTTGTTAATAAAATAAAATCAGGGAATAAAACTTCTAGTGAATGAAATATATTACATATAAGATCAGACATCAATATATTACATTTCCATGAAAGTAGATAGGTGCTGTGCTTCAAGTATTTAAAGTATCATAATAAGAATCTACTTCAAAACCCAGTAGACATGTAGTGGTTGCATTAGGTATTAGGACACAAAACCCAGTAGAGTTTGTTGATCCTTTATAATTCTAGAGAAAGATATGCAGCTTGTTATGGTTTTGGTATAAGTCCAATTAATGGAGTTGATATGTGGCCAACCCCTGAGAATGATGATGAAGAAACACTTCTTCCACCTCTATATAAAAAGGGACCTGGTAAAAAATTTAAAATTAGAGAGTTTGATGAGGATGGAGTTAGGAAACCAAGAAAAGTAAAATATCTGTGTACTACATGTGGTGATCCTAAGCATAATGCAGCAAGATGCAAAAACAAACCAGACCCAAATGCTTTGAAAAGAAAGGTAACTACCTTGCTAATATTATTCATTGTCTGTTATTATTTTTTTGAACAACTAAATTTTATTAATAACGTAACTAAGCTCAAGACGAGCACAGTCCGTGTAATCATGTCGTACAAAAGGAAGAATTCCAATGACACCATTACACCTAGAATAATAACAACACCCCTCGCGCCCATCCTACCCTAACTCCATAACCATTAGAACCAAAACGGCAATCCCGAAGCCAAGCACCTCAAAGGACGCATAAACCCAAAACTAATGAAAAAGTCGCGGCGTAAAGGGCTAAAGCCACAGTTGATTGAATTAGATGCATACTAATGTACACATTTTTGATTGATGCAGAGGAAAACACCAAGTAAAGATGTGAAGGATAACAAAATTAAAGCTTCAAGTTCAACCGCTGCAGGTGGTGGAGCTAGTAATATCAACCAGACTAAGACTGCTAATGTCACGGCAACTCAGATTGAGACTATAGATGGTGAAGCTGTTAATGTCATTGCAGGTAGTAAATGCCATTCAATTATTCTACAAACTTTAAATGATTCTGCTAAATGAATTACTGTGTAAATGAGTTATTGAAGCAGTTAATGTCACTGCAGGCCCTGCTATTGTTATTCCAACTCAAAAATCTATTGTTATTCCAACTCAGGAATCCATTGCTATTCCAACTCAAGATACCATTCCAACCCAAGCTTCAGTTATGGATGCTCCAATTGCAGACGTGTTTGATGACATAACAGATGAAGTTATGGCATCTGTTCTAGCGGTTAGTAGTGAAGAAGTCAAGGCCATTCAAGATGTGCAATCTGTGAAATTTGTCCCTGCTGTGAAATCTGTGAAGAAGAAGAACAAATGATTGGTTAACCAAATCCTATACCATGGACAAAGAAGGAGAAGTAGTGAATGGATTAAGATGAATTCCCTGAGCAAGCCACTAACTGGTGTTGGCTCAAGTCAAGCACAACCAATAGATGTTACTGATGCTGATGATGATTCTGCAAAGCTTTGGACTTGTGCCAGAGCAATGAAATCTTGGAACACTCTTTGGAAGAAATGATATTTTGTCTGTTAATGATATGTAATTTGTACTTGAACCTAGGGGTGGACGTCGATCGGTTATGGGTCGTTTCGGGCCCAAAATATCAAACACTAAACAACCCGTGGGTGAGAAATCAAGATCCAATTTCACCCAATTAAACTAAAGGTTTGGGCGGGTTTCGATTGAACAGTTTAGTCTGATGAAATGGTTGGGTTTGTTCGGTTTGGACCATCATTTAGCCATTGGATTTTTGACCCAACAACTTTTTTTCAATTTTGTTAATAAAATAAAATCAGGGAATAAAACTTCTAGTTAATGAAATATATTACATATAAGATCAGACATCAATATATTACATTTCCATGAAAGTAGATAGGTGCTGTGCTTCAAGTATTTAAAGTATCATAATAAGAATCTACTTCAAAACCCAGTAGACATGTAGTGGTTGCATTAGGTAGTAGGACACAAAACCCAGTAGAGTTTGTTGATCCTTTATAATTCTAGAGAAAGATATGCAGCTTGTTATGGTTTTGGTATAAGTCCAATTAATGGAGTTGATATGTGGCCAACCCCTGAGAATGATGATGAAGAAACACTTCTTCCACCTCTATATAAAAAGGGACATGGTAGACCCAAAAAATTGAGAATTAGAGAGTTTGATGAGGATGGAGTAAGGAAACCAAGGAAAGTAAAATATCTGTGTACTACATGTGGTGATCCTAAGATAATGCAGCAAGATGCAAAAACAAACAAGACCCAAATGCTTTGAAAAGAAAGGTAACTACCTTGCTAATATTATTCATTGTTTGTTATTATTTTTTTGAACAACTAAATTTTATTAATAACGTAACTAAGCTCAAGACGAGCACAGTCCGTAAAATCAGGTCGTACAAAAGGAAGAATTCCAATGACACCATTACACCTAAAATAATAACAACACCCCTCGCGCCCATCCTACCCTAACTCCATAACCATAAGAACCAAAACGGCAATCTCGAAGCCAAGCTCCTGAAAGAACGCACAAACCCAAAACTACTACAAAAGTCACGGCGTAAAGGTCTAAAGCCACGGTTGATTGAATTAGATGCATACTAATGTACACATATTTGATTGATGCAGAGGAAAACACCAAGTAAAGATGTGAAGGATAAGAAAATTAAAGCTTCAAGTTCAACCGTTGCAGGTGGTGGAGCTGGTAATATCAACCAGACTAAGACTCGTAATGTCACGGTGACAGTGTTCTGGCAAGTGGACCAGTTTGTCGTTGAGCAATAATTCACACTCTAGGTGTCTAGAATGAGTTCGTATCCACAGGGATCGTGTCAAACCTTCGCTAGTGCTATTCTAGTTCGTGTATTTTTGCATTCGCTTTGGTTTTTAAGAAAAAAAGGTTTTTTTAATTTATAAAAAGAGCGATATGCGTTGCAAGAAAATAAAAGATTTGATTCAGAAACATAGAGGATAGGTATGGTGGTTGAACTTACTCCCTCCCTCATACTTGACATAATCGGTGTATAACATAGTCATTCATACTATTATCGGGCGTCGATTCTATCCTTGTTTTAGTAGCACCTTACTGCTACCCTATGTAGGCAAAGTCCCACTACTTTTGCAACTAAGGTACCTACGAGAGTCTAACCTCGCTTTGTCACATACCCTAAATTACTAGGTAGAGTTATTCACAAACATGCATTATGACCATCGACCATCCATTACCCCTAGATCTTAGTTACGGTTATTCAATTCTAATTGTTATTACAACTAGTTCCTGATTCTTCCTCTAATTATTAAGTCATAACTAGTTCAAGATTGTTTTGCCGTTTCCTTAATCTAGTGTTATTCATTACTAGTTCCGGACAAATAATAGAGAGAACCCTAATATGCTACTATTAAAGTAAACCCTAATTATTTATTCTAAGACTTTGCCGTTTATCCGAACAAGATTCCGACTAACGATATTAAAGCAAGAAAACAAATAACAAATAATAATTTATAAAGACAATTTATTATAACTTTGACTCAATTACATGACCCAAGTATTCATCGGGGAGTTCATCTTCTCCACCACAACCTAAGGAATTATTACAAAAGACTACATAACTAAATTACAAGAATCTAACTATAAAAAGCCTAAAGAATCATACCTTGCTGAGTTAGTTTTCCCGTAAGAGGAGAAAATTATGCCTTTAGAGCTCCTCCGAACTTCTCTCCAAAAGGAATAGAAAGTTCTTCTATTTCTGAATGAAAAATAATGAATTATGGAGGCTCTATTTATACTTTTCGTAATGGGTCTCAGCAAGTCATCGTGGCACACTAAGTCCATCGTGCCACGATGAGCAGATTCAATTTAAAATTATAACTGATCCTGTGCGTTTGATCTACGTGATCTCCACGCAAAGCCATCGTATTGCGCTGTGAGCCATCGTGATACGATGTTAAGATTCTCTTCAAAAATATAATTGATTCTGTCTTGGCGAGCAAGCAGCTCACTTCGTGTCACGTTGGAAGGCATCGTGACACGATGAGCTGTTTTTCTTCATTTTTGGGCTTTTTCTTGTCTTTTGCGTATCTTCACCTTGTCTTGAAGATTTTTCTCTGAAATTCTGGTGGCAAGTGTTAGATGTGTAGCACGATGTGTACACTTTAGGAATCGTACGATGTGTAGCCTAATGTGTCAACATCGTGGACATGCTGAACTTGATGAACAAGTAAACAATATAAAGTGCAGGAAACAATAAAACACGATGAGTTTGTTAACCCAGTTCGGCACTTATAACAAGCCCTATTCTGGAGGATACCAATCCAGGGATGAATCCACTATGGTAGTATCAATTCAAAGTTAAACTCCCCCGTTTACAATTTCTCACTTAATCACTACCCGTGCTAATTCTACCTAGGAACTCCTAGATATGAGAACCTCTGCTCACTCCCCCTCAACCTTACCCAGTAAGGATTTACTAAACAAACTCAGTTGGAGACACACTCCTAGACAAGCAAAGCACTCGTACCTAAAGGCTTAGAGTGTTGCACAATCCAACTCCTTGCTTCAAAGCTTTGGAGAAGGAAACCTAGAGATTACAACTCTATAAACTCAGTCCTTACTTATATCAAAACTATGATCCAAGTGAAGGCTCACAAAGAACAAAGAACAACTAAAGAACTAAAACCCTAAGACTCAATTTGTAGACTTAGCTTCTTGATTTCAGTTGATGAATAATTAGTCTTCAGTCTTCCTTTATATAGAACAAGCTTCATGGGCTTTGACGAGTTGGCCTTGATAAATTTTGCCTTGAGATTTATTTGATCATAATCTTTTAATTGTTTGTTTCAAATCTTTTTGATCAAAGTCGGCCAATAAAATAAAACAGAACCATGAAAGATTATCTTGTTCCTTGGCGCGCAAGCTGGCACGATTTAATTTGAAAAACAAATCTTTTCAAAAGATCGCGTGTAAATTAATAAAAGCGCGTCCAGCTAGGGCGTCTAGATGTGAAACCTGATGTGCCACACATCATGCTCCACATCATGGAATTAGGCTTATTTTACCAAATGAAGCCAACACCCTAAAATCCTCAACAATCTCCCCCTTTGGCAAATTTTGGGCTAAAATAATCTTTGAGTCACCCAACAAGACTTGGAGAGATGTGTAAGCACATCAGAGGCATGCAACAGCGGATATGAGCCTCACAAACCAAGAGAGAAATAAACTCTCACAAGATGGGAAAAATAAATTCCCAAAGACTGAGAAAAATAAATTCTCAGACACATACAAGCATGAGATTCCATGCACACATGAGGGAGGGTAGCAAACACAGCTATGCATAGATTCATGCAAACATGTAGTTGTTTACTCCCCTTTGTACAAGAGCACTTTCCAAGTACTCCCCCTAAATATCATATCCCCTATAGGCTTCTTCAGAATGCATGACCTAGTAGAGAGACATAACGATGTTTTAAACCTGGCTTCTTGAGAATGCATGACCAAGTTAAAACTTTACAGATGTATCAAACATCACACAAATAGCAACTTCTACAGGCTTCTTGAGAATGCATCACCATGTAGAAATCATACAAATGTGTTAAACATTACACAAAATAACATCTTCAATTGGACTTCTTAAGAATGCATCACCCAGTTGAAAATGTACAGATTAAGTCTTTAGAAAAACATGCTTCAGAAAACTAATTCTTCAAAAATTTGTTGAGAAAAACATTTGAAGAAAAATAAGCATGTATGCCAGATGTGTAGTCAGATGTGCACACATCACAATTTGCTGCAGTTAAGACTTCAAAGAATTGTTCATTTTATTTTTACTCCCCCTTTTTAGCCAGAATTTTGACAAATATAGTCAAACACATAGAGAGTAAATGAAAACACCATAGAATGCAGATATCATAGATGTAGAGATGATGGTGCATGAACAGTAAAAGACACTCAGGCCATTATTAGAGCAGCAGTACAGAACAGGCACACATAGGTGCTACAGAAATCCAGGGCATAGCCCACAAATACAAGCAAAACAAGGAAATACTGAATACAGGGAAATATTAATGAATTACAAAAATTCAAATATCCATGCTCCCATCAGTTTCCTCAGCTTCAGAGTCATTGGGCTCCTCCTCCTCCAATTCCTTATCCTCAGCCATTGTTTGCTCATCCTCAAGCTCCAGTCCAGCAATGACTGCTTCAAGCTTGGTCTTCTTCTCATCCAGAGCCTTACAAGTCTCCCTCAAAGCAGCAATCATGTCTTTCCTAGACATTGCACTAGTTGAGCTGGATGTGCCGACATCAGGAGTCACATCAGACTGCTTTAGACTAAAAGAGATAGCAGACTCTCTTCTGCAAGACAAATCATCCTTGCCCAGAACATCACGTCTCTGGCTCAATATGATTCCACACAACAGGGAGGGAAAAGCAATGGGCAACTTAACAGCTAGAGTTTTGGCATGCTTGACAGTCTGATAAAAAATATAAGTACCAAAATCATAGTGAATTTTATTACCTACAGTATAGATGAATCTAGCCAAACCTGTAGCCACATCACAGTTGTGTGTGGTTGGTACCCAGTTAGCAGCAGCAATCCTGTTAAGGATGTTGTAGATTGGAGTGAGCTTGCTTGCTTGGAGCTTCCCTTTCTTAGGCCAGGACTTGACCTTTCCACCAGTGATGGCCTTGATAATGTAGTTGTCATTGGCCTCCATCTCTGCATAGGGCTCTTCACTTCTGCCCAAAAACTTGTTGATAACAGCAGGAGAGAAATTGATTTCTTTTCCTCTCACAAAGACAGTCTGGTACTCCTTGTCCAGAGGATTGTCACAACCAGTAGGGATATTCACCAAAAACTCCTTGACCACTTTCTCATAGCAGTCACTCAGCCCAGAAACAGTCTTCATCAAGCCAGCATGCTTGATCAAGCTCATAACTTCCTTGCACTGCAAGGCTTCAGCACTCAGCTCCCTCTCCAGAGCTAACCTTCTGTGAGCAATGTACTTCCATTTACCAGCATGTGCAGGATTGTGGAAGGAAATTAGATCAACAGGGATATCAGGAATTCCCTGAGGAATTTTCTTCTTCCCATAGCTCTTCTTCACAGCAGACTCAATGTGGACTACATCCAGCTCCACATTGCGCTCCTCCGCAAATTCTTCTTCAGACTCACTGATGTGAGCTACATTCTGCTCCCCATCATACTCTGAGTCACTTGTAGGTGCCTCTTTTCTTTTCTGAGTCTTCTTATTTGTTGGTGGAACCACAGCTTTGCTATATCCCTTCTTGGGACCATACAGAACTTGCCTCTTGACAGGCTTCTTCTTCTCCTTGGTAGCAACAGGAGAACCATTAACAGCAGCAACATAACCTTTTCCACTTCTGGTCCTTCTAGCAATACTCTCTTCAGCAACTTTATTCAAAGGGAGGTCAGAATCATAATCCTCTACATCCACAATAGTAGTGTCTCCATCAGCATCCTTGTCAGAAGGATTGGAGTCTTCCACATCTTCAGAACCCTTGGCTTCTTTACCCTTGTCAAACTGGGTATCATCTTCAGGTTCTTCAACCTCAACAGGTTGATCTTCTTCAACAAATTCCTGTTCTGGAGAATCAGGAATGACAGCAGGTTCTTCAACAGCAATAGTCTCTTCTTCATTAGCAGGAGACTCTTCTTTGCCTTGTGGCAATGATGTGCCAACATTTGCCACAACATCAGGCTCTTGCAAGGCCTTGAGCACAGAATCAATAACCATCTGGGTCATGGGGTGTCTTTGATCACCAGAGGTCCTTAGAACAACCTTCTCAAGGTTAAGGTTTGAAGAACCTTCACCCACAGATGCATCAACAGTAGCATCAACAGTTTTAGAAGGAAGGGGATCAATGTGCAGGCTTTCCATGGTGTGAACCCTATTGGGTGTACCAGTTTTGGACTTCTTGCTCTTTTTCTTCTTCTTCTTTGATTTTTCTGTGGAAGGAGAAGGAACAACAGTTTCCTCTGCAGCAATGGGGGTTGATTCCCTTCTTGATCGCTTGGACTTCCTTTTCTTTGATCCTGATGTTTTGATCATTGAAACAGGAGTTGCATTGACGATCATATCACTTTGAATATCTTCATGGTGTGGGGAATTAGGTTTTGGTGATGATGGAGGAGTGTTGGTTTTTGTGGAAGGAGATGTTTTGGTTGCAGTAGACATGATGATGATGATGATGATGATTATGTGGTATGAAGATTCAAAAAAAATTGCAGAGAGATGAGCAAGGGTTTGAGAGAGATCAAGAAATTTTTTGGCCGTTTGAGTGTGTGAGAGATGAATGTAGTGATCAATGTCGTAGGCAATGAGAGAAAAATCTTGAATAAACGGATTTCTTGGATAAAATCGCGAGATAGCCGTTAGGAAATATTTGTAATGATTGCCTTTGGATTGCGTGCAACTATGGATGGAGGGAAAGGTAGGTAACCGTTGCACGCCGGAATAGCTATTATGGCTATTGATCCTCAAAGAGGCAAATACCAAGTTTGCCCCTTAACACCTCAAACCTATTTGCATCTAAAGCCTTTGTGAAAATATCTGCCAGTTGATTCTCAGTGGCAACATGCTCTAGAGTCACAATATTGTCTTCCACAAGATCTCTAATAAAATGGTGACGAATATCAATGTGCTTTGTCCTACTATGTTGGATAGGATTTTTGGAAATATTTATAGCACTTAGATTGTCACAGTATAATGTGAGCACATCTTGCTGCACATTGTACTCACCCAACATCTGCTTCATCCAAAGTAGCTGATAGCAACTACTTCCTGCTGCAATATACTCAGCCTCAGCTGTAGAAAGAGAAGCACAATTTTGTTTCTTGCTGAACCATGAGATAAGGTTGCTTCCCAAAAAGAAACATCCACCAGAAGTGCTCTTCCTATCATCTGCACTACCTGCCCAGTCAGCATCACAATAACCTAACAATCTTGTGTCTTCACCATGAGAGTAGAGAATCCCATAATCACTTGTACCACTTACATACTTTAGAATCCTTTTGACTTGATTCAAATGACTCATCTTAGGCTCAGCTTGGTACCTTGCACACACACACACATGTCAGGTCTACTTGCAGTGAGATAGAGTAGACTGCCAATCATGCTTCTGTATAGACTTTGATCAACACTGACACCATGCTCATCTTTAGAAAGTTTGAGATGGGTTGCTGCAGGAGTTCTCTTGTGATTTGCATTCTCCATTCCAAATTTCTTCACAATGTTCTTGGCATACTTGCTTTGAGAGATGAAAATTGTGTCTTCCATCTGTTTGACTTGCAGACTAAAAAAGTAGGTAAGTTCACCTACAAGGCTCATCTCAAATTCAGATTGCATCTGATTCACAAACATCTTGACCATGGGATCAGACATTCCTCCAAACACAATGTCATCTACATAGATTTGGGCAATCATGAGCTTGCCTTTTTCTTCTCTGACAAACAAGGTTTTGTCAGTTTCTCCTTTTCTATAACCTTGCTGTACAAGAAATTTGGTTAGCCTCTCATACCATGCCCTAGGAGCTTGCTTTAATCCATACAATGCCTTCTTCAATCTGTAGACATGATCTGGATAATTTGGATCAACAAATCCCTTGGGCTGCTCCACATATACTTCCTCATTCAAGTATCCATTGAGAAAAACACTCTTCACATCCATCTGAAATAGCTTGAACTTCAAGATACATGCTACTCCTAAAAGTAAGCTTATGGATTCAAGACGTGCCACAGGAGCAAATGTTTCATCAAAGTCTACTCCTTCAATTGGAGAGTAACCTTGAGCCACAAGCCTAGCCTTGTTTCTAGTCACAACACCACTTTCATCAGATTTATTCCTATAAACCCATTTAGTACCAATGATGTTGACTCCTTCAGGCCTAGGAACTAAATCCCATACTTTATTCCTCTTGAACTGGTTCAGCTCCTCTTGCATAGTTTCAATCCAAAACTCATCTGTCAAGGCTTCTTTCACATTCTTTGGTTCTACCTTTGACACAAAACAAGCATTGGATACAACCTCTCTTGACCTTGTCATAACACCTGAATCAGGACTCCCTATTATGAGTTCTTTTGGATGATTCTTTTGAACTCTAACAGAGGGACCCTTATTCACTGGAGTCACATCTTCTTGCTGATCAGTCTTCTCAGGAATCTCTACAACTTTAGAGTCTTCAGGCTAGGGGTGAGATGTGTCCACATCAGGATCAACATCAGGCACATTGTCAGAACAGTCATCTATGACAACATTGATTGATTCCATCATAGTTCTTGTTCTGTTGTTGAAGACTCTATAGGCTCTGCTGATTAAGGAATAGCCTAGAAAGATTCCTTCATCACTCTTGGGATCCATCTTCCTCCTTTGCTCTCTGTCAGCTAAGATATAGCGCTTGCTACCAAAGACATGGAAGTATTTGGCAGTTGGTTTTCTTCCCTTCCATATCTCATACAGTGTGGTTGATGTACCTTTTCTCAGAGTCACCCTGTTGTGTACATAGCATGCAGTACTCATGGCCTCTGCCCAAAAGTAGTAAGGTAGCTTCTTGGCATGTAGCATAACTCTTGCAGCCTCTTGCAAAGTTCTGTTCTTTCTTTCAACTACACCATTTTGTTGGGGTGTAATTGGAGAGGAGAACTCATGCCCAATTCCTTCATCAGAGCAAAACTCAGAAAACCTTGAATTTTGAAACTCTTTCCCATGATCACTTTTGATTCTAACAATGACACTATCCTTTTCTCTTTGCAGTCTAAGGCATAGGTCTTTGAATGCATCAAAAGTATCAGACTTCTCTCTGATGAAGCTGACCCAAGTGAATCTTGAGAAATCATCTACAACCACAAAGGCATATCTTTTGCCACCAATACTCTGTACCTGCATTGGTCCCATCAAGTCCATATGTAGCAGTTCAAGAACTCTGGATGTCACCTGATGTTGCAACATTGGGTGTGACATCTGGACCTGCTTTCCAACTTGACATTCACCACAGATACTGCCTTCAACAATCTTAAGCTTTGGTAGTCCCCTAATTGCTTCCTTGGACACAATCTTCTTCATTCCTTTCAGATTCAGATGGCCAAGTCTTTGGTGCCAAAGCTTTACTTCTTCTTCCTGACTAATCAGACATGTTGTAGAATGAGCTGTTTCTTCAGGAATCCATAGATAACAGTTGTCTTTTGACCTAGATCCTTTCATCAACACTTCTCCTTTGCAGAAATAATAAGACATTCATTCTTTGTGAAGTTGACTTTAAGACCTTGATCACACAGTTGGCTTATGCTGATAAGATTAGCCTTCAAACCTTTGACAAGTAACATATCATCTAGGTCAGGTAAACCTTTGTTGCTGAGCTTACCACTGCCTTTGATCTCACCTTTTGCTCCATCACCAAAGGTTACAAAACTTGTTGTATGAGGCTTGATATTAGTGAGAAATTTCTCAACACCAGTCATATGCCTAGAACAACCACTATCAAAATACCAATCTTCACTGGAAGATGCTCTGAGAGAAGTGTGAGCTATATGAGCAGTTTCTGAAACTTTTGGTTTCCACATCTTCTTAGGAGTGACCCTTGCTGAATTGGCTTGAACCTGAGACCTCTTCTTGGGATACCCATAGAGTTTGTAGCAGAAGGGCTTGATGTGACCATTCTTTCCACAGTAGTGGCATTTCCAAGCATTAAACTTCTCTTTGCCAGCAGGTCTCAGATGTGGGGTGTGATGTGTCCACATTCTGCCAGGGTCAGGTTTCTTCTGAGCAGGAACAAACTTAGTATTTGTATTCTTGTTGTGATGTTTGTTCTTAAATCCTACACCAGATGAGTCACCAACATGCTTTCCAACTTTCAAAATTTCATCAAGCATTTCTGTTCCAGTATTGAGCATCTTTACAGACTTGGTCATGTTCTTCAAGTTGGTTGACAGTAACTTGACTTCACTTTCAAGACTAACTACTTGGTTTTACAGTTGAGCCTTTTCTGTCTCTAGTTGACTGATAACCACCTTCTGTTCTTCATTGATTCTGCACAGTTCTTCACTTTTGATGGATAGTTTTTTGTAGACTGAGGCCAGTTCATCAAAGGTGAGTTCTTCATCATCAGAATCAACATCAGTACTGCACACACCAGTCATGGCACTCACATGATTAGCAGCAACATTCTCTGAGTCAGTGTCAGAGTCTTCATCATACCATGATACAGTCAGGCCTTTCTTTTGCTTCTTCAGATATGTGCCACATTCAGCTCTTATATGACCAAAGCCTTCACATTCATGACATTGAACACCCTTGTTCTGAGTTGACTTATTTTCAGTTTTGGTTTTTGTTGAAGTGTTACCTTGTTTACTGATGTCAGTCTGGATGTTCCTCACATTCCTCCTTGGTCTTCTATCCACCCTTCTTTGAAGCTTGTTGAATTGTCTTCCTAACATAGCTATGTCATTTGAGAGATCCTCATCTGACTCATCAGCTTCTTCCTCTTCATCAGCACAAGATACAAAGACTATACCTTTTCTCTTCTTCTCAGTTTGCTCACCTAAGTTCATCTCAAAAGTTTGGAGAGAGCTCACAAGTTCTTTAAGTTTCATACTTGGGATGTCTTGAGCTTCCTCAATAACTGTGATTTTCATGTTAAATCTCTTGGGTAGGGATCTAAGCATCTTTCTCACAAGCTTTTCTTCAGACAATTTCTCACCTAGAGCCTCAAAGGAATTGTCTACCTCAAGCAAATTCATGTGAAAGTCATGAATTGATTCTTCTTCTTTCATCCTGAGGTTTTCAAACTTAGTGTTGAGAAGTTGGATTCTTGAGCTTTTTACCTTGGCATTGCCTTCATGAGTGGTTCTGAGTATCTCCCAAGCATTCTTTGCAACAGTACACTGCTTAATCAGTCTGAACATGTTCTTGTCCACTCCATTGAATAAAGCATTCAAAGTTTTGGAGTTTCCAAGTGATGCAGTGTCTTCTGCAGCTGACCAATCTTCTTCTGGCTTGAGTACACCAGTATTAACACCATTAACATCCAGAACTTTGGGATGCTCCCATCCTTTGAGCACAGCTTTCCAAGTCCTACTGTCAAGTGACTTTAGGAAGGCAATCATCCTTGGCTTCCAGTAATCATAATTAGTTCCATCCAGAAGAGGTGGTTTGTTGACCATTGTTCCATCCTTGTCCATGTTTCCAGAAAGTAACTTCCCTGGAGCTCACCCTCAAACAGGCAGGGTGCCTGCTCTGATACGAATTGAAATTCTGGTGGCAAGTGTCAGATGTGTAGCACGATGTGTACACTTTAGGAATCGTACGATGTGTAGCCTAATGTGTCAACATCGTGGACATGCTGAACTTGATGAACAAGTAAACAATATAAAGTGCAGGAAACAATAAAACACGATGAGTTTGTTAACCCAGTTCGGCACTTATAACAAGCCCTATTCTGGAGGATACCAATCCAGGGATGAATCCACTATGGTAGTATCAATTCAAAGTTAAACTCCCCCGTTTACAACTTCTCACTTAATCACTACCCGTGCTAATTCTACCTAGGAACTCCTAGATATGAGAACCTCTGCTCACTCCCCCTCAACCTTACCCAGTAAGGATTTACTAAACAAACTCAGTTGGAGACACACTCCTAGATAAGCAAAGCACTCGTACCTAAAGGCTTAGAGTGTTGCACAATCCAACTCCTTGCTTCAAAGCTTTGGAGAAGGAAACCTAGAGATTACAACTCTATAAACTCAGTCCTTACTTGTATCAAAACTATGATCCAAGTGCTCAACATTCTCAACATTCTCAACACCCTAAAATCCTCAACATTCTCGATTCTTTAGGTTTTTGTTGATATCTGGGCCTGTCTTGGTCATTTTAATACTAATAATACTACCTAAAATACTGCAGAAATTCCTGTCATCACACGGCAACTCAGATTGAGACTGTAGATGGTGAAGCTGTTAATGTCATTGCAGGTAGTAAATGCCATTCAATTATTCTACAAACTGTAAATGATTCTGCTAAATGAGTTACTTTGTAAATGAGTTACTTAAGCTGTTAATGTCACTGCAGGCCCTGCTATTGCTATTCCAACTCAAGAATCTATTGTTATTCCAACTCAGGAATCCATTGCTATTCCAACTCAAGATACCATTCCAACCCAAGCTTCAGTTATGGATGCTCCAACTGCAGACGTGTTTGATGACATAACAGATGAAGTTATGGCATCTATTCCAGCGGTTAGTAGTGAAGAAGACAAGGCCATTCAAGATGTGCAATCTGTGAAATTTGTCCCTGCTGTGAAATCTGTGAAGAAGAAGAACAAATGATTGGTTAACCAAATCCTATACCATGGACAAAGAAGGAGAAGTAGTGATAGGATTAAGATGAATTCCGTGAGCAAGCCAATAACTGGTGTTGGTTTAAGTCAAGCACAACCAATAGATGTTACTGATGCTGATGATGATTTTGCAAAGCTTGGGACTTGTGCCAGAGCAATGAAATCTTGGAACACTCTTTGGAAGAAATGATATTTTGTCTGTTAATGATATGTAATTTGTACTTGAACCTAGGGGTGGACGTCGATCGGTTATGGGTCGGTTCGGGCCCAAAATGTCAAACACTAGAAAATCCGTGGGTGAGAAATCAAGATCCAATTTCACCCAATTAAACTAACGGTTTGGGCGGGTTTCGATTCAACAGTTTAGTCGGATGAAATGGTTGGGTTTGTTCGGTTTGGACCATCAATGGGCCAGCATTGGATTTTTGACCCAACAACTTTTTTCAATTTTGTTAATAAAATAAAATCAGGGAATAAAACTTGTAGTTAATGAAATATATTACATATAAGATCAAACATCAATATATTACATTTCCATGAAAGTAGATAGGTGCTGTGCTTCAAGTATTTAAAGTATCATAATAAGAATCTACTTCAAAACCCGGTAGACATGTAGTGGTTGCATTAGGTATTAGGACACAAAACCCAGTAGACTTTGTTGATCCTTTATAATTCTAGAGAAAGATATGCAGCTTATTATGGTTTTGGTATAAGTCCAATTAATGGAGTTGATATGTGGCCAACCCCTGAGAATGATGATGAAGAAACACTTCTTCCACCTCTATATAAAAAGGGACCTGGTAGACCCAAAAAATTGAGAATTAGAGAGTTTGATGAGGATGGAGTTAGGAAACCAAGGAAAGTAAAATATCTGTGTACTACATGTGGTGATCCTAAGATAATGCAGCAAGATGCAAAAACAAACCAGACCCAAATGCTTTGAAAAGAAAGGTAACTACCTTGCTAATATTATTCATTGTCTGTTATTATTTATTAATAACGTAACTAAGCTCAAGACGAGCACAGTCCGTAAAATCAGGTCGTACAAAAGGAAGAATTCCAATGACACCATTACACATAAAATAATAACAACACCCCTCGCGCCCATCCTACCCGAACTCCATAACCGTGAGAACCAAAACGGCAATTCCGAAGCCAAGCTCCTGAAAGGACGCACAAACCCAAAACTACTACAAAAGTCGCGGCGTAAAGGGCTAAAGCCACGGTTGATTGAATTAGATGCATACTAATGTACACATATTTGATTGATGCAGAGGAAAACACCAAGTAAAGATGTGAAGGATAAGAAAATTAAAGCTTCAAGTTCAACCGCTGCAGGTGGTGGAGTTGGTAATATCAACCAGACTAAGACTGCTAATGTCACGGTGACTGGGTTCTGGCAAGTGGACCAGTTTGCGTCGAGCAATAATTCACACTCTAGGTGTCTAGAATGAGTTCGTATCCACAGGGATCGTGTCAAACCTTCGCTAGTGCTATTCTAGTTCGTTTTTTTTTTTTGCATTCGCTTTGGTTTTTAAGAAAAAAAGGTTTTTTAATTTATAAAAAGAGCGATATGCGTTGCAAGTAAATTAAAGATTTGATTCAGAAACATAGAGGATAGGTATGGTGATTGAACTTACTCCCTCCCTCATACTTGACATAATCAGTGTATAACTATTAGCCTGTATTTTCGACAGGCATTAATGAATTGGAGTGAGAAGATGAATTCTCATTTATTGTACATTATTGTATTTTACTATTCTCTTGGAAATTGGTTGTTTAATAAATCAAGAGAAAATTAAGGCATTCGACGTCGAAAGCCTTGTAGTTTGTAAGTTCACTGTCGAATCTGAAGAAGCTGTCGAATTCGACAGGAACCTATTTTAATAAGTACATGATTGATTGCTTCGACATTGCTGTGTGTTTGTCGAATAATATAGTTGCTTCGACATGATTGATTGCTTCGACATGTGTGTGTGTGTGTGTGTGTGTGTTTGCTTGTATAACGTATTATGCAGTACGGAGAAAGCATACTCTGGACTTAGCATATTATTCAAAGTGGATAACGTTCGAAAGCCTCGCCAGGTGTCTAAGAAATTCAAATTGTCGAAGACACGTGGAGTTTAGTTAGACTTTAAGTATGTTTTGACGGTTATTCTAGTTTGCCTATAAATATTAGTTTTTCATATGAGAAACGGGTTCACAATTCTCATGCAAATTCTTGACAAAACTCAGAGTACCCATGTCAACGAGCGAAATGAGTGCAAAATGGAACATGTACGAATCTGTGTAACCAACCTTTCTTTGTAAACAATTTACATTTATGAATGCAATTTACATTCTCCAAGTATTTTACTAGCTTTCCATTTAAAGTTTACGCACTTTAACCTTTCTGCAATTTATTTCATTGCATGTTTAAAACCTTTTCTGCAATTTACTTTGTTGCATGCTTTTACTTTTCAAAGTTCTTCTTTAAACTTTATCTGCAAATTCATTTACAAGTTTTCTGCAAATTTAACTTTGAAGCATTTTACTTTAAGCAAACCCATTCGACTGCGTCGAGTGATTTTACTATTTTTATCAAATTATCCGATTTAACCCAGAAAATATGAAAATGTTTTCGTCAATTCTGCACAATCCAATATGTCCCAGGATTTACTAGTTGATCCTTCTTGTAATAATTAAACTAGCGGTTGTTTGCTAAAAATCGGGGTAAACAAATTGGCACGCCCAGTGGGACTATTGGTTTGTGTGATTTATTTTGTTTATTTTTGAAACTTTTTGCAAAATTGTTTTTGGTGTTGAAATTTGGTTGTGTGTGTAATTTTATATGCATTTGAGGAGTGGTAAATCTCTCCCAGATTTCTCAAAAATACCAACTCGTACTCGTACTAGAATGGTGAGACCACCAAGCAATTCTGCGAATATTAACAATAATAATGGATCAGAAATGAATCTGAATCCAAATCCCCAGAATGTGGCAGGGCAACCTAGTCAGGCAGCATCTGGCGTTTCTAACGCCAATTCTACTGGTGGGCCAACAGGTCCTGCATTGAATTCTACAAATTCTGAAAGTATCTCAAATAATAATAATAATAATAATAATAATAATAATAATAATAATAATAATAATAATAATAATAATAATAATAATAATAATAATAATAATAATAACGGCGGAAATTCGAACCCTGCGACGAATTCTAGTACCGTTGGCGCAAACGCCAGTGGATCAACAATGCCTGCCGTTACTTCAAGTATGATAGGAGGAGTCCCTCCTCCAAATCCTAACGGTGCAGCAATGACACAACCGAACATGTCATTCATACCAACAAACGTATCACACACACATGGATACACAGACGGTAGTCAAGTTGGTGGAACACCGTCAAGACCACCCTGGTTGCCTAGAAACCCACAATTTGGAATGCCAACGACAACGATGGCAAACCTGTATAATTGGCCTTCAATAGAAAGTTCTCCCTCGTCTTCTGCGATGGGAAATTCTCTTAATTTGACAAACAATTCTATGGCAGTATTAAGGCAACAAATGGATGAGAGCAACCATGATATGGTGAATGCGTTGACCCAACAGATTGGCACAATCTTTAATCCTATGTTACAGACAACCAATGATAGTTACCTGTTATTAGCCAATCAAATGGGGAGAATGGCAGACTTTTTTGGAGCCCCTGATGCTCCAAATAACCAAAGGGTTCCTCGTGCAAACCCAGAAATTCAACCAGAAGTTCAAGCCCAACCACTGCGTATTGAAGGAGAACAGCCAGAACAAGAAGTGGTATTAGTTAATAGAAACCAAAATGCTGATAATGTTCTTAGGAACGTTCGACAAGATAACATAGCAGGGCAGAACAACTTGGCCAACTTAGTAGAAAATATCTTGGCCCAAAATGGTTTGAATATAGGATTGCATAGGCCAAATTTCGTGTCAGCATTGTCTGAATATGTTTTGCAGGGAGAACTGCCAAGGGGGTGGAAAATCCCCAAATTTACAAAATTTGCTGGTGATACGAATGAGTCTACTGTCGAACACATTGCCAGATATATGGCAGAAGTAGGGAATTTAGCAAATAATGAGGATTTAAGAATGAAATTTTTCCCCAATTCCCTCACAAAAAATGCTTTCACGTGGTTCACCACACTTCCCCCTCATTCAATTCATAATTGGACTCAGTTAGAAAGGCTATTTCATGAACAATTTTATATGGGACAATCTAGGATTAGCCTCAAAGAATTAGCCAGTATGAAACGTAAAACTTCAGAGGCCATTGATGATTATTTGAATAGGTTTCGCCTTCTTAAGGCAAGGTGCTTTACTCAAGTGTCTGAACATGAATTGGTTGAGATGGCTGCTGGTGGCCTTGACTATTCCATTAGGAAAAAGTTAGATACTCAGCATTTAAGAGATATGGCCCAGTTAGCAGATCGTGTTCGACAGGTCGAACGCCTCAGGGCTGAAAAAGTCAGAAATTCTAAATTTTATAAAAAAGAAAAAGTGGCGTATATAGAAACTTATGAAAGTGAAAATGAGTTCGACGATGGTCAGGATTACATAGAGAATAACGAGGTCAATATTGCTGAATTAAAACCAGGACCTCCCTATACTTGTAAAATGTTAAAACCATCAAATGGAAATAATCCTGTCGAACCAAAAAATGATAGATTTGTTGCTAAGACATATACGTTCGACATTACTAAATGTGATGAAATTTTTGACTTATTGGTTACTGATGGCCAAATAATTGTGCCAAAAGGTTTAAAAGTTCCACCTTTGGAACAACGTAAGAAAAGAGGTTTTTGCAAATATCATAATTTCTTGGGTCATAAAACCTCACAATGTGCTCTTTTCAGGGATCTGGTCCAGAAAGCCCTGCAGGAAGGAAGACTCAAATTTGGCGAAAAACCAAAATCCAAACAGCAGGTGGATGAAGATCCATTGCAGATTGCTGATGCTGCTTACACAGAGCCATTTGAATGCCTGATGTTGGAAGCATTGAACCTCACTAAAAGGGGGCAATTGGTTTCTATTCCTGAAGAAGAATACGAAAACAAAGTGGAAGAGGTGTATCCACAGGCTGGAGAGAAATTGTTAGATTTCCTTCAACGCTGCAATGAGAATGATGGCGAAGCTACATTATGTCCTCATTGTAGTGCCATGTTTGACAAAAAGGCTGCTGCAGGCCTCACCAAATTTTTGCCTCATAGTCAGGGCAGAAATAATTGGCCAAATAAAAGGCCAACATATTCCAACATTCTGAATAGCCAACAGGCACCTGTGCATCAAAGATTGGGACCACAAAAATCTTTTGTCCCCTCAAACAGGACATCTGTCAACCAATGGGTTCATGGGAGAAACATGGCTTCTGGCCAAAGGAATTTCGAGAAAGGAAGTTCCAGTAACTCCAATCCCAAGAAGGATTCTGAATCAAAAAAATATGATTATAGCAATAATTACAAAGGGAAGAACCCCATGACAAGATCTCAATGGCGTAGATATCAACGCCAGAAAAAGTTGGCTGCTCAAAGTTCCCAGATTACTGCTGATGGTAAGGGAAAGAAGCCTGTGGAATTGGCTAAGAAGCCAATGAGCGAAAGGTTAGTTGAACCAAAAATAGAGTCTTCAGTTGCTGATGATGTCGAAGACGAACACATGGAAGCTGATGATTCTCTGGATTCTGAACCTGATCTCGACATAATAGTGAATGTTGTGTCAATTCTGCCAAGGGAGTTCGACGTCTGTTCTGAAATAACAGATGAAGAAGAAGAATCTGGAATGCAAATGGCCCTTCACAGGCCAGTCTGTTACTACGTTATGAACAACGTTGCTTTGGAGGACCAAATGGCCACATTTGAAAGGCCAGATGAAGGCATGAAAAATCACTTGAAGCCTCTCTTCATACAGGCCAAGGTGAACAACGTAGAGATCAACAAAGTACTAATTGATGGTGGTGCTGCTGTTAATCTAATGCCAGAATTTCTGCTGAAAAAGATTGGCAAGTCTTTGGTGGATCTTCATCCTCACAACATAGTTCTGTCGAATTATGAGGGTGAAACTGGTTTGTCATTAGGAGCAATCCAGTTGGATGTAGTTGTTGGAAGTACTATAAGGCCAACCTTATTTTTGGTTGTGGCCTCTAAGGCAAATTACAATCTGCTCCTAGGACGAGAGTGGATTCATGGCGTGGGGGCAGTCCCATCTACCTTGCACCAACGCCTGATTATCTGGCGAGATGATGGCATTGTTGAAAATGTAGAAGCAGATCAAAGCTACTTCAAAACTGAAGTTCATCATCTCACAAAGCACTCATTCGACAAAAAATTGGCAACTATCTCGCCATGCACTGAAAGGGATTTTGCATATCGTTCAGTGAGAAATGTTCGCCATTCAATTAAGTTGGACCCCACACATGGTTTTTTGTGGGAAAGAGAAGATGGAGACATTGAATATGGCGAATATGAAGGCCAGAACTACCCAACTGGGTGGGATATCAATGAAGATTACTATGTCTGAGTCCCAAACTTGGGCAAAGATTTCGGGCTTTATGGCTGAAAACAGAATAAAGATGGCTTTGGAAGCCAATCCATTGTCAGAAAATATGGCTGTTGCAGCCAATGATGTAAAATTTGGCAAGCAAAAGCCAGAAATGCAAAAGCTGGATTGCATCTATGATGACGAACCCCTAGGATTTGAAAAAGACCCAATCAGTCAAAGTCACAAGATGCAAGCTCAGGATCCTTTGCAAGAAATTGACCTTGGAGATGGTCTGACGAAAAGACCAACATACGTAAGTGCAAACATTCCTCCTGATCTGAAGGCAAAAGTGGTGCAACTCCTGATGGAATTTAAAGATTGTTTTGCTTGGGATTACAACGAAATGCCAGGTTTGAGCAGAAAGTTGGTGGAACATGAATTACCAGTTCGACCAGATAAAAAGCCAGTGAAACAATTGCCTAGGAGATTCGCACCAGAAATCATGTCGAAGATCAAAGAAGAAATTGAAAGGCTGCTGAGGAGCAAATTTATCAGAACAGCAAGGTATGTCGAATGGTTAGCAAATATAGTGCCTGTGATTAAGAAAAATGGTTCTCTTAGAGTATGCATAGACTTTAGAGATTTAAATAATGCTACACCAAAAGACGAATATCCTATGCCTGTGGCAGAAATGTTAATAGACTCAGCAGCTGGGTTTGAATATTTAAGTATGTTAGATGGTTATTCTGGTTATAACCAAATTTTCATTGTTGAGAATGATGTACCCAAAACTGCCTTTAGGTGCCCAGGAGCATTAGGCACATATGAATGGGTAGTAATGCCCTTTGGTTTGAAAAATGCTGGGGCTACTTATCAAAGAGCAATGAATCTAATTTTTCATGAGTACATAGACACTTTCAAGCAAGTGTTTATTGATGACATAGTTGTCAAATCCTCGTCAAATGATGATCATTTAGATCATTTGAGAAAATCTTTTGAAAAGATGAGGAAATATGGATTGAAAATGAATCCATTAAAGTGTGCTTTTTGTGTTAATGCAGGAGATTTCCTTGGCTTTGTTGTGCACAAAAAGGGCATTGAAATAAATCAAAACAAAACAAAGGCTATTATGGAGACAAAATCTCCAACTACAAAAAAGCAACTTCAGTCCTTACTTGGGAAAATCAATTTCTTGAGAAGATTCATCTCAAATTTAAGTGGTAAAGCTCAACCGTTTTCGCCATTACTTCGACTCAAGAAAGAAAGTGTTTTCACTTGGGGGCAAGACCAACAACAAGCTTTTGACGAAATCAAGAGTTATTTGTCAAACCCACCAATGTTAATGCCTCCAATAAGGAACAAATTCATGAAGTTGTATATATCAGCATCAGATTCGACACTGGGTAGTATGCTTGCTCAGGAAGATGAAAATGGCGAAGAAAAAACCATTTATTACTTAAGTAGGGTTTTAAATGATGCTGAAACTAGATATAGTAGTATTGAAAAACTATGCTTATGTTTGTATTTTTCTTGTATGAAACTCAAGCATTATATAAAGCCTGTTGATGTTTTTGTTTATTCTCATTGTGATATCATTAAGCATAGTCGAATTGGAAAATGGGCCTTAGCCTTGACAGAATATTCACTAACTTATAAACCTTTAAAGGCAGTCAAATGCCAAATTGTGGCTGATTTCATAGTGGATCATTCTGCATTAGAAACTCCACAAAACTATGTAGATTCAGAACCTTGGAAATTATATTTTGATGGTTCTAAACATAAACATGGAGTTGGAATTGGGATTTTAATCATTTCTCCCTCCAGGATTCCCACCAAGTTCAAATATAAAATCAATGGGTTCTGCTCAAATAATGAAGCAGAATATGAGGCTTTAATAACAGGCTTGGAAATTTTATTAGACTTGGGGGCAAAAAATATTTTGATCAGAGGTGATTCAGAATTGGTATTGAAACAATTGACAAAAGAATACAAATGCATAAAAGAACACTTGATGAAGTATTTTGTCATAGCAATTTCTTTGCTAAAACGTTTCGACCAAGTTATCTTTGAACATGTACCTCGTATAGAAAATCAAGAAGACAATGATTTGGCTCAAATAGCTTCTGGTTATAAAATCTCTAGTGAAAAACTAGAAGAGTTGATTGAAATTAAAGATAAACTCATTGTTGATCAACCTCCTTCATTAGAATTGTCAATGCCAAAACTTGTGGGGGCAGACTTACCACAAGACAGTGGTCAAGACACCATCTATGATTATGACGAAAATTCAGAAATTTTTGAAATTTTTGCCATTGACAATCTATCTGACAATGATTGGAGAAAACAACTTGTCGAATATTTGAAAGATCCAAATGGAACAACCAATAGAAAAATCAAATATAGAGCCTTGAGTTATGTCATCATTGGTAATGAAATAATGAAGAAAACACCTGAGGGAGTTTTGCTAAAATGTTTAAGTGAAACTGAAGCTTATTTGGCTATATCCGATGTGCACAGTGGTGCATGTGGATCTCATCAGGCAGGCCACAAAATGAAATGGTTGTTATTTCGACAAGGTGTGTATAGAGTTTGCCAAAGGTTGTCAAGAGTGTCAAAGACATTCAGGTATACAACATGTACCTGCAAGTGAACTCCATTCAATAGTAAAACCTTGGCCTTTTAGAGGGTGGGCTTTAGATTTAATTGGTGAAATTAAACCAAGCTCGTCAAAAAACCAACGTTATATTTTAGTTGGTATAGATTATTTTACCAAATGGATAGAAGCAATTCCATTACCAAATGTTGACCAAGAAGCAGTGATTAGTTTTATACAAAGTCACATCATTTATAGATTTGGTATACCTGAGTCTATCACTACAGATCAAGGTTCAGTATTCACTGGACGAAAGATGGTTGAATTTGCCCAACAAACTGGTTTTAAACTTTTAACCTCTACACCATATTATGCCCAAGCAAATGGTCAAGTAGAAGCTGCTAATAAAATCATTATTGGTTTGATTAAAAAGCATATTGCCCAAAAGCCTAGAAATTGGAACAAGACTTTAGATCAAGTCTTATGGGCATGTAGGAATTCTCCAAAAGAATCAACTAACACCACACCCTTTCGACTAACATATGGGCATGATGCAGTCTTGCCTGTCGAAATACATCTGCAGTCAGTTAGAATTCAAAGGCAGGCAGAAATCCCAAGGGATCATTATTGGGATATGATGTTAGACAAATTAGTTGATTTAGATGAGGAGAGATTAAAAGCTTTAGAGATGCTAACTCGACAGAAAGAAAGAGTTGCTAAAGCTTACAATAAAAAGGTTAAGTCTAAAACCTTTAATGTTGGAAATTTGGTTTGAAAAGTTATTTTGCCAATGGATAAAAAAGACAGAGTCTTAGGCAAATGGTCTCCAAATTGGGAAGGCCCTTTTAAAGTTGTTCAGGTTTTTTCAAATGGTGCTTATGAAATAGAAGAATTAACAGAAGAACAACGTTCGTTAATTATAAATGGTAAGTACTTGAAAAAGTATAAACCAGTGTTGCAAGAAATAAAAATTAACGAAGAATAAAGCTTAAAGACATAATGAAAATGGTGATCATAAAATGAGTTCGCCACAAAATGGGCATTGTCAAGATTACAAAACCAAAAAACCATAACAAATTGTTCAAATAGTTGAAGCAAAAAAAACTAAGAACAATAAAAACTAAAACCATTACAAAGTTAAAATTTTCTCTTCAAGTCTTCATACAGGCTTTTGAATGAAGCAACTTCTGCGTCGAGAATCATGTTGGAATCCACCAAGATTTTGATCTCTTCTTCGACAGCTGCAGAATGGCTGAAGTACTTGATGCCAGCATTCGCCTCTTTGTCAATCATAGCTTTGGTTGCCTTGGAAATATTAGCTTTGGCTTCCTCACGCTTAGCCTTTTCACTGGTTATCTTGGCATTGAGACTTTGAATTTTCAAGTTCAACTCAGCCACCTCATTTTCCCAATCAGCAATGTTGTTGTCATAGCCTGCAATCTCAGCATTCGACTCAATATCCTTCTCAAGGCGCTCGACATTTGCCTGAGCAGCTTTTGCTTTCTCGACCAATACAGCATGGGCTTGAGTTTGAGCTTCCAACCTTGAGGCATTACTTTGCCTTTTTTGAATGGCTTTGGTGAAACCATCAATAAGGTTTTCAATTTGGATAACCTTACCAAGAGTAGCACCATCAGTCATTGGGTTGTGAAACTTCTTCAGAAAGCCTAAGTGGGCAAAAGCACTGCTGGGATTAGCTTCAATCAATGAGAAGACGTCCTGGTTGATGTAGTCTGTGTGCAGCTTGAGAATTAAGGAGTCTTGTCTCACTGTCGAATGAATCTCAGAGTCAGAGGCTGTCGAACTGCTGTGATGTGAAGCACTTTTGTCTTTGTTGCTTTTGCTTGAGAGGAGCATCTTTAGTGCTGCAGCAGGATCAGAGTCCTTCATAGCTATGAATTGCATCTCTGACAACCCAACATCAGCAGATAACTTTGAAGTAGAAGAAACTGGGAGTATATCAGAACCTCCTTCAGCAACCTCTGGCATAGCTTCTTCCCTTTCATCGTCGAAAGCCATTTCGACATCTGTACCTTCTGACGAATGGGTAGATTCAGCAGGACGATCAAGAATAGTTTCTTCAGAATCAAGATTGATGGTGGGATTTTCTTCAGTCTCTGGACCTTTGTCACTTTGATTAGGGTTGACCTCGACATCATTGGTACCAATGCCTTGGGTCAGGTTTTCTGCATTGTCAACATTCATGTTGACATTTTCATCATTAGTATCCTGTCGAAAGGCAAGGCAAATGAAGTTATGAGAAAACTTATGAGAAAAAAGGAATTTGTTCTATTGACAAAATCTTAAAAGTTGAGAAGATTTTACCTTAGCACCAAGATCATGTGAACATGAACTTGTATTTTCTTGCCTAAGGGCAGGAACTTCAGTGGTGGTGTTTTCAGCTTGGGGTGTTGGTTGGTCTTCGACAAGAAGATTAGAAGGAGTAATCTCAGCTTCTTTCTCTGCTTCTGCAGAAGCCTTAGAGCCGGACTTAACTTTCTTCTTCTTCTTCTTCTTCTTCTTCTCCTTGTCAACTCTCTTCTTTGGGGGTTTGTCAGCATCAGATTTTGTTGGTGGTGTGTTTGCCTCACTAGCTTCTCCGTTGGCCTTTCCTTTGTCTCTTTGGCCTTCTCCACTAGGGGCAGCAGCAGTAGGATTCTCTTGAACATTACCAGTGGCCTGAAATGAAACCTTAAGGCTATTAACACAAAATTTCTTTGAAGTCGAAAAGGAATTTAAAAGGGTATGTTGAAAGCCTTACTGTTGGTTCTTGATTGGCGAGTTTCTTTTGTTTCTTCTGAATGGTGGGCTCTCCAGTTTTTTCTGAAGCCACATTGACTCTTTTTCGACTCTGCATTGTAAGTCAAGTGTCGAAAGGTTCAAAATGTTTGTGACAAAAATTGCAAATAAAAACTAAGTTAAAATACTAGTTTGAAATTTGATACCTTAGCCCCATTATTTGGGAATGATTTCTTTGAAGTCACAGCAGGAGCGCTGGAGTCAGTAGAGACGTTGGTTTCTTTGGTCTTTGTGACATTGGAAACACCTGCTGTCGAAATAAGGAAAATTAAACATCAAATGAAGAGTTAAATTTACAAACATTATAAAAATAACTTTGTTTATTTTTAGTCAAGTTACCTTTGCCTTTGGGAGTCCTTGGCTGCAAAGCGTCGAATCCTGCATTCAATGCACGCAATAGCAGTTTCTCATCCTTGGCATGCCTCTCATAGTGCAAGCTCCACCATGCAGCAAATTCATAGGTGCAGTATTGAGAGGTTTCAAAGGCAACAGGTGTAAAGTTGTAAGAGTGCTCGTCAGCTAGCTTCAAACGACGTTCAAAGTAGTCGACAGACATTCCAGAGTTGCCCAAGACAATATCATCTTTGTTCTTGAACAAGCTCTTTGGCCTGAATTGACTTAGGCCAAATTGGCGAGCAACCAAATTGGGTTGGTATCCAACCAAGCCCAAATGCCTTTTGTCAATCCCTTGCCTTGAGGATAGGATTGTTGGGTTCAAAAACATTCTCCAAATGTTGTTGGTATCTTCCTCATCATCTGGATTTGTTGCAGGAAATGGTCTCTTAAACCAAGATGGTCCAATGGTTCTTTTGATAAAAGGGGTGTTTTGAGGGGTGATTTCGTCGAAGGCGAGCAGAGTTTTGAAGTAATGGAAAAAGAGCTGTCGAGTGGTCAAGTTCGTTTCTCTTTGCCTCAACAAGGCTAACCTAGCGCCTTCTGATTGTCGAGAAGCAATAGAGGTTTCCATGTGAGTAGGGAGGAAAAGTTTGAAGTTGGTTTCAAAGGTGGCATTCGCCAAAGATGCAGAAGCCAAATGGGTCCAGATAGAGTTAATTGTGATCCTTTATCAGTTTTCTTAAGGAGATCACTAGCTTGTCCTAAAGAATCATAAAGGGAAGCCAAGATGAATCTGCCTAAGGCTACATCCAAACTCTGGTGAAGCATAATGGCGAGAGGAACTAATCTTTTCACAACTTGCAGAAAGCAAGTGCAAAGGACGAATTGTGATAGCCAATAAGTCAAGAAGGCTATGTGTTCTTCAGGTGATACCTCTTCACTACTGAGGTCATGGTAATTTTTGAGAAATCCTGAAAAGGATAAGACTCTGAAGTCGAGCTGATGGTTGGGGGTAGTGTATTTGGGGTCGAAAGTGGGTCCTGTTGGTCTCAAGCCAGTAATAGCAGCAACGTCAAATAGAGTTGGGGTCATCATGCCTGCTTTTAGGTGAAAGGTGTTGGTAGAACTTTCCCAAAAATGAAGGGCAGCTATTAGCATTTCTGCATTGTACTTGGGTCCTTCTCTCGAAAGTTGAATTAAGTCGAATATACCACTCTCTTTCCAAAAAGTGGCGTATTGTTTTTCGACTTTGTTAAGCCATTTAAGATAGCCATTAGTAGCTATTGGTGCAGATCTAAAAGCCCTATAGCCAGGTTCAAAGAAACTCATGTCGAAGACAGAGTTGGCAAAAACTTTTGGCTCACAAGTGACATGCAGAGGGAAAATACTACTTATTTCCTCATTAAAATCAGTAGTCGAAGGAAGAGGGCCTGCAAAGGCAAGAGTTTTACCTTCAAGTTTATGAGGAATCAGCAGTTCTTTTCCCCATATGGTGCTTTCGACAGCAGTAGTAGCAGGTTCCGACACGAACACTGAATCGTCAACCATGACAAGCTCTTTGTCATCTACAGCAATAGGAATGACATTCCTGGTGGTTGAAGAAAAAGCCATTGTTGTTTCTTGATGTTCTTGGTGTTCTTGAGGTGATGAAGATTTGACAGGTGACAGTAGCAAAGGTTCAAAAACCTTCAAAATCAACTTGTTTCTTGCTCAAATGCAGTGGAAAGAACGGTGATGATGAACGAAAATGATTGACAATCGTTTTGGTTGGTTTAGATTCAACAGAAACACAAGAACAATGCAAGATTTGGAGTTTGTTTTGATTGTTTTTGGAAAAATTGCGTGAGTGCTCTCTATGGAAGGGAAGTTCAATGTTTAGGATTTCAGAAAAGTGAAAGTGTTGGACTATGCTTGCTATTTATAGACTCTGCAGATTTGCATGCAGTTGGTAACTGAAGCACCACCATTTTCCATCTCAATCGTCCCGATCCTGCCACGTGTCCCACTATTGTGCTAAAAAAGTGGAAATCATGGTTTGAAGGGATTGAATTGACGGTTACATTTTTGTCATGATTGATTTGACATTAATGTGACGTTTGCGCCGTCTTTGGTAAGCGTGCAGAGGTTGAAAAGAAAGAGAATCTTCAAAACTGCCATTTCTTCCTTTCGTATTCGACATGCAGTCGAAATTGGCATTTTTGAGGGGGCAATTTGTTAGCCTGTATTTTCGACAGGCATTAATGAATTGGAGTGAGAAGATGAATTCTCATTTAATGTACATTATTGTATTTTACTATTCTCTTGGAAATTGGTTGTTTAATAAATCAAGAGAAAATTAAGGCATTCGACGTCGAAAGCCTTGTAGTTTGTAAGTTCACTGTCAAGTCTGAAGAAGCTGTCGAATTCGACAGGAACCTATTTTAATAAGTACATGATTGATTGCTTCGACATTGCTGTGTGTTTGTCGAATAATATATATATGTGTGTGTGTGTGTGTGTGTGTGTTTGCTTGTATAACATATTATGCAGTACGGAGAAAGCATACTCTGGACTTAGCAAATTATTCAAAGTGGATAACGTTCGAAAGCCTCGCCAGGTGTCTAAGAAATTCAAATTGTCGAAGACACGTGGAGTTTAGTTAGACGTTAAGTAGGTTTTGACGGTTATTCTAGTTTGCCTATAAATATTAGTTTTTCATATGAGAAACGGGTTAACAATTCTCATGCAAATTCCTGACAAAACTCAGAGTACCCATGTCAACGAGCGAAATGAGTGCAAAATGGAACATGTACGAATCTGTGTAACCAACCTTTCTTTGTAAACAATTTACATTTATGAATGCAATTTACATTCTCCAAGTATTTTACTTGCTTTCCATTTAAAGTTTACGCACTTTAACCTTTCTGCAATTTATTTCATTGCATGTTTAAAACCTTTTCTGCAATTTACTTTGTTGCATGCTTTTACTTTTCAAAGTTCTTCTTTAAACTTTATCTGCAAATTCATTTACAAGTTTTCTGCAAATTTAACTTTGAAGCATTTTACTTTAAGCAAACCCATTCGACTGCGTCGAGTGATTTTACTGTTTTTATCAAATTATCCGATTTAACCCAGAAAATATGAAAATGTTTTCGTCAATTCTGCACAATCCAATATGTCCCAGGATTTACTAGTTGATCCTTGCTGTAATAATTAAACTAGCGGTTGTTTGCTAAAAATCGGGGTAAACAATAACATAGTCATTCGTACTATTATCGGGCGTCGATTATATCCTTGTTTTAGTAGCACCTTACTGCTACCCAATGTAGGCAAAGTCCCACTACTTTTGCAACTAAGGTACCTACGAGAGTCTAACATCGCTTTGTCACATACCCTAAATTACTAGGTAAAGTTATTCACAAACATGCATTATGACCATCGACCATCCATTACCCCTAGATCTTAGTTACGGTTATTCAGTTCTAATTGTTATTACAACTAGTTCCTGATTCTTCCTCTAATTATTAAGTCATAACTAGTTCAAGATTGTTTTGCCGTTTCCTTAATCTAGTGTTATTCATTACTAGTTCTGGACAAATAATAGAGAGAACCCTAATATGCTACTATTAAAGTAAACCCTAATTATTTATTCTAAGACGTTGCCGTTTATCCGACCAAGATTCCGACTAACGATATTAAAGCAAGAAAACAAATAACAAATAATAATTTATAAAGAGAATTTATTATAACTTTGACTCAATTACATGACCCAAGTATTCATCGGGGAGTTCATCTTCTCGACCACAACCTAAGGAATTATTACAAAAGACTACATAACTAAATTACAAGAATATAACTATAAAAAGCCTAAAGAATCATACCTTGCTGTGTTAGTTTTCCCGTAAGGGGAGAAAACTATGCTCTTAAAGCTCCTCCATACTTCTCTCCAAAAGGAATAGAAAGTTCTTCTATTTCTGAATGAAAAATAATGAATTATGGAGGCTCTATTTATACTTTTCGTAATGGGCCTCAGCAAGCCATTGTGGCACGCTGTGGCACGCTAAGTCCATCGTGCCACGATGAGCAGATTCAATTTAAAATTATAACTGATCCTATGCATTTGATCTACGTGATCTCCACGCAAAGCCATCGTATTGCGCTGTGAGCCATCGTGATACGATGTTAAGATTCTCTTCAAAAATATAATTGATTCTGTCTTGGCGAGCAAGCAGCTCTCATCGTGTCACGTTGGAAGCCACCGTGACACGATGAGCTGTTTTTCTTCATTTTTGGGCTTTTTCTTGTCTTTTGCGTATCTTCACCTTGTCTTGAAGATTTTTCTCGATTCTTCAGGTTTTTGTTGATATTTGGGCCTGTCTTGGTCATTTTAATACAAATAATACTACCTAAAATACTGCAGAAATTCCTGTCATCACACGGCAACTCAGATTGAGACTGTAAATGGTGAAGCTGTTAATGTCATTGCAGGTAGTAAATGCCATTCAATTATTCTACAAACTGTAAATGATTCTGCTAAATGAGTTACTTTGTAAATGAGTTACTTAAGCTGTTAATGTCACTGCAGGCCCTGATATTGCTATTCCAACTCAAGAATCTATTGTTATTCCAACTCAGGAATCCATTGCTATTCCAACTCAAGATACCATTCCAACCCAAGCTTCAGTTGTGGATGCTCCAACTGCAGACGTGTTTGATGACATAACAAATGAAGTTATGGCATCTGTTCCAGCGGTTAGTAGTGAAGAAGTCAAGGCCATTCAAGATGTGCAATCTGTGAAATTTGTCCCTGCTGTGAAATCTGTGAAGAAGAAGAACAAATGATTGGTTAACCAAATCCTATACCATGGACAAAGAAGGAGAAGTAGTGATAGGATTAAGATGAATTCCCTGTGCAAGCAAATAACTGGTGTTGGCTCAAGTCAAGCACAACCAATAGATGTTACTGATGCTGATGATGATTCTGCAAAGCTTGGGCCTTGTGCCAGAGAAATGAAATCTTGGAACACTCTTTGGAAGAAATAATATTTTTCTGTTAATGATATGTAATTTGTACTTGAACCTAGGGGTGGACGTCGATCGGTTATGGGTCGGTTCGGGCCCAAAATGTCAAACACTAAACAATCCGTGGGTGAGAAATCAAGATCCAATTTCACCCAATTAAACTAACGGTTTGGGCAGGTTTCGATTAAACAGTTTAGTCGGATGAAATGGTTGGGTTTGTTCGGTTTGTGTAAGTGCACCAGTTCATCCTCATGTTTTAATAATTGTCAAAACACATGAAAATAGAGTAGAACATATTTTGGCAACATTACAAATGACTTGACAGCGATAAACCTTTTTAACATTTTGAAAAACTGATTTTTAGGTATTATGTATCTATACATAAACATATGTATCGATACAAATGTCCTGAAATTACTTCAGACTGACTTTGTGCAATTTGTATCGATACATATATCACTTGTATCAATACAAAAGTGGTCACTCAGAGGCAGAAGGTCATCTGTGTATCGAATCATGCTTGCATGTATCGATACACACCCCTGCTTCTCAGAAAACCTGTTAGTGCTTGATGTATCGAATCATGCTTGCATGATTTGATACATATCAGTCAAGATTTCAAGAAACTGATATATGTATCGATACACATACGTGTTTGTATCGATACATAGGTCAAAATTTTCAATTTGAACGCTGGTCAAAGGGTTTTGTATCGATACAAACCATCATTTGTATTGATACACGTATGTTAAATTTTGCCCAAATTTGCTCAATTCTATTTTCTCTTTAAATAGCAATGTGGTGTGTCATTGTAAAAGAGAGGAAACTAGTGAGAAAGTTCAGAAAACGCTTTGGATACAAATTGAGTGAGAATTTGCATCAAAGGTTTGATTCATCACAAATTCATCATCTTCATCAAGGATTGCAATCAAATTGAATTTTGAGTATGGGATCAATTCAATAAAGATTGTGTTCTTGTGTGATAACGTTTGATACGGTTCGCGGTGAATCAGAATCATAGTCGGGTTGAATTGTGTGACGAAGGTTCTAGTGTTTCTCTCAAGTGATTCAAGATCGTGCGTGTCTTGAAGGATTCGACAACAAGAAACGAAGGACTCAGCTGGACGATCGGGTGCGGTTTGGCACAAGGTGGATCGTTGGAATCAGAGGGCGAAGTTTCGTTGTGTGTCGAGGTTATTCGCATTAGTTTACATTTTGTGTCGTTATAGGATTATAAGATTCAATTGTAAACTGTGCACTCTTTTTGTTCATCAAGTTTTTGATCTATAAACTCTCAAATAACCCGTTTGGTTATTTGGGGGGAGACGTACTCGGACAAACGCGTGGACGACGCGCAATCCGAGGAACTCCCTAATCACATCGTGTGTGTCTCTCTCTCTCTCTCTCTCTCTCTCTCTCTCTCTCTCTCTCTCTCTCTCTCTCTCTCTCTTTGAATTTCATAATTTCGTTAATTTGTTAATCGATTGAATTTTTGGTGTTCGTATTGGTTCACAAAAAATTCAATTGATTCTTGCTTGATTGTGATTGATTTGAATATTGATTTGTAACTTGCTTGGGACTGAATTTAAAATTGTTTAATTTCAATTTATTTTGAACTCAAACATTTCCGTATCTTTTCACAAAATCGTTCAAGGCTTAATACTACCTTTCCTTTGGTCAATCGGTGCGTAGACTACCGATCCGGTGGCTCTTCCGCTCGCTTGATTATATTGAAACATTATTTTTTAAAAACCTCATTGTTTCAAGGATCACTTATTCAACCCCCCCTTCTAAGTGATAAGCCTAGTAGTCTGTTAAGTAGTATCACGATCCCGGTTCAATTTTGTTTACAAAATTCGGTGGATTGTGCCAATTATTAGAAAACATGGCTTTCGCACCGAAAGGGGCGTATAATAGGGCTCCTATATTCAATGGAAATCATTTTGACTATTGGAAAAGTAGTATGCGCATTCACATCAATTCTTTTGATGGTGAAGTGTGGAATGCTATTGAGGACGGTCCATTTGTTCCAGCAATGACCGACCCCAATGGTGTTGTCATAAATAAGCCTATGGCACAATGGACGGATGATGAAAAAAAAAAGGTCAATTACGATGCAAAGGCACAAAACATACTTATTTCATCCCTTGGGATTGAACAATTTTATCATGTGTCACATTGTTCTACGGTTAAGGAAATGTGGGATACATTAGTTACTCACTTTGAGGGAACTAATGAGGTCAAAATTTCGAAAATAAATACTTTAACCCAAGAGTTTGAGTTGTTCCATATGCAAGATGGTGAAACCATCGCGGATATGCAACAACGATTTGTTAAAATCACCAACAAGTTACATGGTCTAGGCAAACCAATCACTAATCAAGATGCTACTAACAAAATTTTGAGGTGTCTTAATAGGTCATGGCAACCTAAGGTCACCGCAATCAAAGAGGCGAATGATCTTACTACCTTGAGCCTCACAACATTGTTTGGTAAGCTAACGGAACATGAACAAGTGCTTAGTTTGTTGGACAAGCATGAGAAATGTGAGAAAAAGGAAAAGCACCATGAAAAAGAAAAAGAAAGGACAAGAGGTCAATTGCTCTAAAAGCCTCAAAGTCAAAGTCCAAAAAGGTTGAGCATGTGGAAAGTAGCTCAAGCGAAGATGATTCCGATGATGAGGAAATGGGACTCTTCGTTAGACGCTACAATAGATATGTGAGAAAGAATGGGATAAGACATTCCGATGACAATCTTAAGAAGTTTCGGAAAGATAGTGGTTACCGCCGGAAGAATGAAGATGTTAGGTACTCCAAGAAAGGCATATGCTATGAGTGTGGCCAAGTTGGTCACTACAAGCCGGATTGTCCTAATCTCAAGAGAAAAGAGAAGGAGACATCTTCAAACAAAAAGAGGAGCAAAGGAAAGAAAACTTATGTTGCATGGGAGAGTAGTAGCTCTTCATCTCATTCATCATCAAGCTCTAGATCAAATGATGAAGGTGAAGTGGCTAAGGTATGCCTCACAACTCATCATCACAAAAAGAAGGATAAAGCTCCCAAAAAGGTAAACCAAAATCCCTCTAGCTCATATACCTCGTTAGAATATCATGATTTACAAAGTGCGTTTGAGGATCTATGTAGTGAAACTAGGAAAGCTTTCAAACGATTAAAAGAAATTATAAAAATTAACAAAGCTCTTAAAAAGAAAGTTTCCGAAACGGAAGAAGAGTTGAAAGCTTTCAAGGCATCATTATTAGAAAGGTCAAGTGCATGTCATGATAATAGTGGTATAGTTGGTTGTGATAATTGTGTCACTTTGTCTAAAAACATTAAGACTATCAAGGACAAAGTGAAAAATTCATCAAAACCTAGAGTCTCTCATGAAGTTAATCCAAAATATGTTCAAAACACTTTGAAAGTCAAAAACAAAAATTCTAAACATTTCAAAATGGATCAAAAGAAGAGTGACTCACATATCACTTGTCACTATTGTTGTTGTGAAGGTCATACCATTGCAAAATGTAAAGCTAGGAAATTGTTGGTACCTAAGGGCGTATTGCAATGGATGCCAAAACTCAACAAAGCTTATTTACCTCACCAATTAGGACCCAATGAAAATTGGGTACTTCCTTCTTATGTCTAAATGTTGTAGGAAAAGTGCCTTGATAATCTAGAAAGAAGATGGTTTCTAGATAGTGGATGTTCAAGGCACATGACGAGTGATGCCTCGCTTTTTATTGAGTTTAAAGCAAAGGAGAAAGGCTATGTCACCTATGGAGACAACAATAAGGGCATTATTCTTGGTGTAGGTACTATTGGTAATCCCTCTACTATAACCATATCTAATGTTGTACTTGTGGATAATCTTAAGCACAACTTGTTGAGTGTTGCTAAGCTTTGTGATAAAGGGTTCATAATCAATTTCAAACCAACCTTTTGCACAATCGAAAGTAACAAAGACAAGAATGTGGTTCTTAAGGCTATTAGGCATGGAAATGTATACATGCTAGACCTAGATGATAATTGCCTAAGTGGTCCTAAGTGTCTCATAACCAAGAATGATGAGTCTTGGTTGTGGCATAGAAGGATGGCACATCTTAATTTCGATTTACTAAATAAGATAGTTTCTAAAGATCTTGTAGTCGGTCTACCTAAAATACGATTTTCAAAAGATCACTTGTGTGACGCATGCCAAATGGGTAAACAAACTAAGGCTTCTTTCAAATCTAAAAAGTTCATTTCAACTACTAAGCCTTTAGAGTTAATCCATATGGATCTTTTTGGACCATCAAGGACCAAAAGTATTGGTGGTAATTACTATGGACATGTGATTGTAGACGATTACTCAAGATTTTGTTGGACATTATTCTTATCTAGTAAAAGCGATACCTTTCCCGCTTTCAAACAATTTGCTAAGATGATTCAAAATAAACTAGACCTTAAGATCATTTCTATTAGGAGTGATCATGGAGGCGAATTTGAAAACCATAAATTTGAGAAGTTTTGTTCTAAACATGGCATTGAGCACAATTTTTCGGCTCCACGTACACCACAACAAAATGGAGTAGTGGAGAGGAAAAATCGTATTATAGAAGAGCTAGCTAGGACTATGTTAAGTGGTCTTCCTAAGTATTTTTGGGCCGATGCGATAAGCACCGCAAGTTATGTTCTAAACAGGGCGATTATTCGACCTATTTTGGACAAAACTCCCTATGAAATACTTAAAGGTAGAAATCCTAATCTTAGTCACTTGCGCTCTTTTGGATGCAAATGCTTCATTGTAAATAATGGAAAGGAGAATCTTGGCAAATTTGATCCAAAAGCAGATGAAGGCATTTTCTTAGGTTACTCATTATCTAGCAAAGCATATAGAGTATACAATAAGAGATTACAAATTATTGAAGAATCGGTTCATGTAAACTTTGATGAGACTTTTCCGAAAGAAAACGGGGAAGGTAATTCTATTGGTGCAGGTGTCGACACAACGGACATTTTAAAGGATAAAGAAGTTGTTGGGAGTGATCAACCCTCAACGGAAGCTCCGAAAGAAAAGGACGATAAGCCGTCACCACCCAAAGAAGATAACGATGATGGAGGATCTTCTTCATCAAAGAATCATCATAAGGAAAGAGGAGCCGGTCTTGCAAAGGAATGGCGTACTCTAAAGAACCATCCCATTGACAAAGTCTTAGGTGACATCGCAAAGGGAGTGGCTACTCGATCTCAAATAAGTAACTTCTGCTCTCATTATGCTTTTGTTTCACAAGTTGAACCTAAAAACTCAAAAATCGCATTGCTTGATGAACATTGGATTTTTGCAATGCAAGAAGAACTAAATCAGTTTAAAAGAAATGATGTGTGGGATTTAGTACCACCTTCTCCAAGTCATCAAGTGATTGGGACACATTGGGTTTTTAGAAATAAACTCGATGAAAACGGTGTTATTGTTAGGAATAAGGCACGGTTGGTAGCTCAAGGCTACAACCAAGAGGAGGGCATTGATTATGAGGAGACGTATGCTCCGGTTGCTCGCCTCGAGGCCATTAGACTTTTATTAGCATATGGGTGCAATATGAACTTCAAGTTATACCAAATGGACGTTAAGAGTGCCTTCCTAAATGGATACATAAATGAAGAAGTGTATGTTAAACAACCACCCGGTTTGAAAATCATGAACATCCGGACTATGTTCTCAAATTGAAAAGAGCTTTATATGGACTTAAGCAAGCTCCAAGAGCTTGGTATGATAGACTTAGCAAGTTTTTAATTAAAAACGGATATTCAAGAGGGAAGGTTGACACTACACTCTTCATTAAACGTAAGGGAAAGGACGTCTTATTAGTTCAAATCTATGTTGATGATATTATTTTTGGTTCCACTAACCCATCTCTTGTCAAGAGCTTTTCGAGTCTTATGCAAGGTGAATTTGAAATGAGCATGATGGGTGAACTAACCTACTTCTTGGGACTACAAATCAAGCAACTAGAAGAAGGGACTTTCATCTATCAAACTAAATATTGCCTTGAGTTGCTCAAGAAGTTTGGGATGACGGATTCAAAACATATGGAAACTCCCATGGCATCTACATGTGCTTTAAGCAAAGATGAAGAGGGTAAAGATGTGGAGATCACAAAATATAGAGGTATAATCGGATCCTTACTCTACCTAACGGCATCTAGGCCGGATATTATGTTTAGTGTTTGTATGTGTGCACGTTATCAATCATGTCCCAAAGAATCACACCTAAAAGCCGTAAAAAGGATTTTAAAATACTTGAAAGGAACATCAAACTTTGGCTTATGGTACTCTAAGGGGAATGATTGTTCTTTGGTAGGTTACTCCGATTCCGACTTTGCCGGTTGCAAGTTGGATAGAAAGAGTACTAGTGGAACATGTCACCTATTTTGTAATAGCTTGGTAAGTTGGCATAGCAAGAAACAAGTATCCGTTGCTTTATCAACCGCCGAGGCGGAATACGTTGCGGCCGGAAGTTGTTGTTCACAAATACTTTGGTTAAAACAACAACTTCTCGACTACGATTTAAAACTACAACGTATTCCAATCTTGTGTGACAACACTAGCGCCATAAACCTCACAAAGAACCCCGTGTTGCATTCAAGGACTAAACATATAGAGATTAGGCATCACTTTCTTCGAGATCATGTAGAAAAAGGGGATGTTGTCTTTGAGCATGTGGAATCGAAAAACCAACTTGCGGACATCTTTACAAAGCCACTTGCAACGGATCCTTTTATCTACATTCGCGGGGAATTAGGGATCCTTGACATCTCTAACTTAGCATGACATCCATTAAGAATGCACTTTATATATATATGTCATACTTCTTGGTAACTTGGAGTGTCATACAAAGGAAAGTGCATCAACACTTTACGGTACAAGGTTAAATCGTATCATCTCTATCTCCTCTTCTCGTGTCATTTTTTTTGTTGCCTATGTGAATTCTTTTCAATTATCAACATAACGTTTTAGTTCAACTCAATACTTTCATATGTTTGCTCATTTCCAAAAATTTTGCTTTAAGATAAGTAATAATTCTTGAAGTCCATATGTGTTAAATGGCAATTTGTGAAATGTTGATCAATTAATGATTCTATAATCTAACATGTTGCATAAATGTTATCAATGTATTTCATTTCTTCATGAACATCGTTACAATTTGATATGGCAACAGGATATTATGCACTTGGTGCATTGGTTTGTTTATTTTGTCCCATATTTGGATATGTTACTTGGTTAAAAATGTCGATGTGTTACGATATTCATGCGTTGGTTTTGGTTTGTTGTTCTACATTCCATGTTTGTCATGATATTTGGTATTCGTCATTGATATATTTTGACATATCTTTGTATGTATTTATATTGGTTAGGAACTTTTATCATATATGTGCATTTCGACAAATGTAAGTGCACGATATGACTTGGGTCAAAATTGATTGAACTTGATACTTCTAATAGACTCTCTTCTTCTTTTTGATATTGTCAAAGGGGGAGAGATTTGGATGCACAAGCTAAGGATAAAAAGCTAAAGTGTCTTGAATATTATCTACTATGACAATCGCATTATGGCATCAACTCAGGGGGAGCGTGCTTATTGTCAGCCTTGGTGTTTAATTGCGTCTGTATACATATTGTTATTTTAGTTGCATATTAGGTATAGGCTTAGTTAGCTTATGCATAGTTTTGACAATTATCAAAAAGGGGGAGAATGTAAGTGCACCAGTTCATTCTCATGTTTTAATAATTGTCAAAACACATGAAAATAGAGTAGAACATATTTTGGCAACATTACAAATGACTTGACAGCGAGAAACCTTTTTAAAATTTTGAAAAACTGATTTTTAGGTATTATGTATTGATAGATAAACATATGTATCGATACAAATGTCCTGAAATTACTTCAGACTGACTTTGTGCAATTTGTATCGATACATATATCACTTGTATCAATACAAAAGTGGTCACTCAGAGGCAGAAGGTCATCTGTGTATCGAATCATGCTTGCATGTATCGATACACACCCCTCCTTCTCAGAAAACCTGTTAGTGCTTGATGTATCGAATCATGCTTGCATGATTTGATACATATCAGTCAAGATTTCAAGAGACTCATATATATATATATATATATATATATATCGATACACATACATGTTTGTATCGATACATAGGTCAAAATTTTCAATTTGAACGCTGGTCAAAGGGTTTTGTATCGATACAAACCATCATTTGTATCGATACACGTATGTTAAATTTTGCCCAAATTTGCTCAATTCTATTTTCTCTTTAAATAGCAATGTGGTGTGTCATTGTAAAAGAGAGGAAACTAGTGAGAAAGTTCAGAAAACGCTTTGGATACAAATTGAGTGAGAATTTGCATCAAAGGTTTGATTCATCACAAATTCATCATCTTCATCAAGGATTGCAATCAAATTGAATTTTGAGTATGGGATCAATTCAATAAAGATTGTGTTCTTGTGTGATAACGTTCGATACGGTTCGCGGTGAATCAGAATCGTAGTCGGGTTGAATTGTGTGACGAAGGTTCTAGTGTTTCTCTCAAGTGATTCAAGATCGTGCGTGTCTTGAATGATTCGACAACAAGAAACGAAGGACTCAGCTGGACGATCGGGTGCGGTTTGGCACAAGGTGGATCGTTGGAATCAGAGGGCGAAGTTTCGTTGTGTGTCGAGGTTATTTGCATTAGTTTACATTTTGTGTCGTTGTAGGATTATAAGATTCAATTGTAAACTGTGCACTCTTTTTGTTCATCAAGTTTTTGATCTATAAACTCTCAAATAACCCGTTTGGTTATTTGGGGGGAGACGTACTCGGACAAACGCATGGACGACGCGCAATCCGGGGAACTCCCTAATCACATCGTGTCTCTCTCTCTCTCTCTCTCTCTCTCTCTCTCTTTTGAATTTCATAATTTCGTTAATCGATTGAATTTTTGGTGTTCGTATTGGTTCACAAAAAATTCAATTGATTCTTGCTTGATTGTGATTGATTTGAATATTGATTTGTAACTTGCTTGGAACTGAATTTAAAATTGTTTAATTTCAATTTATTTTGAACTCAAACATTTTTGTATCTTTTCACAAAATCGTTCAAGGCTTAATAGTACCTTTCCTTTGGTCAATCGGTGCGTAGACTACCGATCTGGTGGCTCTTCCGCTCGCTTGATTAAATTGAAACATTATTTTTTAAAAACCTCATTGTTTCAAGGATCATTTATTCAACCCCCCTTCTAAGTGATAAGCCTAGTAGTCTAACAGTTTGGACCATCAATGGGCCAGCATTGGATTTTTGACCCAACAACTTTTTTTCAATCTACTTACAATATATTAAAAGAAACTACTGTTAAAAATCTAAATTTGTCCTTATCACTTTTAACGGTGTTTCGAGTTTTGCGACCTTAAATGTAATTTTAACTCTAAACTAATAAAAAAATAAGAAAGAAAGATAAGCATAAAATAAATTTTCTCATAAAAATAGCATTAAAAACCACATCTCTAAACAAACAAAAACAGAAGATAAGCATAAAAGAAATTTTTTCATAAAAATAGCAACGGAAACCACTTCTAAAAAAATAAAAATAACCCAATCTATTTTAACTTCAAAAATAGGAAAACAAATTATATATATATATATATAGGGGATGTATCAAGTGAGAAAGCTTATTTTATATGAGAGTGAGAGGGTCTTTTATCGACCATTGGATCAAAATCAATGGCTTAAATTAAAATCTTTAATATGGTCACTCATGTAGTTTATCTCAGTCTTTTTTGTTGTCTTTTTCGTTCCAATTTTATCGGTCTTAGTTATCTCAAAAACTCAGTTTACTACTGCTCTGCAATTTCAATCTTATTTTATTTAGAAAATCCAATTTCAATCCAAGCACAAAGAAGAGTAAACCTAAATATGAGTATTGTTGTGGTCTAAGAAGAAAGGAAGGGAAGGGATGCGAGTAAACCTAAATATGATATTATATTGATATTAAAATTAAAATACAATAAAACCACACTGGTGTGAAGTGTTGTTTCATGGATGAAGGTTGGATGCGGAAAAGATGCCGACATTGAAACAGAAAATTCTACATAAATCCAAACATTATACTATATGATATGAAATCCTCATAAATTGACTCAAAAAAATAATAATAAGAATAATAAAAGGGTAAACAATAATATGTATAGGAAACAAGAATCCTTGTGCTTTGTAGATTTGGCAGAAAATTTTGTTTTAGGTAATCTTGGAAGACGAAAGGCAGGAGAGAGGAAGAGGCGAGAGAGACACCGTGACTTTTTTTTTTTTTTCTTTTCCAGTTAGTATTTTAAACTACACAAAAATCATACACAGGACAATTGATTTAATAACAAAAAAAATTGAATAATAAATATCTGTTATTATTAATTATAATTTATTACACAAAAATCATACACAGGACAATTGCTTTAATAATTTTTTTTTACTTAATTTAATAAGTCTTACAAAAAAAATAGCAGGACCCGTGCGAATGCACGGGTCTCAAAACTAGTTTTGTTAATAAAATAAAATCAGGGAATAAAACTTCTAGTTAATGAAATATATTACATATAAGATCAGACATCAATATATTACATTTCTATGAAAGTAGATAGGAGTTGTGCTTCAAGTATTTAAAGTATCATAATAAGAATCTACTTCAAATAATATATTACAGGTCCAATTAACAATTGAGAGATAATCTAATCCACAACAAGCTCAAGAACATAAACATCATCACCAACAGACTTATAATGCTCTCCATAATTTAGTCATCATGCATTTCCAATAATTCATCACCACAGCATAAGATCAAAGTGATCTACATATATTAATAGACAAAATTAGAGACAAAAATATGACACTACATTAAAAAGTATAATAAATATTAGATGCTCACCTCATCGCAACTAGTCTTAAGCCTTCAAATTCAACCTTCCACTTCACATGAACTACCCCCACTTCTACTTATCCTTCAAATAGATTAACATTAATCAAAAACTGTTGTTAGAATCTATGACTAAATTTTTTTTTAAAAAAAGTATGATAAAATTTATCCAAAAACTCTACATATTCTTGATTACCTAAATATATTAACATTAATCAAAAGAACACTTGCTAAAATCTATTATGATTAAAAATTTAAAAAATGAGTATATTAAAATTTACCCAAAAACACTCCATATTATAGATTGATTCACTAGACTCCATTCCAAAGAGTGAGTTGATTTGATGCAAAAAATGAGTTGCTGCGGATACTGGAGATATGCAGCAATATTGGATTCCAAAATGAAGTAGATTCTCTAGCAATTGTACAAAGCAGCCAACTGGAAAATTCAAAAAACCAATTAATAAATTACAAGCAAATAATTTTAATAGGTGAAAACACATAAAATAAAGGGTTAATAGGCTTTTACCCCCTGCAAAGTAGGCGAGTTTTTCGTTACCCCCCTGTAATTTATTTTTTTGAGATTACCCCCTGCAAAATTTATTTTTTTGATTTACCCCCCTTTTGCTGACGTGGTAGGCAAAAAAAACAGAATAACCGATTTAAAAACAACACTTTTTACATCGGTTGAACAAAATAACCGATTTAAAAAGTGAATCCAAGGGGGTAAATCAAAAAAATAAATTTTGCAGGGGGGTAATCTAAAAAAAAATAATTACAGGGGGGTAAAGCAAAACTCGCCTACTTTGCAGGGGGGGTAAAGACCTATTAACCCTAAAATAAATTACAAGCGAATATACAAGTCACTAACCCAAAACATAAGGTCATTATCATTAATGACTCCAAAAAACATTAGCCTGAAAGAAAAGAATACCAGATTAATGCCAATTAACATCAACAATCAGTAATAAAATCAATCAACAGTTAGTGTTGTTTTATTACAAAAGTCAACATATTAAATGAATAAATAATCACTAACACTAGTTTTTTCAATCACAGCTCATTGGTTGTGACTGAGAAGATGATGCTTCTCCGGATATAGCAGCTGCTCTAGTAGGTGTTGATCCACTAGCGGATAGTCCTTCAAATTCTGTATATGATTAAAATAAAATAAAAAATAATGTCATATAAAACACAATTGAAGCAAAACAATAATCTAATTTAAAAGGTAAAATAAATAATTTCATATACCTGATACAATAGTGGCAAAAAGCTCAAACTCATCCTTGATATTCAAGTCTTTGACTGACTTATGGTGGGCTTCAACAAGTTCTGACCACAAATTAGTGCTTCAGCCATTTGTGAGTTCAATGAGCTTCTATAGGTGTCCAAAACTCTACCTCCAGTACTTAAGGCACTTTAAGAGGCCACGGTTGAAACTGGTGAAGCTAAAACATCCCTTACCATTGTTTACAATACAGGATAGCGACAAGAGTTTTGTTTCCACCAAACAAGGATGTCAAAGTTGACATCATCATCATTAGCACGTTCCTCATCTAGGTACTTTTTAAGTTCATTTTTTTTAACTGTCGAACTTTGATTTTTAAGATGTTTTTTATAGGCTTCAGCCTATGCCAAATGAGATGGAACTTCAGTTGAGACCACATTTTCACTGACTAAACTAGCCTGATGTAGTATTTTTTTATCAATCAAAAGTAAGTATTTATATATCGTCTCCTCAGGGACTAGTGCGATATCATAAACCGTTTGACATCGATTATCATTTTAAGTTAACGATTAATTTGATTGTGGTTGAAACTAAAGGAAATCAAATGCGATAATAAAATAAAAAAGTAATACGGTTTAAAACTTGTTAGGATTAGAGTTCGTTGACCAAGCATCACATGTATTCTAATAACCACATATACGAATTCTAGCTTTTAATTGATATTATCACGTATCTTTCGACAATATTATTTATGTCTAAATAATATTGTGAGTTCTATTGCATCGTTTGATCGTCGACATGTTTAGCTTGATCAAGTACCTCTAATCCCAACAATGGAGAATTAGCTACTCATTTTCATGGTAACCTTGCAAGATTAAATAGGAAAAGAGGATTCATACACAAACATGTGATTTCTCCACAACTCTGGAAGAATCCACCTTCTATCACTCACTCTATGTTTTTCTCTGAAAGATGCCCTATTCTCTCCTTATGATATTTACAAGATATCCTAAAAAATGACTGAAGTCCCCTTTTATAATGTTCTGATCTGATGCACTCGCCTTGGCGAGTTGCTTACTCGCCCTGGTGAGTTGATGTTACTTTGCCATTGGGTTTCTGCCACGTCAGCTCTGAGGATCTTTGGCCACCTTTGCTCGCCTCGCGAGTAATCCACTCGCCATGGCGAGCTGTCTCGCCTTCCACTCGCCATGACGTGTTCATGGCGAGTATTAATCTTTGATGCTCTCTGCCGTTTGCTCGCCTTGAGCTTGCCTTTGTGCTGGCCAAGCTCAAGGCGAGTAACCTTGGATGTTTCTTTGTTTTTCTTCTTTACTTTGTGTCTTGACTTTAATTTCCTACACAAATGGATGGAGTAAGATATAGAAAGCGTAAAAGGGCAATTATACAATTTCTCTCGGCTTTTCCCTTAATAACTTGCAAAACAAGTAACAAAAGTGCCTTAAATGTAAAGTGAATTTAACTACTTTTTGGCACTTATCAAACTCTCCCCAACTTAGCTCTTTGTTTGTCCTCAAACAAAAGATTTGAAAAAGGAACAAGCTACACACAAGACACTTAAAACAAAGATTTTTGAAAACTTTTTTAGATGTATGATTCAAACTTGGATGCGTGGGCAAGTCCGAAGTTTCCATCTTTTCTATAAATCTACTGCAAATATGAAACAAGTCCTAAGCAAAAAATTCATGTCACACAATTCAAGTCAATAACATATTTATATATGAACCACACCTAACACACTTCTTTGTAAATAGATAACAAAGTAAATTCAATAAGTAAGGGTTATGAAACACACACTCGGCACTCAAGTTAACATACAAATCAAGTTATATGTCCATCCAACTATCATTTCAAAAAGCACAAAGCATGGATCAAAAGGTCTTTCTTAAGCTTGTAATTGGGCTGGGCTACAAGAAATCATTGTTTTTCTTTGGATTCAAAAAGCCTTAAGGATGAGAGAGCATACTTGTTGAGTATTTTCATCTTATAAGTCATTCACTCTCTTTCACTTTTCCCCATTTTTTTTTACTCATGATGATTCTTTTGTATGCCACATTCTTTTATTTCTTTTTCTTTGCAATTTCCATTGATTGCTTTTGATGATGACATTTTTTTCAAATTTCTTTTCTCTTTTTTTCACAATCATCATTTTCAACTACTTCTTTATTTTTCTTTTTCAAACATATAACCTTTTTCTCCCCAACTTGTTTTCAACCCTACATAACTCAATGCTCAATCATCCTAAGACAAGGGTCAAGTCATTGTTTTTCTTTATTATGGTTCAAGGGTTCAAAACAAACAAATTTTTAAATTTTGGCTCAAATGGGGAAGCAAAGGATCACACAACTCACAAGGTAGGTTATTTTGGCTTAAGTAGTTGTCGCTCAAAAAGAAACAAGGCCTTGATCATATCCAAGCTTCACACAAATCAAAACAATTATCAGATTTAACATAAAATAACTGAGTTAAACAATGAATGCCTGTCTCCTGCATATAGTATTGAAATTCTGTTCTCTGGCAGGACAGATGTCGTACACAATGTCTAGGACAATGTGTCTGCAGTCCAGATGTCCTAGACAACTGGTTAGAGAACTGGTTATGAGGATCACGATTTATTGCTGTACTGAAGTAAATAAAAGCAATAAATAACACCAGTAATTTGTTAACCCAGTTCGGCACTAAACAACCCTACTCTGGAGGATACCAATCCAGGAAGTGAGCACTACTACTCCGAATCAATACTTAGCCTTACAACCACACCAAACATCTTTTGGCATGTATGCGTTTTCTTAATCCTAGTAATCTTCTACTCAAGGGCTAACTCCCCCTGAATATGAGAACCTACCCAACTCCCTCTAATCACTAATCCCAAGTGACGAAACTACTTTAAACTTCACAGTTTAAAAGACAAAGTTGAACGACAACATTCAACGACATAAAGCTTCAAAGTATCAAGAACAATACTAAGAGCCACTTGATGTTTTGCACAGTGGGTACAAAATTTTGGACTCACAATCTTCAGTTATTGTGGGTTGAGTTTTAAGCTCTATGTTGAGTCCTTTATATAGGCGTGCAAGTCTTCAGATAATCTTCAGTCTTTCAGATGCACTCCAATAAGAATTAGTTTTAAAACAAACTCCACAAAGATAAAGAATTAATCTCTATCCACTAATTAAATACGAGAATTATTATCAAATTGATTATCATGTTGACATGTATGTGCTTTTCTAAAGCTTTGTATTGGGTTTGTTTTAGTTTCTTTGTATGTTGTTTTGATGTAGCGGTGGTGATTTTATGTCTATGTTGAGTTTTTAGCCTGTGTTGCTTGTTGTGTATATTGGGTGGTTTGTTTGTTTTTGCTGTCTTGTGCCTTGCGTTGTTGGTCAAAGGCAGGTGTAATTGTATTGGCCGTGTCCTTTCGTTTGGCGTTGTGATTTAGTGAGTTTAGCCCCCGATGTTTTAGTACCATTATATATGTAACTTGAGAAGGATTAACATTTTATTATTATTTTTTTTTTAAACCAATACAAGTTATTGTTGTAAGTTGTATTATATATTCAAGTTATTGTTGTAAGTTGTAACTATGTAACTTACTTTCTTGCATGATGCTTATACGTTAATTTACTTGAATTATGAGCTTTTGGTTATTTTTTATTTATTAAACTATGAATTTGATGTTTTACTGAAAGCACGATGCTTTAATTGTTTCTTGAACAAGGTAGGTTGCTTAATTTGCATCTGTTTTGATTCTTTTTGAAAGAAAAGTACAATTTATATTTGTTGGTAATTGTATAAAAGCGTAATTATATAGTTCTTTTTGCTACAGCGGTGGGAGATTTGATTGGTCTACATCTTCTATGGTCGTTGGCATCTTTTCTTTGAAGATGAGTTTGATATTTTGGCAACAACGAGAACGATACAACTAAGGGTCAGAGTAGCCTCTATTCATCCTTAAAAGAAGAGGAATTGGTGGAAGATAAGAAATTTGATTGAATGATGGTTCGATGTAAACTTTGGTGGCTCTAGAATAATGGAGTAGCCTATCTAGATTGATGTATATTTATGGATTGATGTTGGTAGATTCATAAGATGAAGGAAATTCTAATTGTAAACATTCATACAATTATTTATGTCAAACTTGATTGAAGTTATATAAAAATTTTGGTCTATTTTTGCTTTTGTTGAATAGTGAATGTGACATGAATTATATAATTATTATGACAAAAAAGAGATATATATAATATGTCGCTATAGTAAAAAAAATACGAATCAAATCAAATAGTTTACAAATGTCTAAGTTTTGGGTAAAACTGTCCTTAAAAAGGCCAATGTTATAGATGGCTTTTTGTGGGTAAATCGAGACAAATAAGTTATTATTAAAAAAATGCTTACCCACAAATTACCCATGGTGTAGCTGACGGTAAATTATAGATGGTTTGTTGGCTGTGGGTAAAAATTACCAACGAGGCTTTTTCCCACCACATTGTGGTCGTGGGTAATTTGTCACTAATTCAATATTATCCACGACTTTTATCAATTACAGACGGCTTTTTCTGTGAGTAATAACAAAATTTCTTGTAGTGGATTAATAACAGACTTTATCATTAATCCTAATCTCAGCTTGTTACTAAATGATTCGCGTTTTATTCAAATTAAAATAAACACGCGTGCTTAATGGATAAGCATTATCTTTTAAGCTGAACTGGGTCAAGATGTACTACCCACATGTCTTGGGACATCTTGTTCGACATGCTGCCTAAGCATGCTCTGAACCCAGTGACAAGATGTCTAGGACATCTTGTTCAACATGTTGCATCTGCACATCTTCAATATGCACAAGTGGTTTAGACTTAATTACTTCAGCATTGGTGCTTCAGTTAAGTCACTCTGACCAAGTTGTTTTAGCCTTATGATGCAGCCAATCTCAGAAGAACTACAAGTATAAACAATTGAGGTTTCCTCACTTTTAGGCTTGTTCTAAGTGGTTCACAAACAACTATGTTATTTTGGAGAACTAAATGAAATGAAATTTTTGCAAAGTACTCGTTTCAGATTCAAGTAAACACCTAGAAAAACTGGAAACTTGTACCTTGGCCTTACGATTTATCACTAACTGCATATCATTATCATATAACTTGCGGACTTGTCAGCTCAACTATGGCTCTCTTTCAAGCAATTTATTTTCAAACAAGCAAGAGTAATAGAACAAAATACTTCAAAATATTCAAGCTAACAAAATTAAGATTCATTAACATTCTAAAACACAAACTAGAAGTCACAATACAACATCAAACAATACGATTATAACACAAATTAGAAGTCATAAATGCTAGATTAAAACATGGTTCAGAAGCATAAATAGATGTAAAAACAAAAGAAAGAATTGACTGAAAGCTAAAATAATATCACTGAATGATGGCGAGCTTTCAAGTCTTTTCTCTTCCTCCTCAATCCTCCATGAAATCTATGTACTCTGATCCACTACCACTTCCATCATCACTACGAGAAGTGTTTGCACTAAACACTCGGCTTGGATCGTCTTGATCAAGGTTTTCATTAGATCCATCGCCTTGAGCTTCATGATCCTCTTCTCCTTCAGCCCTCACTTCACTACCATAAGCTCCATGAGCTCCATCCCCTCCAAAAGCATTTGGCCAGACCCCAGGCCATGCAACATGAGCTTGATAAGCAGCTGGTGTTAAGAACTGATTCATCACCTCTAGTGGGTAACAGGCTTGTTGTTGCATTTGATAAAGGGATTGTTGAATGTAAGTGTTGGCTCGGTTACCGGCCTCCATCAAATCCCAAGTGTGTGTGTGGCATTGGTATTGCCACTGGGCATAAGCCGGAAAGTCAAAAGCTGCAGGTGGAAATTGTTGTGCTGCAGGATATGGTTCATGTTGAGGTTCAGGTGGGGGAGGTGCAGCTTGAGAGGTAGATGCACAGCTACCCGTATCCGCTTTCTTTTTATTTTCAAAGTATCGGGCAATGAAGATGTTATTAATGGGGTTTTTAATTTCTTCATGCACAGAACCCGGTAATGTCAGTCGTGTTGCTTTTAGTAAACCCATGATGAGGCCAGGGAAAGAAAGGCGGGTTTTGGGGTAACTAAGTCCTTACAGTGCCACCCGTTTCATTTGTTCCGCAATAGTGCGAGTAATGTCAACCTTTTTGTGGGTAACAATGTAGTAAATCAAAGGGGTGACCTCGACAGTGGTGTCTGAAAGGTGGCTATTTGGCTGAATGTTGTGGAGGATGAGTTTGAGGGTATTTTTGCAAGAAGTGTCATTACACTATACTGGGCACAGAACTCTCTCCTGGCATCACTGGTGTCATAATTTGCGCCCTCAAGAAGTATGGTTCTCTTGATCTCATCATGATTGAAATTTCCTTTGTTTAGGCGATCATGAAACTCATCAAGCTCATCCTCATCAGCCAAGGGGTAGGGGTTGCCTAGATATTCATTAATCGCTTCTCGGTCAAACCGGATTGTCCGCCCACGAACAAACGTTGAGTGGTCAAAAGGATCGGTGAGTGGGTTTTCAGAAATAGCATTTGCGTAAAACTCACGCATAAGTTCAGCGTTTATATCGGTGGGTGAGTCGAGAAGTTTTTCCCATTGTTGGTAAAGAAATAGGTTGGCAATATCTTGGTAAGCACTACAAGAAATTCCTTTATTAGCCACGAATAGTTACCCACGACTTTATAGCTATGGATAATTTTGAAAGTAACGCCGACTTACCCACGACTAAGCTATCTATAATTTTTTTATTGTTTTTTTAATTGTTTCCCACAACTTACCCACAGTGTAACCGTCTGTATAATATTTATAACCATTTTTTTGTCAGGTTTGTCTAATGACTAAAAATTTCACTATTAAGATGGATAAGTGAAGTGTTAAGAATTCGAATTTTAGTCCTACATATAAAATGTGATTTCAATATCAACTGAGTTAAACTCACAAAACATATTTAAGCGTGTATGTTTTAACATTCAAAAAAAGAGAAAATCTTAGGCGAAGTCGAACGTAACATCACACTCTTAGAATCAACCAATCACAAAATTTTAAATAATATAAAATAGGAAAAAAAAGATTTAACATCATCCATTAAAAAAAAATACACTTTTCCAAAAAAAGAAAATCACAAAGAACGCAAAAAGAAAAACTTGGTTCCCACAAATTTACTTGTTTCATCTTCTTCCTATTATGAGAAAAAAAAAAAAAAAAACACAATAATAGTGAGGTCTATTTTTGTTTTTTGTCCTCATCATCATCATATAATTGCATGGATATGACAATCAAATTGGATGTCCAACCTTAATAATAACGATATTGCACGAGTAGAAAATGGGGGTTGTTAAAACACTTGTTGCAATGGTTGTGAAACAAAACTAGAATGGTTGATCAAGAAGATGGAACAAGTATAAACTCGTGGGAACCAAGTTTTTTTTTTTTTTTTTGCGTTCTTTGTGTGTTTTTTATTTTGGAAAAGTGTATATTTTTTTTAGTGGATGAGGTTAAATTTTTATTTTCCTATTTTATTAATTAGTTTTATTTTTGTAAAAGTGTATATTTTTTTTAATGGATGAGGTTAAATCTTTTTTTTTTCTATGTTATTAATTAGTTAATTATTTAAAATAGGGGTGTTCACGGTTCATAAAATGCACTGAACTGAACCATTCAGTTCAGTAACAGGAACCACTTTTTATAAAAACCGGTTTATTTTATAAATCAGTTCAATTCAGCTCATAACCAGTTTGAAACCGGTTCATAAAATATATACTGGTTTTAATTAATCTATTTATAATACAAGTTTTTTTCATTTTTTTTTATTAAAGAAGTTTTGTTAGATTTTTTTTCCATTTTTTAAAGTTTTTTTTCAGATTATTTTCTAAACTTTTTTTTTACTAGTTTCAAAATATTTAATTTTATTTAAATATATTAACATTAATAAAATTATTAAATAATAAAATAATTATTAAAAAAGTGGAGGAGGGCTGGTGGTAGGGCGGCTGCCGGAGGCGGTGGGCGGTGGTCCGGTGCCGGAGGTCCGGCGAGTCACGGCCGCAGTTGGCCATTTTCCGGCCACTTACGGCGGTCCGGTGGCGGAGATACGGCGGTCCACGGTGGTCCGGTAGCGGAGCTCCGGCAGTGGTGGTGGTTCTTGGACGGAGCTCCAACTTAGTCAATTTAATATTAATTAATTCATATAATTATGATTAATTATTATTGTTATTAATTGTGAATATATCTATTTTAATTTTTAACAAAAATTGTCAAACATTAGAGTTGAACCAATGACCTTTGAATAGAAATAAACATATTGTGCCACTAGACCAAACTGCTCTATTTGTTATTATTTGACAAATTAATATAATTAAATCTTTAATCCGTTTAATGTTTTAGGTAAATTTATAGGAAAAAAATTTTGGTTAAATATTTGTTGACAAATTAAAATTTTTATTGAACAACAAAAATTATTTTTGTTAAAGAATTTAAAAAATGGATCATATATTTGAACCGGTTTTAAACCAGTTTTAAACTGAACTATAATTGAATTTTAAAAGTGGTCCAGTTTAGAACCATATCAAATGGTTCAGTTCAAAATATGGTTCAATGCAATTCGAACTACAATTCAGTTCAGTTATCTGTATTTTTGCACACCCCTAATTTAAAATTTTGTGATTGGTTGATTCTAAAAGTATGGTGTTACGTTCGACATCACCTAAGATTTTCTCTAAAAAAAATTGAATAAATATGTGTATATTTTAAGTGGTAACTACCTAAATCAATTTATTTACGTCAAGGTTGTCAAAATCGGACCGAACCGGTTAAACCGTGAACCGATGATGTATCCGGTCCGGTTAGGCCTGAAAACCGGCCTGCAGACGAATCGGTAAAAAACCGGTCGAACCGGAAAAAACCGGTCGAACCGGAAAAAACCGGTGAACCGGCCGGTTCAGGCGGTTCGATGGTTCCATTTTATTTTTTAAAAAAGGTGGTCAACACAATATCGTTTCATATATATATATATATATATATATATATATATATATATATATATATATATATATATATATATATATATATTTAATAAAAACCAAATGATGTTATTTGTAAAAGAAAGATTAAAAAAACAAACAAATTACAAACGATGTTATGGTACTATTTTGTGTTATTGAACTTAGTTATTATGTAATTTTAAATTTAGTTTGTATTAAAAAATTTATGTCTAATGTACTAAAGTTTTAATTTTATACTAAATTTATAACACTTCATCTTTTTCATGTGTAAAAATGAGAAATATTAAGTCATTATTTATTTATTTTTATTTATATATTAATTAAAAATATATATTTAATTAAAAATGGTCTGACCGGTCCGACCCCGATCCGACCGATTGAACCTTAAACCGGTAAGCTCACCCGTTCGATGACCGGTCCGGTTCTGAAAACCTTGATTTACGTTTACTATTTAAAAAGGTAAAACAAATCAATTTATTACTCTCAATTTGTCAAGTCCATCTATACTACCAAAGATGCCTATTTTATATATAAGTTCACAAAAAAAAAAAAAAAAAAAAAAAACTACCAGAGTCTATCTAATCTCACCATTTGCGAAGAACAAATTCAACACAAACTCCACACAATTCCAAAAACTCACGATTCCAAAAATTGCCGCTAAAGTAAATCGTGAATTTAGCGCACAAATCCTTCAACAAAACCCTTGAGGTAAATTAACCTTCATCGATTGAACTCTCACCAAATCCTCACCAACGAATCATCTGCTTCTCGACGAACCTTCTCTCAGTCTCCCTCTCGACGAACCCTCACCGTCAAGAACGAAGACCCACTTCTCGTCTCCTCTCCGATAAGGCATTTATGTATTCCTCTTCTAAAGATTCATCAAGAAAATATATGACTTTAAGTGAAGTTTAAGAATCCTTCCTTTGATTTGGTATGGTTTTTAAAGATTTTGAGCAATCTAAAATAAAGTGTTTTTGTTGATAGTTAAGAGAATTATTATCAAATTGATTATCATGTTAACATGTATGTGCTTTTCTAAAGCTTTGTATTGGGTTTGTTTTAGTTTCTTTGTATGTTGTTTTGATGTAGCGGTAGTGATTTTATGTCTATGTTGAGTTTTTAGCCTGTGTTGCTTGTTGTGTATATTGGGTGGTTTGTTTATTTTTGCTGTCTTGTGCCTTGCGTTGTTGGTCAAAGGCAGGTGTAATTGTATTGGCCGTGTCCTTTCGTTTGGCGTTTTGTTTTGGTGAGTTTAGCCCCCGATGTTTTAGTACCATTATATATGTAACTTGAGAAGGATTAACATTTCATTATTATTTTTTTCTAAACCAAAAAGGTGCTAGCAAAGAGCTAGACACCAATACAAAGTTATTGTTGTAAGTTGTATTCTATATTCAAATTATTGTTGTAAGTTGTAACTATGTAACTTACTTTCTTGCATGATGCTTGTACGTTAATTTACTTGAATTATGAGCTTTTGGTTATTTTTTATTTATTTAACTATGAATTTGATGTTTTACTGAAAGCACGATGCTTAAATTGTTTCTTGAACAAGGTAGGTTGCTTAATTTGCATCTGTTTTGGTTCTTTTTGAAAGAAAAGTACAATCTATATTTGTTGGTAATTGTATAAAAGCTTAATTATATAGTTATTTTTGCTACAGTGGTGGGAGATTTGATTGGTCTACATCATCTATGGTCGTTGGCATCTTTTCTTTGAATATGAGTTTGATACTTTGGCAACAACGAGAATGATACAACTAAGGGTCAGAGTAGCCTCTATTCATCCTTAAAAGAAGAGGAATTGGTGGAAGATAAGAAATTTGATTGAATGATGGATCGATGTAAACTTTGGTGGCTCTAGAATAATGGAGTAGCCTATTTAGATTGATGTATATTTATGGATTGATGTTGGTAGATTCATAGGATGAAGGAAATTCTAATTGTAAACATTCATACAATTATTTATGTCAAACTTGATTGAAGTTATATAAAAATTTTGGTCTATTTTTGCTTTTGTTGAATAGTGAATGTGACATGAATTATATAATTATTATGACAAAAAAGAGATATATATAATATGTCGCTATAGTAAAAAAAAAATACGAATCACATCAAATAGGTTACAAATGTCTAAGTTGTGGGTAAAACTGTCCTTAAAAAGGCCAATGTTATAGATGGCTTTGTGTGGGTAAATCGAGACAAATAAGTTATTAATAAAAAAATGCTTACCCACAAATTACTCATGGTGTAGCTGACGGTAAATTATAGATGGTTTTTTGGCCATGGGTAAAAATTACCAACGAGGCTTTTTCCCACCACATTGTGGTCGTGGGTAATTTGTCACTAATTCAATATTACCCACGGCTTTTATCAATTACAGACGGCTTTTTCTGTGAGTAATAACAAAATTTTTTGTAGTGAAGGTCCTTGGGATGAAATGTTGAATACTCTCTCATTCCATGTGTTGTTTGGAAGTGCTCTATGTATCGGTCTTGGTGGTAAGCGGATTTGAACCTGTTGTGGTCATAGGGTCTTTGTGGTTGAGGTGCGGAGGTGTTGGTTTTCTTTCGTTTACCGCTTTGAGAACTTTTTGGTGCCATTCCTACAAAACAACCAGTACACCCATACAAGAAAGAATATAACCATTAACCAAAAGTATGGAGTAAAACCCAATTGGACAGTGTGAAAAATGGGAAAAATTAACTTTTCTGTCGGAGCTCGCCATGGCAAGCTGATTACTCGCCATGGCGAGTTGAGGAAAAATTTCTGGGTTTCAGATGAATACTCGCCTTGGCGAGTGATGAATCTCGCCATGGCGAGTTCCCACGGATTTGCAAAAATTAAGCCTTTTTTCAACGAAAACCACTGTTTCTCAGCCCTAGTTCTTAGAACCTGTTTCTAATGATAGAGAGATGAAACGAAAACAGATGTGTTTTGGAATTTGTTTCTGTTTCAGTTTCATCTCACCCAATTGAATTTGAAACTTAAGCAAAGACTTCAGAAATCAAGAGAGTCTACTACCTTAGGGTTTGTTAATGCAAACTGTAAAAATTGGAAAGAAGAAAATAGAAATTGCACGTAAACAAACCTGATTATACAAGTGAATGCAAGTGCAGAATTGATTTTTTGGAATTGAAACTTGACTTGGGTGAAGATTTTGTGAAGAAAGATGATGTATAGGGTTAGGAAGAGAAGAGATAGGTTTGTATGGAAAGAGAAAGAGATTGGACCGGGTTTTGAGAGAGTGGGTATGGTGGAGGAGTTAATGAGAGGAGAATGGCCTTGGAAGTTGGGCCTGTGTCAGATCTGCTGTCACTCGCCGTGGCGAGCTGCTTACTCGCCATGGCGAGTGTTTTGGTGGTCAACTGAGTCAAAGGCCTGTAAGGCTCGCCATGGCGAGTTTTTATTCGCCTAGCGAGTTATGACAGGTTTCATGCTTCTGTCTTGCTTTTTAGCTTCTGTTTTGAGGTCCTTTGGTATGCACTATGATTTCTAACCCTAATATGCAGAAAAACAGTAAATTTACTTTCAAAATTTGGGTGCCTCCCAACAAGCGCTTCTTTAACGTCATTAGTTTGACGCCTGATTTGTTAGGGTGGCCAAAATGAGACGGAAAGCACATCATCCGTTTTTTTCCTTTGGTTTGAGAGGAATTCCATGAACTTGAAAAATGAATGTTGTGGAGTTCATATCCTCCCCAATTCCTTCTTTTCGAACAAGGCACAAATTTCGTCAATGACACGATCAATTTCTGCCTTGTTCTCCATCTCCTTCTTTTGTTCCATTGATTCTTCCTTGTCAAATAATCCTTCATTTTCTTCTGCATCTGTCATCACTTCTTCATTATCAACAATATTAGCCTTTTTAGTACATGGAAATTCTTGAGAAAGTTCTTCTTCGTGTGGTGTCTTTATTTCGTCCATTATTTTTGCTACACCACATCTATCACACATTCTTTCTTCCTCACTTTCTTCCACACTCACTCCACATTTCTCATTCTTTATTAGAATATTATCTTTCTCGTCATAAGTGGTTTGAGTATAGGTTTGAACTTCCGTGATTTTCTTATCAGCCTTTTGCTTGATCATTTGTATAAACTGCTCTTCAGTCATCGGAGGACAATGACTAGTGGGATGGTCTCCATTGCAAAGCTTACAATAAGCAACTTGTTTGTTTCTACTCGACACTTCTTGCATCTCCAGCTGTTGAGTGATTTGTCCAATTTGGATGTCAAGGTTCTTTATGGACGCATTGGTGTTTTGTTGATTGGCTATTGAAACTTGCATGAATTGGTGCAAAATATCCTCCAACTTTTGAAGCCGTTCTTGTTGAGGCAGATATTGCTGAAAGTTGTTGAATGGTTGTTGATTTGATAGCCCGACAGTAGGCCTCCATGGTTGTTGATAGTTGTTATAACCATAATCATTCATAGTCCTATTTGTGATGAGAAATCTGAAAAAGGATTTAACTTAACAAGAAAAATTTTCTTTGACCAGCAAAGAAGGATTAGCGCAAGCAAACTATACAATATAAATAAATATGTACAAATACTTAAAATAATAGAAATTGCTGCGATGCTTCAATATCTATACGCCAGTCCCCGGCAACGGCGCCATGTTGATGTAGTATTTTTTATCAATCAAAAGTAAGTATTTATATATCGTCTCCTCAAGGACTAGTGCGATATCATAAACCGTTCGACATCGATTATCATTTTAAGTTAAAGATTAATTTGATTGTGGTTGAAACTAAAGGAAATCAAATGCGATAATAAAATACGAAAGTAATACGGTTTAAAACTTGTTAGGATTAGAGTTCGTTGACCAAGCATCACATGTATTCTAAAAACCACATATACGAATTCTAGCTTTTAATCGATATTATGACGTATCTTTCGACAATATTATTTATGTCTAAATAATATTGTGAGTTCTATTGCATCGTTTGATCGTCGATTTCCCAAACTATCAATGGGAGTTGATATGAAGCAGAAATATGACAAGTATTGGGGTAAAATTGAAAATATCAACAAGCTTCTTTACTTTGGTGTAATTCTTGAACCTCGTTTCAAATTAAGCTATGTGGAGTGGTGTTTTAATGACATGTATGGAAATCAACCTACATTTTTTACCGATCTGATTGATGTGATTTATACTTAGTTGTTTAAATTCTTCAATTGGTACAAAGATGCCCATGACCAACAACATTTTGGACAACCATCTACAAGTCCATCTGAGGCTATGATAAGTGCCAAAAAGTAGTTAAATTCACTTTACATTTAAATGGCGCCTTTTTCATTGATGATTATGGATTGCCAAGTGAGAGTGTCGACATAAGCCGATCAAACTCTCCACCAAAATAGCGTTTCAGCCTCTGCCCATTCACTGTCCAAGTTGCTTTGGTTATTGGATCTTCTAATTCTACCGCTCCATAAGGTTTCACATCTTTCACCATGAACGGTCCGGACCATTTGGACTTCAATTTTCCCGGAAAAAGTTTCAACCTTGAATTGAATAGTAGCACCATCTGTCCGGGCCTGAAATTTCTTTGCACAATCTTCTTGTCATGGTATTTCTTGGCTTTCTCCTTGTATAATCTTGAGGATTCATAGGCTTGATTCCTCATTTCTTCAAGCTCATGCATTTGAATTTTTATTTTTTCACCGGCTTTGTCTTGATCAAAGTTCAAGAATTTAAGTGCCCAAAACGCTTTATGTTCTAGCTCGACCGGTAAGTGGCATGATTTCCCATAGACCATTTGGAAAGGTGTGAGGCCTATAGGAGATTTGTAAGCTGTCCTATATGCCCATAAAGCTTCATCAAGCTTTGCCGACCAATCCTTTCTAGATGCCGACACCGTCTTTTTAAGGATTTTCTTCACTTCACGGTTGGAGACTTCGGCTTGTCCATTTGTTTGAGGATGGTAAGGTGTTGCCACCTTGTGTTTGACTCCATAATGGTCTAGTGCTTTGGCAAGTGGTGCATTACAAAAGTGTGATCCTCCATCACTTATCAATACTCTTAGGGTACCGAACCGGGTGAAAATGTTCTTCTTTAGAAATTTGACCACCATTTTGCTATCTGCCTTCGGTGATGCGATGGCTTCTACCCACTTTGACACATAGTCAACCGTAACCAAGATGTATTCATTTGAGTATGATGATGGAAAAGGACCAACAAAATCTATCCCCCAACAATCAAAGACTTCAACTTCAAGGATATTTTGGAGTGGCATTTCATTCCTCCTTGATATTCCGCCGGTCTTTAGGCACTCTTCACAAAACTTGCAATGTGCATAGGCATCTTTAAAGAGTGTGGGCCAATAAAACCCGGATTGAAGCACTTTGGCGGCTGTTCTTTCGCCATTGAAATGTCCTCCATAGGGGGAATTATGACATTGCCACAATATTTTCTTTACTTTGGAGTAAGATATAAAAAGCGTAAAAGGGCAATTATACAATTTCTCTCGGCTTTTCCCTTAATAACTTGCAAAACAAGTAACAAAAATGCCTTAAATGTAAAGTGAATTTAACTACTTTTTGGCACTTATCATAGCCTCAGATGGACTTGTAGATGGTTGTCCAAAATGTTGTTGGTCATGGGCATCTTTGTACCAATTGAAGAATTTAAACAACTAAGTATGAATCACATCAATCAGATCGGTAAAAAATGTAGGTTGATTTCCATACATGTCATTAAAACACCACTCCACATAGCTTAATTTGAAAAGAGGTTCAAGAATTACACCAAAGTAAAGAAGCTTGTTGATATTTTCAATTTTACCCCAATACTTGTCATATTTCTGCTTCATATCAACTCCCACTGAGGCCAAAATTGTGTTAAAGTTCCTGGCTGTTCTGTTCAACTCACAATGAACAGATGCAAGTTGGTGGAAAGCTTTGTGCAAGGATACTTCTTGTGACAAGGAAAACTCCTTAGTAGCATCATAGAAAATTTTTAAAAATTTTACAAAACACATAACATCTTCCCAATCTTTAACACTAAGAGGACCAGCTTCCGCAAAATAGTCCAAATAGCTTGAATCCTCACCCTCCAACTTCTTAAAGGCAACTTGGAACTTTTCAGCAGCCTCTAGCATCAGATATGCTGAGTTCCACCTTGTTTGAACATCAAGACATAGTAGCTTCTTGCAACCAATTTTAGCAAAGTCAATACATTCTTTGAACTTTGCTGATCTTGGGGCTGATGACCTAACAAACCTAACAACATTTCTAACAGAGGAAATAGAGAGCTCATTTTGTTTTAAACCATCACCCACAACAAGGTTCAAAATATGAGCACAACATCGAAGATGAAAGAAAGATCCATCACCCATTAACCCACCCATATTGCTAATTCTTTTCTTCAAATAAGCAACTGCTACATCATTAGACGATGCATTGTTTACCGTTATTGTAGACACGTTCCTAATTCCCCACTCCCTTAAAATCTCTTCGACTTTCCTACCAATTGTGTCACCCTTCTGATTGGGAACTAAACAAAAACTTAGGATTCTTTTTTCATACTTCCAATCATTGTTGATGAAGTGTGCAGTGAGGGTCATGTAGCTAAGGTTTTGAACAGATGTCCAACAATCAGTGGTTAAAGCTACCCTACTACAATCTAATTTGAAGTAAGCTTTTAGTCTAACTTTTTCATCAACAAATAGTTTAAAACAATCTCTAGCCACGGTTCTCCGTGATGGAACAGTTAATAAAAGTTGCAATTGTCTACATAAGAGCTTAAAACCTTCCCAGTTCAATTGTCTACATCACGGCCCTCCTTGATGGAACAGTCCAACACTTTTTTTTTTACAACCAATATCAATACTTCAAAAAAATGTAAAATTAAAAACAATTTCACAGTTCAATTATACATACATTTGTAGTTATACATTCATAAACAATAATCAAGAGTGTCTCTTAAACACATTCTTCCAAACAATTGCTAAAAAAAGACCCAAAATATAAACAGTACAACATAGACATAGTAAATAAATTTAGCATGTCATAGTATCCAAACTAACACTTATATAAAATCACTTCAATTTTCACAAAAAAAACAAACCTAACCAAAATACTATCTTCTTTAAAATCAAACATTTTCACTTCTTACGAGAACAAATAAAAACATATAAAGCAAAAAAAAAAAAATAAATAAATTAAAACTCTATAGTAAAAAAAAATCAGAAACCCAAACTTAAATAGTGAACACAAACACATACCTTCTTTTAAATCAATCATCTTTGTCTTCTTTAGAGCACAAAATATGAACACACAAAGTAAAATAGGTAAAATTAGTTAAAACTTTATGAGGAAAAAACACATACCTTCCTTTGAATCAATAGCAAACATTCGTCAAACCTAACTCACAAAATGAAACAAATCAGAGGAATCGCACAAGGATGCCAAGGTTTCAGACAATAAATGGTGAAAAAAAATATGAATGGAAATACTTACACAGCTTTAAGACAAGCCTTCTTTTCTGAGTTTGAAAACGAAAGAGAACGAGAGAGATGAGGTGGTTGGTGTAGAAGGATAGCATTAGCAGCGACGGTGAGAGGTAGGTTCAGGTCATCATTTCTCTCTTTCTCTCAATATCCTCAAAAGTTTTCTACTGATTGGGAATTAAAATGAAATGGTTATAATATGTTTTGTGTTGGGCTTTCACATTAAGCCTAGAAATAGGCCCAATAATGCATTAACAGTAACACAAGGTCTCAACTTTAGGAGGGAAAATATATGTTGACCAATAATGATAGTGGTATTATTATGGGCGGTCAGTAATGGATTCCTATGGGTCCAAAAACCAAATCCGAGTCTGTCCGTTTTAATCCATTAAAACCCAATTTTTTTCATCCGATTAACCCGTGACCTGACCCGCAACCACCCAACATTCGGGCCAGGTCGGTAAATATTGTCCACCCCTACTTGAACCTATAATGGCAATTATGTGCTTATGTTGCTTGTTTTGTATTATGTCAGAACTGGAACATGTATTTTGGCAGGTTTGTCACACTATATTTTGGGTAGTATATGCATTATATACGTGCCTTCTTTTATAATGACTATTGCACATTATGTGTCTTCTTTTGTAATGACAATTGCACATAAGATGCCTTAATTTGTAATGACTATTGCACATTATGTGTTTTCTTAATGTAATGACAGTTGCACATTATGTGCTTTGTTATGAATGTTTACTTGCTATGAATGTTGTCAAGTTTGTTATGCATGTTGTCAACTTTGTGATGACAATTTACATATTATGCATATAATGTGCTTACAAATGTGCACATTATTATGTGTTTACATGTGCACCTTATTATTACAAAATTGCACAAATCAAAATCAAGATCAAAATCACAGAATTGCACAAATCAAAATGACTTTTAACAAAATTCCACAAATCAATAATGAGATCACAAACCATCCATTTCATTAACTAATAATGTTGATACACAACAATCCATTACATAATTGTATCATAAACCATCCATTACATAAGACTAAATTCATTAGCATTGCAAACATCATCCCACAACTAACTTCAAAACTAACATCAACCTAGTCATCAACCTATTACATACTAAATTCATCATCACTAAAATCATCAACCTAGACTAAATTCATCAACCTAGTAGTCAACCTATTACATTGTTTTCATTAGCATAGCAAACATAATTCCACACGTGACGATTGCAATCATTACAAACATCTTCATTTCCTTGGCAATTTCCTTGCCAAGGTCCCTTCCAAACTCTCTACCAAACTCTTTAAACATTTGAAAGTCCCTTCTTTTTAGATTTGCAGCTTCAATGACATCAACTTCATCATCCCAAACCAACAAATCACAGCCATCAATCTGAAACCATGAATAAATGAACAAAATTTCCAAAACAACCAATTACAAAAGCACATTATTCAAATTCATGTAACTTACCCCGTGAACACGACATTTCCAGAACAACCTCTTGAAATTTTGGGGCGTGGTTGAAACCCACAACTTCATTGGAACACCACACCCGCATCTGGGTAAATTGGAACGACTCACACTTGAATTTCCAACAGATTCTCAATTACTGATTGCGATTTTTTGAAAACCATAATCCCCAAATCAATTTATTTCGTGCAACAATTAGACGAATAAAAAGAGGAATAAGAAGACCAAGATGCAGAATGACTTGGACTTCCTTGATGAAGAATGAGAAGGAGAAGCTACGGTTGTGTTTTTGATTTGGACGATGCAGAATGAGAAGAAGAAGAAGACTCACGCGGGTTTTAAAACCTGTTTCCATTTTAATTTACACAAATTAAATAATATTTGTAATTAAATTAAATGATGTGGCATTTTAATTATGTGGATTTAATTTATTTTTTTAATTTTATTAATTTCCACGGGGCACCATCTGGTTGTGCCACGTGGAGATTACATCCAAGTCAGCTGCCATGTGTTGGGCAAGGGGGGCAATTCAAATAAAAAAAAATTGCAAGGTGGGAATCCTGATTTTTTTTTTCTTTCTAGGAGGTATTACAAATCTCGCCTATATTGTAGGGGGGAAATGCCTATTTACCAATTTTTTTAATTTTAATCTCTGCAATATCTCAAAACTTTTAAAATAGCCCATGACTAGATTTCTTGATGATATTGCACGGACTAAAATCAATTTATTTGTTTTTTTACAGGAACTCTTTTCAAAACAAGGCATAATTGCAGGGATCAAAAACATATTTAAAAATCAATGTCAAAGGCTATTTTAAAAGTTTTGAGATATTGCAGGAACTAAAATCAAATTTTTTTTACAAGGTTTCTTTTCAAAACAAAATATAATTGCACAGACCAAAAGCATATTTAAGCCTAATAAATATAATTCCTACGATAAAAGTTGTTAGTAATCTCAATCAACAAAAGTACAAGAGAGTGGAGCTTGGAATTACATGAGAAACAAAACCATATTTATAGCCTTAAAATTTCATAGCTATCTTCATTCAAAAAGAGAAATGAAAAGCCAAAAGCTGACTTTTGCTTCTGCAGAGTTTGCTTAAGTCTTCCATATTTAAGTCTTCCAACACGTGTCATACGAATGTCATACAAATATCAGATACCGATAAATATCCGACAAATTTATTCCTAAAAGTGTATGTCATTCATAGCTTCTAACCATTTTTGTTATGCAATCCACATGATCTTTCATATTAACATTGAAGAATTCGAATCAGCTCTTCATCCTGACATTTCTCAAGCATAAGATTTTTTATCTTCAAATTAACAGTACTTGTGAATAAATTTTTTCCTTAAGTTTCAATTATTTTTTCTGATAATGGATGCAGAATGCACAATCTGGTGAGGGAAGCAAGTCTCTTGTTTGGATAGAGTTTTTCAAAACTACGAATCACGGACACCTGACACGATACAAATATATCACAGATACGTTGATTTGTTGCTAATGTAAAAAATATAGGATACTGACGTGCGATATCGCTATATATTTATAAAAGATCTAAATTGAGAACCAAAATATGTACATGTGCATATAAGTTGAGAAATTATTTCATTAAAAAAAGTTTTAAAACAATATATGATCATATTTGACATTTATATATCTATCTACTATTGAAAAGCTAAAAATATTGTAATCCAAATGTAATCATTTAGTCTTTCATTAATCACCATTATTATTTCGACACATCTTTAATCTTAATAAATGTCAAATATATGTTTACGGAGAGTAGAAACAAAAAAATAAATTTGGGGCACTTGTCCACATGTGTTGCACAAGTCTCTTATAGTTATCAGACACGTATCCTACGAGTATTGGAATAAAGAAAAAAAATATATTTTATTTAAACACCAATCTCAACTATGGGACACATGTTATACGAGTGTCATATAATTTTCGAACATTAATGCATATTGAATACCACAATACACCTAATGATAAAGGTGTCCGTGATTCATAGATACGGAGTATAAAACAAGGTCAAATTTGGACATGGAGAAATTGTTCAGAACTAGAGGAAAGAAAAAGGTAATTCCAATCACATTAATTAATTCCAAAACTTTATCAAAATAATTTGTCTATCATTTTTCACAATTCAAAGATCATAATGTAATTCCAAAATCACAAATTCACAATTCAACCACATTTTCAAATTATCTTAGACTTCAATTAAACTAATTCATCACAATTTCAACAGATTCATAACCTCTTTGAATAGACTCCTTCACAGCATCCAACACAAGTTGAGTCTTTCTACTACTATCTGACCATTTCTTTTCTGGCTTCATTTCCAACCTCTTAATTTTTCCAACCAAATCAGCAAACTCCTTAATCATCCAAACATCTTGAGAAAACTCTGTCTCAACAACATGTTCATTTCGTTTAGGACACCACATTCCTAGTTCAATCTTTCCATAATCAATCTCCGACGACTCCGAAAATGTTCCATATCCAAAACTCTCTTCAAATGGAAGTGTTAAATCATGAAGTCTAAGAGACCCTTTTGTTCCCAAAATTGTTACATCAAAGGTTACATAACTTAAGAAAGAACAATGGAATGTTGCAGATTTTCCATCTTCCCAATGTAATGAAGAACCACATGAGATGATTACATTGTCTTCATTGAGAGTAGCTTTTGGGAATGCAAGGACTGATTTTGGAAGCTCATAGTTTACTGACCACAATATAGCTTGAATGCTGTACCAACCTACATCACCAAGAGCACCAAGACCATCTAAATCTGGCTTCAAGCGGATGCTTTTTTTGAAAAACTCAGGACCAGGATTGTATGTCATGCAACTGTGTATCTGATTCTCAAAACAAACAAAAAGATATTAGCTAAATATTAAGATCAATATTGTTCACTCTTGTAAACTGATACTAGCTAAAGTCGTCAACAGAAATTGATGTATCTGATCAATATTTAGTGCAATAAATTATGGTTGTAGTCGCGGATGCGGCTGTGGGCATTGTAATTATGATTATTGCAGCTGTTGCGATGCGAATTGCGCATAAAATAATTTTTAATTTTTACAAACTATAGTGGTACAAAGTTTTTCATTAGATCTAAAACTTTTTTTTTTTTGACACATAGATCTAAAACTTTTGGTATTTGAGGTTTAGAAATTTTCATTTTTATTTACCAAAAAAAAAAAGAAATTTTCATTTTTAGTGAGAAGATTTAGACAAATTTGTCTGAAGTCATGCTTTAGTATTATGAACCCTTTGCAATTACGGTGTCAAAGTGTGATGTGGTTTCAAAAACTTCTACATCAATAATAGTACGGCGCAATTGTCGATGAAGATCGCAATTTAAAACACCTATACACAAAGTATAAATGTTTTTAGTGCTATAAATACATTTATTTGTAGTTGTAATGCAAAAAATAGAATCCAATCTACCAAAGACAATTTGAAGTCATGCTTTAGAATTATGAACTCTTTGTTTTCTCAGGGTTTACACGATAATGGTATGTTTAAAAGTGAATCTCTCAAAACTATATATTTTTTTATCAAGTATTTTAATAGCTATAATTTCACATTTTAAGATGAAATAATGAGAGTATTGAAATTTGAATTCCGTAATATCTCTGCCAACTGAGCTATGTTAACGAAGACTCTTTTAAAATTAATTTAGTTGTGACTTTTACCATTTACTAATTTTTTTTAAGGTCCGCCTCTAGACCGGATTAATAATGGCCGATAAATATATGTAATCCAAGTATTGTAACAAAGTTTGCCCACATTAATTCTTCAAAATAAGGATTAATTAACAAGCTCAACTATCTTAACCTAAAAAAGAAGTATCATATACTCTTTGTTAGCAAGAAAACAGCTCATTCCCCACTACCAATCCTGCCTAGCAAATACCTCCCCAAATAAGTTGAGAAGAGAAGCATGTTTAGTTCTTTTCTAGACATGTTTTAAACTTTAATTAACTTTAATGTTGGTTTCTTTTTGTGTGCTCAATTTCTATATGGATCATTGAAATTGTAATTGTATATTACCTCTTGTTTTCTTAACAAAACTCTCTCTAGAGGAAATTCTTGACCCATTGATCGATAAAGATACTAATTAAACAACATTTTACCTTTCGGATTTTCCGTACTAATTGTTTAATACAATTTACAAATGCTAGACACACGTGACAACATGTTCATATAATATTTTACAAAACCCATAGAAAATTGACCCACCATATACCATTTCTCACGACATATTCTTCTAGTGTTTGGAATAATGCCAAGCTTTTTTACCAAGAAAAAGCTACGTAAATTATATCATATTAATTTAATTATTTAATTATGTATTATAAAAATGTTGTCGGGTATAAGCTTCGCATTCTTATCGATTTGCTTAAGTATGATACTATCATGTCTAGTAAAGTATGGCAATCTTTTGACATCAAAAGAGGCCATTTCTCTAGGATTATCCACTTCTTTGTTATGATCAAAACAAAACTAGTATAAAACCTAGAAATTGGAGAGTACTTTGTATGATCATAATTTGAAAGATTTGTTTTATGTACAAAAATTTAGGTTTAAATATATTTTTGGTTCTTATAAAGATTTAAAATTTAATCATTATTTGATTTTTGTAGTATTTTTAGATCCTACAAATTTATCCTATATAAATTTTTTAATCTCTACTAAAATAAAATTCTTCTAATTATACCTAAACTCTTTAATTTTTAATGATTCTCTGTAGTAATGTGTAGAATTTTATAAACTATACATTTACTAAATTAACGAGTAAAAATTTAATATAAGACTAACGAAAATCTACGTCTAAAAATCAAATTTTGAGCTATTTTTTGCGGAAGATCTTTTGTAACTTATGAATCATGTCTGAAAAAAAAATCTTTCAAAAATATGTTAACTAAACATCAAAAACTAAAATTGCATACATGATAATTTTATAAGGCAACCTAAAACTCATCTATAATCTATTTACAATATATTAAAAGAAACTACTACTAAAAAACCTATTTTGTCCTTAGCACGTTTAATAGTATTTCACCGTTTATAATCTATTTACAATATATTAAATGTAATTTTAACTCTAAACTGGGAAAAAGATAAGTACTAAACAAAAATAACAAAAAAAGAAGAAGATAAGCATAAAACAAATATACTCATAAAAAAAAAATACTAAACAAAAAAAATCCAAAAATAAGCCTAAAACAAATCTACTCATAAAAAAAATTAAATTTTTTTAAAAAAGAGAATAAAATAAATATACTCATAAAAATAGCAATAGAAAACACTTCTGAAGATAAACATAAAAAAATCAGCTCTATTTTTGTTTACTCTTATATAAAAAATATATGAGAAGTGTATTATTGATGAATATATATTATAATAAATAATTACGGGGTAAATATATATTATAATAACAAACACGGGACAATTGTTTTAATAAAAATTAATAATAATCTTACACCGGACAATTGTTTTAATAATAAAAGAAATTGAATAATATATTATAATAATTCACGGAACAATTGTTGATGAATATATTATTGATGAATATATATTATAATAATACACGAGACAATTGTTTTAATAAAAAAAATTAATCATACACGGGACAATTGCTATAATAAAAAAAATTGAATAATAAATATTTTTTATTATTAATTATAGCTTATTATACAAAAATCATACACGAGACAATTGTTTTAATGAAAAAAATTACTTAATTTAATAACTTTTATAAAAAAATAACAGAATAACGTCACTTATTATTTTTATTTTTTTTTGTATACGACGTCATTTATATTTTAATAATATTTTATAAATAAAAGTCAATAGATCCGTGCGAATGCACGGGTTTCAAAACTAGTTATCATTATAAATATACGGTTAGAATTTAATGAAGGATATATAAGACAAAAAAGGTATTTAAGGAATTAGAGATATATATACAAAAGTATTATACAGTTTTTTGTTTTTTTTTTTTTTGGGTGAATAAACAAAAGACAACAGTTATTGAAAATACTCATATAAAAATTAAAAAAATTAGAGTTTAAACACCGACCATGACATATGTTCTAACAATGTAGACATTTTTTGCTAGTTGAATTATGAACAATTTACTTTTAGTAAATAAGACACTTAGTCTTTTAAATTCCACTCATTAATCATTGTTGTTCTTGAATTTTCAAAATAAAAAAAAAATATATATCCTTCAATTTTTGAAAGTTATATCATATTACTCCTGAAGTATAATTGATTGAAGGACTACATTTATTTTTATTTTAATGACAAATATATTATATATAAAAGCAAAGAGAAAGTACAAGAGATATGTCAGAGTAACCAGAAATATCAGAAATACATTCTAAGAAGATAAGAAATATAAATATGAACCTACGACATAAAAAGATAATAATTCAGAGATACAATGAATTGATGGAGAAGCTAATTTGATATAATTCAAAAACGAAATAAATTGATAGGGTGAAAGTTTAAAGACTTATTTGTTTATTTATTCAATTTATTTTACATTATTTTTTTTTGAAGCATTATTTTACATTAATATATGTTTCTTAAAAATGTAATACCTAGTTTGTAAGATAAAATATTAGAAAACGTAATACTTTTCTCCGGATATATTATCTGTATCTACCTAACTGCAATTTTGTTTTAGCAAATATATGGTCCATTATCTTTTCTATTTTTCATAAAATGGTTTGTTACAATCCTGAAAAGTAGAGAAATTGCATCAAAATTAAAACAATGTATAAAAGTACACAAATGGAGCGTTGAACCAATTTTACTATGTTTTGTCAAAAAAAAAAAAACCAATTTTACTATGTTTTTGTGCAATTGTTTAAAACCAACTTGTTTCTTATTCAATTCTATACATATATCAATCTATTCTACCTAACACATACATTCACACTCATATGATTCCTTTCATGCATGTGCAAAATTACAAAAAATTTCATTTGATTAATCAAGACTAGGCTTTCATTTTCTTTTTCTAGCTATTGTAGCTGTAAATTGGCTGTTAAGAGCATCTTTAATGGGAGTAAATAAAATAGATAAACTAAATTACTTTTTGTGGGGCCAAAATGTCATGTATGATTTAAGCAATTCATAGTTGATTTACATGGTTTTTACTTTAATGGAAGTTGTTTATAAAGAACCAAACATGACCCCGCATATTTATATTTTGTTATTTGTAATTAATTTTTATTCAAATGTTACTAGTACAATGCATGAGTTTGATAGAATAAAAAATTGTTTTTTATATGTGAGAAGCAAGTTATTGTCCGTGTGTTGTATAACCAACGTTTGCTATGCTTAGTGCACCCACTATGCCAAGTGGCATGTCTACAATGGGAGTAAAGTATTAGGAATTGTATTTATAAGAAATTCATCACTTAGCTACTAGCGCTATTGATGCTCTAAGTTAATAGTTGCGTATGAGTTGGATTTGTTAGCCTAATTAAATTCTCTAACGTTTATTCAGTAATATCCCTCATTTCACTTTGTTCACTATATACTCTAGTCTTAAATATAAGCAAAAGTCAAAATGTATTAGGTTCAAATGTAGACCAAATACATTTTGACTTTTGGTTATATTTAAGATTGGAGAAAGTAATAATTTTTTTTGTCTTATACACAATATTTTTTTGCTAGATGTAATAAAAACAATTTAAAACCTTAATTTTCATTAAATTCCCAAAATAAATATAATTTTGTCTAATTTAGTGGATTATGTTATACCCCATCAGACCTTAATTCTAAGTATAAGTGGGTAAAATATTTTGATATATTTAATATTGTAGTGAGATTAAATGCATCAACTTTTTTTAATTCATTTTTGCATATAATTTGAGCCTAAGTAACGTTTTATGATGAAAAGAAAATAAACAAGAATATTGATGAACAAATTAGGATCCAACATATTCTATATATATCAAATTATAGAAACATACCCATTTGAGTTGACCAAAACGTTGCTCATCAGATAAAGCCTCCTTCATTTTTTTAGTTCGAGGGTGATGAACCCACATGGTACCATCCATAAATTGCACTCCATTAACCTCACAAGCTTCAAGAATTTGGTCAAGCTCCTCCACATTCATCGCAACCGGCTTCTCAAGCAACACATGCTTCCCTCTCTCGGCGGCCTTGATAGCCCAGGTCACATGCAAGGCTGTCGGAAGAGGGATGTAAACGGCATCTACTTCAACATCTTCCACAACAGCTTCGTAGGTACCGTAAACCCTAACCTCCTTAGGTAACCCTTGCTCCGTCGCAAAAGCTGTCGCTTTCTCAAGCGAACGGCTTCCAATGGCTAAGAGTGTGGCGTTTGGTGCTTTGCTTAGTGCTTTGCATAGCTTGATAGAGATTTGAGCACATCCAAGAATTCCAAAACGCACTTTTGTTTCATCAGCCATATTTGAAAGGAATGCTAGTGATTATTGTGTGAGTTATGTGAGCTAGTTAAGAAGGATTTGTATATTGTGATGATGACCTAAATAAGATTAGTTTTATAAATGGTTTTAAAAATAGCAATTGTTTATCATTATATAACTGTTGTTGGGTGGATCCCAAGATGTTATTATATATACTAATTTGACCTACGTTATGACATATCACATTTCTTTTGCATGTCTTCAGGAGAAAGGGAATCATCACATGAATAAATTTATTTAACTCGTGTCTAATTTGTCTGCTTTTAATTAAAAGGTATTGTTATTAAATCTGCCATAAAAATAATTTGTTTCATTAGTTGTCTTTTGTACTTCAATTTTGTGATTAGACACAAATTATTGACATATACATATTAGTGGTTTTTTTTGATGTAGTGGATATTTAGAAACTTAAGATAGTTGACCTTGTACATCATTATTCTTTCAATTAATAATATTTATTTACCAGCCAAAGCTTTTAGAAGGTGCTCCCTTATTCCAAATTATTAAGAAAAAGTGAATAAAAAAATTATTGTACAAAATTTTGAACTAAATTAATATATTATTTTTTAACTCATTTTTATTTATAATTAGAAATGGAGGAAGTATAAATTTTACAAACAAACTAAGTCTATATATTATGCATTATTTTCTAAATTTTTAAAAATCTCTAGTTAAAATTGTATTTTTCTCTTTTCTATGGTGTGGTTCATCGCAAGATTGGGATGCTGGGACGTTGGTATGTTGGCTGGTATGGTAGTTGGCTTGATCCTACCCCTCATGTGGAAGTCTTACAAGGTCATATTTGTAATTTGGATGAAGGGAACCAAAACTGTCGAGTTTTAAAATAGGGGGATTAATTGAAAATAGGAGGACCAAAACTGCAATTAAGTCTTTATTTTTTTTGAAAGGGGGCGGTTGTATTTTAAAGATATGAGAAAATTTTGTTAAGAATAATGATATCAGAGAAAAATGAATGAAATCGAGCTTAAGAAGTTTGTCTCAAAAAACATACACATTATTTAGTGATCTTGTAGAACATATTCAATCATTTACTTTTTAGTAATGCTCTGAACAGTCAGAATTGAACTTCTCATTTGGTGAAGCTAAGGTGTGTAATATGGTTGCTAAGGACTTCAGACACGAAGGAGAACATACCTGTAAAAATGTTAGCATTTTGATGTTCAAATCATTATAATTTGATCAAGAGAAATAAGTGTAAAATTGGGTGAAATGTGTGAACCTTAGCTTATTCCTCTTGGCCGATTTTAGGGTTTTTGACAAATTTTAGGTTTTTCGGCCAGTTTTAGATTTTTCGTCCGATTTTAGATTTTTCGGCCGATTTTAGATTTTTCAGGTTTTTCGGCCGATTTTAGATTTTTTTGGTTTTTCGACCGATTTTAGATTTTTTTGGTTTTTTGCCCGATTTTAGGTTTTTCGGCTGATTTTAGATTTTCTGATCAATTAGTAATTTTTAAAAGTTTATGGAAGAAGGAATTTCAAAATCTTAGCTTTTAGGGTTGAATTATTTTTAGAGTTTTTGAAAACTTCTTCAAAGTTTTTCAAGTTATCAGAATATGTAGCGGAATAAAACACAATACCTTCTAAAAACAGAGTATAAGGTGAGAGAGAAAGAGAGATAGACACAGAGTTTTTATATTGGTTCCCCTCACAAATCGAGAGTACTCCAGTCCCCTTGCACTTTCAATGGAGTTCACTATAATCACACAAGATTACAATTGCTCAAGCACACAACAAGAGACTTCCAATACTCAAGTAACAACTTACAAGAGACTTCCAAATGCTCAAGCACACAAGCAAGAGACTTCTAAACAGTTTACAAAGAAACAATTACAAGTTTGAACACTTGATAATAATATCAATGTTCTGAACAAATGAATACAACTTACAACAAGACTGTTCTTAGAATCCTAATGAAAGAATACTAAGGTTCAACTACTGAGATTATCAGAAGCTGAAGTTGTTTATCTTGAGTTTTGAATTGAGTTCAAGTTGTATTTTGCAAAGTGTTTTTGTGCTCTGTAGAATTCAGCAGAATAACAGCGCTTTTCTTAATTGGTTGTGTCTGCACAAAAACTTCAAATTCGTCCTCCTTTTATAGGCAGTAGTGGAGCGTATGAATTTGAATCCGTTGTAGTGAAAATAGCCAACTGGAGATGTATTATTCTTCTTCTCATACGCGTGTTTAACCAAATGAAGTAATGGTCTTCTTTTTCACCCTTGATTTCGAATATTCGCCCATATAAGGTAATGAAGATATTACACAAAGTACAAATGTCACTTTCAGCGTGAAGATAATGGTATTGTACTATGATATTATTCTCCGATTTGATTTTGCCAAAATGATGATAGTCGTTAAGCATAGAATGTTCTTCTGACAAAAACAGCTATCTTCAGTGATGATCAAAATCTTGTGTTTCCAACACAGGTTCTGATGAGAAGAACTTCTAATTGACTTTGACTTGCAGCTTCTGGTAGCTATATCTTCTGGTAGTTAACTTCAGAACCTGTCCAAGTCATCTTCTAGTGTAAGCTTTAAATGTGTATCAGAATTTCTCACTAACTCATTAGTGCATATAAAATTTTAACTTATATACCTACACACTTAGAGTAAATTATCAGTGTACCCTATTGTATATTAATACTCTTGTTATCAAAACTTAATTGGGTTATCTTAGAACCAACTTTGTTCCAACACCCTCATCCAAACAAACCGTAAGTGTAAAACATTTAGTTTTCGACATATTCATATATTTTCTTTAGACGTACGTACATTGAACAAATTTGTAAGGGTGAGCTTCAAATCACTCTTATAAAGAACTGATCATGGAAATTTTACTCCGATTGATTTCAATTATACACATAATTAATGTGTCAACAATGAAAATCAAGGAAAAATCGTTATTTGTTGATGAACTAAAAAAAGTTTCATTTTTAATCCTACATTATTAGACAATTAAGTATCCTTATTTTATGTTGAGTATCTAGCATAGCAACATGTTGTATTGTTGATTCTCCACTTTCACAAGAAATCGTTATTTGTTGATGAATTTGAAGAAAATGAGGAATTTTGTAATAATAGGATGATATATTTAAGATTGAGTGAACATGTTGCTTAGATGTGGAATCGACCCTCAAGGATATCAACTCTGAACCTTTGTTGCATATGCAAGGAAATCAGACTTGTCTTGGGTTTGGTTGCTATGTAGGTCACGAAGTGGAACGACAAGGTTCGGGAAATCAGAAGCTTTTGAGTTTAAAGTCAACTCCAGGTGGGTTCTACTCTATAGGTTTCCATAACTTTTGAGTGAGCATGACAGCACAAAACCTGCATAATTTTATATATTTCAATGTTAAACCACATACTCTTTTATATCCCAATCCTTTCTATTGTTATTTTTATGATTATTGTGGAATTGTTTGTGTTTGGAGTGGTACCGAGGTATATTAATTAAAGGATTAAATAGTAGTTATTCCCTGTAAAGTAGGTCGGTTTTGAATACCCCTGAAATATTTTTTTTCTTTTAGGTTTTTTCTAGGTTGCATTCTAAGTAAGGAATGTAATATGCCTTCATTGACATGGAACAAATAAACATTTGCCACGTGTATTCCATTATCTTTGTCATAGTTATAAGTACTTTTATCAGTTTTGACATATATTTTTCATTATTAGCAAATTTACCCCACTTTCAATTAATGCAATTTTACATTTCCAAGCATCAAGTTAAGGTTATGTCCCCCCTCACTATTAACTAGTACGACATAATGATTTTTTTTCTTGATACCCAACAAAATTGAATTTAAAAGTAATAAAAATGTCTAACTCTTTTGTCTTTTTTTTTTTTATAAGTAAAAGATTGTTATAAGCAAAAATGTCTAACTAACCACTATGCCATATTAATTTATCACACTAGTTTAGATATTTTGTGTTATTCGGCTTATACATTAAATAAATTTGTGAGCACATATTGTCGCGGTGATTTTTGGATGTCAAGCTATAGGGAAGCGTTGAATTACAAAACATTTAAATACACCACCGAGCTTTTTATTTTTCCGAAGAAGGGAGAAAAGTCCGTTAAAACACCCTAAATAAAGAGATCGAGGTAAGGGGGTGGGTTACGCAAAGGGAAGGTATTAGCACCCTATGCGTCTATAGTACTCTATAGGAACCTCTTGTATTCTATCTTAAGCACTTTATTTTTATGTGTTTGAAAATATGTATAAGATTTAGGGCTAATCGAGTGATTATTGGGGAAAAATAAGTTTTGAGTGACAAAATGCTCTTGGCTTGAATTCCAAGGTTTTAACCTAATGAAAATGACTTTTGAATTTGAAAATAAGACTTGATTTGAAAAACCAAGGGTTTTTGCCTAAAGAAAATAGAGTTTGATTGATTGAGGACTTGGTTTAAAATCCAAGTTGTTTTGAGAAATGTTTGATTAATGACTTGGTTTAAAATCCAAGTTGTTTTTGCTTAAAGAAAATAAAGTTTGATTGATTAATAACTTGGTTTAAAATCCAAGTTGTTTTGAAAAAGGTTTTTGATAAGTGACATATTTTGGATATTTTTGAGAAGAGGTGTTGACCTCTATTTTTTGGCTAAAAAAGGTTGATGGTTCTAGCGAGAGTTCTAACGCTTTAACTAAACAACCTAAAATATTGAATCGCGCCTATACTTTTTGCAACGACATATAGGTCGAGGTTTTTTCCTTTCTTCGGATTAACACATTAAATATACTAACGAGCAATAATGAGCGAGAATTTAAAGCATACAATACATTCGGGGGGGAACATGCAAAGGGGATTGAATTAAATAAATGACAATGATAATAATGACTGAAAATAAATCGCGCCAATTATGCGCATTTAAAATTACAACCAGGGGGGAAGCATGCGAAGGGGATTGAATAACAATAATAATGATAGCATAAATATAAATAAATGAGATATAAGATTAAAGCATATAATATAATGTAAAGGCAAGAAAAATAAATATAAAGCATAATAATCATGAAGCATAAAATGAACATAAATCATATAACAAGTAGTAAGCATAATGCAAGTGATAAGGTATAAGTGTTATGTAAAGCGCAAATAACAATTAATGATAAGATTAACACATGAAACATGAGAATAGAAACAATTAATAACAATCAAAGGCAAGAATTTATCACATCATAATAAGATAAGGAAATAATTGAATAAATAGTTAAGTAAAAATAATTTAGACAATATCAAACATACTTCAAATCACACACACACATGCATTTATCTTAATTAAGTGAAGAAAAAGGGAATTGAAAGTTCATCAAAGTACTTAAGACTATATATCATGCCATAGAAAACATTACTAAATTAAATCAAGCATTTTCAAAAATCATATACATGCATATTTATTTACAATTACATGAAGGAAATATTTAACAATTAAACTACAATATTAAAAATTAATCATGTTAAATCAAAAAGACTTAGAACCTAATCATGAAAGCAAAAACCAAACACATTATCAAGCATAGAACAAATTTAGTGGCAATTGACAATTAAAACATCAAATAAAATCCTTTAAGACCCTAACATGTAAATTCTATAATTAATTAATGCAATTAAAACAAAATAAACAAGAAAAATAATGGGATTAAGGCAAAATGAACCAAAGTTAGAGGGTAACATTCAACAAAAAATAATTAAAAGTTCATGACATAACAATAACATAGGAAAATGATTTTCATATTATCTAAGGTTAATTATTAACATTTAAACCTAATTAAATAGTGCCAAAAGATAAAAAAAAATCAAAATAATACATGATTATATACACATCAAAATAAAAAGTTCCAAACATTAACATATTATTCATATCATATCATGGATCAAGTAATAAAACATGTTATCAAAGATTAATCAATTTAAACATAATTTGAACACTAATAAATAAAGAAAATGAGGAAAAAAATAGTAAATAAATGATTTAAAAAAATAATTTCATAATATATCAATTAATAATAACCTAAAATATAATTAAAAAAATAATAATCATCTCAGAAATTAAAAATAAAATCAAATAATAGAGGAGGTGCAAATAGTAAACGAGTTAAAAAGGGGGGTGTAAGAAGTAGTTACCCAAACCTGGGCCTAAGCCCAATCTGGAACGATCCTGTATGTCACAGGTGTGCAGGAACACAGTGGACGCGCACGTTCTGGACGTTTGATCTGATTAGAATGACTGGATTTGAAAACAGCAGGAACTGGATCTGGTACCTCACAGGAGATGACGTCTATGGTGGAACGCGCGTTGCAGTACGCCAGATCTACTCATTGAAGGATCGGACGGGTGTGATTAGAGACACAGATCAACGAACGGCTTTTAAAAATAAGATCCAACGGCTGTGGTTTGATCTGGAAAATGAGAGGGAGCATCATGGAGCTTCATCTTCCTCGCGACAGCAACAACACCGGCGCCGGCCAACCACTCACCGAAGCTTCAAAACGGCGACGAAACGGGCAAAAGGGTATACGATTCTGCTCGAAATTCCACGAGGAACACTAATATAACCTTAGATTCTTCAAACAACGCTTAAAATTTGAAAAAACGACGAGACAAAGTTCGAACTCAAATTTGGGAAAACACGAATTAAACGAGAACTGGGTTAAATTAATCAATGGAAAAGCATCTAGAGGTTATTTGATGATGAATGGGGTTAAAAAACAACAGAAACAGAGACTAAAAACTCGTGTTCAAATCTCACATTTTTTAAGGTTTTTGGGGTTTTGATTCTCTCAAATTTATGGGTTAGAGCTTGTGTTTTATGGTTGTTTTATGCTACTGGAAGTGTTTGGAGGCTTATTTGATGAAGAAATTGAGATTTGGATGAGGTTTATGAAGAAATTGAATTTTTGAGAAAAAGGGTAAAAATGAGAGGACTTGGGATTGATTTTCTCTGAGTTTGTGAATGAATTTCGCGGTCTCCTCTCTCCTCACTGAAGAGTGTTATTTGTAGTGGAAAATTAGGTTATGAGTTGGCTTCAATTGGATAAGAATCAAGGGTAATTTTGAGTTTTTGGTTATGAGATTTTTGTGGGTTTTTGATCAAGAGAAATGAGGACACTTGTTATGCTCATGAGCTGTGATGAAAGGAATATACTAGGATCAATTTGAGGAGATAAGGATCAAGAGAAAATTGTGGGATTTAAGTGTGATGGGAAAAATGGTGAAAAATCAATTAAAATGAATTAATGAAAATACATGAAAATATGGAAAATGAAATATAAATTGATAAAGGGCAAATATGTCATTTTTCAGGGTTTATACAATGCATGAGTTAAATTGGAAACAATTGAAAAAAGTTTGAATAAAAAAGATTACTTGTTGATGAAGAAATGAATTTTTGAACTTAAAATGTAAATATGAATATAATAATATAATATAAAATAAAAATGCAAATGAAAATATAATTAAAATATTTTTATTATGCTCATAATATATGGAAATGATGGAGATGAAATTATAACTCAAAAATCATAAAGAATGGATGAAGAATGAGATTACTTGCAAAAGAAGTTACCTTAATATTTGAAATTTTTGAAAAGGGTAAAATGGGAACAAAATCAAGTTTATGAACAAATTATGGTACAAGAGCATATTTGGAAATTTATGGTGCAAGAAAAAGATCAAAATGTCATGTAATTAATTATCTAAAAATGAAACAGTTAAGCAGCGTAAACAGGATAAAATACTATTTTTTAGCAATTTTAAATTAACAAATAATAATAATGTGATGAAAATTAACATGTTTAAAATGAGCCAAAATTAAATGAAGAAATTAGGGGTGGTCAAAAAATGGGGTATGACACATATATACATATAAATATATTAAATTGAAATTGAAATTTTTTAAATTTACAATTTCAATAATATCTTAACAAATATAATAGGTGTGACCGATTCAAAAAAAAAGTAGGTGAGATGAATATTCAATACAAAAGTGTAACAAAACACAATGAATTAAGCATATGGTTATGAGTTCAAATTTTTGGCTCATGCGAATGAAAAAATTCAGTCATAATAAGAAAACTCATGGTAATCTAAAAAAAAAAATACCATGGTAACCTAAAAAAAATATAACAAATAGACAAAATATAGAAATTAACTCTTTAAAAATTATACCAATTAAGTTCGAATCTTCATACTTAGCTTTAAAAATATCATTATACGATATGAATTTGAATACATAAAAAGGAATAGTCGAATCATTAATCGGCTTCACAATAATTATAGTTTTAAAAAATAGTCTACATTCATAAGAAGTTGGTTTAAATATTTTATGGCCGTTCTTAATTATTGTGATATTTTTTATTTATTTATTTACTCAAATTGTGATATTTGTTATCTTATAAATATTCACAGTTTTGTTTTTAGTTCCCCGAAAATTTTTCTTCGAATATTAGTCCCTAAAAAATCTTCAACTTACATTTTTAGTCCTTACTTTTAAATCAACTCATGTGTAGACTTCATATTTTTAAATGAAATTTTCTAGAAAAGTGTAGAATATTTTAACAATCACTCCAAAAAAAAAATTAGATTTTTTTAACAAAACATGAATTAAATATAAATTTTTAAACTCTAAAACTACAAAAATTCATATTTAATTTATGCTTTTTCAAAAAATTCCAAATTTTTTTGGGAGAGATTGTTATAATATTCTAAACATTCATAAAAAAAATTCATTAAAAAATATAAAGTCTATAATGAATAAAATATTTTGAAAATTCAAAAAAATAATAAAAAGAATTTCAAAAAGTCAGGCAGAGCAATGCGGTGTTCCCTATGTCTCTAGATGTTGTATTTAAGAGGATTGGTTTTGTCAAATAAAAAGGATTAGCGGCGGAACTTGTTGTTTGGTTTGCTTTCTATTCAAGTGTAATTACATATTTTAAAAAATCTATTTAAAAAATTTATATGATAAATTTATTAAAATTAATTATGATAAAATTAAATTAAATAACATTATAAAAAAGGTAAACATGAGAGAGAGAGAGAGAGAGAGAGAGAGAGAGTCAATGACAGATGTAGAATGGGAAACATGTAGCACCTCCCACCCACTATTAAAAATACAATTTGATTAATTAAAATTTAAATTCCGACTGCGAGAGTTATCCACATATTGTGTCCGCGACGCTTTGATTAGAATTACCAGGCCTCCAACGAACAAAATCTAGGAAACCTTAAATAAATTAATATAAATTAATTTTTTATAATTTATGTTTTTTTTACAATTCCAATATGAAAATTATCAATATTATGTTTTTCTTTGTGGTAGAGTGACAAAAAAAAAAAACTTAAGAATAGGACGAGATCAAAATATGTTGCTATTCATTAAAAAATTAATATATAATTAACAACTATTTACAATACCACTATATTTGGAAACGGATTTCCTGCTGTTATATGAAGCATCCGATCATAATCGTGTGGCTGCGATCGTTTTCAATAATTTTATAAATGATTTGTTCTGATCCGTCCGAACTGATAATGGATGGTTGAGATTCAAAGCTGTGTGATTCCCACAGTTGGGAATTCAGATCCCACTATACTCATGTAACATCATTAAACAATAAACATATATTGTATTTACATACTCAAATAAATTAAATAAAAATCAATCTCATAATCAACTGTAAGAAAACATAGATAACCTTCTAAATAATATAAAATGACATAGGAATTTTTTTTTTCAAATGTCTGGTATATTTTGTTTACAGACAAATGACTGACTTTTTTTCTAGATCAAACAGACTACAATCTAGCTTTGATAGGGATCAATTGAAATATCGTTGGTTTATTTTTCGATGAAGGTCTGATCTTTCTCTTGCATCAAATGAACTCAATGCGAGGCATCACTTGTGATCAGTCAAACTCTGTGTTACTTGAATTTCAATGAAGTTCGGATCTTTCTCTTTGATCGAATAAATAGAAAATAAAAGGGATATTTTCATTTTTTTTATAGTTGTACTATGAATAAAACATTGTCAGGTGGTTCAGTGAGAGACGAAAATTATAGTTTTTGTCATGTCCCTTGAAGGATGATAATAATGTAAGAATACAACTTTTACCAATAATATCGAACCTTTTGCAAAGGGTTTTTCTCCTCTATTTATAGAGGAGGATTACATTTAAAATATCTATGAACCGCCCCACTCCTCTCTATGGAGGTCGTGGGTGGTTTCCGCCGTGTCCACCGTGTTACAGGGGTGGTTATTGGTGGTTTCTTTCCTCCACCGTGTGTAGATGGTGGTAGTGGGTGGTTTTCGTCTCCCTTCACCGTGTCTGAGTGGGTTTAGTGGGCGGTTTCTTGTTTCTCAAGTGAGTTGACCACGTCCCAGGGCGTTACCCGTAGCTTCCATGTCGCCAACCTTTGCATTTCCCGCCAAGTTATCTATTTGAATTGTTTGGATTATTTGTTGGGCCACTTCATTATTGGGCCTATAGAATTTTGCCCGGTACATAGAGAAATAGAAGTGTAATGATGGATATCCACTAACTTAATTATTCAAAACAAATTTGATCTTTTTTTTTAAATGTTTATTCCTCGTAATAGTTAATATTAAATTTTTTAATGAAAAATGTTTAAAAAATTAGTGTATAAGTATAAACAATGAAATTGTGTTTTTTTTTTTTAAATTATATTATTATCTCCAAAATGTAATAATCGGCTAATAATTTTTTAATTCATAAAAATAATTGCTAATTTATTAATTTAATGAATTAATTTACTAATATATTCGAATTATTCTAGTGCACCGTAGAAGCTCCTTATTAAATATTAAGAAACTACTCCATTATTTTATTCTTATTTTTGTTATTGATTAATTAATTAAAACAAATAAAATTTTAAAATGAAAAATCAATCTAAACCCAAGAAAATCATTCATTTCTCTCTCTAAGCACTGAGAAGCAAGTCTAGATGTGCCGGTCGATTCACCGCAGCAAGCAAAGCATAGATCAACTTTTCTTCGACTTTCTGCAACCTTGTAGATCTTTGTTCAGATGAAGAGGAAAATTGTTGAGAGAGAGTGACATCGATGGGGTCTCTCATCTATGGCAAAGCGGAAATTTATTGTTGCTTTTCTTCACCCATTTTTGTTTTTATGTTTGATTTTGTTCAAATTTTGCAGAAATCCCAACCCAAAGTTTGCAAAAATGGGGTTTTTATGTTTGATTTTTAGTGTTGTTATTGGGTCTGTTTTGTTTTTGTTTGGGTGTGGTGGTAGTAATCAACTTATGGTTTCTTCTTAATGAGAAAATAAATAATTAGATTATTATAATAGAGATAAAAGAATAATAAAAAATTATTAATTGGAAATATGAAATATTATTAGTAATTGAGAGTGGGGAGATTATGCAAATAATACAAATTATAAGTATAAATCTGTAAAACAAAACTTAATGTATAGAATAATTAGTCAAATCCACATGATTAAGTTTAAGTGATGCCACATCAGCAGAATGCAAATAACATTCAAGAATAGGAATGCAACCTAGCACTCACCTTTTTTTTAAGATCCCCTTTGCATACTAAAGATTCTTTGGAATACCCCCTTGGAGTAACACATGGGCAGAGAATCTCCTACGTGGCACCTCCACATGGATTTTTATTAATTTTTAATTATTTTTTTTGCCACGTGGCATTAAAAAAATAATTTTTCTGATTTCTTTCTTTTTCTTTATTTGTTATTTAAAAATTAATAATAATTAATTAATATTTGTTTATTTAAAATAAAAAATGAAAGAAAAAATAAAACTTCTCATTACTTGTTGGGTAATTATTTTTTATTTAAAAAAAAAAATTCATTTCTATTTTTTTTTTCATCTTCAATCTTCATCCTTACCACCATACTCATCATCAAGAGCAATCCATCTCCATGTTCATCTCTTTCCCAACTCTTAAAAAATTTGCAACAATAATAATAACAACAAGAATATCATCAAAAGAACATCATCAACATCACCAAGAACACAACAACATCATCAACATCACCATGAACAACAAGAACATCATAATTTATGGGACCAAAAACAACAACAACAACAATAATATCATCACCAAACTCTTCATCTAGTTATTTTCATATACAAGTGATTTCCTAATTTATAAAAATCTAGATAAATAACATTTGGATTGATAGTTTACAACAAAACAACAAGAGCAACAAGGACAACAAGAAGTATTAGCAATGAAAAATCGATTCGAAAGAGAACAAGGACAACAAGAGCAACAACAAAACGAAAAACAACAAGAACAATGCAGCAGCAAAATTTCTGGATATTTATGAGTTTTCCGGCGAAAATCTCGCCAGAGAAGATGACCGGAGGCGGTGGAGGTGCGGCGGAGACGATGAAAAGGTGCAGAAAATTGTTCCTCTCTTCACGAAGATCACAAAGGTTGTTGTCTCGTGTAAAACGGAGCTCTAGACAAGGAGAAAAACACCTTTGAAGTAGAAGAATTTCACCGGAATCTGGAAATTCATGGTGGCCCTGACGAACACGAAGAACATGTTGAAGATTGAACCCGGAAATAGCTCAAATCACTTCAAAATCATGCCAAACTTTCCAGAATTTTATTTAAGCTTCCAGAAACATGTTTATCAAAGAGAATGAGATTTTGGCTATGTTTTGTGTTGGAGTGATTGATTGCAAGAGAAAAAGATAAAGATTCAAAGAGAATGGAAGATGATGTTGATGAATTGAACGATGAAAAGTGTGTTTATGAATTGAAGATGGAAGAAAAATACACGTTTTTTGTTGTTGTTGTTGTTGTTTAAATTGGATTTATCACTTTCTTTCATTTTTTTTGTTTTTGGATTTGTGGGTGTATTAGTATATCTTTGATTTTGAGTTTTTTGCATCTTGAATGTCTTTGTGATGAAGCTAGAGGGAAGAATTTGGGTAGAATAGAGGGAAGAAGAGAGGGAAGAATATGAAGATGATGAAGAAGAGACGGAAGAATATGAATATTTGGGTTCTGAGTTTTGTTCTTCTTCATAATATTTTTTAGGGTTAAATAGTTGATACCCCCCTGCAAAGTAGGTCGGTTTTGTAATACCCCCCTGTAAGTTTTTTTTTGTAAGTTTTTTTTTTTAAGATTCCCCTTGCATTGTGGAGATTCTTTGGATTTCCCCCTTGGAGTGCCATCTGGGCCAAGAATCACCACGTATCACCTACGTGGCACCTCCACGTGTAATTTTAATTATTTTTTTGCCACGTGGCATTAAAAATTAAAAATAAAATAAAATAAAATTTAAAACACGTTTTTTTTTTCTTTTTTCAGTTGTTTTCTTTTATTTGTTATTTAAAAATATGGTTTAAAAATAAATAAAAGGAAAAATGAGGTGATAAAAGATACTGAAACGTTTATTTGCTAGTGAGGATGAGAGGGCATTGGGTTTGGATGATGGGTTTGGTGGTGTTGCTGATGAGACTATCAAGCATGAACAGAGCACAAGATTTTTAGTTAGTTCAATAGGGTGCAGTGAGACTAACACTAATTTTGAAGATGGAGATTATGAGAGTGAAGAATTGAATAGCTCAGATCCAGATGCAAGTGATGAGGAAAGAGGGCTCAGGTATGAGAAATTTAGAAAAGAACAAATGGGAAAAACATATAAACCCACCTTTGGTATGGAATTTACTTGTCTGCAAGATTTTAGAGATGCAATAAGAGATTGGAATGTGAGGAATGGTTATGAGTTGAGGTGGGTTAAAAATGAGGGAGACAGAGTTAGGGTGGTGTGTGGTAGAGATTGTCCTTATCGTGTCTTGTGCTCTCAAGTGGGCCAGGAGAGAACATTTGCAATAAAGACACCAGATGAGTTAATGGTCCACAAGTGTGTAAAGTCACTCACCAATAAATCTGCTAACTCTAAGTGGGTGAGTAAGTCTGTGGTACAGTTAATGCACACAAACCAAAAGGTGAGGATTAAGGATATAGTTCAACACATGAGAACCCATTTTTCTCTAAACATTAATCCAAGCACTGCATGGAAGGCAAAGCAGTATGCAACTGCAATCATAGAGGGAGATTCATATAGACAATATGCACTGTTAAGGAGATATGGTGATGAATTGACAAGGGTTTGCAAGCAAAACACAATTAAAATTGGTGTGGAGAGACCAATTGGTTCACTGCATCCCAGGTTTGTAATACTCTAGATCTACTGTTTTTTTTTTTCTTCATTATCTCTAGATCTACTATTTTGAGATCTGCTGATCCTGTTTGTAAAAATTTTGGTGTTTCATGTAGGTTTGCTTCATTTTATTTCTGTTTTGATGGGTGTAAAAAAGGTTTGACAATGGTTGTAGACCATTTATTGGGGTTGATGGTTGTCACCTTAAAACCAAATATGGTGGACAACTATTAATAGCTGTTGGGAGAGACCCAAATGACCAATATTTTCCTTTGGCATTTGGGGTTGTTGAAACAGAAACAAAAGAAAGCTGGAGATGGATCCTTCAGTTATTAATGGAGGACATTGGACAACACAATAGAATTGTGTTTATATCTGGTCAACAAAAGGTGAGAATTTTTTTTTTAATTTCAGCAAAGGCAAGCCTGAAGGTTTCAAATGCAGGCCAAGCTTCAGCAGAGGCAGGCCAAGCTTCACCAAATGCAAGCCAACCTTCACCAAATGCAAGCCAAGCTTCACCAAAGCCTAGGAGGACTCTGAAAGAGAAGAGGCAAAATATGAAAAAGGTGTCTGTGCTTTATCATGGAAGGTATCATGGAAAGGAAAGGAGAAGTAGTGAAAGAGTTAAACTGAATGCATTCAAAAAACCAATCACTGGTATTGGTTCAAGTCAGGAAAAACCTATACACATCACAGAAGCTGAAGCAGATGAAATGACAGATGATGATGCAAAGCTGGGAACTTGTTTCAGATCCATGAAGTCTTGGAAAGACATTCCAAAAAAGAAGAAGTGATGATGGTGTTTAGTACTTAGGAATTAAACTTTGGAATTCTGTTTTGTTATGCACTTTAATGTGCTTTATGGTGTTATGTTTTGTTATGCTGTTATGTTTTGTAATGATGTGCTTTATGCACTTTGAAACAATTCTACTCTGTGGTTTGTTTATTTGTTAAGACAATTCTACTTTATGCACTATAATGTGCTTTATGCTGTTTTGTAATTTGCACTGCTAGGTGCTTATTTGTTAAGACAATTGCACTATAATGTGCTTATTATATCTAATGCAGTTTGTTGTTTACCATATATTTTGTGGTCCTTCCTTTAATGCATTTTCTGTTTACTATATATAATGAAACAATGCTGATCCAAATTACACAACATATAAAATCAAACCAAATTTTTCATTAACCTCATGAAGTTGTAACACAACCATTTGAAACAAAGTAATGTCAAACATACTAAATTCATTAACTTTAATACATAGCTATTACATTGAATTTTCTTCTCAGCCTTCACAAATTCCTAGCTATTACCACAATTCACTTTAGACTATTAATGATCAAAACTAGTGTGACAATCATACAAACTACAGCCAACAACAAACAAATTACAACAACAATCTTCAACAAGAACTTTGTCGATTTTTCTTCGGCTTGCATTTTCAAAAACTGTAACTCTTTCTTCTCACATTCAACACACTTTAGCTCCATAGTATCAAGTGCTTCAGTTTCAGCAACCCACTTGAAAAATCCACATCCACTGTCATCATCATTAGCCTAAATGAACATTAAGAAAGGAAAAACACTTTAGCAAAATCAAAACAAATGTTCTAATTCAATAAATGCAAAAATTATCACTTACATTCCAATATCTACATCCCCAAAATTTTCTTCCTCTATTTGGTCCCTTTTTAGTAACTGTACGAATCACAGCTTTGAATCCACAGTGACAATCACGAATCACTTCAACATCGTGCTTCAGACTTGAACTGAATGACCCAGACCCTAGGAAACGCGAATTTGACCCATTGGAGCGAAGAGAAGCCATTGATTTTGGGAATTGAGTTTGAATAAGGAAGCAAAAACGAATTAGAGATTGTTAGGGTTTTCAATTTGGGAATTCTTTGCATAAGGAATGAAGAAGGAAGAAGGAACAAAGAAAGCAAAAGAAAAATGTGTTTTACAAAAACGTGTTCTTTTAAATTGTAAATAAGTAATAATATGAAAATAAAATAAAACAAATGAAATCAGAAAAAGAAAAAAAAAACGTGTTTTAAATTTTTTTTATTTTTTTTTTAATTTTTAATGCCACGTGGCAAAAAAATAATTAAAAAATAATTAAAATTACATGTGGAGGTGCCACGTAGGTGATACGTGGTGATTCTTGGCCCAGATGGCACTCCAAGGGGGAAATCCAAAGAATCTCCACAATGCAAGGGGGGAATCTTAAAAAAAAAACTTACAGGGGGGTATTACAAAATCAACCTACTTTGCAGGGGGTATCAACTATTTAACCCTATTTTTTATTATTATTATTATATTGATATATTTTGTTTTTAATTTTTTAAAATAATAATAAGTTAAATAATTACAAAATGTGACATAATATTTTTTTTGAAATAAATTTACACAGTCAATGATAAATAAACAAATATTAATTAATTATTATTAATTTTTAAAAAACAAATAAAGAAAAACAAAGAAATCAGAAAAAAAAAATTATTTATTTTTAATTTTTAATGCCACGTGGCAAAAAAAAAATTAAAAATTAATAAAAATTCACGTGGAGGTGCCACGTAGGAGATTCTCTGCCCATGTGTTACTCCAAGGGGGTATTCCAAAGAATCTTTAGTATGCAAGGGGGGGATCTTAATAAAAAATATTACGGGGGGTATTCCAAAACCAACCTACTTTGCAGGGGGTAACCACTATTTAACCCTTAATTAAAAAAGCAATCATTATGTGTGGGTACCTCGGTACCACTTCAGGGGATTCGATTTATAATCCAATTATGTTGTGAGATGTAGTCGAAAGATGTACAATATTGTCTAAGATCGACTTGCCTTAGAGTGTCCTCGTAGTTCAAATATAGTTAATAATTAATCCGTGTATTACCACCTTAGTTGGTAGTAAGATCTCGTTGAAGTTTAGTAGTCTCACTTCACGCTTTTTAATTCTTTTCAAATAAGCAGGTCACACGTGATAAGCAGGCTATGGAGTAGCTGTTTACATCAGATAATTTGATGTCTTTAGTGGTATTTTTTATGACATTATTATCATGTTATGTATAAGACTATGTCATCCTCTGTTGAACTTATGTATTTGGCATTTATGCTTGTAATTCGAACTCCTTTGTATTGTAAGTTTAATGTATCTGGTACCAATTACATATGAACCCATTATATTCTAGACAATTTAATGTGGGATGTTACTATTCGTGTCAAAGGAGGTTGATTCAGATTTCAGACTATACCTTGGGTCATTTAAAGTACAATGCCATGTAGTGTGGACCGTTTAAATTCCTAACGTGTATTCTAGGTTGAGTATCCTTTTGAGCTTAACTAACTTGATCTGATTATGACAGTTAGAGTACGATGTATGAAGCTCGAAGGAGACGCAGGAGGCCTAGGAGGAAAGTGGTGGAAAAACCCAAAGAACCCAAAGTGAATCTGACTGCTAACTTGTGGGCACAAATGATGCACAACATCAACAATTTCAAGCTCAACAAGCCTAATAACATCATGACAGGGCCGACTAAGGCTCGGTGCATTGAGTTCTCTATAACAGGGCCACATATTTATTTGGGCCTCCACTTCCATTTTGTATTTATAAACCCACAACACTACACGCAAGCAAAAACACAGTAAAAACAAAGGTAAACATATATGAAATATGGACACTTAATTGGCTTAACCTTTACTATATGCGTAATTAATTCTCATTCTCTTTGGTCAAAAGAAATAACAATTAATTCCCATTCTCACTTAATTTTCCTTTTTTTCTTGCTGGCTAGAAATAATAAGCGCCATGCATTAAATGAATGTATGAATTTTCTTTTTCTTAACCCTCCATTTTTAAGAGAAGAAAGTTCAATTAGAAAGTAAAGTTTTGATTTATTTTTGTTATCAATAAAAGTTTTGATGTTTTATTAGCAGTAACTCGAATGTAAACCAATCATTAGTTGGTTCAGTGGTGATTGGTGCTGAACTTGGTAAGAAGGACCACTGTTCGATCCCCTGCAATTGCGATCAGAAGGGGGCTGGAACCACTTGATGCTAGAACTGACCCCCAAACCAGATAGAATTGGTGGTGAAAACCAAAAGTAACTCGAAATATAGGTTTTTTTTAAAATAATTTGATTTTTTTATATCATAAAGAATTTCTTTTTATGTTAATTACAAATATGACCATATTTTATGTTATTTATATTAATTATGATTTAAATAGAGTACAATTTTTTCTTTTCATCTAAAAAAAATAGAGAATTATTTTTTTTTAAAATGATGCTCTTTTTATCAGAGGTATACTATCAATATTAGAGTCGGGCCTCCAATTTGATCGGCCCAGCATCATGAGATGGCGCAATTGTTCCAACAATAGATGAATCAACAACAACATCAACACTTGGGTGATACTTTTAGGGAATTTTGTAGAATGAACCATCCAGAGTTTGTGGGAGAGTATTTGCTACCGCTAGAGAATGGATTCAATCCATGTTTACGCCTGCAACATTTTTAACTTTTAGCAACAGCAGAAAACCGTTGCTAAAGGTGCAAAACCCGTTGCCTAAGACTTTATGCAACGGTTTCCTAGGCGTGGGATATACGGCCATTGCCTTAGGTTTATGCAACAGTTTTTTTACTTTTGGCAACCGATTATAATAATCGTTGCTAAAGTGTATGAAAAAGCAACGACTTTGGTGCTGGTATTAGGCGACGACTTACATACAAACAACAGATAAATAACCGTTGCCTATATGTTTAGGCCACGATTTACATTGTTATCTAAACCAACATATATAAAACCGTTGCTAATGCTATAAATTTTACTAACGCTTATATATGTATAACCAAGATCTGTGTTGTGTACATCTACTCTAAAATATTGACAATTTATTTTATTAAAATTGAGAATTATCAAACTTATTTAAAACAATTACATTATATATTCATAAGAACTATTATTAGTCACTACAAAAGTATATAAAGCTAAACTCTATTTAAATTTGAATATACAACATAAACACACACAAACAATCATTGTTATCAGAATCGTGAGTAAAACCGTAAAATCCTAGGATTTTGTGATTTTTCTTACCCCAAAGGATTCGATTTGTGATAGGATTCTAATTTAGAGCAAAATTCATGTAAAATCGCACATAATCGCAGCACAATCGGCGATTTCAGAAGGATTCTATGGATTCTGTACTTTTTAATTTTGGGTAATTTTGGAATGGGTAAAGATGACCCGTGGCAAAACCCTACTTTTTTTAATATTCCTTTGATGTTTACGCTTCTAAAAACGTATTTCTTTCTCCTTCAAGTCTTCAACCTTAACTCTTGTGATTCTGCCCTGTTTTAGACCTTGCCTTCATCTCTGCTTTTAACAATCCGTAAGTAAGCATTACTCTGTTTCAACTTTCAACCTTGTTGCTGTAGTTTCTATTATTCCTTCATAACATGTATGCTATGTTTTCACTTTTTAAAGAAGTCATTATTTAGAATAATATGTACAAGGAAATTTCCTAGTTTTCAATTTATGGTCACTCACATTTGTAGAGAAGGAAACCAAGTCGCGGATTCTTTTGCCAATCACGGTCTCTCCTTAGATTCTTTGTCAACTTGGCTGGTTACTCCTTTGTTTGCTAAGTGAAATTCCTGGCACGCTAGGCACGATGTGCGATACAATGCTCTAAGCACCTTAACACTAAACGTGATGTGCGATACAATGTTCTAAGCTTCTCAACACGTATATCACAAGATAAATGTAAACAAATAACTGAAAGCAAGTAAACGGCACGGGATATTTGTTAACCCAGTTCGGCGCTTAAAACAAGCCCTAGTCTGGGGGATACCAATCCAGGAAGGAATATCACTATAATAGTCCTAGTTGTAAGTTCTCAGCAAACACTACGTTTACAACTCATAACCTAGGCAACTACCAATGACTCTTCAACCTAGGAACTCCTAAGTCTGAGATCCCATCTCACTCCCTTACAACCTTACAGACAACAAGGATTTCAAAAACACAAACGCAAATGTTTTGGAGACACACTCCTAAAATCTACACACTCGTACCTAAAGGCTTAGAGTGCTAAAACACACAAAATCCTAACTCCGTACTTCAAAGCTTAGGAGAGGATCACAAAGATTACAACACAAGAACACACGTCCTAAGCTTGCATCAAGGAGACACAAGAAAGGCTCACAATTAACAATACACACACGCAAAAACCTAGAGAGCTAGACAACACAATGACGGCGCGAACAACTGCCAAATTAGGTTTTGCACAATCTTTAAATACTCCAGGCAAAAGTCCTTGATCCAGAATTAAACATGGGCTTGATTTGTTTGACCCAAGCAATTGACCACATTGATTAAAATAGATTCTTTCCAAAAATACACTTCAAGGAGATTCTTCAAAAAAAATATTCTTGACAAGGATCTGAAGCATTAAATGATGATCCTCATAATAAGCCACATAAAAAGCCGCCATGCAAGATTCATGAAAGAGAAACGAACATTCCATAAATGAGACACGCGCGCGCACACTACCAAAAGCGTGATACGATGTTGAGGCATCTTATCACACATCCTGCTACAAAGTTTATTTCACCAAAAATGCAGACAATCACAAAAGACTCAACAAACTCCCCCTTTGGCAAATTTTTTGCTAAAACAAATTATGACCATACAGATAGCACTTAAACAGATACTTCAACTACATTTCTTTTTCTCAACATAAGCACACAAGTATAAAGATCAGTAGAGACTATTCTTCAAAACAATTTCCATACTACTCCTTCATGGAGAACAGTAGACAAGAATAAAAATGTATCTTTTAAGTTTATCAGAGAGGCATGCAACAGCGGAACACATGAAACAACTCAGCCTTAGATGGTCAGGAAAATAAACATTGATAGGATGTTGTGTAGAATGCTTCAACATTTCACAACACATCTCCCCCTGCACATATGCATAGGATGTTGGAGCATCATATCCAACATCTCCCCCTGCAGATCACATGTCATTACTCTAAACACTCATGCACATATCAGGTATCAGATCATACAGGTCCACACATACATATACTTCATGCAACCAACTCTATAGATATAGCATAACCAGAGCAGTGCAGATCACCAGCAGACAGAGATCATAATAAACACACCAAATAACCAGCCAAAATTACCAAATTTATACTCCCCCTTTTTGCCACAAATTTGACAAACATAGCAGTACAGAGTTAAGAGGTCCAGGAGCTTAGTACAAAACAGGGGTCATCATAGTCTATGCCCATACAGCAGAACAAGAACAAAAGTAACAGAAAAACAAAAAAAAAAACCAAAATAACAGGAATACATAGAACATCCTCTAATCAGAATCACTGGAACCAGTCACCTCCAGCTCTTCTGTATCACCATCAGCCTCTTCATTCAAAGCTGCAACAGATGCTGCAGCATCATTACCGGCATCCATCATTTCTGCATCAGCTGTAGTCTCACCCTCAGCACCAACTCCTTCTTCCTCAGCTTCCTCTTGTTTCAGGGCAGATATAACCAATTCAAGCCCTTTCTTTTGCTCATCCAGAGCTCTAACAGTAGCTTCCAAAGAGGCAATCATGTCCTTCCTATTCATATTGGAAGGTGGTACCTGTCTTGGTGCAGACTTGCTCTTAATTGGCCCTGCTATGTCAGCAGCATGGGCTCCTTCAAACAACTTAAAATGGAGAGAAAGGGGTGCCTCTCTCTTGAGTGGTTCATCAGCAGCAATCAAAATATTGGGGTATTGGTCAAGTATAATTCCACAGATAAGACTAGGAAATGCTATTGGCATCTTGACAGCCCAAGACTTGTCATGAGCCAAAGTTTGCTAAAAAATGTAGGTTCCATAATCAGCTTCAGTCCCAGTCCCAACAGAGTAAATAAGTCGAGCCAAACCAGTGGCTATATGAGAAGTGTGGGTAGTGGGAACCCAGTTCACAGTGCCTATCTTGTTTAAGACTACATACTTGACAGAGAGCATGCAAGAAGGTACTTTACCTTTAGAGGGCCACACCTTGACCTGATTGGCAGTGATGGTTTTGCAGACTTCATTGTTGGTGACATCAATTGCAGAATACCCATCCTCTTGCCTACCAAGATACCTGTTGATGATGATTGGAGAGAATTCCACACACTTGTTTCTGACCCATACCTTTTGATATTCATTACTAAGTGGGTTGTCACAATCCTCAGCTATGTTCACAATAAACTCCTTAACCAGCTTGGCATAGCAATTGCCCAAGCCACTAACTGTCTTCATCAGCCCAGCTTCATCCAACTGCTCAATCACCTCTTTCCAAGTGTTTACCCCGATTTTTAGTAAACAACCGCTAGTTTAATTATTACAAGAAGGATCAACTAGTAAATCCTAGGACATATGGATTGTGCAGAATTGACGAAAACATGTTCATATTTTCTGGGTTAAATCGGATAAGTTGATAAGAACAATAAAATCACTCGACTTGGTCGAATGGGTTTGCTTAAAGTAAAATGCTTCAAAGTTAAATTTGCAGAAAACTTGTAAATGAATTTGCAGATAAAGTTTAAAGAAGAAACTTTGAAAAGTAAAACATGCAACGAAGTAAATTGCAGAAAGGTTTAAAGTGCATAAACTTTAAATGACAAGGCAAGTAATCAATACTTGAAAAATGTAAACTGCATTGCTAATTGTAAAACGTTTACAGAAAATGGTATACAGATTCGTACATGTTCCATATTGCACTCATTTCGATCGTTGACATGGGTACTCTGAGTTTGTCAGGAATTTGCATGAGAATTGTGAACCCATTTCTCATATGAGAAACTAATATTTATAGGCAAACTAGAATAACCGTCAAAACTTACATAACGTCTAACTAAACTCCAAGTGTCTTCGACAATTTGAATTTCTTGGACACCTGGCGAGGCTTTCGAACGTTTTCCATTTTGAATATTTTGCTAAGTCCAGAGTATGCTTTCTCCGTACTGCACAATACGTTATACAAGCAAACACACACACACACACACACACATATATATATATATATATATACAATTTCGACAAACACAACATAGTGTCGTAGCATTCGAATATATACTTATTTAAACAGGCTCCTGTCGAATTCGACAGCTTCTTTTAAACTAAAAAGGCTTTCGACGTCGAAGGCCTTAATCTTCTCCTGATTTATTAATCAACCAATTTCCAAGAGAATATTAAAATACAATAATGTACATTAAATGAGAATTCATCTTCTCACTCCAATTCATTAATGCCTGTCGAAAATACAGGCTAACAAATTGCCCCCTCAAAAATGCCAGTTTCGACTGCATGTCGAAGACAGAAAGGAAGAAATGGCAATTTTGAAGATTCTTTTCTTTTCAAAGCCTCAATGCCAAGATCACTACTGAGAAAGCTAAGCGTGACGAAGCCAAAGCTAATATTTCTAAAGCAACCAAGGCCATGATTGACAAAGAAGCAAATGCAGGCATCAAGTATTTTAGCCATTCTGCAGCTGTGGATGAAGAAATCAAGACTCTGATGGATTCCAACATGGTTCTCGACGCAGAAGTTGCCTCCTTCAAAAGCTTATATGAAGACTTGAAGAAAAAATTTTAATTTTGTAATGATTTTAGTCTTGCTGTTCTTAGTTTTTTTGCTTCAACTGTTTGAACAATTTGTTAAGGTATTTTGGTTTGTACTCTTTGACAATGCCCATTTTGTGGCGAACAACTTTATGATCACCATGATTTCATTATGTCTCAAGTATTTACCATTTATAATTAACGAACGTTGTTCCTCTGTTAATTCTTCAATTTCATAAGCGCCATTTGAAAAAACTTGAACAACTTTAAAAGGGCCTTCCCAATTTGGAGACCATTTGCCTAAGACTCTATCTTTTTTATCCATTGGCAAAATAACTTTCCAAACCAAATTTCCAACATTAAAGGTTTTAGACTTAACCTTTTTATTATAAGCCTTAGCAACTCTTTCTTTCTGTCGAGTTAACATCTCTAAAGCTTTTAATCTCTCCTCATCTAAATCAACTAATTCGTCTAACATCATATCCCAATAATGATCCCTTGGGATTTCTGCCTGCCTTTGAATTCTAACTGACTGCAGGTGTATTTCGACAGGCAAGACTGCATCATGCCCATAAGTTAGTCGAAAGGGTGTGGTGCTAGTTGATTCTTTTGGAGAATTCCTACATGCCCATAAGACTTGATCTAAAGTCTTGTTCCAATTTCTAGGCTTTTGGGCAATATGCTTTTTAATCAAGCCAATAATGATCTTATTAGCAGCTTCTACTTGACCATTTGCTTGGGCATAATATGGTGTAGAGGTCAAAAGTTTAAAACCAGTTTGTTGGGCAAATTCAACCATCTTTCGTCCAGTGAATACTGAACCTTGATCTATAGTAATAGATTCAGGTATACCAAATCTATAAATGATGTGACTTTGTATAAAACTAATCACTGCTTCTTGGTCAACATTTGGTAATGGAATTGCTTCTATCCATTTGGTAAAATAATCTATACCAACTAAAATATAACGTTGGTTTTTTGACGAACTTGGTTTAATTTCACCAATTAAATCCAAAGCCCATCCTCTAAAATGCCAAGGTTTTACTATTGAATGGAGTTCACTTGCAGGTACATGTTGTATACCTGAATGTCTTTGACACTCTTGACAACCTTTAGCAAACTCTATACAATCCTTTAAAATTGTTGGCCAATATACACCTTGTCGAAATAACAACCATTTCATCTTGTGGCCTGCCTGATGAGATCCACATGCACCACTGTGCACATCAGATATAGCCAAATAAGCTTCAGTTTCACTTAAATATTTTAGCAAAACTCCCTCAGGTGTTTTCTTCATTAGTTCATTACCAATGATGACATAACTCAAGGCTCTATATTTGATTTTTCTATTGGTCGTTCCATTTGGATCTTTCAAATATTCGACAAGTTGTTTTCTCCAATCATTATCAGATAGATTGTCGATGACCAAAATTTCAAAAATTTCAAAAATTTCTGAATTTTCATCATAATCATAAGTGATATCTTGACCACTGTCTTGTGGTGAGTCTGCCCCCACAAGTTTTGGCATTGACAATTCCATCGAAGTAGGTTGATCAACAATGAGCTTATCTTTAATCTCAATCAACTCTTCTAGTTTTTCACTAGAGATTTTATAACTAGAAGCTATTTGAGCCAAATCATTGGCTTCTTGATTTTCTATATGAGGTACATGTTCAAAGATAACTTGGTCGAAACGTTTTAACAAAGAAATTGCTATGACAAAATATTTCATCAAGTGCTCTTTTATGCATTTGTATTCTTTTGTCAATTGTTTCAACACCAATTCTGAATCACCTCTGATCAAAATATTTTTTGCCCCCAAGTCTAATAAAATTTCCAGGCCTGTTATTAAAGCCTCATATTCTGCTTCGTTATTTGAGCAGAACCCATTGATCTTATATTTGAACTTGGTGGGAATTTTGGAGGGAGAAATGATTAAAATCCCAATTCCAACTCCATGTTTGTGTTTAGAACCATCAAAATATAATTTCCAAGGTTCTGAATCTACATAGTTCTGTGGAGTTTCTAATGCAGAATGATCCACTATAAAATCAGCCACAATTTGGCCTTTAACTGCCTTTAAAGGTCTATAAGTTAGTGAATATTCTGTTAAGGCCAGAGCCCAATTTCCAATTCGACTATGCAGGATTGGTTTAGATAACATGTGTTTGATGATATCACAATGAGAATAAACAAAAACATCAATAGGCTTTATATAATGCTTGAGTTTCATACAAGAAAAATACAAACATAAGCATAATTTTTCAATACTACTATATCTAGTTTCAGCATCATTTAAAACCCTACTTAAGTAATAGATGGCTTTTTCTTCACCATTTTCATCTTCCTGAGCAAGCATACTACCCAGTGTCGAATCTGATGCTGATATATACAACTTCATGAATTTGTTCCTTATTGGAGGCATTAACATTGGTGGGTTTGACAAATAACTCTTGATTTCGTCAAAAGCTTGTTATTGATCTTGCCCCCAAGTGAAAACACTTTCTTTCTTGAGTCGAAGTAATGGCGAAAACGGTTGAGCTTTACCACTTAAATTTGAGATAAATCTTCTCAAGAAATTAATCTTCCCTAGTAAGGACTGAAGTTGCTTTTTTGTAGTTGGAGATTTTGTCTCCATAATAGCCTTTGTTTTGTTTTGATTTATTTCAATGCCCTTTTTGTGCACAACAAACCCAAGGAAATCTCCTGCATTAACACAAAAAGCACATTTTAATGGATTCATTTTTAATCCATATTTCCTCATCTTTTCAAAAGACTTTCTTAAATCATCCAAATGATCATCTTTTGACGAAGATTTGACAACTATGTCGTCAATATACACTTGCATGAAAGTGTCTATGTATTCATGAAAAATTAGATTCATTGCTCTTTGATAAGTAGCCCCAGCATTTTTCAAACCAAAGGGCATTACTACCCATTCATATGTGCCTAATGCTCCTGGGCACCTAAAGGCAGTGTTGGGTACATCATTCTCAGCAATGAAAATTTGGTTATAACCAGAATAACCATCTAACATACTTAAATATTCGAACCCAGCTGCTGAGTCTATTAACATTTCTGCCACAGGCATAGGATATTCGTCTTTTGGTGTAGCATTATTTAAATCTCTAAAGTCTGTGCATACTCTAAGAGAACCATTTTTCTTAATCACAGGCACTATATTTGCTAACCATTCGACATACCTTGCAGTTCTGATGAATTTGCTCCTCAGCAGCCTTTCAATTTCTTCTTTGATCTTCGACATGATTTCTGGTGCGAATCTCCTAGGCAATTGTTTCACTGGCTTTTTATCTGGTCGAACTGGTAGTTCATGTTCCACCAACTTTCTGCTCAAACCTGGCATTTCGTTGTAATCCCAAGCAAAACAATCTTTGAATTCCACCAGGAGTTGCACCACTTTTGCCTTCAGATCAGGAGGAATGTTTGCACTAATGTATGTTGGTCTTTTCGTCAGACCATCTCCAAGGTCAATTTCTTGCAAAGGATCCTGTGCTTGCATCTTGTGACTTTGACTGATTGGATCTTTTTCAAATCCTAGGGGTTCGTCATCATAGATGCAATCCAGCTTTTGCATTTCTGGCTTGTGTTTGCCAAATTTTATATCATTGGCTGCAACAGCCATATTTTCTGACAAAGAATTGGCTTCCAAAGCCATTTTGATTCTATTTTCAGCCATATAGGCCGAAATCTTTGCCCAAGTTTGGGACTCAGACATAGTAATCTTCATTGATATCCCACCCAGTTGGGTACTTGTGGCCTTCATATTTGCCATCTTCAATGTCTCCATCCTCTCTTTCCCACAGAAAACCATGTGTGGGGTCCAACTTAATTGAATGGTGAACATTTCTCACTGAACGATATGCAAAATCTCTTTCAGTGCATGGCGAGATAGTTGCCAATTTCTTGTCGAACGAGTGCTTTGTAAGATGATGAACTTCTGTTTTGAAGTAGCTTTGGTCTGCTTCAACATTTTCGACAATACCATCATCTCGCCAGATAATCAGGCGTTGGTGCAAGGTAGATGGGACTGCCCCCACGCCATGAATCCACTCTCGTCCTAGGAGCAGATTGTAGTTTGCCTTAGAGGCCACAACCAAAAACAAGGTTGGCCTTATAGTACTTCCAATAACCACATCCACCTGGATTGCTCCTAATGACAAACCAGTTTCACCCTCATAATTTGACAGAACTATGTTGTGAGGATGAAGATCCACCAAGGACTTGCCAATCTTTTTCAGAAGAAACTCTGGCATTAGGTTGACAGCAGCACCACCATCAATTAGTACTTTGTTGATTCCTACATTATTCACCTTAGCCTGTATGAAGAGAGGCTTCAAGTGACTTTTCATGCCTTCATCTGGCCTTTCAAATGTAGCCATTTGGTCTTCCAAAGCACCATTGTTCATTACATAGTAACAGACTGGCCTGTGAAGGGCCATTTGCATTCCAGATTCTTCTTCTTCATCTGTTATTTCAGAACAGACGTCGAACTCTCTTGGCAGAATTGACACAACATTTACTATTATGTCGAGATCAGGTTCAGAATCCAGAAAATCATCAGCTTCCATGTGTTCGTCTTCGACATCATTAGCCACTGAAGACTCTGTTTTTGGTTCAACTAACCTCTCTTTCATTGGCTTCTTAGCCAATTCCATAGGTTTCTTCCCGTTACCATCAACAGTAATCTGGGATTTTTGAGCAGCCAACTTTTTCTGGCGATGATATCTACGCCATTGAGATCTTGTCATAGGGTTTTTCCCTTTATAGTTATTCCTGTAATCATACTTCCTTGATTCAGAATCTTTCTTGGGATTGGAGTTACTGGAACTTCCTTTTTCAAAATTCCTTTGGCCAGAGACCATGTTTCTTCCATGAACCCATTGATTGACAGGTGTCCTGTTTGAGGGGACAAATGATTTTTGTGGTCCCAACCTTTGATGCACAGGCGCCTGTTGGCTATTCAGAATGTTAGAGTAAGTTGGCCTTTGATTTGGCCAATTGTTTCTGCCCTGACTATGAGGTAAAAATTTGGTGAGGCCTGCAGCAGCCTTTTTGTCGAACATGGCACTACAATGAGGACATAAAGTAGCTTCGCCATCATTCTCCTTGCAGCGTTGAAGGAAATCTAGCAACTTCTCTCCAGCTTGTGGATACACCTCTTCCACTTTGTTTTCGTATCCTTCCTCAGGAATAGAAACCAATTGCCCCCCTTCAGTGAGGTTCAATGCTTCCAACATCAGACACTCGAACGGCTCTGTGTAAGCAGCATCAGCAATCTGTAATGGATTTTCGTCCACCTGCTGTTTAGATTTTGGCTTTTCGCCAAATTTGAGTCTTCCCTCGTGCAGGGCCTTCTGGACCAGATCCCTGAAAAGAACACATTGTGAGGTTTTATGACCTAAAAAATTATGGTATTTACAAAAACCTCTTTTCTTACGTTGTTCCAAAGGTGGAACTTTTAACCCCTTTGGTACAATTATTTGGCCATCAGTGACCAATAAGTCAAAAATTTCATCACATTTAGTAATGTCGAACGTATATGTCTTAGAAACAAATCTATCATTTTTTGGTTCGACAGGATTATTTCCATTTGATGGTTTCAACATTTTACAAGTGTAGGGAGGTCCCGGTTTCAATTCAGCAATATTGACCTCATTATTTTCTATGTAATCCTGACCATCGTCGAACTCATTTTCACTTTCATAAGTTTCTATATACGCCACTTTTTCTTTTTTATGGAATTTAGAATTTCTGACTTTTTCAGCCCTGAGGCGTTCGACCTGTTGAACACAATCTGCTAACTGGGCCATATCTCTTAAATGTTGAGTATCTAACTTCTTTCTAATGGAATAATCAAGGCCACCAGCAGCCATCTCAACCAATTCATGTTCAGGCACTTGAGTAAAGCACCTTGCCTTAAGGAGACGAAACCTATTCAGATAATCGTCGATGGCTTCTGAAGTCTTACGCTTCATACTGGCTAATTCTTTGAGGCTAATCCTAGATTGTCCCATATAAAATTGTTCACGAATTAGCCTTTCTAATTGAGTCCAATTATGAATCGAATGAGGGGGAAGCGTGGTAAACCACGTGAAAGCATTTTTTGTGAGGGAATTGGGGAAGAATTTCATCCTCAAATCTTCATTATTTGCTAAATTCCCTGCTTCTGCCATATACCTGGCAATGTGTTCGACAGTAGACTCATTAGTATCACCAGCAAATTTTGTAAATTTAGGAATTTTCCATCCCCTTGGTAGTTCTGTCTGCAAAACATATTCAGACAATGCTGACACGAAATTTGGCCTATGCAACCCTATATTCAAACCATTTTGGCCCAAGATATTTTCTACTAAGTTGGCCAAGTTATTCTGCCCTACTATGTTATCTTGTCGAACGTTCCTAAGAACATTATCAGCATTTTGGTTTCTATTAACCAATACCATTCCCTGTTCTGGCTGTTCTCCATCAATGCGTAGTGGTTGGGCTTGAACTTCTGGTTGAATTTCTGGGTTTGCACGAGGAACCCTTTGGTTATTTAGAGCATCAGGGGCTCCAAAAAAGTCTGCCATCCTTCCCATTTGATTGGCTAATAACAAGTAACTATCGTTAGTTGTCTGTAACATAGGATTAAAGATCGTGCCAATCTGTTGGGTCAACGCGTTCACCATATCATGGTTGCTCTCATCCATTTGTTTCCTTAGTACTGCCATAGAATTATTTGTCAGATTAAGAGAATTTCCTCTGTTTCCCATCGCAGAAGACGAGGGAGAACTTTCTATTGAAGGCCAATTATACAGGTTTGCCATTGTTGTTGTTGGCATTCCAAATTGTGGGTTTCTAGGCAACCATGGGGGTCTTGACGATGTTCCACCAACTTGACTACTGTCTGTGTATCCATGTGTGTGTGATACGTTTGTTGGCATGGATGACATGTTTAATTGTGTCATTGCTGCACCATTAGGATTTGGAGGAGGAAATCCTCCTGTCATGCTTGAAGTAACGGCAGGCATTGTTGATCCACTGGCGTTTGCACCAATGGTACTGGAATTCATTGCAGGGTTCGAACTTCCGCCATTATTATTATTTGGGATACTTTCAGAAGTTGTAGAATTTAGTGCAGGGCCTGTTGGCCCACCAGTAGGATTGGCGTTAGAAACGCCAGATGCTGGTTGACTAGGTTGCCCTGTTACATTCTGGGCATTTGGAATCAGATTCGTTTCTGCTCCATTATTATTGTTATTATTAGAAGAATTGTTTGGTGGTCTCACCATTCTAGTACGAGGATGAGTTGGTATTTTTGAGAATTCTGGGAGAGATTTACCACTCCTCAAATGCATATAAAGATACACACACAATCAAATTTTAACACCAAACAACAATTTTGCAAAAAGTTTTCAAAAACAAACTAAATTAAATCACACAATCCAATTGTCCCACTGGGCGTGCCAATTTGTTTACCCCGATTTTTAGTAAACAACCGCTAGTTTAATTATTACAAGAAGGATCAACTAGTAAATCCTGGGACATATGGATTGTGCAGAATTGACGAAAACATGTTCATATTTTCTGGGTTAAATCGGATAAGTTGATAAGAACAATAAAATCACTCGACTTGGTCGAATGGGTTTGCTTAAAGTAAAATGCTTCAAAGTTAAATTTGCAGAAAACTTGTAAATGAATTTGCAGATAAAGTTTAAAGAAGAAACTTTGAAAAGTAAAACATGCAACGAAGTAAATTGCAGAAAGGTTTAAAGTGCAGAAACTTTAAATGACAAGGCAAGTAATCAATACTTGAAAAATGTAAACTGCATTGCTAATTGTAAAACGTTTACAGAAAATGGTACACAGATTCGTACATGTTCCATATTGCACTCATTTCGCTCGTTGACATGGGTACTCTGAGTTTGTCAGGAATTTGCATAAGAATTGTGAACCCATTTCTCATATGAGAAACTAATATTTATAGGCAAACTAGAATAACCGTCAAAACCTACATAACGTCTAACTAAACTCCACGTGTCTTCGACAATTTGAATTTCTTGGACACCTGGCGAGGCTTTCGAACGTTTTCCATTTTGAATATTTTGCTAAGTCCAGAGTATGCTTTCTCCGTACTGCACAATACGTTATACAAGCAAACAGACACACACACACACACACACACACATATATATATACAATTTCGACAAACACAACATAGTGTCGAAGCATTCGAATATATACTTATTTAAAAAGGCTCCTGTCGAATTCGACAGCTTCTTTTAAACTAAAAAGGCTTTCGACGTCGAAGGCCTTAATCTTCTCCTGATTTGTTAATCAACCAATTTCCAAGAGAATATTAAAATACAATAATGTACATTAAATGAGAATTCATCTTCTCACTCCAATTCATTAATGCCTGTCGAAAATACAGGCTAACACCAAGCCAAAGTTTCAGCAGACAACTCTCTTTCCAGCCCAATTCTTCTAGCAAACACATATTTCCACTTTTTAACACTGTCAATAAAATGGAAGGAGACACCATCAATGGGAACATCAGGGACATTGGGTGGTATAAATCTTCCACCAAGTCTCTTCTTAGATGCTGTGATGCTTGGAGCATCGTATTCAACATCCTCATCAGACATATATCAGAATACCAAACCAAATATCTACTCCCCCTAAATGTCAGACCATCGTCATTCTTCAGAGTTATATTATAGTGGCAGAAAAACCAGCATTATAACAATGTTACACAGAATAGTGCCCCAAAAATAGTCATCCATCATGCAATCATTCACATACTTAGTCATGCATGAACATTCAACTAGAACATAGTTAGTAGCATAGAGTCATACAAACTAACATATATTAGAATGCAATCATTCACAAACTTAGTCATGCACACACAAATTGTTAGTATCAGAATATGCCTTGTACCTACTAACAAAAAATTAAACAATTCACAGATCAAAAGAGCCAGAGGCCAGATGTCATGCCCGATGCTCCAACATGTGGACACAGTACTAGTACTTTTATGCACAATGTACATCCGCACACAACCATTCATAATAGGATCAAATCTCATCCACACACAGCCACACTTTGAGAGGGGAGTTGAGAAGTTATAGGAATGAGTGAGGTAATTTGGGAAAGAAATATTTGGAAAAGATTTGAAATAAAAATAACCAACCCTTGATAGTGGCGTGTTTGTATGGTGGTTGAGGCCATGATTGCCTTGATCAACGTGCAACACTTGATGAGGAACATTAAAAATAACTGCTGCACGTGCCACTACCCTTAAAGGTAACTGCTACAATTCTTCGTGGAGGCAAACTCCTAACTTGCCCCTTAGCTTCTCAAATTGCACAGCATCAAGTGCCTTAGTGAAAATATCTGCCACTTGTTCCTTTGTACCAACATGTTCCAAAGTCACAATTTTATTCTCAACAAGATCTCTTATGAAGTGATGACGTATGTCAATGTGTTTGGTCTTGCTATGTTGAACAGGATTTTTTGAGATGTTTATGGCGCTCATGTTGTCACAGTACAATGTTAGAGCATCTTGTTCGACATAATACTCCTTCAGCATCTGTTTCATCCAAACAAGTTGTGAGCAGCTACTCCCAGCAGCTATGTACTCAGCCTCAGCTGTAGATAATGCTACACAGTTTTGCTTCTTGCTAAACCAAGAAATCAGATTATTCCCTAGAAAGAAACATCCTCCTGAACTGCTTTTTCTATCATCTGCACTTTCAGCCCAATCAGCATCACAATATCCATAGAGCATAGAGTCTTCAGAATGAGAGTACATTATTCCATAATCACTAGTTCCATTCACATATTTCATAATCCTCTTGACTTGAGTCAAGTGGCTCACTTTAGGATCAGCTTGATATCTGACACCTACTCCAACAGCATAAGTGATGTCAGGCCTGCTTGCAGTCAGGTATAGCAAGCTCCCAATCATACTTCTATAGAGACTTTGATCCACACTTATTCCCTTTTCATCTTTAGTAAGTTTCAGATGAGTGGGTGCTGGTGTTCTTTTGGAGGTGGCACTTTCCATACCAAACTTCTTGACTATGTTCCTTGTATACTTACTCTGAGATATGAAAATGGTATCATCCATTTGTTTAATTTGAAGTCCAAGAAAGTAAGTCAATTCTCCAACAAGGCTCATTTCAAACTCTGATTGCATTTGCTTGACAAAATGCTGGACCATCGTATCTGACATCCCACCAAACACTATGTCATCAACATAGATTTGAGCTATGATAAACTTACCTCTTTCTTGTTTAACAAATAGGGTCTTGTCTGAAGCTCCCTTCCTGTAACCTTGATCTTCCAAGAACTGAGTCAACCTCTCATACCATGCCCTGGGTGCTTGCTTCAACCCATATAGGGCTTTCTTCAGTTTGTAGACATGGCTTAGGTGTTCAGGATCTACAAATCTCTTTGGTTGCTCAACATACACCTCTTCCTGTAGGTATCCATTTAGAAACGCACTTTTTACATCCATCTGGTAAAGTTTGAACTTAAGAATGCATGCTACACCCAACAGAAGTCTGATGGATTCTAGTCTTGCAACAGGTGCAAATGTTTCTTCAAAGTCAAGCCCTTCAACCTGAGTATATCCCTGAGCTACAAGTCTTGCTTTATTTCTGGTAACAACACCATTCTCATCTGACTTGTTCTTATAAACCCATTGTGTTCCAATCACATTCACATCTTTTGGTCTTGGAACCAAATCCCACACTTCACTTCTCTTGAACTGGTTTAATTCTTCTTGCATAACCTCTATCCACGCTTCATCAGTTAAGGCTTCTTTGACATTTTTAGGTTCAAACAATGATACAAAGCAAGAATTTGAAATGACATCATTTGATCTCCTAGTAGTTATCCCCTGTTCAGGATTACCAATGATCAATTATGTGGGATGATTCTTCTAGACACGTACTGAAGGACCTTTCTTTTGACTTTGTTCTTCAGTATTTGTCACACTATCCTCTTTAGCTATTTCTTCATCAGATTGATTACCACACAGATGTTCAGATGCTACAACATCTTGTTCAGCATCGTCAACAACAGGAATACCTTGATCTTCACCAACAATTTCTTCCAATGGAGAATCTTGGACAACAACATTTATGGATTCCATCATTACCTGAGTCTTAGAATTAAAAACTCTGTAGGCTCTGCTATTTGGAGTGTATCCCAGAAAAATTCCTTCATGACTCTTTGGATCAAGCTTTCTTCTAGGCTCTCTGTCAGCTAGGATGTAGCATTTGCTTCCAAACACATGAAAATGTTTAACAGTTGGTTTTCTATTTTTCCATAGCTCATACAAAGTAGAAGAGGTACCTTTTCTCAGTGTGACTCTGTTGTGAATGTAACAAGCAGTGTTCATGGCTTCAGCCCAAAAGTAATAAGGAACATTTTTGGCATGAAGCATGACTCTAGCTGACTCTTGGATAGTCCAATTTTTTCTTTCAACTATTCCATTCTGCTGTGGGGTGATAGCAGATGAGTACTCATGCTTGATTCCTTCAGTAGCACAGAAATCATCGAACCTGGAGTTCTCAAATTCCTTTCCATGATCTGTCCTGATTTTTACCACATTACTTGCTTTTTCCCTCTGAATCTGAAGACATAATTCCTTGAAGGCTTCAAAAGCATCTGACTTTTCTCTAATGAAATTTACCCAAGTATACCTTGAATAGTCATCCACCATCACAAAAGCATACCTTTTCCCTCCTAGGCTTTCAACCTGCATGGGTCCCATAAGATCCATATGGAATAACTCAAGAACTTTGGAGGTTGTCTGATGCTCCAGCATTGGATGCGACATCCTGACTTGCTTACCAATCTGACACTCACCACATTTGTTGCCTTCAATAATCTTTAGTTTAGGCAATCCCCGGATAGCTTCAGATGATATTGCTTTTTTCATCCCTTTCAAGTGAAGATGACCTAGCCTTTGATGCCACAGCTTCACTTCATCTGCTGTTGAACTAAGACAAGTGGTATTAAGGGCTTCTTCCTGAGATATCCATAAGTAGCAATTATCTTTAGACCTGGTTCCCTTCATTAACAGTTGGTCTTCCTCATTATTCACAAGGCACTCAGACTTGGTAAAGTTGACTTTTAAGCCTTGATCACACAACTGGCTTATACTAATTAGATTTGCTGTAAGTCCTTTAACCAAAAGCACATTCTCCAAGTTGGGCAATCCATGATTCACAAGGTCTCCAATTCCCAGTATTTCCCCTTTAGCACCATCTCCAAAAGTCACAAAGCTGGTCTTGTAGGGTCTTACATTCATGAGATATTTTTCTTCACCAGTCATATGTCTGGAGCATCCACTGTCAAAATATCAATCTTCCCTTGATGAGGCTCTCAGTGATGTGTGAGCAATTAACCCAACACTTTCTGTTTTGGGCTTCCACTCCTTCTTGATAGGTACATCTTCCTTCACATCTTCCTTCACTTCATTAGCTTTAGGTTGTTGAGCAGGATAGCCATGAAGTTTGTAGCAGAAAGGTCTGATGTGTCCTCTTTTTCCACAGTGATGACAAACCCATCTTCGATACACTCTCTGAATCTTAGGCCTTTGATGACCACGAGGATTGGATTCAAGAGCAAATTTGGGAACTGGGTATATTTTAGAATGCTGAGCAGGATGCTTCAACATCGTCTGTCCAGTGCAGGGGTCAAAAATATCTTCAGCAGATTTGAACTTTGTCTCAAGGTTCTGTTGATATTGATTTAAATTTGAGTAGTTATAACCCACTGACTTGGCCTTCCCACTTGGCAGGTTCTCCAAGATCTCTTCAAGTATGTTAGTACCTGAGTTCAGCTGACTTACACGTTTCTTCAAGTCCTCCATTTGAGCATTGACAAGAGCAACTTCTTCTTGAGCTTTTGAAGTCTTCTCAGTTTGAGCTTTCACTTCAGCCTGAAGAAGATTAATGGTCTTCTTCTGCTTCTCAAGGAGCCTACACATTTCTTCAAACCTGGTGAGTAGTTCTTTGTAAGTACTAGCAAGTTCATCATAGGCCACATCCCCATCTTCATCAGTGTCACTATCTGTAACACAAACTCCAGTCAAGGCAGTCACATGTTTAGCAGATTCATGCTCTTCCTCAAAGTCTTCATCTGACCAAGAAACACTCAACCCCTTTTTCTGTTTTTTCTGATACGTACCACATTCTGATCTTATATGTCCATATCCTTCACACTCATGACATTGAACACCATTGCTTTGACTGTTCTTCTCTTCAGACTTGAGTTTCTTCATACCATTTTGCTGTTTATTAATGTCGAATCTGATGCTAGGAGCATTCTGACGATTCCTGCGATCAACTCTTTTCAGCACTTTGTTGAATTGTCTTCCAAGCATGGCAATGGCATCTGCAATGCTTTCTTCTTCTTCATCTTCATCTTGAGTATTGTCCTGATCAGTATTAGAAACAAAGGCAATGCTTTTGTTCTTTTTGTCACCACGTTCATCTAGGACAGTTTCAAATGTTTGAAGAGAACCAACCAACTCATCCATCTTCATAGTAGAGATGTCATGTGCTTCCTCAATAGCTGTTACCTTCATGTCAAATCTTTTAGGAAGAGATCTGAGAAGTTTTCTTGACAGTTTCTCATCAGACACCTTCTCTCCCAAGGCTTCAAATGAGTTAGCAATATCCAAGAGTGTCATATGAAAGTCTTGAATGCTCTCATCATCCTTCATTTTCAGTGTTTCAAACCTGGATGTGAGATGTTGGATCTTTGAATGCTTCACCTTTGTGGTACCTTCATAGCAAGTTTTCAAGATCTCCCATGCTTCTTTGGCTGACACACAGTTTTTGATCAGCTTAAAAACATTTGTGTCCACCCCATTAAACAAGACATATATGGCTTTGTTGTTATAGAGAGCTGCAACTTCTTCCTCTGTAGTCCACTCAACCTCTGGTTTCTTTACCCCCGTTGAGGTCCCTTCCTTGCTGGCAACAGTGGGATGATCCCATCCAGTCAAAACAGCCTTCCAAACCTTGCTATCAATAGATCTTAGAAAAGCAGTCATTTTGGATTTCCAGTGGTCATAGTTGTTTGATCCATTGAACAGAGGTGGTATATTCATGTATCCTCCATCCTTTTCCATGATGCCAGATATTTTAGGTCCTGGATCTCACCCTAGAGACAGGCAGGATGCCTGCTCTGATGCCAATTGAAATTCCTGGCACGCTAGGCACGATGTGCGATACAATGCTCTAAGCACCTTAACACTAAACGTGATGTGCGATACAATGTTCTAAGCTACTCAACATGTATATCACAAGATAAATGTAAACAAATAACTGAAAGCAAGTAAACGGCACGAGATATTTGTTAACCCAGTTCGGCGCTTAAAACAAGCCCTAGTCTGGGGGATACCAATCCAGGAAGGAATATCACTATAATAGTCCTAGTTGTAAGTTCTCAGCAAACACTACGTTTACAACTCATAACCTAGGCAACTACCAATGACTCTTCAACCTAGGAACTCCTAAGTCTGAGATCCCATCTCACTCCCTTACAACTTTACAGACAGCAAGGATTTCAAAAACACAAACGCAAATGTTTTGGAGACACACTCCTAAAAACTACACACTCGTACCTAAAGGCTTAGAGTGCTAAAACACACAAAATCCTAACTCCGTACTTCAAAGCTTATGAGAGGATCACAAAGATTACAACACAAGAACACACGTCCTAAGCTTGCATCAAGGAGACACAAGAAAGACTCACAATTAACAATACACACACGCAAAAACCTAGAGAGCTAGACAACACAATGACGGCGTGAACAACTGCCAAATTAGGTTTTGCACAATCTTTAAATACTCCAGGCAAAAGTCCTTGATCCAGAATTAAACATGGGCTTGATTTGTTTGACCCAAGCAATTGACCACATTGATTAAAATAGATTCTTTCCAAAAATACACTTCAAGGAGATTCTTCAAAAAAAATATTCTTGACAAGGATCTGAAGCATTAAATGATGATTCTCATAATAAGCCACATAAAAAGCCGCCATGCAAGATTCATGAAAGAGAAACGAACATTCCATAAATGAGACACGCGCGCGCACACTACCAAAAGCGTGATATGATGTTGAGGCATCTTATCACACATCCTGCTACAAAGTTTATTTCACCAAAAATGCAGCCAATCACAAAAGACTCAACACTAAGGATTTTTTAATTAGAAATAAACATGGTTTACCAAATTTTAGATATAGTTGTTCTTAATGGAGTTTTGGTTTGGTCCCCTCCATTGTTACTTTCCAATTTCTTGTTTTTTATTCTAGAGCACTGCACTCTTTTTCCCTTCACCTGGTTTTTCCCTCTGGGTTTTACAGGTAAGGTTTTTAATGAGGCAATTATTTTCTCTTCGCTCCTACTTGGGTTTTGGTCTAGTCCCCCCAAGTTTGTTGTAATCTTTTCTTTGCCTTTTTTACTTTTAATAATATTATGGAGTTAGCTTGTTGGTTAAGTTAGTGGAGGGGTGCCAACCTAGTTGGGATGTCTCTTCTACTTAACTTGGCTTTCCCTTTTTGCTTAAAAAAAAATATTTCAAAATCTTCATTCATTCACGAGACTACGATGGATCATGTTTGGGCTCTCTAGTGCGTTAAATGATGCAAGCTTCACTCATTGTGCACACTTATGATCCATGTCCCCTTAATTTGGTATGATGTGTACATAGTAACACCTAGAGATATGAACTCATTGTTCCCCCTGGTGATGTTTTCAAGAGAGGGATAACCAGTCAAACAACTATAAACACTGCTTTTAAGAAGAAAGAGAAGGAAGCTACTGACCTACAAGTTGCTACTTGTTTTTACAACAATGGTATTCCCTTCAATGTTATAAAAGATGAAGAATTTATCAAGATGTGTGAAATGGTTACTGGTTTTGGTAAAGGATATGAGTTACCGACTTACCATGATATTAGAGATAAGTTGTTGAAGAAAAAAGTTGAAGAAACACATAAGATATTGGAGGAACATAAAAAAGATTGGAAAAAGTTTGGGTGTACAATCATGACTGATGGATGGATTGATCAAAGAAGAAGGACTATCATAAACTTTTTGGTAAATAGTCCAAAGGGAACTTTCTTTTTAAAGTCAATTGATGCCTCTGCCATTTCAAAGACAGCTCATAAAGTTTTTCAAAGGATGGATGACATTGTTGAGGAAGTGGGTGAAGAAAATGTTATCCAAATTGTAACAGACAATGCTGCAAACTACAAGTTAGCTGGACAGATGTTGATGGAGAAGAGGACTAAGCTTTGTTGGACCCCTTGTGCAGCTCACTGCATTGATCTAATGTTGAAGGACTTTGAGAGCAAGATACCTATGCATAAAGATACTATTGCTTCAGGTAAAAGGATCACAACTTACATCTATACTAAGACTGGTCTTATAACTTTATTACATCACTTTACTGAAGGAGGTGAGTTGATTAGACCTGGAATCACTCGTTTTGCAACATCTTACTTATGTTTGGGGTGCTTGAATGATAAGAGGGGATCATTGGTTAGGATGTTCACTTCCAAGCAATGGAAGGATGGTCCATTTGCCAAAACAAAATATGGAAAGCTAGTTCAAAATACAATCCTAGACAAGAATTTTTGGAAGAATGTGATTCTTTGTTTAAGGGCTGCATTTCCATTACTAAAAGTGTTGCGTATGGTAGATTCTGATGAACCAGCCATGGGCTTGATCTATGAAGCAATGGACATGGAAAAAGAGGAGATACAAGTTGGGTACAATAATAAGAAAAAAAGGTAATATTTAATTTTATAACGTATATTCATTGGTTTAAAGTTTAAACTTTTGCTTGTTAACTAATTAAATTATAATCTCTTGTCATTATTTAGTTATAAACCTATATGGGATATCATTGACAAGAGATGGGACAAAAAATTGCATAGACCTTTGCATGCTTCATAGATCAATTGCATAGACCTTAATCCCAAGTTGCATTACAGTCCTAATTTCATAGCTGATAAAGAAGTTACCAAGGGGATGTATACATGTTTAAAGAGGATGATGGTTGGAGATATGACTATGGTTAATAAGATTGACAGTCAACTTGAGTTTTTTAAAGGTAAACAGGGGTTCTTTGGAGATCAAGTGGCTCAACTTGGACAACTGAACAAGACACCGGCTCAATGGTGGGAATCTTACGGTGGTGAACAACCTGAGTTGCAAAATTTTGCCATTCGTGTCTTTGAGTTTAACATGTAGTTCTTCTGACTGTGAGAGGAACTGGAGTGCTTTTGAGATGATCCATACAAAGAAAAGAAATCGATTGAAGCAAAAACTATGAATGATCTTGTGTATGTGATGGTAAATTCAAGATTGACTAAGAAGAAGGTTGAAAGGAGAAGAAGAGAATTAACCATTGATGATTTCCAAGATGATGATGATTGGTGGTATGTTGCTGAGCAAGAAAATGAAGTTGCTAATCAGATGCTGGCTGATTTAGATGCTGAATTGATGCATACTAATGGTACTACTAGTCCTACATCACCTACACATGAAGATGAATTTGATATTGCTGAAGATGGAAATGGTGCAAGATATGGTGGTGATGATGATGATGATGATGAGATTAATGAAGATGACGATGATGACATTATGGGAGATAATCCAAGTAGATGGCGGCTCATTAGTGATCTAATTTAGCATCTAAGCTTTAAGTATTTTGTTTTATTTCTAAGATTTGAGACTTGGTTGTTTTATGTTTGATTTATGATTTTAAACTTTTTAGTATTTTTATATTTAAGATTTGTCACGATGGCTAGCTGAGGCCCATTATTTTTCATTTAGAAATAGAAGAACTTTTCTATTCTATTTGAGAGGTTCGGAGGAGCTCTACGGGCATAGTTTTCTCCCCTTACGGGAAAACTAACTCAGCAAGGTATGTTTTCTTTAGGCTTTTCTAGTTAGATTCTTGTAATTTAATTATGTAAGTCTTTTGTAATAGATGCCATAGGTTGTGGTGGAGAAGATGAACTCACCGATGAATACTTGGGTCATGTAATTGAGTCAAAGTTATAATAAATCGTTATTCAGTATGTTGTTGTTATTTATTTTCTTGCACTTTAATAACGTTGCCTGAAATCTGGCCGGATAAACGGGACCGTCTTTAGAATAAATATTAGGATTCACTTTGATAATAAATTAGGGTTCACTCTAATATTTGTCCGGAACTAGTAATAAATAACACTAGATGAATAGATACGGTAAAAATCCTGAACTAGTTGTGACTTAACAATTAGAGGAGGAATCAGACACTATTTGCGACATAGCAATTAGAAGCTGAATAGCCCCAAAACTAAGATTTAGGGGCATTGGATGATTGATGGTCATAATGCATGTTTGTAAACAACTCTGTCTAGCAATTAGGGTATGTGACACAGCGAGGTTAGGCTCTCGTAGGTACCTTAGTTGCAAACATAGGGAAACTTTACTTACATAGTGTAGTAGTAAGGTACTACTAAAACAAGGATAAAATCAACGCCAAACAATAATACGAATAACTATGTTATACACCGATTATGCCAAGTATGAAGGAGGGAGTAAGTTCAACTACCATATTTATCCTCTATGTTTATGAATCAACACTTTTATTTTTCCGCACGCATCTCGCTTATTTTTATAAATTAAAAACATTTTTTCAAAACCCAAAGCGAATGCAAAAACTCACGAACTAGAATAGCACTGACGAGGTTTTGACACGATCCCTATGGATACGAACTCATTCTAGACACCTAGAGTGTGAATTATTACTCGACGACAAACTGGTCCACTTGCCAGACCGTAGTCAGATGCATCGTTGATGCTTTAAGGCTTTGGAGAGGTCATTACGTGATAAAATGTCTTATGATGGTGTGGACAATAAGAATAAACCATTTGGTGGTATATCAGTTGTTTTGGGGGGTGATTTTCGACAGATTTTACCGGTTATTAGGAAAGGATGCATACAAGACATAGTGACAGCCGCCATCAATTCGTCAAAGTTGTGGGATCATTGCAAAGTTTTGGAGCTTACAACAAATATGCATTTAACCTTTTCAACCATTCCTGCTGAGCAACTTGAAATAAAAATGTTTGCCGAATGGATTCTCTCAATCGGTAATGGAAATGGATTTGCAAATAGAGTGGAGAAATTATTTTGAATATTCCTGATGATCTGTTAAAAAAAGAAATCCGATTTTTTTCAAGAGCGTAGTATATTTGCCCTTACTTTGGATGCAGTCGAGCATGTTAATGATTATCTTCTATCGTTGGTCCCTGGAAGTGAGCAAGAATATTATATCTCTTATTTGGTTTGTAAATCGGATGCAAATAGTGAGATACACAGTGAATGGTTCACAACCGAATTCGTATATGATATTAAGTGTTTCGGCATTCCAAATGACAAATTGACATTTAAAGTTAGATGTCCAGTGATGTTGATGAGGAATATATATCAAGTTGTTGGGTTGTGCAATGGGACTAGAAATATAGATCAAGTTGTTAGATGTCGAATGATGTTGATGAGGAATATAGATCCAGTAATTATAATCTTGGAATAAATTATATTGGTGCAACTGTTATTACTGAAAAAAATGTGGTTGATAAAATCATTATAATTTGATACCAAGTGACCCTAGATTACCTTTCAAGTTTACAAGAAGACAATTTTCGTTTATCTTATGTTTTGCAATGACAATAAAAAAGCGTCAGGGTCAATCGCTTTCTCACATTGGCATATATCTTCCTAAACCTGTATTCACTCATGGACAATTATATGTCGCTTTGTCTGGAGTCACATCAAAGAAAAATCTAAAGATGTTTATATTAGATGAAGAAAAACGAGTGTGTAGTGGGACCGTTAATGTAGTTTATCGTGAAGTTTTTATTAATGTATAATAGTATATTTTTTTTCATTATAATAAAATTGACAGTTAAATGAGTTATTAGATTTTTCCCATATTCATCTTCTTTTTTTTTTTTTTTTTTTTTACATTTTCAGAATATTCGGCTCAATTCTTCTAAATCAGTTAGAATATTATATTGAGTATAAAACCTACAAATATTGTATGTTTGTCTAAATGGTATTTTTCTATAGTTAAAAATAGAATACGAACAATATGTGACATTAATTAATACTTTATAGATAAAAATAATATAATATGTGTGAGTTAAAATATTTTTAAGTAACTAATTTAGACGAAATTCTAGCCCGTGTTTGGCACGGGTGCACATACTAGTTATATATTATTCTATCCAGTACATATATTTTACGGATCAAACGAATCATATATATTATTTTTATATAAAATTCCCTTCTCCGTCAAAAAAATAAATTTCCCTTCTTTATTTTAATGAGTAAAATTTAGAGTAAATTTATTCAAGGGAACCAAGGAGGCTCAAATTCAAAACTTCTAAATTTAAGACAGTGTTTTTGTTGATAAAATCATCATTGCATGTTAAGATATTTTGTGTTGACTATGCGTGCCTCGCATACACCTGCGCGCGCCTCGACTTCACTTGGTGCCTAGCAAGGCTTATGCGCGCTTAGCCTATGCGTGCAAGTGGCATAATGGCGGTACAAGTGTAGTGATGAAGAAAGCTTCCGCTTGAGGGGGAGCATATCCAAGAGTGGATGGACTCACACTTGAGGGGGAGATTGTTGTGGCAAGTGTGAGTGAGAAGTCCCACATTGCTTAGAAAAGTGGAGGTTGAACACTTTATAAGTTAGAAGAACCATGAACATAACACCTTAAGGTTTTGGGTTAGAGTGTTGTGTACAAACTCACTTGTGAAGGTGTTCTTAGACCTAATGTAGATGATCCCCCTGGCTGCCCCCTCTTGGTGACCCGACAGTGGGATCAGTGTCGATGGTTCGACGAATGGTTCGACCGGCTCCTTGTGTCGAAAGTCTTCCTGACAAAGGTGGTTAGGCGGCGGATCCCGTTGAGTGCAAATGGCAAAACGGCGGTAGATCAGAGTGCACAACAAAATATACGGAAGCATTTACTTATTCTCTGTTTGTGGAACTTGAACAATCAAATAATCCTATAGATAAGGACACCGTAATTTTAACATGGAAAACCCTCAATGTAAGAGTAAAAAACCACGGGTCGTGCAGACCAATCAAAAACTCTACTATTATCAAATAATGAGTACAACCAATGTCTTTCTAATTTTTCTAGGAATTTCTAAGTAAATAACAAAGTGACAAAAATAACATAATCAAATTTCAACCGAAATGAAAAATGTTTGTCGAACACAATTTTGTCACCGGTACCAATATTTCTTCTCCTGCACAAGAGCTCTCTGTTTCTCTCTTAGCAACACTCTGTTGCTAATTCACGTTACACTGTGCGGCACAATTCTTTTTCACACACCCTGCTATTCATTGATACCTAGGGATTTATATCCCTCACACATACACACACCGCGTGTGCACACATAACTTGGGCCAAGCCCATTCATCACACACAATAACACAAACATCACACTTTTATATTTTATTTGTTTGTTTTCTATTTTTTTTATCTTTTTATTATGTGTGTGGTTCTCACTTGAGGAGAGATCCACCCAACAATGAGCTAACTATTTATTTTTATTTTTTTTATAGAATGAGCTAACTAAATTTTAATCAGTAGTGTTGTTGCTAAAGATTTTAAAAGACCTCTGACTATGTATCACTAATTGTCGAAGCAATTTGACTAGCTTTTATTTGAACTATTTGAAAAGAAAAATATAGTGGAGTTTTGGACCTAATGAATTATCACCTAAAAAATTAATTTACAATATTAAATTATTTGTATGGTGGTGGTTGAGAGTTAAGAAAAAAAAATTGTTTCAATTTAAATGTTTGATTGTTTAATTCTTCTTTTATTTGCCATGTGTGCCACGAGGGGTTATTCTTATTTTTTCTATAAATATGTATTTATTTAAAATAAAATTTAAGGAATTTTGTGGACCACGTTTTGAGACCATATACAATGGTAAACCATATTCAACATCCACTTTTCCACTTTTTACACTCCACATCATCTTCTCTCTCTTTCACATAATAATTCAACACCCTATTCAACTTTTATCCTCTCCAATAGTTTTTTCATTCAACACTCTACCCCACCACCTTCTCTACCCCACCACTTTTTATTTCATATTCTTATTTAAATTTTAATTTTTGTTTTTATGATTAAATAAAATTATAATTATCGATTAAAATTAAATTAAAATTATACGATACAAATATTCGATTAAAATAAAAAGAAGAATTTTTTATAATTGGTTGGAAAATTAGATTAAAACTTCAAAGTAAATACTAATTGAAAGATAATAAAAAGATTAAGAGAGTGAAAAACTTGATTTTTTTTCTGTGTCCAAATCAAACAAACCAAGTCTCTATTTATAGAGAAAAAAAAATCATGAATTTTGGTATAAAAATAAAAAAAATAAAAAATTAATTTGCAATGAAATAATTGAGTTTAAAGATAAAATAAGAAAAAAATCCGGACAGCTAATCACGCTTCTACACGTGGCCCTCCCTATCCATCCGCACATCCACCCCCCACTCGCCCAAATAGCGCGTGTACTTCACGCGCCCGTTTTCCACCAATTTTGTTATGCCGCGTGGCTTCCTCTGCAGGTTTCAACTATGTTGAACAAGTTCATCACCTCTCTCCTCCAGATCAACTTCAACACCCCCATTGCAAAAATTTGTTATGTTGAGACCCAATTCAACACCTCCTTCAACAGACCATTGCACATGGTGACAGATATAAAAGAATCTCACCAACTATGTAGGCCATAACGCTGTATTTGGGCCATCTAAATGAATTGAGATCAGCTCCATTTGCTTATCCTCCTTTTCCTCCAGTATGTTGCCTAGATCTGTGACATGTGGCATCAAATAATTTAAAGGTCAAGATTTAAAAAGAAAAAAACACCTAAACGACATTCTTCTTCCTTGCACACAATAACACTGTTCATCTTCGTTCTACATCATCCACCGGTGCCATTCCCTGCCGTCACCTCTCTGTTTCATCCATGATCCAACCAATTGCCAAGACAAAAAAAATCCATCACCTGTACTGATATGACATTATAAACACCAAGCCAAACCAAAACTAAGCAACTATACTATACATCCCACAAACATAGTAACTAAAAACAGTCCCCAAAACACACAATACTGATACAATCACAGTGAGCAAATCGACTAAAACGCAGCTAATAACATCAGCTGCAGCGTCGAAACTACAGACAAGGATTGAATGAAACAAAACCAACGTATAAGGGCAGTCATAGGGTTGAATGAAACTATGCAAAAATGTGAAATGAATAAAATTGAACTTGTATATCAGAAAAATATTCATAGTCAAACTGACAATTTTATTACAATACAAGATCAGATTATTCTGCATAAAAAAAATTACAAAAGATTCAACATAGGAAAGGGGGAAAATTACATCCTAAAATTGAAACCTAAAATTACAACCTAAACTTGATTACAATAAAAAAAAAAATCTTCAATCGTCTCCATGAGCGTACCTCAATTGGTAGGGATATAGTACTATATGTGCAGGAGCCGGGTTCGAACCCGACTTATTCACCTTTAAGGTGGATTTTCTAACCATCAGGCTACTTGACAAAAAAAAAAATAAATCTTCAATCTTCAATGACAATCTTCAATCCTTAATAACAATCTTCAATTTCTATCAAATCATCTCCAAACTGAAAAGGGGCAAAATAAAAACACATCGGAAACACCACGACAGCGAATACTACGGCGAACGAATCAGAGACGGCGATTTCGAGACACAGTGACAGAGAGTTGAAAGGCAGCGGAGAGATAGAGAGGTGGTTTGTTTCAATGGAGAAGAGAAAGATCGATAGGGATAGGGAGACGGTGTCGTGAAGAGAAGATATGCAGTCCCTGTTTTCCTGTCGTGCAGATATGCTGTTGCAATCATGTTTTCTTAAATTTCCATTGTTTTGATCTAAACTGTTTAATCATTTTATTGCCACGTGTCATACATCCGTTAAGGGAACTGGAAATTGGAGCGTAAACAAACTGGAGGTGATCGGGACTCATATGAATATTACTATGGGTCATGCCACTAGTGCCCCCGGGACACTAGCTAAGAATAAAAAGAAGTAATTTTTACATTGAAAACATTACTTTTTTAATTTTTCAAACATTGACTGTACACATTTAAGTATCTTTAACTAGTGTTCTGGGGGCACTAATTATCATTTTTCAAATATTAAATACTGTATTTTGCTCCTTCAATTCTTATCCCATCACACGTGTTTGTTGAATACAAACAGAGCTCAGATGACATAACTTCAACCGTTCTATCTTAAAATTAGATTAGATATATAAATGTTACTGTTACCCACTATCTTTAATTGATAAGGTTTACTCGATAATTTGAATGTATTTATACAATAATCAATAAAAACAAATTAATTAATCAATGAAAATAAATTATATAAGTAAATTTATATGTATCTACAACTAAAATATGAAGAGCTTCATTATGAATATTCTTACAACCTACTAATGTAACTTGTTTTTTATTGGTTGATTAGTTAATCTCTCAAATTATCGAGAGACAAATTAGAAAAAACTATATATTAATAATAATTTATTTGCTAAAATATGTTTATCTGTCAATAAGCATCCTAAAAACTTTCACGTGGTTATCTGTAGAGGATGAGTTATACTTATTTTAAAATAAAAGTTATTTGCAAAAGCAAGAAGGGAGTAATCAGAGGATAAAGAGAGAAAGGATCCAAGTTAAAATAATATGGTCAAACATAGTTGGCCATATGTAAATCATATTTGGTCATGTGAATAAATCAATTATTATATTAATGATAAATTGGTGAATACATTTCATAAAAATTATTGAAATTGTTAGTCTTGTTGGAGCTCGAAATATCATAATTATATTAATTTAATTTTAATAGATTATTATTTCAATTAAAAAAAAATGGTGAATATATATCACAAAATTTTTACACAGCTTTGTCCCTCTTTTGAATCAAAAAAGAAGAATTTTTACTTATATTTGAGACAAGAAGTAATATCTTATTTGAATATATATCAATACACCACTAAAATAGATAATTTTGATATATTTAAAAATTAATAAACACTACTATTTATTAATCTATTAGAAATTATCTAATCAACGGTATACTCCCTCCGTCCCAAAAATATTGAACAAGTTGACTGCTACATGCATGTCAATGCATAATTTTAACGATTAATATTTTTAATTGTATAATAATAAAAATTTTAAAAATTTGATATTTTGAAAATACTCATTGAAATGAATCCAACAAGATCCAACAAGATCTTATATATTGATATTTATTTTTATATATTAATAAAAAAATAAAGTCAAAACAAAATATATGAATAATACATTTAATCAAATTGATTTAATCTTTTTGGGACCGAGTGAGTACTTAAATATCATATCAATCAGTAGAGGTGAAATTCTTGTTTACTATTATATAAAGAGCAGAGGAAATGAAAGCAACATAACACAAACAGTATACACATTAAGCATAGCAAATCATGAATCCTACCTTATCCCTTACCCTTTCCTTCCTCCTATTTGCATTCATCTCCAATCTTTCACCAAACAATGCTGTTCAACAAATATTTGACACAAATGGTAACCCTGTTGTCTCTGGTAAACAATACTTCATTTTTCCAGCAAGTGATAGCCCCCAAAAGGGAGGACTTACCTTAAACAATGTCGGTGATGATGATTCAAAATGTCCAGTAACTGTCCTACAAAACAATGCTATAACAGGTTTACCAGTTAAATTCACCATCCCAGAAAGTACAACCGATAATATCATAACAGGTACCGATCTTAACATCGAGTTTATCGAGAAGCCTGAATGTGCTGAATCATCAAAATGGTTGTTGTTTGTTGATGATAAAACTCAACAAAGCTGTGTTGGTATTGGTGGTCCTTCAAATTATCCTGGTGTAGAAACAATCAGTGGTAAATTTTTGATTGTGAAACATGGAACTGGTGGTAGTTATAAGATTGGTTTTTGTTTGGATAGTACTGGTGATTGTAGTTATCTTGGATTGGAAGTGTTTGATTCTGCAGAAGGTGGTTCACGTTTGATTTTGACTATATTTAATGCTTATTCTGTTGTATTTGTTGATTCTGCTACTGTTAAATCTGAAAGTATTGTGTCTGCTGAAAGTAATCCAAATATTGCTTTGCCCATTTAGGTACTTGTTTTGATGAATAAGTGGAAGAGTGATTGTAACACTTTCTTAATTATAATAATTGAAGTTTGTAGGAATGGATCTTGTAATCCATTTCTTGATCTGATTAATAGTTTGAGGTCAAAAATCTAATGAAAATAATAGATCTTTTGGTCCTGTATATTCGGAAATTTTTGGTTTTAGTCCCTGTATCTTGTTTTGTTGCAAATAAGTCCCTGAAAGTATAAATTTTTTGGTTTTAATTCTTAAAATCAAAATCCGTAAGAAAATCTGAAGGAAAATCTGCACGAAAACTGCAGATTTTCCTGCGGATTTTGACTTTAAGGACTAAAATAAAAAAAATTGTATATTCAAAAACTTATTTGCAACAAAACAAAATATAGGACTAAAACAAAAAATTTGCAAACATACAAGAATAAAAAAAAGATGGTATTAAACCTATAATTATTGATATACTGCAATCAATCAAGATAAAACCCTTTTTTTTTTTTCAATTAAGTTACAATTCTTACCATTTTCATTTTACTATTTCTATGATTCAGTACTTAGGCATTCCACATGATGATTTATTAAAACATCATAATTAATAAGAGGTTAAAATTGAGGAAAGCTTCACTAATATCGGAGGGATAAACACTATTTTTTCCAAAAGAAAATTATGAAAGATTGTACGACTTGTGTAACACGTGTTTTGCCAAACTATCTATTTTATGAATTATTAAAGATGTAGATATAATATAATGTAGATGAATAATACAATATAAGATCTATCTCTGATTCTCTTGCACAAATCGATAAAACATTATCTTCTATATGATGGGTGGCACCATAGACATAAAGCATTATCTATAAAACTATCTATAAAGAGAGTTGTTTGTTGATATTTTAGAGCAATAATTGTAGACATCATGATCAGTTTTTAGCATTCAAGAGAGTAAACAATAATAATATCATGAATGATACATAGCATAGTCACGCGGTTGATAATTTATCTCGGTACGTGGCACGAATTTGAGTACATGGTTCATAATTCAAAAAATTAGGAGGTATGCATTGTCGATATGCTACTTGAATTTGTGGTACGTTTAAATATAATAATTAATACATTATGAATAAAATAGTTTATAAAAAAATAGTAATTCCATCAATAAAAATTTATTTTTACAAAAATTACTTCAAAGTGAACACTAATACTCCCTCCGGCCTTTTTTATAAGCAAAGGTTGTTTTTTAGGTTCATTGAAAAAGTAATGTATTTAGTCTTAAATATATGCTAGATACATTACTTCTCCAATAAACCTAAAAAATAACTTTTGCTTATAAAAAAGGCCGAAGGTGTTAGAAGTAATTTATATTTAAGGGTATTTTAGTATTTACTATGTTAAGTACTTTTTGAACTTGTCTGTTAAGTTTTTACTTTTAGGGCCTATGTGGCAAACTTTACTCTTTGTATAAATAGCCACTCTTTTATCAATGCAATTATTTTCTTCCTTTCATATTTTGTGGCTGCTGTCTTTGTCCTCTTCTTACTATTCCATTGATTCATCACCTTGTACACCAACAAATTGGTATCTAGAGCTCCGGTTCGAATCCACGGGAAACACGAGTGAAACGTGAGTTGAGTGTGTTTGATTTTTTGGTTCTTGATTTGTGTTGAATCTTGAACAAAAATCTGAACAGAATCACTTTTTCTGATTTTGTGGGATTGGGAAACACGAGTGTTAGTGAGATTTGAGTGTACTGTACAAGGTTTAAAGATGAACAGAAATGGTGGCATGAGTACCAAGCTTCCAGTGTTTGATGGCAAAAACTGGAATCGTTGGATGAAACAAATGCTTGTATTGTTCGGTGCTCAAGGTGTGCTTGAGCTTGTCACTGAAGGATACGTTCCTGTTGCAGCAGATGCAACAGAGGAGCAGAAAGAGGCGCAGAAAGCTACAAGAAAGAAGGATCAGAAGGCGTTGTTCTACATTCATCAGTGTGTGAATGAGAGTGTGTTTGAGAAGATTGCTGATTCAGTGACGGCGAAGGAGGCTTGGGATCTTCTGACAAGGTGTTACGGTGGTGATGCGTCAGTAAAGAAGGTAAAGCTTCAAACCCTCAGAAAACAGTATGAGAATCTCAACATGAAGAACAATGAGAAGGTTTGTGAGTACATCTCCAGACTAATTCTGATTACTAATGAGATGAAAGCTTGTGGAGAAACTCTTTCAGAACAAGTAATCATTGAGAAGGTATTGAGATCCCTTACCCCTCAGTTTGATTACATTGTTGTATCTATTGAACATTCCAAAGATTTGGAAACCATGAGAATAGAAGAGTTACAGAGCAGTCTAGAAGCACAAGAGTTGCGTCTAACTGAGAGAAATTCTGAAAGAGAAGTAGAGCAGCATGCTCTGAAAGCAGCCTCTGAGAAGAAGCTTCAGAAAAAGCCTTGGTCAGAAGCCAAGAATAGATCTGATGGAGCTCAGAATCCAAAAACCTCAACTTCTGGAAAGCAGAAGTATGCTCAGAAAGGAAAAGATAAGACAAAGGTACGGTGTTACTCTTGTCAGAAGTTTGGCCATTTTGCATCTGAGTGCAAGTCAAACAAAGAAAGAAAGTCAGAAGAAGCAAATATAGCCAGAAGTTCTGATGACTCTGATAGTGAATTTGTTTTACTAATGGCTTCTGAATCTGATGATGTGAATTCAGAGTGGTGGTATATGGATACAGGGTGTTCAAACCATCTTACTGGAAACAAGAAGTGGTTGGTTGATTTTGACTCTAGAAAGAGTACAAAGATCAGATGTGCTGATGATAAATACCTCAACGCTGAAGGTATGGGAAATGTCAAAGTCATTTTGAACAATGGGAAAGCAGCATTGATTCAGAACGTGTGGTATGTACCAGGCATGAAAAGCAATCTGATGAGTGTGGGTCAATTGATTGAGAAAGGTTTTTCAGTTACTATTGAAGACAATCTTCTGAAGCTATATGACGGTAATCAGAAGTTGATTATGGAGTCAGAACAGGGAAGGAACAGAACATTCAAGGTGAATGTTAGAACTGCAGACTCTGAATGTCTTAGTGCAACAAGTGTTGAGAAGGATAGTGAGTTGTGGCACAGAAGATTTGGTCATCTGAATTTCAGAAGCTTGGGGCGTCTGAAGTCAAAGAATCTGGTACATGGAATTCCTATAATCAAGAAGCCTGAAAAATCATGCGAGGTGTGCATGAAAGGGAAGCAACCAAGACTGCCGTTTGCATCAGAAGTAGCTCCAAGAGCAAAACATGCCTTGGGAGTAGTACATTCTGATGTGTGTGGACCATTTCCAGTACCTTCACTTGGAGGAAACAAGTATTTTGTATCTTTTGTTGATGAATTCACAAGGATGACATGGGTAACACTCATCAAGTTCAAGCATGAAGTGTTTGCTGAGTTTCAGAAGTTCAAGGTGAAGGCTGAGAAACAGAGTGGTCAGAAGCTGAAGATTCTCAGAACTGATGGTGGTGGTGAGTTTAATTCTAATGAGTTTAAAACTTTCTGTGAGGAGAACGGAATTGAGCATGAGGTTACAGCTCCTTATACTCCTCAACACAATGGTCTTGCTGAGAGAAGAAATCGTACTTTGCTTGATATGGTGAGAAGCATGCTGAAAGAGAAGAAGCTTCCTCATCACTTATGGGGAGAAGCTGTTGCCACTGCAACATATGTGCTCAACAGATGTCCAACGAAGAAGCTGAAGGAAATAGTTCCTATTCAGAAGTGGACTGGAGAGAAGCAAAGTGTTAGTCATCTGAAGGTGTTTGGATCTGTATGCTATAAACATGTTCCAGAAGCCAGAAGACAGAAGCTGGATGATAGAAGCAAAGTAATGTTACTGGTGGGGTACCACAGTACAGGTGCGTACAAGCTTTATTGTCCAGAGACTAATAAAATTGAATTCAGCAGAGACGTCATTGTGAAGGAATCTGAAATTTGGGATTGGAACAAGTCTCAATCAAATTCTGATGTGAGAATCTCAGAGGATGGCTCTGAAGGTGAGTCAGAATCTGAAGGCTCTGAAGATGATTCAGAAGATGGAGATGACTCTGATGGTGACTCTGAGTCTGATGGTGATTCTGAATCTGACTCTGATTCTGAAGGCAATTCTGAAGGTCAGAGTTCTGAAGCCAATTCTGAAGGTCAGAATTCTGAAGCCAATTCTGAAGGTCAGAATTCTGAAGCCAATTCTGAAGGTCAGAATTCTGAAGCCAATTCTGAAGGTCAGAATTCTGAAGCCAATTCTGAAGGTCAGAATTCTGAAGCCAATTCTGAAGGTAAAAATTCTGAAGCCAATTCTGAAGGTCAGAATTCTGAAGCTAATTCTGAAGGTCAGAATTCTGAAGCTAATTCTGAAGGTCAGAATTCTGAAGCTAATTCTGAAGGTCAAAATTCTGAAGAAAGAATTTCTGAAGGTGCTTCTGAACAAGTTCAGAGGCTACGGAGAATCAGAAGCATCCCAAGAAGATTTGCAGGATTTGAAATGTTGCAAGACACTGAAGTAGACTCTGAGGGAGAAATTATTCAGTGTGCAATGTTAGTAGATTCTGAACCTGTGAGCACAGAAGATGCTCTTAAGCAACAAGTCTGGTTGCAGGCCATGAAAGAAGAACTTGATGCTATAAAGAGGAACAAGACTTGGAAGCTATCAGAACTTCCAAAAGGCAAGAAAGCCATCAGCGTCAGATGGGTTTTCAAGCAGAAACTAAAGCCAGATGGATCAATTGGCAAACACAAAGCGAGGTTAGTAGCAAGAGGATTTCTGCAGAAACCTGGACTAGATTATTCTGAAGTGTTTGCACCTGTAGCAAGACAAGAAACAATTAGACTGGTAATTGCAATAGCTGCTAACAGGAATTGGCCTCTGATGCATTTAGATGTGAAATCTGCATTTCTGAACGGTCCATTACAAGAAGAGGTATATGTGTCACAACCTCCTGGTTTTGAGAAAAAGAATCAGGAAGGGATGGTGTATAGATTGCATAAAGCCCTCTATGGATTGAAACAAGCGCCCAGAGCCTGGAATATGAGGATTGATTCATTTTTCAAGAAACAAGGGTTTCAGAAATGTGAGTTGGAGTATGGTGTTTATGTTCAGCACACTTCAGAAGGCAATATGATTCTGGTATGTTTGTATGTTGATGATATATTGCTGACAGGAAGTTCTGAACAAGAGATAGCTAAGTTCAAGAAGGTTCTGATGAATGAGTTTGAGATGACAGACCTTGGAAAAATGAGTTACTTTCTAGGGATGGAATTTCTATATTCTGAGAAAGGAATCATTTTGCATCAGTTGAAGTATGAACTTGAGCTTCTGAAGAGATTTAAGCTGGATAATTGCAAAGTTGCTATCACACCCTCTGATACGAATCAAAAGTTGGATTCCGATTCTGATGGAGAGGATGTGGATGCTACAACCTTCAAACAGTTGGTTGGTTCTCTGAGGTATTTGTGTAATACCAGACCTGATATTTGTTTTGCAGTTGGAATGGTTAGCAGATTTATGAGTAAACCAAAATGGTCCCATTACCAAGCTGCTGTCAGGATTCTGAGGTATATCAAGGGGACTCTGAAGCATGGAGTGCTATTTCCCTCTGAAGGAAGGACTGAATCAGAACTTCTGAGTTATTCAGATTCTGATTGGTGTGGAGACAGAGTTGATAGAAGAAGCACTTCTGGATATTTATTTAAATTTCTGGGAGGTCCTATTTCGTGGTGTTCCAAGAAGCAACCTGTTGTTGCTCTATCAACCTGTGAAGCTGAATATATTGCAGGCGCTGTGACTGCATGCCAAGCTGTGTGGCTTCCGAACTTACTGCAGGATCTGAAGATCAAGGTAAACAAGCCTCTGAAGCTGATGATTGATAACAAGTCTGCAATCAATCTTGCCAAGAATCCAGTGCTGCATGGAAGAAGCAAGCATATTGAGACCAAGTATCACTTTCTGAGGAATCAGGTTCAGAATGGAGTGCTTGAAGTTGTGCACTGTAGCACTCAGAAGCAGCTGGCAGATGTGTTGACAAAGGCTATCAAAACTGATCAATTTCTTCGTTTGAGGGATGGAATTGGTGTTGTCAGTTTTGTCTAAATATAAATTAAGGGATGGTGTTAGAAGTAATTTATATTTAAGGGTATTTTAGTATTTACTATGTTAAGTACTTTTTGAACTTGTCTGTTAAGTTTTTACTTTTAGGGCCTATGTGGCAAACTTTACTCTTTGTATAAATAGCCACTCTTTTATCAATGCAATTATTTTCTTCCTTTCATATTTTGTGGCTGCTGTCTTTGTCCTCTTCTTACTATTCCATTGATTCATCACCTTGTACACCAACAGAAGGGAGTACTAGCTAAATGGTGCTGGGAGGTAGCCTTGAAAAGGGGCTAAGTGTCTTGATTTTCAAATATGGTTATGTTTGTATTGAGGTGGATCTGAAACATAATACTAGCTAGTATATACTGTTATATTTACTAATGTGTAATCAAGAAAAGTAATAACGCCTTTTAGAAAAGAAAAAAGAATGGATATGTTTGTTTGTCAAAGATACAAACTAGATATTATGTCCGTGCATTATATATATATATGAGATTGTTAATTTATTTCTACTTAAAAATATGTGGAAGTATGTTAGCAATTTTATTTTCATTATGTCAATAGAAATTGTTGTGCCATTAAAAACTCTATTATTTTTAGCTGTCCAAATAGACCAGATAAAGTATAGCCAAATTGTTTGTAAATTGGTCGTAATATTTTTGCAAAAACGAGCCCTACAAAATTGAGATGTCATCGAAATCGCATTATCAATAAGAGCTCACGTGATCCCCAACCAAGAAATAATGTCACTCCAAACCGCTCTAGAGACGGGGAAATTCATATAAAAAGATGATGCATGTTCTCAATAGCATCATAACCATTGGAGCATAGCAAGGAATCCTTACGTAAGCAACCACGAGCAAAAAAATTAAGCTTTGTGGATATCCTGTCGTTGATAAACCACCAAGAAAAAATGGACACTTTTGAAGGTACAAGCTTATTGCAGATAAGATCGATGTAAGCATATGTCTCTCTTGAATACAAGTGAGTCAACGAATAATAAGCTCCTCCTATTGTGAAACTAATAACATGATCAGATAACCACTCCCACTTATTAGAATTATGAAATGAAATAAAAAAATATGTTTAATTAATATTTGATTTTTTTAGATAAGATTGCAGGGGTAAAATTAGAAGAAAAATGATAAGTTATACGTTATAAGCTTCTTGAAATAGTGTCTGAAAAATAAACTATAAGCTAGCAAAATAAGCTATAAGCTATTTTTAAAAAACATTTACCAGACAGAGTCATCCCTTTTTTTTGAAGAGGCAAAAATGGAATGGATATATTAATAAAAAAGTTTCATCGGCATATCGTGTGCCCAAAAAACCCCAAAAAATTACAAAGAGTCAAGAAAACGTAAATATTATGAATAACTAACCAAATTCTCAAACATAAAAACGGACACGGCCACCACCTATGACAACTTAGGACTAGAGTAGCATTAGTTGTCTTCAACCACATAAACGAATATAGTTTGACCTTGTTCAGCATCTGAGGAAGGGGCTATATTCAGTTTCTGAAGAGTCTATGATTTCTCTCGTTTCATACAACCCAAACACATAAAAGCCAAATGAGTTGCAGGAAAGACCGCCCCTTCGACGCCCGCCTGATAAAGGTAAACTGAAGAAAGTGACTAAATATATGTTGGGACTCGCCGCCGAGAAACCAATTCAAAATCAGACTAACACCCATAGGGACCCAAACATGCTACAGGATAATAAGAGCCGGGTAGATTCAATGCCACCACAACCGCCCGGTCACGCAAAAATGAGATTTTGGGGTGATGATGCTTCGAGTCACCAGATATGTTTTAGTTGGTAAACTGTCTGGCAAGAGTCTCCATACAAAAATAAATACCTTCAATGGAACATGTTTGTGTCGAAATAAGATTTGTTGCTGCATCCAGAGTGACCTAATGATAGTAGTCAATAGTTGATATGCACCCTGCACCGAGTAACCATGAGTATGGTCAGACCGCCACATCCATGTATCGAAACACTGAGTCCGCAACAGGAAATCGTGAAGTAAATTCTCACACTACCTCAACATCTCCTCCTCCCATGTCCACGGCTGTCTCCGCCACATCCAGGCCCCCCCTCTAAACTCCCACCCTAAAGCAGACATCTTAGCTACCAAACTCGACTGATTCTCCGTAAAATCCAGTGGCGGATTCGAGGCCTGACCATCCCAAATACTTGCACGGACTCGGCCGAAATTTTTTGGTATTTAAAGTTAGTTTAGGACAAAATTAAATTTCTTTAGAGATTAATTCAAGGCAAAATTAAGATATTTGTTTAAAATTGTAATGTTTTAGTATAAAATTGAAATGTTGTCTAAACTTTGAAAATTTTCTAACACCACCACTAATCAAATCATAAAACGCCTAAACTTCTCGTTCAAAGGAAGCTAGCATCCCTTCTTTATTTTAATGAGTAAAATTTATAGTACATTTACATTTCAAGGGAACAGGAGACATTGTTTTGTTGATAAAATTCTCATTGTCCCTTAGAAAAAATTAATTTTTTTATATTATTTTATTTCTAAAATATGTTTTTGTTTAAAATAAAAATTAAGGAATTTTGTGGACAACGTTTTGACACATGTAAGTAGATGTCAATATTAGGGATTACTGCGGATTGTCTCGATTGGGGATCCGAATATGAGGAATTTTTTTTCCGTAGAGATGGGGATAGAGGAGAAAATCTCCCCGAAAGAGGTTTAGGGATGGGGACGGTAATTTACACTCCGCTTAACGGAGACTCTGTCCCCCAAAACTTTATTAAAATGTCATTTATAAATGTATATTTAAATACTTTATAAATTATTTTTAATTATATTTTTGCCCAATATGTGTATATATTTGTTTATATATGATGTTTATTCCTATTACAAGACTCACAATAATATTTTTATTTGTTTTATAATTAAACTTTACTATTTTTCGACAATTAATTTGATTAAAAATAATATAAATTTGATATTTTTTAAGGTTGATGGACCTCTGCGGGAACTGTGGGAATCCGTGGGGATGGGGGAGAATACTCCTCGGAGCGGGGAATGGAAACAGGGATGCGAAACATTTTAAATGGTGGAGCAAAGAATGATAAAGTATTCTACGCTTAATCCCCGCCCTATTAACCTCTTACATATAAGAGAATATACACAGTGTGTTTTTGATAAATATCACCTTAAATATTATAATTTGATCGTTCAATCGTTATCCACAATTTCTCTTCTCCACCATGTTACTTTTTCACACCTTTAATATGTAAATAAAATGGAAAAATATGTTCAGAAGTTTTTTTAGTGTAAATTTTAGTAAAATTTATATTAAAAAAATTTAAAAAAGTTTTTTAAATTTTTTCTGAATAGAAAGAAAAATTTTGGGGGTTAGAGAATTTTTCACCATCACTCATGTCTCGGTAGTACAAACAATGGTGACATAATTACATGGGCTTATGCCCACCTTCTAATGAAAAAATAATGACTTGATTGTTGAAGCAAATTTCAATTTGATGTTTTAAAGATAATAAATATTTTAATTATATTTTAAATATAATTTTGATTTTATTGTTATTTAATAAGTGCGCTTGAGTATTTTAATATGTCGGGATTAACTGAGCTATCAATGTTATTCACTTTATTTTTGAATAAGAATAAAAGTTGCAAGAATGTTCTCAGAAGTCATGCTCATATTATTTAAGAACAAATGGTCCGTTACAGCTTATGCAATATAAATTAAGTTTTATAGTATTTTATAAGTTCACACTAGTGAAAAATGTATTTTTATAAGTTATTTTATGATAAACTACTTTGATAAACTTATAATAATACATAAAAATTGCAGAAGCTAACTGTTTGCCTAAATTCAAAAATAAGATAATTCAAACGGGTCCAAAGTTTAAATGACAAATCACTTATTTCTCTAAGTGAACAATACTCAAGACAAAGGAGCACTTTTTCTTTGATATTTTTTTTGAACAAGCCTTATTCTTTGATATTAACTCATAGAATCACATCAGTATTCATATCAAATAATGCAAAGAATATTTGAGAGAATTTGTGACCTTCCTATTTGTCCAAGGTTAAAGATCAAGGCATGTGCTCATGCATTAACTCAAAGACAAATAACTTAAGCCGTTTATTTTATGTTAGGTAGATTTTATCATAGATGTTAAATAGTGGAGTGTGAAATTCTTGTTTATTGATTATAGGGTTAATAGTATTTTATCTCCGTAAAGTAGGCAGATTGCGTTATCCTGTAATTTATTCTTTTCAAATTATCACCTGCAATGTGTTTTTATTTTTTCCGTAGTTCATTTCACCCCTGTAAAGTTGTTTTGTTTTACTCCCGAAGGTAAAATGAACTGCGAAAAAATTAAAAACACATTGTAGGGAGTTAATATCAAAGAAATACTCCCTTCATTCCTTAATATAAGAAAAAGTTCACTTTTTAGATACATTGAGATATTAATGTATCTAGACTATATTATAGACTAGATACATCAATATTTCAATATATCTAAAAAACAAACTCTTTCTTATATTAAGGACTAAAAGAGTAAATTATAAGAGTAACACAAAAGTTGCCTACTTTGCAGGGAATAAAAGTCTATTAATTTTATTATATAAAGAGCAAAGGAAATGAAAGAAACAAAACACAAATAGTATACACATTAACCAAAACCAATCATGAATCCTACCCTATCTCTTACCCTTTCCTTCTTTCTATTTGCTTTTATCTCCAATCTTTCAACCAACAATGCTGTTCGGCAAATACTTGACACAAATGGTAAGCCTGTTGTCTCTAGTAAACAATACTTCATTTTTTCAGTAGATAACCCCAAAAAGGGAGGACTAACCTTAAACAAAGTTGGTGATGTTGATTCAAAATGTCCATTAACTGTCATACAAGACGATGATATAACAGGTTTACCAGTTAAATTCACCAACCTAGAGAGTACCACTGATAATATCTTAGAAGAAACCGGTCTTGATATCGAGTTTACAGAGAAGCGTGATTGTGCTGAATCATCAAAATGGTTGTTTGTTGATGATAATACTCATCAAAGATGGCTTGGTATTGGTGGTCCTGCAAATTATCGTGGTGTAAAAACAATCAGTGGTAAATTTTCGATTTTGAAAAATGGATTTGATGATAGTTATATGATTGCATTTTGTTCTCCAATTACTGCTGATTGTGATTCTCTTGGATTGCTAGAGTTTAATTATGGAGAAGGTGGTTCACGTTTGATTTTAGCAGATGATGCTTATGCTGTTGTATTTGTTGATACTGCTTCTATTAAATCTGAAAGTACAGTATATGCTGAAGAGTAATTGTTTGTAGGAATGGATCTTGTAATCCATTTTTACCAAATTTCATGTAATTTTAATTCTAATAATTATTGATATACTGAAAGTCTGAAACCCATCAAGATAGAACTTTTTTGTTCAATGAAGTTACAGATACAATTCGGCAATAAACACGATCCTTGAATTTGATGCTCAGTCTTACCATTGTCGTTTTTTTACGATTCAGTACTCTAGCTGAAATTGTCATTAGATAGAATCAAGATAGAACTTTTTTGTTCAATTAAGTTACAAATACAATTTGGTAATAAACACGATCCTTGAGTTTGACCCTCGGCGGCTCAGTCTTACCATTTTCATTTTACTACGATTCAGTACTCTAGCTGAAATTGTCATTAGATATATAATAGTAGCCAAAGTTGCACAAACATTGTTCGTTGTCTCGATAAACAGAATGATAACTACCCTCATTTGATAAGTGAACATACTCTTTGTCGACTGATATTCCATCAAATTGACACTTTAATATGTCAGGATCGAGATCCCACTAAAGATCGTTGAGATATAAAAAGATTGTAAATCGTAGGATCGTAACAAGGATCGTAAGATCCCACATATTGTCTTAAACATAAAATCTTTAATAATATTAACATAAAAACTTCATTAATCTTTAATATAACCAAAATAGCTTAGACTTAAAAACTTTTTTTTTTGTACAATCTTAGACTTTTAAACTTAAACTTTTTTCTAAAAAAAAAAAAAAAACTAGAACATAGAAAAATAACATAGATAGCTGGAATTTTCATAATGATTTAGGGATAGAATTGAATGATGATTATCAATAATTAATGGGATTAGGATGTAGTTGAGTGAATTAGGGATAGAATTGAATGATGATTATGAATAATTAATGGGATTAGGATGCAGTTGAGTGAATTAGGGAGAGAGGGAACACAAGGTTCAACGAATTTCAATTAAATGCCACCGATTCCCCAATTTAATAACACGCATACCAATTTCGCTGCAAAACGCGAGGAGTTCCTGAGTTAAAGCGGGTCGAAACGGTGGGTTTTGAACCGGTCATAAACGCGTCGACCGGGTCGGATCGGTGCGAAACGGGTCACGCCTTTGACAGATCTGATCGGAACGACACTAAGAAGATCGCTGCGCCCACGATTTTACGCTCTTCCTCGGCGATCCCACTGTTCCGGCGTTTCTTCCGATCTTTGGACCGCTCTAGCACGGCAGACTGTGTTTGTCGCGTAAGATCGTACGATCTCACGATCTATAGCGCGATCCTAACAACCTTGGGCGGAATCTTGACTAACAATTCACGATGATCAGTTGTTATAAGCTAGTGTGATACTTGTTTATTAATCACTTAATAATCTATAATCTGTTTAAATTAGTGTAGGTGGTTAACTCACGTGTGTGTGTATATATATATATATATAACATTTTAATAAAATAAAACATAAAACTAACTAACAATCAGATGACCAGCCATTTCCCCAACCTCTTGCAAGGTGTGATATGATTTTTTTGTATTTTTGTATTCTGGAATTTAGTATGATAAATTTTTATATGGAGAAACTTCAATTCTCATTCTCGTTATAAATCATAATTATATGATTCTATATATAGAGCTATATATTAAAAACAAATTATATCTTTAAAAAATAAATTAATCCTATAAATTCTAATCATATACTAAATATTTTAAACAAATCTTAAATCATAAATTCTAATATTATCTTATTTGAAATATAAATCTAAAAAAAAAATTAGGCAAATTTCTCAACAAGGTGTGTACTCAATGCCATGAAATTTGATGCATGAAGAGGCAAGCGATGCCCTACCTTTAAGACCTAGGAGCAGGGGTGTGGCAAAGTCATAGGGTGTCGGCAGAGGCAACGACATGGTGCGGCGTCAACGGTGATGGTGGTAGTCACGGTAATATACAGTAGCTCTCTTTGTTCTATTGAAGTTATATTTCTATTTTATTTTATTTTTGGCTTTAACCATCAATTTAATCTGGTTCGGAGGTAAGTTCTAGTGTAAAGTGGTTCCAACCTCCTCTCGATCACAGTTGCGGGCATTGAACTGTGGTCCTCCCTACCAAGTTCAATGTCAATCACCACTGAACCAACTAACGATTGATATGTTATATTTCAATTTTTATTGACAATATTTCAATTTTATTTTTAAAATCTTGAAAAAGATAGAACATGTGGTTACTTATAAAATGTTTGATACTTTTTGACGCATTTGAACAAAATAAAAGAACAATTTATATCTACTAATTATATGTTTCAGTGCGTAGGTTTTATTAGGAGTTTCACATCAAAGTATATCAAAGTGTTTAATGTGATGCTTAAGCCATAAGACTCTCTTGCTTATTGGACTAGTCTTTTGACTTTGGCTCTCTTCATGTGCCTAATTAAGTCCTAACACGTACTGAGAATGAAAAAAATGATCAATGTGTTCTCTGGACCTTCTACACGAAAGAGTGATCCATCTCACTCCATCACCTGAACGTATGTTGAAGACATCTTCAATGCTCTAAACCATCATTTCTATATCTAATAAAGAGTGATCCTCTTCGTTGTACACTTATAGTCCCTGATATTGTTAACGAAAAATTAAAATTTTACAATAAGACGTCCCGAGAGTCTGTAACAATAACATATGATAAATATGATATGGCAACAATCTTCTTTTAATTGTGATCCTCTCTATCTCTACAAGAAAATGTTGATTTAGTGGCAGCTGTTTTCCCTCACAAAGTGCTAAATTCTGTCAGAAAGTGCAAATTTATTGGCGGAGTGAACTGTTAGTAAATCGTATGCTAGTAAATTTACTGGCGAAAATTTCTGTTAATAAATTCGTCTAAAAGCATAAAGTTGATTCCTTACATTTTGTGGCGGAAAATTCCGCCATAAACTTATAAGACAGATTTCCACACTTTATGACGGAATATCCGCCAGTAACTGTTATATATTTATTTTTATATTATTATATGTGTCACAATTTCTCCTATCATGTTCTTCATCATAATTTATTTTGTCAACAACTCTTCTTCATAACAAGCATCACCAATTATATTAAATATGGATGGAGACGGAAATTAGTAACATATTAAGAAAGTGATAGGAGATAGGAGAAATTGGTGATGCTTGTTATGAAGAAGAGTTGTTGACAAAATAAATTATGATGAAGAACATGATAGGAGAAATTGTGACACATATAATAATATAAAAATAAATATATAACAGATTTTCTTAAGAAAGTGATTTTCTTAATAACTTAGCAGATTCATCTAATGCCATTGATGAACATTAGATGAAATTATGATGTATATTTTCTTAATAACTTAAAAGATTCATCTAATGCCATTGAAGATAAAATTAGTAACATCATAAGAAAGTGATGTTGTGTTGGAAATCAATTTATTTTTCTTTTATAAACATATTTTGAAAAAGATAAATAAATAAAATTGGAAAAGTTTATAGGAAAGCTACTAAGAAGAAATCACAAGACATGCATAGAGTTGCTAAGAATTAGAAGTCAAATTACAATTGAATTTCTACTTCCACAAGTACATTTCAAAAAAAAAAAAAAAAAATTGCTATTTTCTATTCATTTGTGAAAACTCGCAAACACTTTTATTCGAACTATTCAACATATTTTCTTTCTATATAATTCTATTAGCTTGACTAATTGATTTCATTAAAAATAATTGAATGACTTTTAATAATAACACTCATATACTATAAATATTTCCATTGACATGATTTGTTTTCACCATTAATGACTCTTTACTACTAATATTGATATGCTATTTTCATAAAAATAAAAATATTGATATGATATTAATTATGCTGACTAATCAAAATCAAATATTAATAATTCATTATTATATTGGTTAATATTTCTCTTATATCCATAGTGGCTGAGCAATGGACGGGTTCCGTCGGATTCGGACTGAAATATGCCCACCCGAAAAAAACCACAGAGCTGGAAAATACACCCATTTCCGACCATTAGAGACAACGGTTTTGATGGGTTGAGACGGTAGCGGGTTAAGTGGGTGGGTATATTCGGGTTACAATATTAGCAACTTAAACTCTCATCTCTAAAATTCACAAATAACCAACACAAAGAAGAACAATAAAAAAGATCTAACATCTTTCTCATATCACCAATTTTATCAATGAATCAAGCATCAATGATTATACAGAGTTAAAGAATTGTGACTGTGTCGAATTTGCATGGTGATTACAACTAATAGATCGAATACATGTTTAAGGTTGAACTGATTGGTGAATCTGCAGTTGAAAAACCCATTTGATAATAAGAAGAAGAACCTTTCAAAAAAATAGAAAGAAGAACAATATAATAAAATATGAAAAAAAAACTCAAAGAAGAAGAAGTGTGAGAAGAGTGTGTGTTAGTCGAGCTTTTCTATTTACAATATATATTAAAAGAAATTACTACTAAAAAAATCTATTTTGTCCTTAGTACGATTAATAATATTTCACCGTTTATGCCTTTAAATGTCATTTTAACTCTAAATTGAGAAAAGGATATGTACAAAACAAAAATAACAAAAAAAAAAAGCATAAAACAAATATACTCATAAAAAAAAATACAAAACAAAAATAACAAAAAATCCAAAGATAAGCATAAAACAAATCTACTCATAGAAAAATTTAAAAAGAGAATAAAACAAATATACTCATAAAAATAGCACGAGAAGTGTATTATTGATGAATATATATTATAATAAATAATTACGGGGTAAATATATATTATAGTAACACACGAGACAATTGTTTTAATAAAAAAAATTAATCTTACACGGGACAATTGCTTTAATAAAAAAAGGAATTTAATAATATATTATAATAATACGTGGAACAATGTTGATGAATATATTATTGATGAATATATATTATAATAATACACGGGACAATTGTTTTAATAAAAATAATTTAATAATACACGGGACAATTGCTTTAATAAAAAAAAGAAATTGAATAATAAATATTTGTTATTATTACTTATAGTTTATTACACAAAAATTATACACGGGACAATTGCTTTAATGAAAAAAATTACTTAATTTAAAATTTTTTTTAAAAAATAACAGAATAAGTCACTTATTATTTTTATTTTTTTGGTACACGACGTCACTTATATTTTAGCAATATTTTATAAATAAAAGTCAATAAACCCGTGCGAATGCACGGGTCTCAAAACTAGTTCATTAATAAAAATATAAGTAATATTGTAAGACCATGTACAATGGTTCGACAATTCAACACCCACTTTTACACTCCACATCATCTTCTCTCTCTTCCACTTAATAATTCAACACCCATTCAACTTTTAGCCTCTCCAATAGTTTTTCATTCAACACTCTACCCCACCACCTTCTCTACCTCACCACTTTTTATTTCATATTCTTATTTAAATTTTTGTTTTTATTTAAAGTTTGGAATAGAGGATGACTGATTGAAATTTAGTGCAAAACCAAAGTTGGGTATATTTTGAGTATATTGGTTGAAAAATTTATTTGGATTTTGATAATTGTTGGGATAATTAGAAGAATTTTGGGTGTTGAAATGATTATTGGGATCCATTTCACTAAAAAAAAAGACTAAAACTTCAAAATAAACACTAATTGAAAGATAATAAGAAGATTAAGAGAGTGAAAAACTTGATTTTTTTTTTCTGTGTCCAAATCAAACGAACCAAGTCTCTATTTATAGAGAAAAAAAAATCATGAATTTTGGTATAAAAATAAAAAATTAATTTGCAATGAAATAATTGAGTTTAAAGATAAAATGAGATAAAAATCCGGACAACCAATCACAGCCTAAGACCTGTCCCTCCCACCCCATCAGATTCTTCTCTCTCTCCGCGCTCTCCTTCGCCTCACTCGCCCAAAACGCGCATGTGCTGCACGCGCCAGTTGCAGCCAACGAAAACACGCCGCGTGTCCTCTTTGGTCAGGATTCAACACAGTTGAATTGTTTCAACTCCTCACTCCTCCAGCTCACTTTCAACAGGTTAGTGCAATGGTTTTGGTGTGTTGAAGTCAGTTTCAACACAGACTTTCAACACCCATTGTAGATAGTCTAATATTGGAAGAGCAGTGTAGGTGGTAGGTCATGTGGAATAGAGGCATAAAGTTTTAATTAATTATAAGATTGTATCTAGTGACAAGTTGCACTTGATTAGGTGTATAGGGTTGACAAACTGCACATTGGTGTGACCATTTTATCTATAGGGACTACAAATTAAATAAATTTAAAAGCATAAGTATAGTATTTCGGTCGGTTGTGAGTATTTATGGGTGATAATTTTTAGAACCGCGTTCGACCGCATGTAACTGAATTTCTTCCAAGTTTCTAACCGACCACCGACCCGACCTGCTCGTATCACCAAAATATATAACGGTTTGTACGGGTTTCGAGCGAATCAGTCATAGATGCTCACCCCTAATCCATACATAGTCATTGATATTGATAGGTTAATAACTATTCTTGTTATTTAAGATAGGTAATAATTAATATTGATATATTAATCTAGTGAAATGAACATAAATCAGTATGATCTTGATGTTTCTACAATAATCGTCATACAATGTTAATCAAGGCACTACAAATCAATTTTAATATCTCTGATAAATTAAAATAATATTAATATATAAGATCTTGTTGGATTCATCTCAATGAGTATTTTCAAAATATCAAATTTTTATAATATTTACTATTATACAATTAAAAATATTAATCGTCAAAATTATGCATTGACATGCATGCAGCAGTCAACTGACTCAATTTTTCTAAGACGGAGGGAGTACAATGTTAAACATGAAATGAACATTAATAATTTTTTTTTCAACACTAAGTGACTATGTTTATTATATTTATTAGTCCTATTTTATCTAATTTGTTTAATTTTATTATTTTATGATAGTATCAAGAATTTCAAATCTTTCTAAACTTGAATTTGAAGCCCTTCCGGAAAAAATTATTTACCTTGGGCTTTAGAGGCTTAAATTCATTTAGATTTGGAAGGTAATGGTGACACGATCAAAGAAGGAAATAAAACATCGGCTCAACAAAAGACAAAAGCCATGATATTCCTTCGCCGCCACCTGCACGGATATCTAAAAAATGAATACTTAACTGTAAAAGATCCACTTGTCCTATGGAAGTGTTTAAAGGAGAGATACGAGCATCAAAAGACTATAATTCTTCCAAAAGCTCGTTATGAGAGGATGCATCTGCGTTTTCAGGATTTTAGAACCGTAACTAAATATAATTCCACGGTATTTCGTATCACCTCTCAATTGCAATTGTGTGGAGAAAAAGTAAGTGAGGAATATATGTTAAAAAAACATTCTCCACCTTCCATGCATCCAATGTGCTGCTACAACAGCAATATAGAGAAAAGGGTTTTAAAAAATACTCTGATATGATCTCTTGCTTTCTAGTAGCTAAACAAAATAATGAACTTCTCATGAAAAATCATGAGGTTCGACCAACTAGTGCTGCTCCATTCCCAGAATGTAGCAACACACGACCACTATAGACAAACTCAAGGTCGTGGCCATGGTCGTGGTAATCATTATGGCCGTGGTAATTTCAAGAACTCGATTTCACACAAAAAGTGGAAAAATGAAAAGCATGATAAAGGAAAAAGTGGACATCATAGCAAAACTAACGAGAATGTTTGCCCTCCTTGTGGAGGTCAAGGTCATTGGGCTCGTACATGTCGTACACCAAAATATCTTATTGACCTTTACCAACGATCACTTAAAAAGAAAAAGATCGAGACTCATCTAGCTTATGAAGATGGTGACTTCGATTATGATATGGATCCTACTCATTTAGATATTGCTGATTTCATGGCGTATCCAGAAGGAAAAAGTGATCACCTTATTGGAGATGGAAACATCAAGAATTAGATATTTTTTCATTCTCTTTTGTTGTTTTAAGTGTGTTTTTAATTCTCGTTGTTTTCTTTGCAATGGTTGTTTAAGTGTGTTTCTTATTTCTCGTTGTTGTTGGCAATGGAGTTTTATATCTCCATGATAATAAATTTCATTTTTTTTCCTTTGTTGTTTAAAACAATCATTAGTCTTAAATTTCTAATCTATTTTCCATCACAAGTGTCTAAACAACACATAAAATCAAACTTAATATTATCTTATTGTAAATTATATTTTCAATTCCCTCTGTAATCAGCAATGAAGTTTTATGCCCTTTTAATAATACATCTCATTATTCATCATATATTAATAATAACTATCATAATACTTCTAGCCAATGTTCAATAAGAATTATCCCAGCAAATGTTTATATAACACATTTTTTCCGTTAATTTAATCTTTCTTTCGTTCATAATATAACCCATTTTTTGTATCTATTTTTAGAATGAATATCGATGCTAGCATCAATGGAGATATGTGTCTCGCTGATAGTGCAATTACTCACACAATTCTTAAAGAAAAGAAATATTTTTCTTATTTAGTGAAGTGAGAAATCATACAATATCTGGAACTACAAATATAATTGAAGGTTCCGGAAGAGCTTATGTATCATTATGTGGAGGAACAAATTTACATATTGAAAATGCCTTATATTCCTCCAAGTCTCAAAGAAATTTATTGAGCTTTAAAAGTATTCGCCTAAACGGGTACCACCTTGAAACAAAAAATGAACAAGGCATTGAATATCTTTGTATCACAAAAAGTTATTTGAAAAAAACATCTATATTGGAAATGTTACCCGCCTTTTCCTCTGGTTTGTACTACACCTATATTAGTACAATTGAAACACATTGAACCGTAAATCAGAAGTTTACGAATCATGATAAATTTGTTGTTTGGCACGACCGGTTGGGTCATCCCGGATCTATAATGATGCAAAAAATAATTGAAAATTCATGTGGTCATCAATTGAAAAGCCAAGAGATTCTTCAGTCCAATAAGTTCTCATGTAAATCTTGTTCACAAGAGAAGTTGATAATTAGACTACCAACAACAAAAATTGGAAGTGAATCTCTCAATTTTTTAAAACGTATACATGATGATATTTGTGGGCCAATACACCCACCATGTGGACCATTTATAAATTTTATGGTTTTAATTGATGCATCAACTAGATGGTCACATGTTTGTCTGTTGTCAACTCGCAACCAAGCTTTTGTGATATTGTTAGCCCAATTAATCCGGATAAGAGCTCACTTCCCTGATTATCCTGTCAAGAAAATACGTCTTGATAATGCTGTTGAGTTTTCATCTCAAGCATTTAATGAGTATTGTATGTCCATTGGAATTGACATTGAACATCCTGTGGCACATGTTCATACACAAAATGGACTTGCTGAATTTTTTATCAAGCACATTAAGTTAATTGCAAGACCACTCCTCATGAGATGCAAACTCCCAATTTCCACTTGGGGACATGCAATTTTTCATGTTGCATCATTGATTCGCATCAGGCCAACAAGTTATCATGACTCTTCCCCTTTAAAATTAGTTTTTGGTCGAGAACCCAATATTTCCCATATAAGGATTTTTGGATGTGCGGTGTATGTTCCAATTTCTCCACCGCAGTGCACTAAGATGGGTCCTCAAAGAAGGTTGAGAATATATGTTGGCTATGAAACTCCATCCATTATAAAATATCTTGAACCAACAACAGGAGATTTATTTACAGCTCGATTTGCTAATTGTCATTTTGATGAATCAAATTTTCCAACATTAGGAGGGGAGAGTAAGTAGTTGGAAAAAGGGATCAGTTGGAAAGAATTATCATTGCCTCATCTTGATCCTCGAACAAACAATGCGAACTAGAAGTTCAAAAGATAATTCATTTGGAAAGCTTAACAAATCAATTACCAAATGAATTTACTGATCCAAAAAGTGTGACAAAATCATACATACCAGCTGCTAATGCTCCGATAAAAACAGATGTCTAGTTGGACAATCTATTATTGCAAATGAATCTCAACCGCGCGCTTGAAGCGTGGTAGACCAGTCGGTTCAAAAGATAAAAATCCTCGAATAAAAAAGTGAGTTAAACAGATGATCCAAGCAAGGATGTAGAAACTCTAAAAGAGTATCTTGACATGATTAATGTTTCAATTCCAGAAGAGACTGATCAGGTACCTGAAAATCATGAAAATAAAGAGATCTCAATAAATTATGTCACAAGTGGAATACAATGGAACCGACGTGAAGTCAACGTTGATGATGTTTTTGCATACAATATAGCGCTAAATGTCAAAAATGATAATGAGGATCACGAACCAAAGTCTATTAAAGATTGTAGGCAAAGCGAGAATTGGCCAAAATGGAAAGATGCAATTGAAGCAGAATTAAGCTCTCTTTCCAAGCGAAATGTATTTGGACCTGTAGTCTGGACACCTGAAAGTGTGATACTAGTCGAATACAAATGGGTTTTTTTGCGAAAGCGAAATGAGAATGGTGAAATTGCAAGATACAAAGCGAGACTCGTCGCCCAAGGATTCTCTCAGAGACCTGAGATTGATTTTAATGAGACATATTCACCGATAGTTGATGCAATTACTTTTCGCTACTTAATAAGCCTTGTAACACATGAAGGGCTAAACCTGCACATGTTGGATGTTGTTATGGCTTATTTATATGGCTCACTCGATAGTGACATTTACATGAAACTCCCTGAAGGATTTAATTTGCCTGAAGTATATAGTTCAGGATCTCGAGAAAACTACTCGATCAAATTGAACAAGTCCCTCTATGGACTAAAACAATCGGGATGCATATGGTATAATCGCCTTAGTGAATATTTGCTAAGGGAGGGGTATAAAAATGACTCCATTTGTCCATGTATTTTCATGAAAAAATCGGGAAATGACTTTGCAATAATTGCAGTCTATGTTGATGACATAAATATTATTGGAACTCCCGAGGAACTTCCAAAAGCCATAAATTACTTAAAGAAAGAATATGAGATAAAAGACTTGGGAAAAACAAAATTTTGTCTCAGATTACAAATTGAGCATTTGAATAATGGAATTTTTGTACACCAAGAAGCTTACATAGCAAAAATGCTATAGCGATTCTATATGGACAAATTGATACACCGGAAAATGCACTATTTATTTAGTTAAATTAATATAATATTTCAGTTATTTTTATTTCAATTTCGTAACTTTATATAATAAATCGTTATAAATTCCTGGTATTTTATTTTATCAGATAAAAATCATTCGAATTGAATAAATGAGCTAAAATGGACCGAAAAGGAGCGAAACGGAACAAAAAGGACCACACAAGTGCAGCCCATATGGACCACACCTGCGTGGCCCAACCAAACAAAGCCACATGATCAATATCATGATCCACTTGCAAACAAAACATGCATCCCTGCATGTGAAGAAGAAGAAGGAACCAATATCACGTCACCCTTACAAACAACAATACATGCTGCCCATTGCCCAGCAAGTCCCACATCGGAATATGATGCAAAATCACACGCTCAACACTTGTTATTTGCTAGTTTCAGTAATTATACAAGTCCCACATCGGCCAATTCTTAGTTTTTGTCTCCAATTTTTAGTATAAATAGAACTTAGTTTTGTCTCATTAGACACACAACAACCAACTTGAAAAATAGTTGAAGAGAGAATTGAAAACTAGACCTTTGTCTTAAAAAGTTTTCTTCTCTTAGTTTAAAATTTTATTCCGGTGTCCGTACTCTGGCCTTTTTAATTCAGGTTCTTATTTTATTGTCTTATTTATTTCTTGTCTTTATTTTTATGCTTTTAATTTTTGCTTTTATTTTTATTATGTCTTTTTATTTATTTGCTTATTTTATTTTTATGTCTTTAGTTTTAGTTATGTCTAGCTAATTTAATATTGCTAGGATGTGTAGATAGAAGCTAATAAGGGTTCGGTAGATAATTCGTGCGATTGTTTTTAACGAGTTTTCAAAAAGCAGTTTTTAATTTAACGATTATAATTTGTCACGAGAGTGAAAATTAATTAAAGTAAAAATCAATAGAGCGAGAGCGTGAGACTTTTACTAGATAGTAAAAACTGAACATTAATTTTAATCAGCAACGAGAGTTGGGTTTAGAGTTAATTAAATTATATTGTTTTTCAAAAAATATTTTATTAGCGGGTGTGAGGACGAGAGTTAAGCACCACCTTTATAATTTATAATACTAGTCAAGATTTGCGAGAGCTGAGATTAGTGTTTTTAAAACAATATAGTTTCGAAAACTAAATATTTTATCTAGCACGATTTAAATACTGAACCCTCTGAAGCAACTAAAAGCACATCCTAGTAGTACTTATTCCAATTTAATTTAAAAATCCTAAAAAAATATATTTTATAATTTAAATCCCTTTAATTAAAACATTAAGCCTTAGATTTACACAGTAGCATTAGATAACGGTAGATCGACTGTTGGTCCTTTGGGTTCAATATCTTTTTAAAACTACGCGACAAGACTGTATACTTGCAGTCACGTTGTCGTCGCATCACAAATCTCATCCATTGTCTACCCCAATGGTTGTTAGATCACTAGATGTGAAGAAAGATCCTTTCAGACCTCGAGAAGAGGATGAAGAACTACTTGGTCATAAAGTACCATATCTCAGTGCAATTGGAGCATTGATGTACATTGCTAATTATACAAGTCCTGATATATCATTTTCTATCAAGGTATAGTTCTTCACCTACAAAAAGACATTGGAATGGAGTCAAACATATACTTCGTTACCTTAGAGGTACAATGGATATGGGCTTACTTTATCCTGAAGTACCCAAACTAGAAATAATTGGTTATGCAGAGATGCAGGTTATTTGTCAGATCCTCACAATGGTATATCACAAACAGGGTACTTGTTTACAAGTGGAGATACAACCATATCATGGAGATCTGTGAAACAAACCATAGCAGCAACATTATCAAATCATGCCGAACTTTTACCACTACACGAGGCAAGCAAAGAATGTGTTTGGTTAAGATCCTTGACTCAACATATACAAAAGAATTGTGGTTTATCCTCTGGTAGAATGGATCCAACTATTATTTATGAAAATAATACCGCATGCATTGCTCAGTTGAAAGAATGTTATATCAAAGGAGACCGAACAAAACATATTTCTCCAAAATTATTTTTCACGCATGATCTTCAGAAGAATGGCGAGATAAACATTCAATAAATCCGTTCGTGTGATAATCTTGCAGACCTTTTCACGAAGTTACTTCCAAGTAGAGTTTTTGAGAAACTAGTAAAAGCAGTGGCGGAGCAACTCAAAAATATTGGGTATTAAGAGTGTGTCTAATTTGGATTTTATTTGAATCTCTCAAACAAAAACTTAAAAAACCACAATTATATTTGAATACTTTGACAAAATAAATTATACATTTTAGAATAGCTATAAATTATCAACAATAAAACATCAGAAGAAATGCTTCAAAAAGTAAATTTTAAATGATATTTGAATGATTAATAATAAGAATGTTTTTTAGAACAAATTAAAAGGAGGTTTATAACTCTCTAAATTAGAAATATCAACTTCCAAATACAGGGGGTTTGAAACCCCCGCAAACTGGAAAACATTAAAAAACTGGATAGTATAAAAGAAATCTGGGTCCAAATAGAGTGGGTTTAAAACCCCCGCAAAACAGAAAATAGTGAAACTACACAGACTATTTAGCGGGGGTTCAAAACCGCTGCTAAATAATATACCTATGAAAAAAATATTAAAAATTATGGGGCGGGCCATGGCCCTACCCAGCCCACAAAGGGCTCCGCCCCTGAGTAAAAGGGATTGGTCTTTGTCGTCTCAGAAATAATTGTGTAGTTGAGGGGGAGAAATAATCATGTCATGTAATTCTCACAAAAGAATATTGTTCTCTTTTTCCTTCACTATAATTTTTTCCCACTGAGTTTTTTTCTAGTAAGATTTTAATGAGGCATATCCTTCATGAACATCCAAAGGGGAGTGTTATGAATATATTATAATGGATATTCCATTAGGCTTTGACCCATATCATTGGCCCAATATTGTCCTATAAATACAGTGTATGTTACAATGTAAAGACTTACTTAAAAGACATAATACAATATACTTTATTCCTTTCTTTCTCTATTCTTTTACTCTTCTATTTTAGTTCAAAACAAGATCTCCTTTTTGGCATTTTTTTATTTCCAAATTAAAGAAGCAAAAACTAACAACGAGTAGTAAAATAATGAGGTGATGCGGTAGCTATTTGCAATGAACGGCGACCAACACGGCTTTTTCCAGGGGTAGAGGGAAAATAACATATCAAACCAATAACAATGAGGAGTGTGCTCCTATTAAGGTCTCATATTCGATTCTCTCTAGTGTCAATTTAGATGGGTTAATTTACCTTCTTTAAAAAAAAACCAATAACAATGAAGAGAATAGAAAATAAATAGTAAAGTTGTACCTCTGTAAAATCAAGTCAAACTTCTCAAAATAAATTTACAAAAATTTCAAAAAGAGAAAAAATAGTAGATTTGTAATACGGAGAAAGGGATAGATCCATATATATATGTTCAACTCCGCAACTGTTTGTCTTCGGCGTTGTTTTCGGCACCTTCCCGTTATACTCCGGCGTCATCTTATCAGTGACCCTTGTTTTTTAAATTCAAGAAGAGAGATGAAAGTGTTTGATTATGAAGACAATAGAGATGAGTTTGATTATTGTTATCCCTTTATGTTGGTGCCGGGAGAAGAGAGAATAACTAAAAATGTTGTTTCTTTGGAGTATAGTGGAAGCCGAAAAACGCTCACCTTATCACTAGACTAAAAAACGCTCTGCTATGGTTTGAATATGCACACAACCACTGCATCTAGTCAACAACCTCCGGCGCCGTTGAGGCCTCCTGAGCATGATGATACGCAGAAAAAGAAGTGTTCCTTTCGCGATAAGTTGCTCGGTATGCAGGAACCGTTGCCTTGACGGGAAACAGTGGATCTCATAGGGAAGAAGTTGTTCAGGATCGAATATGAAGATGGTGATAGACGCCGTCCACGATGTTACGCGGATGATAGTGTCTTGAAAGACTTATGGGTTCCTTGGCAGCATGCCATCATTGTCAAATTGTTGGGCAAGACCTTGGGTTTTTTTGCTATGTGTGATCGCCTCAAAGCATTATGGAAACTTACAGGAGACATGGATATCATGGATATTGGACATGGCTTCTTCATGGTGAAATTTGACTTGGAACCTGATCGAGAAAAGGTTATAAGTAGTGATCCTTGGATGATTGCAGACCACTATGTGGCTATTAGACCTTGGACGACAGATTTTACTATCCCTGGTGAAAATCAATAAAACTTTGGTATGGATTCGCTTCCCTAGCCTCGGAATGGAATACTATGATGAAAGTCTGTTACTAGCTCTAGCAACAGCTATTGGAAGACCAGTGAAGGTCGATATGCATACTCTGGATGCTTCTCGTGGAAAGTTTGCTAGAGTCTGTATTGAAATTGATTTGGATAAACCAGTGGTAGGGAAGGTGTGGTTTAGAGATTTCTAGTATCACGTTGAATACGAGGGCCTCAATCTCCTGTGTAAAAGTTGTGGTATCTATGGTCACGTGGCCCGTAACTGCCAATCATCTTTGAAAAGACAAGAAAACCACCTGACTACACCACCGGGGGAGGTTAATAACGATGGTGAAGTTGGGTCATCAGAGAAGAAACGATTGGAAGCGGTCTCGATAAGCACAACGCAGAATAAGGAAAGTCCTATTGTTGCGGCGGATTTTAAGGAGGAAGATTTGTATGGTGATTGATTGGTAGTTAATAAAAAGAAAAATCAAGGGAGTAAAACCGTTGGCAAAAATCATGGAACTATCATAAAATCAACAAGGGGTCCAAACAAAAAATTAAATGACAGAGTTTCCTTTTTCTCTCCCTTAAATAACGCGGGACTGCACTTGAATGAGGAGAATGTGACTTTGAGTACGACCTCACAATTTTATATAGGTGGGGGTGTGGATAGCACTAAGGTGTGGACAAAAAGAAATAAAAGAGCACGTGGCATGGAAAATAAATCCAAAGAGCCCAATCAAGTTATTCTAGTGAGTCAACCTACCAAAACTAATGGGAACCAACCAAGTCAGACACTCCCTCAGTTGGAGCGGCAATTTCGGATCGGGTCTCACACCAACCCGATTGTGTTTAGTGGAAATCTGAAGCCAAAAGAAAAGGAAATAAAGCCTTCCGCTGTTAGTTCTAAAAATGGTGGTGAACGTCTGTTCCAGGGAGATGAATATCTCAAAACTCCCGACCCGAACGATGATCCCCAGAAACATTGCAATGCCTCTCGCGACCTCGAAATTGAAGATGAGATGGTGGTGGAAACCCCTGTGTCCCGTCAGTAGGGGTACGGCGATGGTATCCCTCTTTCCCTCCCTACTCTTTTATGATGAATGGCTTTAAAGATTTCTCTGTTCTGAGTTGGAATGTTAGGGGTTTCGCTAGTAAAAAAAGCAAGAATCACATGCATGAGTTGATTTGTCGGTACAAGCCAGACATGTTAATTCTTGTTGAAACTCACATAGCTTTTGCGTCTGCTGACTCTTTTTGGAGGCGTGAGAATTATGAGAAGATTGATATACAGGAGACTCAAGGCCATTCTGGGGGAATTTGGGTTATGCAGCGTAGAGGGAGTGACTTTGGATTCACACCAGTTAGTAAAATGCATCAGTGTGTCAGTGTTATTGTCCCTAAAGGTAATGACAAGTGGTTGTTCTCAAGGGTTTATGCTAGCCCTGTGTATACGGCGAGACCAGTTCTATGGCAATATTTAGAAAACCTCTCGAAAGATATTCTTCTCCCTTGGCTTGTTATGGGGGATTTCAACAACATTCTACTCCCTAAAGAGCAGAGGGGAGGTGTGTTCTCAGTTTCTAAAGCAGATGTCTTTGCTAGAAATATTGATAGCTGCGGCCTTCTTGACTTAGGCTCTTTTGGATCTAAATTCACCTGGCAAGGTAATTGTAGAGGAGGAAGGACTGTTCACAGAAGACTTGACAGAGGGTTTTGTAACTTTGATTGGCGAATTAAGTTCCCTGAAGCGACGGTTGAACATCTTGTTAGAAGGCACTCCGATCATAATCCGATTTTGCTGAGATGTTTTAATTATACAGGGTGTGTGGAAGAGCGTCCCTTCCGGTTTCAAGCTGCTTGGTCCACACATTCTGAGTATCATGACGTGGTAAAGAATAGTTGGGCTCGAGATCAGCATAATATTGTCAAACGTCTGCAGAATGTGGCCAATGACTCTACCACTTTCAACAAAGAAGTGTTTGGTAACATATTTGCTCGGAAAAAAGAACTGGAGGCTAGACTCAGAGGTATTCAACGAACCTTAGAGGACATTGACTCAGCTTGTCTTATGAGGCTTCAAAGAGAATTGATGCTAGAATATGAAAATGTTCTTTTCCAGGAAGAGACACTGTGGTACCAGAAATCCCGCGAACAAAATATCAAACTAGGCAGTAGGAATACATCATTTTTTTCATGCACAATCTATTATTCGGAAGAAGCGAAACAAAATTCATGGCATCTGTCTGAGTACAGGTGAGTGGTGCACTGATCCCGACACCATGAGATTGGAGGCCCTCAACTTTTTTAAAGAGTTATTCTACACGAGACAGTTGGTGACTCCTAGGCATGATGATGCTATAAACTCGGGCCTGGATGATGAAGCAGTAGCAGAGCTGTCCAAGCCGGTCACAAAAATAGAGGTCCATAATGCTCTAATGAATATGAAGTCCTATAAAGCGCCGGGACCAGATGGTTTTCAACCAATCTTCTTCAAGCTATATTGGGAGGATATTGGTGATGATCTCTGGAAGTATATTCGGCTGGCATTTGAGGAGGGTAGGTACGAGCCAAAAATTTGTGAAACACTCATTGTATTATTACCTAAAGGAGAAAGTCAAACTACATTCAAAGACTTCCGTCCGATTAGCTTATGCAATGTTACATATAAGCTTCTGTCAAAAATCTTAGTGAGTAGATTGAGACCCTTTCTAGATGGTATTGTTAGCCCGCTGCAGAATAGTTTCATCCCTGGGAGGAGTACTAAAGACAATGCTATAGTCCTCTAAGAAGTGTTACATTCTATGCGCAAGTCTAAGAAGAAGAATGGAGATATGGTATTCAAACTTGACCTGGAAAAGGCGTATGATAGAGTGAACTGGAATTTTCTTAAAGACACGCTTGAGATGTTCAACTTTTTGCCCAAAGTGATTTCCCTTATAATGTTTGGTATCTCTGCTTCGTCTAATACAATTCTTTGGAATGGGAGCAAGACTGAAGCGTTCTCACCAGCTAGGGGATTAAGACAGGGTGATCCTTTGTCCCCATACTTATTTGTGTTGTGTATGGAGCGCCTCGGAGCGATGATTTCTAAATGTGTCAGTGATGGTATCTGGAAACCTGTACAGATCTCTCAAGACGGTACTCAACTTTCGCATTTGTTCTTTGCGGATGATGTTCTTTTGTTTACTAAGGCAATCGTAACTCAAGCGAGGGCTGTTAAAGAAGTGTTGAATAAATTCTGCAATCTGTCTGGGCTAAAAGTCAGTCTCGAGAAGTCTAAATTTTGTACATCTAATGGGGTGAGTCGTCAACTCCGTGATAGGATAGGTGTTGAATCCGAAATTCAAGCCACCGATCGTTTTGAGAAGTATCTCGGGTTCAAGATGTTCTATGGCAGAGTGCGTAAGCAAGACTTCAGTGGTATTTACGATAGAGTTTCCTCTAAGCTGGCGTCTTGGAAAAGCAAACTTCTTAACAAGCCAGGTAGGGTCGTCTTAGCAAATTCTGTCATCTCCTCGCTTCCATCTTATCATATGCAAGTTAACTGGCTTCCTCAAGGAATATGTGATGATTTAGATCGGACCGTGAGACGTTTTATTTGGAAAGGCACAGGGGATTTCGGTATGCATCTAGTTGGTTGGAACAAAATTACTCAACCACGACGATATGGTGGATTAGGCGTTCGCATTGCCAGACTGCAAAATGCTTCACTGCTTGGTAAAATGGTATGGGAGATACTTCACTCCCCTTCTAAATTATGGGTATCTATCATCAAAGAAAAGTACTTGAAAGGTCGACTTATTTTTAATGCTTCTTTTGTCGGTGGATCGGTGGTTTGGAACGCTATTTCGAAGGCTGTGCACATGCCAAAAGACAGGTTTACACTTAAAATTGGTGACGGCAACTCCAAGTTCTGGTATGATCCTTGGGTGTTCAAGGATAAACTTTGCAATATAGTACCGTATGTCGATATTCATGACACCACGAGGACGATTAACGAAGTGTGGTCCAATGGACAATGGCATTTTGAGGAATTATACACTGGCATTCCAGATTTTGTGAAGAGTGCCATTGATCATGTGAAACCTTGCATAGTAAATGACCTTCCGGATGTCTGGGTTTGGCAGAGCTCAAGTGCCGGCATTTTCACTACTAAAGATGCGTATGAGTGGCTGTTAAAGCCGCTCCCTATTAACGACCATGTCAATTGGAAATGGATTTGGCAAAGTAAGCTCCCTGCTAACATTCAATTCTTCGTATGGCAAGTGTTACACGGTTCTGTCCCTACAAGAGGAGTTCTTCATCATCGTCGGGTTTGCAATTCCAATCCATGCCCGAGATGTTCAGTATTTCCTGAGTCCATTGAGCATTGCTTGTTTAGGTGTGTTGATGCTATTTGCGTTTGGAAAGCCTGTGGGCTGGAGTATGCGCTGGCTTCACTGCATAACGATGATCTCTTTAGCTGGTGCAGAAGAGCCGATGCATCCTACGGGGTTGTTGTGTTCATCATTATGTGGGTTGTCTGGTGTGCGAGAAATCATTTTCTCTTCAATGGCCTACAAGATAGCGTGTCTGAAAGTGTTGCAAAAATTAATTCCTTGCGTATTTTCTGTGATTCTGCCTTTAATACTCAATTGTTGGATTCGACCCGGACAACCAACACTCGGGCTGTGTCATGGTTACGACCAACTGAAGGGTCTGTTAGTTTAAATGTAGACGGAAGTCTCTTGGGATCGGTACATACTGCAGGATTTGGAGGTCTGATACGCAACAACGCGGGAGAGTTTTTGGGAGGTTTTTACGGAACATCGACTCAACCAAATATTCTTTATGATGAGATCATGGCAATTCTACATGGCTTGGAGTTGTGTTGGAGTAAGGGTTATAGGAATGTGGCTTGCCTATCAGATTCTTTGCAAGCTGTCACTCTAATAAAGGAGGGTGTTTTACCATTTCATAGTTTTGCTAATGAAATTCACCAGATAAGTCAATTGAGAAGTAGAGCTTGGAATGTGGTGATCGATCACATGCTCAGGGAGGGTAACAGATGTGCGGACCTTTTGGCAAAGATGGGAGCAACGGCGAACTCGACACTTGTGTTATTGAGTGACCCCCCATCTGATCTTAATCCTTTGTTGCAGGCTGATGCGAGGGGTGTGTCTATTGTGAGGATGTAATCCCTCTTCTTTTTTTTTTTGTTTTCCTTTTCTCTCATGTAACCAAAAAAAAAAATAGTGGAAGCCGAAAATATTTACAATTTTTCTTTGTGTTGTTTCATTTAAGGTAGAGACAAGAAATTAAAAATTGAATGGGGTGGACGTGTTTCTACTTCATCCAAGTGGGGGAGAATTTTTTTTATTTTATTTTTTCATGAAAATTTGTGTCCAACAACATCATTAACCTTTTTTTTTTTTAGTGAAACTTACTGGCCGCCAAATTCGCCACGCACTTTTATATCTTTTTAATTTATTTTTTATTTATAGTGAATATTTCCGCCAATAAGTATATGATATTATTTTTTTAAATTTTTTATTTTTTGATAAAATTATTGGGGGGATTTTATTACTTTTTGGCGGAGGATAAATTAGTAGTGAGTTGTTGAGTGAGGATTGTGTGCGGTTGATGATTGCAGTACCCCCATTTTGAAGGAGAGAGTGGTACATGCACACACTCCAACGATCAGTAAAAACTGAAGGTGAGAGATATTTAGGGGGTTTAATAAGACGTACTTAATTTAGCCACAAAACAAATTTATATCGGAGAAGAATTACAGGTTGTAGCAACCTAGAATATTCTCCTATGCACTTGTAATTGGCGCATGCCTTGTATGATGGTATGGTGTCAACCGTATGATAAATCCTGCTAACATTGGTTAGGGTAACCTGTTCAAACTCTCAGATGGGTATGGCCTTGTTCCAAAAAATTTCCCCGAAGCCTAGGTCGTCGAAAATGGGTGTTGGCTTGAAGTCTTCAAAAGGTGTTTGCGGACTTAGTTTGTTTACCGAACTATGTGATGTTCTAATTTCGCCTACGAAAAGAACAAAAGTCATGCTAGGCGTTTTCAAATTTAAGGGCTGGTTTCTTTGAAACGGGTCACTTATTTGTGATGTGGAATGTTTACTTGTTCCGGCCTCTAAATTTGTAGTAGATAAGACTTTTGCGAGTTTTTTTCCCTCCTTATACTTTGTATAATCTTTGAGGCCCGCAAATTTTGCTAGGATCTCGCATGATGAAACTCTGGCCGCCTGTCACCTATATGACGTTTCTTTTAATTGTTAATGTGACTTCTTTAGATTTCTTCTTCCAAGGAAAGGTATGATTTGTATATTTCTTTGTTGCTAAGATAACACCATTTTTTTGTTAAATATCAAATTATAGGCTCGTGATCATTTTGATATTTTGTCACATTGTCATCTTTGGTTGTTTATTCAATTTGTCCTTTTTATTTTTTAGGTAATAAGTAATCCTTTAAATTTCTAATTTATTGCATCATTATCCTTCTAATTGTTTTCCATTACAAAAACTGTTATGTGACCATTAAGTTAGTGAGGTGACAATGTCTGGGTGGGCCATGACGGAACTTGATTATTTTTTTTTGTGAGAGTCTAAAATTATATAAATCGTTGATCTTGGCAAATTTCAATATCATATCAAATGAGAGAGATTCATGCAACATAATGCTTTCACTTCACACATTTATTCAAAATCAAAAGATCTCGATCAAGAAATTGTAAAAACCAGCTCCGCCACTGCGGTGACATTAAACAGGATCCGTATAAAATGGACCAACAAAAAGATTGGTCTAAGATGGACCAGTTTTTTAAACTATTGGATTAAAGTATTCCACTAAATCTTATCATGGTCTATCCACATCCAATCTAACCCATCAACACAAACTCTCTCTAACTGTACTATCCCTGGTTCTGGTCTTCTTTGTTTCATCAACTCACATTTTCACCTTCCTTTTTTGTTCAATTCAAAACCATGGGCCAGTTGAAAAAATTAGAAACTATGATGAACATGCTAATGTTAAATTAATTAATAAAAAAAAATCAATTTAAAGTGAACATAAATTTTTATTTTTTTAAGAAGGTGAACAACATATATATAAATCATTTAATTATGAAAAGAATGGAAAGCGCTGATTTCTACACTTTCAAGGTGCAATTTGTTAGAATCAAATTTGATTCATAAACCCTAGAATCAATCATGTTAATCATCAAGAAAATAATACAAACATAAGCGGAAGTGGAAGCGTACGTATCTGAGTTCATATAGTACCGATTGGTGTTGTGGTTTGGTCTTCTAGATCAACACACTCTCTATGAGAGATACCTTCGGTTATTCTCTCTATATCTTTGTGATAATGGGATGTCAACAAAGAGCGCCAGAAATCGTGTGTGACCCGGGACCATAACCTCTTTATATATAGAAGTAACATGCTCTTTCATGAAGAGACACGACTCATGATTATGATCTTTCATGAAGAGACTTTACTCATGAAGAGACATGACTCATGATTATGCCATTTCGTTAAGAGACATGACTCACGAATATTATTTCTAATTTTGCCCATCATAAAAGTAGAAATAACACTTATGGTATCTACACAATAATTTTCATGACAATTATATTCTTAGTCATAACTTTATACTAAATAGATCACTTGAATTTGACTAATTAATATAATGACCCTAACACATTCAATGTTATTACATGTGTGACCCAAAATTTCTTACAATCTCCCACTGGTCACATATGTATCCTTATAAATGTGTTAGACTTTATGAACTCAAAAAAATTGTCATTATAAACCTTGAATATACTATTATCTCGTCCATTAGTTATATCAATATATAGAACCAAAGCGACTTTCGTTATATCAATCATAACTAAACACATCAATGATCACTAATACTAACACAGCTAAATGACATAGATTAATCATGAAATGTGTAGCATGAAAATCACATGAAGGTGATCTATATACATGTCAATTTAAAACTGGTCCTCCTTAATTCTTAGTGAAATCAAACCTTAACCAAAAATCAGAGTGTAAAATATCAAAATTTTATTTCTGCAGAAAGTATTCTTAAGCCTTACTTGAACTGAAATATGCCTATATCAAAAAAGCATTAAAATTAACAAACTCCCACTAAAACTGAATATCACTTAATGACTTAACATCCATGTGAGCAATATGCTCATGAAGCCTTTTGGGTGGATCACTTTAGTAAGCGGATCCGCAAATATGAAGTTTATACTGATATGCTATGTAGACAACAAATCACTCTGAACTTAATCTTTAACAACTAGAACTTGATTTAATATATTTGACTTCTTCAAGTTCTTACTGTTGTTCAAAATAGAACTACTGTATTATTGTCACAAAATAACTTTAGTGGTTTTTCAATTCCTTATCCACTATGCGCAGTCCCGTGACCAAGTTTAATGATCGGATGCCTCATAATACATTATCTTTGCATCCAACAATATTGGAGTCAGTATACCAAATGATCTCAACCTGATCTGACCTCCAATATATGAGCATGTAATCTTTTGTTCTCTTTAAATATTATATGACCCATCTGACTGCTTTTAAATGGTTTAATCTTTAATAACTTAAATATTTTCGAAACATCCCAGAAATATATGCAATAATCAAACGCGTACAATCTGAACTTATATTAGACTCCCCGCCACTGATGCTTAAGGAATATTCTGTATTTTTCATTTATAACCGAAGAGAGAACAACAATCAAGCAAACACATGCTCGAACAAACCTCAAAATAAGAGTAATGTTAAATTCAAATAAAATCAAATCCCATTACAAGATATCGGGAAACCATTAACATTATATCTTTGGATAAAATATTAACTTTTCAGTGATACCTTGGTGTAGTAATCAAACACTGATAATAAGAACATATCGAATAATAAATTTTCCTTTAGGCCAATTTACTATTCATGCGTAAAACCGAATAATTATCATTCGTTTATTACCACAGATGCACTTGTAATTCTGTAAAATAGTTACCTTCCTTTAGGCTGGTTAAATATTCACATAAGTTACAAGCACACAACCTTCTATATTTCAAAATAAATTAATATTCACAAAAGAGGTTACTTTAGCAACATATTGTTTCAATCAATTCATCCCAAAATATATACTTAAACCATCCAATCACTAGTACAAATATGACTTATTAATAAGCCTTTTACTTCAGTGGAAACAATACCAGATGCAAAAAGAAATATGAAGTACGTTTTACAACTGATTTCAATTTTACCAGAATTAAAAAATACAAAGACATAACCTTTTACATCTGGCCATAATAGCCCGAGAAGCAAATCAAAACGCGGTGGCAATCCTGTAATTATTATTAAAATTGTCTGAATTGATTCTGATTGTGATGATATTGGGTGCGTTTGTTTAAGCTTTAAAAAAAATGAATATTTTAAAAAAAAAATCTAGAGATTTTTTTGTAGAGATTTTGAAAAAAATCTAAAGCTACTTTGTGTTTGTTTACAATCATAAAAATCTATTTTTCTTAAAAAAGAAGTTTATACACTTAGATTCCTTAGTTTAAAAAAAATAAATTCTTAAAAAACTATTAAAAATAGATTTTCATTTTAAAACTAAAAATAATTTTTTAAAAAATCTATAACAAACACTATCAACATTACAAAATAAAATTTTTAAAAAAAAAAAAATTTTTTTTTAAAAAAATCCCAAACAAACGCACCCATTATCCCAGAGATAAAAGCTCTTTTTGTTTTGTTTGAAAGGAAAATTACTCGATACCTCACAATCTCTTCCTCTCGTTCTCGCGAACTCACACATACAAACCCTAACATACTCTTCCTCTCGATCTCGTCCTCAATCGCTCTTCCTCTCTCGTCCTCAATCGCTCTCTTCCTCTCTCGTCCTCAATCAATCGCTCTTGCTCTCACAAAATCGCAAACAGGTATGCTCTTGCTCTCACTCGATTACTCTCTAACATTCTCACTCGATTGCTCTCACTGAATCGCTCCAAGTGGGATGAATCAAGGCTCAGTCAAACGAATTGAAGGAAAAATAAGGCTTACGGAACCCTAACAGAACTCAGTGTTACGAATCGGCTCTCGTTCCTCTTTCTCCGACTGAAAACGCAAAGGTACTGATTCTATTCTCAAATTTGTTTATTTTTTTCAAATGATTCATAGGAATTAGGTTATAATAAAGTTCTGTGGGGTGTTCTACTTGAATGTTCTGTGGGGTGTTTTACTTGAATGTTCTGTGGGGTGATTTTCAAATGATTCATAGGATTTAGGAATTAGGAATTTTTTTCAAATTTTTACTTTGAATGTTCTGTGGGGTGTTTTACTTGAATTTTATAATTATGTTTCAAGAAAATTAGTGATGACACTTGTAGTGATGAGAAAATATCAACCGTAATATGAACCGTAATATTTGCTTGTCCCGTTAAACCCTCTCTGGTGCGTTGGCGGCTGTTTGATCGGTTAGGGGCTGAGTTTTTTGGCGGTCCATGCTGCTGTATTCTGTTCTGGTTTTATTTAGGTGTAGGCGCCCGGTTTTTGTGTTTCAGGTTCCTGGTGTGTTGTGGTGTAATGTGTTTGCCTTGTAAATATTTTTAAGTACTTCTTGTACTTATGGCGTGCAGAGTTTCCAGCTGCAACTCGGTAGTATCTCTAAAATTCGTGTCTGCATGGCTTCAGGTAGAAGGTTTGATCATTGTTCATTTTATCATTCTCTTCAAATTTCCGCAACTTATTTACGGGCAGAGATCCTGATATGATTGCTGCATAATTTTGTGTTGTCAAAAGTCCTGACCGGCTATATCAGTCTAAAAGAAGGTTTTTTTATGCAGTCTTGGTGCTGGATCTAAACAAAAGATAGGGAAGAAATGTGATAAACATAAGAGTTCATAAAAATAAGAGTACACCTCATCCACATGAACTGTATCATGAAAGAAACAAGCATTTCTCATGCATTTATTCTTCGTTGAAAATCCAATCAGTTTTGAGCCACATATCACATTCAGCTGTATCGACATTGAACGCACCGTCATGTTCCTATTGGTCATTTATGTCATGAAATTCTAGTAAGTTTTCTCGACCAATCGCTTCCTATTTTCTGTATTTCAATCGTTTACGCTACAACTGTGTTGCACAACACATGCAAAGATTCACTGTTAGCAACTCCTATTATCTTGGACTGTTTTGTGATTCTTATTTCCAAGGAAAAGTGTGCATAGCATAATTTTCTCATAATTAATCTAGGTTTTAAAAAAGTAAGTTGAATTGCATGTACCTTTTGTTCTGTGAATCATATTAGTATATGTTTCAATAATTAATCCTTTTGCTATTAACCTAACAATTTGTAGCATGTACTATTAAAGTGTGCTTATAGAAATTCCGATCTGGATCCTCAGCAGCAGCAATGCCTACTGCAATGCCTGCTGCTGCATCATGGCCTTTCATTTAATCTCGCTACATATTCCGTATTAAGATAAATAAATCCTACCACATGTAACAAAGCTTATACGCTCGATAAGAGACTTTATTACTTCCTTCTGTCATTATCACTTGTCCTTTACACCACTTGCATATTAGCTTGCTGGCAATGCTTTGTTCTGTTCTATATTCTTCTTCACATTTAGATTTGTTTATGCAAAGATTGTAAAATTCATCTAGTCTAGAATAATGCCGAAATTGATCAATAATTCATAAATTGATCACTTATAGATGCAGTCATGTAGTTCAACGTTTTAAATTGTGGTTGTGGCTGGGGATGCGGTAACGGTTGCGGTCATTGTGGTGTGCAATTATTTTGAAATTTCACGAACTATATAAAATGATATTACTATGTCACTGCACTATTTATCTACCAATGTAGAGTTAGTGTATTCCATAAACACTAATTTGAATGTGCTTAAATACACGATTGAGAGATTATTAAATCGTCTGGTCTCTGGTGCGACTTCTATTGCGGTTATGAATTAGGATTTTGTTTCAATTCGACCGTATACGTGAATTAAAAATAGACCGCAATTACGACATTGGTTAAAAGACTAGTTGGAATTTGAGGCACAAAAACTTTATCCGTACTATTATTGCAGGAATTGCAAGAAATATTTTGTGGGAAATTGGGAATAAAAAGTAGTATAATAAACAATTTCCATAAGAATAGGACAAAGTGATGATGACAGAAAGAAAATAATAAAGTCTCTTGCACTTAATTTGTGGCGGGTATAATAAACTATCAGCATGTATATACTTGTTACATGCGGTGGGATTTATTTGTGTCAATACGGAACATGTAGCAAGATTAAATAGAAGCCCATGATGTAACAGCAGGCATTGCAGCAGGCACTACTGCTGCTGAGGATCCAGATCGTAGAAATTCATTTGATTTATAAATAATTTTTTTTCCTATATAGCTTGACTTAGTGTATTTTGAGTGTAGATATGCAAGTATAAAGCACAAGCTCTTTATAGTAAGCATCATGAAGACGAAGACTTTTCTGAAGGTAACTGCTCATGTAATGAGTTGATTATTTTAGACAGTCCATTAATTAACTTCTTATTTTGATGATATAGTCTGATGATAATGGACTGTTTAATTTTGTAAGTTTAATTATTTTTTTGTGGTGTTTAGTGAAAGAATCCAAAAGGGATTTTGTTTTGATTTAGTTGTGTTAATTTGTGCAGATGCAAGCTTCAAAGAGTCAATGCTCGGTCAAGTACGTGCACCAGCAGTATGTATTCAAGTGTGTTAGAGTGACATCAGTGGATGATGGAAAAGATGAGTATGCTTATCAAGCAGTAGTGAAAATTGGTGGCCATGTTTTCAAAGGTTTTCTTTATGATCATGGTGTTGAGAATAGAGAAGTTTATCCAAATCTTCATCACCAATGTTAGATCCTTCTCACGATGTTTATATCCAACAACTTCAAGTGGTGTTGGAGGATTATTACTAGGATGTTCAGCTTATGGTAATCAAATAAATTGAACTTACTAATATATATGTTAGTGTGGTGAACTATCTTGATTTAGGAAGAGAGTTAGGTTTGTGTGAAGTTATTGTGTGGGTGAATATTGTTTTGATTTTAATTTTGGATGTGGAACGATTATATTTGTTTTGTTTTAATGACATTATTATTTGTCTTTGGATGTTGAATTAATGTTGTGGAATTAGTAGTATGTTGTCATGTTTTTTATTTTAAATTTTGGATGGTGTTTGTTGTGAATTAATGTTGGGTTAGATTTTAAAAAAAAAATGTTTTGTAAATAAAAAAAAACGCAGGAATTTTTTTTTTTAAAAAGTTAACATTTTACATCTGGCAAAAGTACGAATCAGATGTAAAAAGTGCCCAACTTACTATAACTCGTAGGCTTACAATTGACTTTTGCCAGATGTAAAAGGTGTTTTGCGCCAGATGTAAAAAGTATTTTCTGCACTAGTGAATATTTGAATTTAAATTATTTAACCAAAATTGCAACCAAATTTGCTAAGTATAACAATACAACTTGCAATTTTCCAAAATCATTAACCAAATTTGCAAGTATAACTTGCAATTTCCCAAAAAATATTTAACTTTTGATCACATACACTTGATTCAAGATTTATAAGTTCAATATGTATTTTTCCAATTTATTTACATCTTAAAATAATATTTAAGAAAGTTTGTATAGTAAATGAATTTCCTTACGGCACATAACAATAAGAAAAAAAAAAAATTTCATTCTCAAAACCAAGTGCATACCATATATCAATTAAAATCCGAATCCATTCAAACTGAATAGAAATTTGTGTAACATATATCAATCGATTTGAAAAAAAAAAAAACTTTGCCTAAACAAAATCTGATTTTGCTGTGCATGTGCCTTATAAATTTTATTATTATTTTTCTTAACTGAACCAGAGAGAACTTCAATATATACACATAAATCGAAAAGCCACTTTGCAAAAGCAATCATGAAACGGAAAAATGTATAAACATATTGAACTTGAACAGATATTGCTGAAAACCAAATGAAATATATGCACATAAATTATCAAATACTTAAAACTATAATCCGAAACCAAACCGTATGAAATATGTGCATATAAATTACCAAAAAAGAAACAATACCGAGAAAACCAAATACGGTATAAAATTTGTTTTCTCAATGATTAAACATGATTTGCTTTGATACCACTTGTTAGAATCAAATTTGATTCATAAACCCTAGAATCAATCATGTTAATCATCAAGAAAATAATACAAACATAAGCGGAAGCGGACCTGAGTTCATATAGTACCGATTGGTGTTGTGGTTTGGTCTTCCATATCAACACACTCTCTATGAGAGATACCTTCGGTTATTCTCTCTCTATCTTTGTGATAATGGAATGTCAACAAAGAGCGCCAGAAACCGTGTGTGACCCGGGGACCATAACCTCTTTATATATAGAAGTAACATGCTATTTCATGAAGAGACACGACTCATGGTTATGATCTTTCATGAAGAGACCTTACTCATGAAGAGACATAACTCATGATTATGTCATTTCGTTAAGAGACATGACTCATGAATATTATTTCTAATTTTGCCCATCATAAAAGTAGAAATAACACTTATGGTATCTACATAATAATTTTCATGACAATTATATTCTTAGTCATAACTTTATACTAAATAGATCACTTGAATTTGACTAATTAATATAATGACCCTAACACATTCAATGTTATTACATGTGTGACCCAAAATTTCTTACATAATTCTTCTCAAAGTACAATTTCAATTTTGAAACTTTAGGAAACACACCAATTGCAAGTTTTGCGTTTGTGTATCAGGGAGGTTACAAAGGTGTTGACTGAGGGAAGATTGAATTAGAAGAATGTGATTCTAGCTTGGATGGTAGAGAGAGAGAAAAGTTTCTGCTCGAAGGAGCAATTTTGTTGGTATTGATGGTGCACAAAGACAAAGAGGTGAGAGAGAGTAAAGTAAGAGAAATTGTTATATGGTATCTAGGGTATACTATGAGATCATTAAGTCTTCCTAATATAATGGTCTCAGAAATTTGTCCAGTATGAACCAATACATCTTTTGGTCCATTCTAAACGGACCCCATTAAACAATATGTTTTGACTTTCAAATGACAAGACACAGCACACCTCACTAAATTAACATAGATAGATACAAACATACTTTCATTTAAGTACACAAATTGATTATGTATAAGAAATACAAACCAAATGTTTCAATATTACTTAATTATTACAAATGAAATAGAACTAATTTTCATCAGAAGATAAAGAAATACAATTATGAATTTCATATTTTTCGTCTCTAAATTTCTTTTAGTAATGTCTCTCAAGGATCATTGCGAATAAAATCCATATCCGCATTTCTAGCACGATCCCCGCCCGCAAAGTCAAGATTGTAAAGTATACATACCATTAACATTGAAGATAGGAAAGGCAACAAAGGACCAAAGATCCAAAGTTGAAGTGTAATTGCTGTATAGAAAAGCCTATTTCCAACTACATTCAATAACATAGCTTTTCCAAGATGTTGGCTCAAATAATCTGGGGTCACCATAGACTTAACATTTTGTGGGGTGCAAATCAGCAAATTTACTCTATTGATAAATGTTGAAGATAGAGTGTTACACACAAATGAGAATGATAGCATTGTAAGAACTATGGCAAATTTTAGTACCACAACAAATTCACCATGTGCTCCAAAAACTGACTCTTTGATTGGCTTTTTAACACTATAAGTGCTACTTATAATTGCTCCTAGACCAGCACATAGGAGAATCGATGTTGTTGACATAAGGGTTGTTCCCATTATTATGTTTCTAAGTGCTTGGATTGCTACTGTATTCTTGTTGTCAATATCCTGCATATTTTGGTTAGCAAATTAATAATGTTGAAATAATAAAAGAGCTTGATTAATACTACACAACTATGGTTTATTTTATTTTTTTTCTGCTTAAAAAGAGTAGAGAATTTCATATTCAAACTCGCATTCTAAAATATCAAATGTCACTGCACCATTTTACCAAATAAATTTTATTTACGATTACGACACAAAATTTTTTTTATTCAACAAAAAAATTTGCAACAGATAGAATATATATTAAGAGATAATAAATATTTTAACGTTATGTTATTTTTACTCTTACTTTTTATTTAAAGGAGCAAAATGCATTTAATTGATATTTTTAGTTTTTATAAAGGAACAACTGGTAAAACATCATTAATTGTAGTTTAGTCTTTAAAAGAATCAAAATTTTAAGATAAAAGTAAAAGACAAAAAAATCAAAGATTAGAAATGGAAGAAATAGTAAGAGTTTAGTATTCTCTTTATCATACTTAGCATTGAATTTATGCAAGTGCAAATCTACAACATTAAATGATTATACTTCTCTTTTATTTATCATTTTTTGACATGATATGAATTTAAATATGAGTTTTTTAAAAGGCAACGATTCAAGATAAAAGCAATGAAAATAATGATTCGGAAATCAAATATTTTGAATTCTTTTTTTTTTTTTATGAACTTTTTTCTAAACATATACCTGCGAAAAAAATTAAAAAAATACACGTTGTCTTAACAATAGGAAAAAAAATTAAATGCATGATAATTTTCTAGAGACTAAAAATTTAATAAAAATTAAATAAAGACTAAATTTAAAATATCACCATTTTAATTTTTACGAGAACCAAAAACACATTTAACCATGTATCCTATATAGGTATAAACAAAAATTAAAAATTTTGGTGTGGCGATGGCCACACTAGGCCTCTAACTAAGTAGATTCGTCCCTGTTTACGACCCAATTTTTATTTATTCAGCGTAAAAATTTGCAACAAGAATTTGAATAAACATGTGTCAATTAAGTCCCTAAAAACATATAGATAAGAGATTGCAGATACATTATTTGACATAGTAGGACTAAGAATCAATTTGGATCGACTTGTCTAAGTTATGTACGAATATAAATTTTTTGATATTATTTAGAAGAATTTATAAAAACCAATTTAAATATTATATATTATTATAGATCACTAATGAAAATAGCTTACATATCTAGTTTAGACATAAATGATTATCATGATAAGTGTTTGTGCAATAAATTTGTAAATAATGTGCTTATCCAAACACAAGCTAAATAAAAGAAATTATGAAATTATTCATCAAAAATAAATAATTATGAAATTGTCATATAATCTAAAATTTTGATATATATAGGGTGTGTTTGTTTTATCTTTAAAAAAAATAGATTTTTCTTTGTATTTTGGAAAATGGATTTTACAAAATCGTTTTTTAAAATATTATAAGTTTTTTTATATTCATTTTTTCTAAATTCAAATACTAATTTTGACATTACATAACATAAATGTACTTTATGGAAGATCAAAACATAGTCAAAATTTCAATTTTTACAAAAGTTGTATTTCAAAAATGATTTTTATGAAAATCTATTTGAAATAGCTTCAAAAAAAGTGATTTTTTTAAAATTTTGATATCTAAAAAAAATTTCAATAAAATGATGAAATACATAAAATGACATTTTAAGAATAACTATTCAAACCAAATTTTCATTTAAAGCTTTTATAAAAAAATTCTTTGTAAAATTTTTTTACGCAAAATTATATTACACTATAAGAATCTATTTTGAAAAAATCTATAACAAACGCGCCAATAATTACAACAAAGATATATTTAAGTCTATAGTCTTGTGTGTTACCTTCATCATGGTAGCAACCCAAAATCTTCGACCATCTGCATCTCTTCCAAAAGTTGTGGAGAATGGCTGAGTTCGAGTCATATGCCATAACCATAAATGATATAAAAGAATGATGACAAACCCGCATGGTACAAGCAGTATATCCATATAATATTTTTGCCACTCCATCTTTTTGTCGCGAGAAAATATCGATATCTCAGAATTTACAACACTCTGCGCACTAACTACTTACGCTTCCGTAATAAATACTATATATTACGAGCTAAATGCAAACACATAATTATATGTTTGTGTGTGCATATATATATATATAACATATATTTCAGTTAATGACTGCTTTGAAAGGTTACTTTGAAATAATATTCTTATCTTCTACTATTCATGAACAAGGTGAGACAGCTAACTAAAACATGATTAGAATTAGAATGATGTTTTCTTTTATTTGTTTTTTCCATTTAAAAAACTTTAGATATATGCAAAAGGACATATATGTGGCGTATAGCAAAATTTCACGTTGCGTCAAAAATAAAAAAGCAAAATTTCACATTGTATAGCAGTGTGATTATTGCATTAAAAATTCTCCTAATAAGTTTTTAAATTATAATTAATTATCGATGGGACAATAAAAAATTATTACCATGTTTTAAATTTTAGTTTTGTTGTCAATCATTAATTGATACAATGGCGATAGTCGCCAGACTTAATAGGAAGAACCATAGTTCGATCCCCACAACCACTTGATCCAAAATTGATCCATAAACCAAATTAGACAGTCCAATAAACCGAATATTAATGGTGAAAAAAATTAGTTTTGTTTATTCTAAGTTTATTAATAACTATACACTAGTACTCTTTCGTTCATTTAATGCGTTTCTGAGATAGATTTCTCAAAAACGGTGAAGTAGTGGATCATACCATTTTTAATTAAAAAAGTAAATTATACAATATAAATTAATAATCCATATAATAGTTTCATTTTACTTTTATTTTATTTTTTTGGTTAGGAGTTTCATTTCATTTTTTTACTTTAACACAATATCATTCCTATAATGTTTTACTAAAAATTAGGTTTAAATGCAGTTTTATTCCCCCTATTTAAATGAGTTGGAATTTTACCCCTTTATTTTGAATGAGTCGGAATTTTACTCTACCTATTTTAAAATCCAGAATTTTACCCCATTTTAAAATCCGAATTTTAAAATAACAATTTCCATTAATAACTATTGGAATAAAATTCCGAATTTTAAAATAAAGGATATAAAATTCCGATTCATTCAAAATAGAGGATAAAATTGCATTTAAACCTAAAAATTACTAGATGTTCATTAATAAAGGCAATAAATTTTCTTATGCCTCAAAGGCTCAAATTACTTACTAATGATGATTAATAAGATTTGTGGTGCTAATCGTATTAGTTAGGATCATTTTTTTCTTATAATGTTGTATTTGAAAACTCTTGAGTTAATTTTAAAAATATATTATACTAAATTAAAGATAGTTTTTTTTACAAACGAATTAAAGATATGTTACATTAAGTCGGTAAATAAGTGGGGAAAATTTCTCATTTAGACCATAATTCAGGAAAAAAAAATGCACATAATTTGAATATTTATTTATAATTTGAAAGATACCAAATACTAAAATAAAATATGTTGATTTTTTTATAGATGACGCTACAAAGGCAAAGGGCATGAAATTAAGAGAGGGAAAAGGCCCAAATTAATTAATTAAATGACTATTAATTTGTAAACAAAACAAAAAATGAACCGGAATTAAAACGTTTAAAATTGGTGTTGAATAATTAAAAACGCAAACCAAAGTAAACGTAATATCGGCGACGTGAAGGGTACGGAAAAGTTTATGATTTTGTTGTCGATAAGATTAGATGATGATTTAGTAAATGTGTAATACTTCCGGTTCTATATTTAGTAAAAATTTTGATTTTTTTAGTGTCATCGAAAAACAATGTATTTAGGATTTTTTTATAACAAATAAAAATGTAGGATAGGAATAATATAAATTAGTATTTGCACCCGTGTTAAGTACGGACATAATAACACATGTTTCGAATTATTTAAGTATTATAATTTTATATTTTGATCCAACAATTTTTGCCACATATATTTTTTTTAAAGGAAGGGTGCTTATAGCATTTTATTTATAATAATTTGTTCAATATAATGGGGTACAACATTATAAATAGTGGGACTAGCCGAAAAAAGAGCAACCCTTGCCAAAACGTGAGCTGCCACATTTGCTTGTCACCGATTAAACTCAACCCGAGAGTTTGTAAACGAAGAGAAGAGGAGGCTTCTACTAGCGGATATGACTTGACCGAACTCTGATATATCCAGCCGCTGATGGTTGAAGGCATTTGTGACAATTTTAGAGTCCAAGACAAAATCAATGTGATCCCACGCCATATCACGAAGCCGCTGAAGTGCATATAATAAACCCATGGCCTCACCAAGGGGAACTGAGTATTTAGGGGAGAAGTGGAGGGTCTTAGCCAGGACGAACATACCTTCAGCGTCACGAACACACACACCAATACCTGTCCTATTCAGAGAATCTGAGAAAGAGACGTCAATGTTGCACGTTAGTCTACCTTGTTGAGGACGTTGCCATGTCAAATCATGCTGTGCACCCAAGGCCTGATTCTGGTAGGCACTAGGTGTCTCTTGAGGAGGATCACTGAAAATCACTGGATTCTGAATGATGGAGTTAGATGAGCACCAATCTTCAACCAGGTGGAATGCTCTGTCGATGACTTGGGCTACAGTTTCATTGACATGTTGCCATAGCCTAAGATTACGGCACTTCCACAGACTCCAAAGGATGGCACTAAATCGCTGGGAATTTTCTACATTATTATGATGTAGCAGAGTAAAGATACAATTCGACACTGACCCTGAAGCGGCACGAGTCGGTTCAATGAAACTCCAGAAACCTATTCTTTGCCAAACATGTACAGCAAAAGGACAATAAAAGTATAAGTGATCAAGGTCCTCGTCTGCATTGTTACAAGCAACACACATCAAGGGACAATGAACCCCTTTGTCCTGCAATCTTCGCTTGGTAGGAACAACGTCCCTATTATGAGGTGGTGGATGAGGCGCGAAGGTCGAAAAAGGAATTAATGTTTTTTAAAGTGGACTTTGAAAAGATATATAATTCGGTTGATTGGGGTTATTTGGACGATGTTATGGGAAAATGTGCTTCCCAGTTCTGTGGAGGAAATGGATCAAAGAGTGTGTGAGTACGGCTACAGCGTCGGTTCTAACCAATGAGAGTCCAACAGAGGAATTCCCTTTTGAGCGGGGGCTTAGACAAGGGGATCAGTTGTCCCCCTTTCTTTTTCATTTAGCTGTCGAGGGTCTGAATGTGTTGATGGAGGTCGTGGTCGCACGAAACCTTTTCACGGGATATAGTCTTGGTGAGCAGGGCACTGTTACGGTGTCTCATCTCCAGTTTGCTAATGATACACTCCTTTTGGGGGCCAAAAGTTGGGCAAATGTTCGAGTTTTTCGTGATGTTCTTGTGTTGTTTGAAACTATGTCGGACCTGAAGCTTAATTTCAATAAAAGCATGTTGGTTGGGGTTAATATTCCCGATTTATGGTTAGGTGAAGCTGTTTCTGCTCTGTGTTGTAGAGTGTGAAAGATTCCTTTCCTTTATCTAGGTCTTCTCATAGGGGGTAATCCGAAACGTCTGGTTTTCTAGGATCCGGTGCCGACTTGGTTAAAGAATAGATTGTCTGGGTGGAAGAGTCGCTTCTTTTTGTTTGGTGGTCGCCTGGTTTTGCTTAAGTCTGTCTTGACCTCTCTTCCTATATATGATCTTTCCTTCTTCAAAGCTCCCTCAAGTATCATTTCCTCTATCGAATCTCTATTAATTAAATTTGTTTACGAAAGCAATATGGAGGGTTGGGGGTCAGGCAGTTGAGGGAGTTTCACTTGGCTCTTTTAGGTAAATGATGTTGGAGGATGCTAGTGGACATAGAGGGATTATGGTTTAGAGTATTGGCAGCCAGGTACGGGGTGGAGCGAGGTCGCCTCATAGATGGACGGCGGCGATGATCTGTGTGGTGGAGGGAGATAGCACGTATTAGAGAGGGAGGAAAGTTAGGGGGTAGATGGTTTGAGGAGCATGTTTCGAGGAAGATGTGGGACGGGCTAGATATTTTTTGCTGGACTAATCTCTGGGTGGATGGGATTGCTTTGAGTGAGCGGTTTGGGCGTCTTTTTGATTTGGCGGAGACCAAATTGCGTACGGTGGCCGAGATGTCCTTGTTAGGGTGGGGAACAGAGTTGGAGGCATGGATGTGGTGGAGGCAGTTGAGTGAGTGAGAGTTGTAATGCCCGTATTTATTATTTTTATTTAATTGGACTTATTTTATTTAATTAGGTGTTAATTATCATTTTAGAGCATTTTAAGGTAATAGTTGGAATTTAGTGTATTTGGATTAAGTGAGTGAGGAGGGGTATTAGTGTCTTTGACTAAGCTAGGTTTTGAATTGTATGAGGGGAATGAGAGATAGAGTCCTCATAAACTTAGAAACATAGAGAGGTAGAGAGAGAGTGTTTGAATAGAAGGAGGTAGAGAGGAAGAGAATGAGTTCAAGGAAGAGCTATGAATCATAAATTCCTTTAAGGTAAGAGAGTAGATTACAATTCATAGAGATGATCAAAGAGAGGGGAGATGACTATTCTCCACACCCAAACTCTCTCATCTCATTTTGGTTGGGTTGAGATTATTGGGAAGGTGTTTAAAGTTCAATCTTAATGTTGTTGCATGATAATATGCCTATGTATGATTCTTGCACGAATTTGTATGATCAAATAACATGTTACATGAGATTGTTGTTGTTTTTATTTGAAAAATGAGTTTTTAGAAAAAGTATGAAAATCATATCTTTTTGGCTTGGAATGCTGTTAGATGATGCTAAAAGTTGTACTTCTAAGCTTGTATGTGTTATAAATGTTTAAAGTTGATAGCTTTAGGGATTTGTATGTTGAAAGATGATGTTTTTATTTATATTAAGCTTAAACCTGAAACAGAGGAGAAAATCTGGGTTTTGGTCGCTTCAAGCGAGCTCTATGAGTCGTGGGGCGAGCACTCGAGTTCAAGTGCTCATCCCAGAAATCGAAGAGCTCGCTTAGCGAGCATTAGCGACACCTAGCGAGCAGTTTTCGCTGCGTGTCGCGAGCTAGCGAGGGTCCCCTGGTTTTTCGTAGCATTGTTTCACCAGGTCTAGCTTGAGCGAAAGTCATCTGATCGAACTTTGTTATAACCAGCTTTCGCTGCGTGTCGCGAGCTAGCGAGGGTCCCCTGGTTTTTTGTAGCATTGTTTCGCCAGGTCTAGCTTGAGCGAAAGTCATCTGATCGAACTTTGTTATAACTTCAATTAAATGATTTGTATGCTTATAACATGCTTGAATTATGATCTTATAACATATTATAGGATTAGATTGATTATATCTTGAAGATATGTGAATATTATGCTTCTGGTTGCATGATTGATTTGATGAACATAAACTTGGAGTATGAGATGAACCTATATGAATATATGATGTGTGTGTGTGTTGTATGTATGACCTAATGATGGTATGACGAGATGAAATGATATGAATATAAGTTTGTGTAGTACTATATTTCATAAAGTGAATTGTGGTGGTTATCATTGAGGTATATGTACATACATGCATCATAGGTTTATTTGTGGTGAGTCCTTCATGACTTGAAACTAAAAATGAGGTGAAAGGGATATATGTTTATCCTAATATGAGGTGAATGGTACCGCATGCATGTAGTGATGTCTAGGGTGACATGAGATTGGTGACATTAGTTGCATTAGGGATTATGTGATTGATGTGGTAATTGGTAATTGGCATTGTGCTCACTATTGATGTGTTTATTGATTAGATGTAAATGTGATTACATGTTTGATTAAATGGCAATGAACATGAGTTTATTATTATTTAATGAGTATGAAATGCATGTTACTAGACAATATAGTTGTTTAGTCATATTAATGTTGTTTCCATAATATAAGTGTACCTTATGATTATAAACTTGAATTGTAACTAACTCTCTACTTTGTGTTTGTGTATGGTTTGGGTCCAGATTCTTCGCTTGAGGAGTCTACTTTAGACTTAGGAGATCGATTTGGTGGCCAAGTTAGTCTAGCTTGGTAAGGAGATGGTGTAGAGTTATCCTAGGTTCCCTAGAGTTTAGGATTGCTCTAATATTGTAACACTGTTGGGATTTAGTGTTATAGTTTCGTTTGTTTGGATTTATGTATTAAGACCTTGCTATTTCATAATTTATTATCTTAAGACTTGTTGATGTTATGAGTAGGTCTTCTCGTATGAAGAACCTTATAGAGTTGTAATATGTTTTATGACTATGCATGTTTGGATTTGAGTTTATGCTAATATGAGATGCTCATAGTTGATTACCAATGCTTCCGTTGTGATGAAATATGAATATGCTTGAATGCTTCGTATGATTTTGATTCTTATAATGCCTTAATTGCTTGTATTGTATTTACTTTAAGTTAAGTAAATAGTATAAGCGGGTTAGGGTGTTACAAGAGGCAGAGGAGCTGAGGGAGTGTCAGTCGTTATTACTCACCTTTTCATTGTAGGACTAGTCTGTAGATAGGTGGCAGTGGCAGCCTGACCCTGATAGAGGCTACATTGTCCGGGGAGCATATCAGCTTTTGACTTCGCAGGTTTTAGCTCCCCTGGATGACACAGAAAAACTCATTAATTTGGCAGCCTCAGGTTCCGCTGAAGGTTTACATCCTTGTGTGGCGTCTTTTACGTGACAGATTGCCCACTAAAACCAACATTTTCACTCGAGGCATCTTATATACTGCAGCTCAACTGTGCGTTTCGGGTTGTGGCGAGGTGGAGTCAGCTCACCATTTATTCATCTCATGTGGTACTTTTGGTTCTTTTCTGGCACTAGTGCACTCGTGGATTGGCAACCCGATGGTGGAGTTCACTTCCTTACGTGATCACTTTGTCCAGTTTACATATTTAGTAGGTGGTTCGCGGGCACTTCGCTCCTTCTTACTGCTCATCTGGCTCGTGTGTGTGTGTGGGTTGTGTGGACGGTACGAAATCACAGGTTGTTTTGAGGCTCAGCTAGCTCTACTCCTCAGCTTTTGGACAAGATCAAGCTATTTTCTTTTAGGTGGTTCCAGGCGACGTGTGTTATCTTAGTTTCTAACCGCCATAGCTCGTGGTCTAGTTCTCTGCTTTGTTTGGACCTTCTATGATTTGTTTCTGATTATATCTCTGTATCGTTATGTGACCCTTTGTAAACGTTGGTAGTCTTCCTTGGCACATCTTGTGCTATATATATATATATATATATATATATATATATATCATTTTGATTTGTTTAAAAAACAACACCTTAAAATGAAAATTAAAAAAATTAGAATCACAAATATAATACTCAAAATGTATATTATACAACAAATGAGATAATAGATAAACGTTAAATTCACTTCGTTAACATCATACTCTACATAATGAGTTTGATATTTAATTCGTAAATCATTGATGTATTTATCTTTGATCAATTATGAAATTTGAATCCCAAGGAGAAAAGACCTATCACTACAACATTTCTTAGCTACTACAACACGAAGTTTAAAAAACTCTAATAACCGTTATGCAAAATGACAAAGGAAACACTATTTTAATGGTTGCCATCAATATATTTATATATTAAAGAAAGCAATTACTCATTACGATAGGAAAAATAATACAAAAATATATTAAAAAAAACCGATGAGAGAATTGTACCTCTCAAACAATGAATAACAAGATTATTTTCAATTAAATTGTGAGACATGGTCAAATTTACAAGAAAAAAATTGTATGAATGAAAGAGTTGTGCACAAGATAAATTTTTTTTAGAAATGATTAAAATAAATAAATTGAAGGGAAGACATTACTATATATTAGGCATAATAACTTAAATTGAAATATGTAAAGTATTTTTTTATTTTAGAATTATATATTTGGAATAGTTTAAATTGAATTAATTAGTGGAAGACTCTAGAACTTTTTTTTTTAATTGATGTGAAAAATAAAAAATGTTCCAAAGAATTAGCATATAATTAATATTGGGTGTGGACCGTCTTAGTCAACCGTAACAAGATTTTATAACAAGAGTATAAAATATGAAACGGTCTTTATTATGGTCTACATACATTATTTTTACAATGAATCTAAAAGGTCATTTGTTTATATAAAAATAGGAAGGATTATACACGAGAGTGGATTCTCTCCATCGGAATTTCGTCAATTTTCCTCAATTGTTACATATCCACAATCAAACATGAGAGAAAAAGAGAACAAAATTTTTGAAAATATAAGAGATTGAATTGAATGGTGGATGTGGAACAATTGAGAAAAATTGAGAAAATTCCAATGGAGAGAATCATTTCTCGATTATACACTATTATTTTTTTTATCAATATTTTGTGTTTATAAGTGTGATCCACATTTTATATTCTGCTAATTTATGTTGAAGATTATTCTAAATTTTTTATACATCTATATATTTTTTTTATGAATAGTTGACTTTTAAAAAATAACAAATTAAGTCACATAGACATTGAATTAAATGTAAAAATTATCTTTATCTTAATATTAATCTTATCTTAATCTTAATCTTAATCTTAATCTTAATCTTAATCTTAATCTTAATTTTATCTTAATCTTAATCTTATCTTAATCTTAATCTTAATCTTAATCTTATCTTAATTATAATAAAAGTTATGTTTAACACATACTAAAACCCTAATTAAGCTCTTAACTTAACCCTAATTTTTCCCTCCTAAATCACTATTAAATACTCCCTCCGTTCCTTTTTATAAGGAACAATTTGGAAAATAAATTTATTCTTTTTTATAAGAAACAATCATTAAATTTATGCTTTATTAATTAAGTAATTTCAGTTTTACCCTTTATCTATTTCAATGTTATGCATTAATTATAGTAACATATTCCCTATGCATTAATTACACCAAGGTTATTTTTGGAATATATTATAAAATTTTAGAATTTTTAATAAAAAAAAAAGATTCATTGGTATGTGTGTTTTTTCCAAATTGTTCCTTATAAAAAGGAACGGAGGGAGTAATATTAATACTCTCATCTAATTTCTCTCACCTAAATTTGAATTTTGAATTAGTCATTTGCTATGTAATGAAAATAACACATTTCTCTCATCTAAATTTGAATTAGCCATTTGCTATGTATTGAAAATAACACATCACTAAATGCTCACCTAAAAAATAGCACAATAGAATATAATGTCTAAAAATGTGAATCTCTATCATCCACACTTTGACTCAATTATTCAAGATTGGTCTAACTGATGTAGAAATTTAAAATGAAATTTTTTTAATGAGTACAAAATTGATAAGAATAAATTAAATATATTTATTTTGCTGAATGTATGAATTTTTTTTATCACCACTGTTGAATGTGTAAATTGAACCTTGGTCAAAGAGATGTGAAGCCGCCATCCTAACCACCTAAACTAACCAAACATTCATATTATATTTATTATATTATATTGAATTTTTTTAGGTATATTTTTTATCCAAAATTTTAAAACCTAAAACATTTGCTTCGGTTGTTTGGCTTTTAGCCAATTTAGCAATTAATTTTGTACTACCATTTCTGAATCAAATTACTTTGATTCTATATGATTTCAATTTTATGGTATCCTCTATTTTTATTAATTTATTAGTATTGTTTAATTTCATTTGTACTTTTTGTTTTAAATTTTATTATATTTATGTTTAGATTTCATTTTGTTTTTTAATTTGCAATTTTTATTATAAAAATTCAAATCGTATATCTATCGTTCAACTAAATCCGTGCAACGCACGGGCCAAAGTCTAATTAAAAAAAATGCGAACATCTCATCATATAGACTATCTTGCATTACTAAATGAGAGATATAATACACATTAGCAGAATCGAGAATGTGGATTACACAAGTGGAGACCTAATTTATCCCTTAAAAGCTCATACCTAATTCAAGAAGGGATGCTATAACACCACATATAATCACTAGTGAATAACCAAAGTTTACAAGTCTGTCAGGGCACGTGTTTCCCTCACGAAAGATGTGAGAAAGAACAAGTTCAATCCCAATAAAAGACTATTACTCCACCTATTACGAAAATCTCAACTCCCAAGGTACCACCGCTTCATCAATAAACACTCGGAGAACTATTGAGAATCACTAATACAATATTACTAACATTTATTAAAAAAAGATTATTTAAAATCGCGGTATCTAATTTTAACACAACAATGAAAGTATTTAGAGTTCACATCTCTTTAAAATAAAATTACATTTTTATATCTTTGCTCTTCATATACTTCCATTAATCACCATATTATTCCATTTTCTTCACCTCTCGAATTGTCAACCCCACAACTCTCCTTCTAATATATTTTCATTTTGTAAACTGCTCTATACTTTGTGTGTATGGGTGTGGGTTTTTTTAGGTAGGTCTACATAAAAGAAAAAATTTATATAAAGGGAAGAATTATTTGTCAAAAGCGGCAGCCTTATTGTTTCAGTAGTAATTTCTTGTTAATTAAAATAAAATATACATGATAATTAATAAACAATAGAAAAATGAAATTCACATAATAAGCAATCAAAAGAATATAAGACTGAGTTGAATGGGAGATAAGAAATAAAAAAAAATTAACACAAAGAGGGACATGTGACCTTTCAACATCATACTAAGGTGAAACACATAATTATATGGTTGCTCGTGGTTTAGTTTCTTCAAATTGCTCTTCCATTGCTCAGAAGCTTTCACCAACAAATATCAAATCCACATCCATCACTTAATCTGCCAAATGTAACATATGGAGAAGACAACAACACATCTACCAATGGTCTCCTTAATCTTTTTCGGAAGACATGATAGCTTACCGAATAATATGATTCTAAATTCTTTATGTTTTTGTTTTTGTTTTGAATTCAAAATTTCAAAAAATGTACATTAATGCAAGACAAACAAAATAACATATAAATATACAATACAGTCCTCAATATACTGTGAGAACATTAATTTAGGATGAAAGAATATATAAATAACATTGGCAACTATATATGCATATCATATTCACCAATTATGTACATCACTTTGAATACTTGCCAAATTATTATGGATTGTTAATTGACCAAATCACATTGTCAACTTGAATATCTTACTTTTGAAATGTTTGTGCCACGAAATAAACAAATGTAATTAGGTGTATATAGAGAGATATATCAAACCTTCAAAGGGGATAGTATGAATCAGTTTGAAAGAGGAAGTTGTAAGAATAGAAAGTAACAAAGTTTCAAATAGAAAAGTCTAAAATTAAAAATTGTAGTTGCTTTTGTATTGGCTGCATTAAAGCTAAAACAATATGTGCATGACAGATATATGTCAGTGCAACATGTTCGACGAGATATCCAACTTAAGTAGGACATCTTTTGCCCTTGTGGGTACACACCAAAACACGCCATACATATTTTTTGTGTTTTTCTCTAAGATTTGTTACAATATGCGAGATTAAGATAGGTTTGTTATCAAAAGATTAAATGTCAACATTTTAACAAACTTGTGTGTTAGATATATTGGGAATCATAACTAACTTTGAGATGATTTATTTTAAACTTTATTTTATAAAGTTTGTTTTAAAACAAAATCCTATCGTAATGCAAATCAAACTTAAGCATATCTCAGAATTGCATCTCTATATAAGAAGATTCAAGGCTACGTTTTCAATTACACACAATATTTGAAGAATCTTTATATTAGAGCTAGTTGTGATTCAAGTACTTGTGTGTTTACACAAGTTGGTACCGTCTCTTAAACTTAGGAGCTAAGGTTTAGAGTTATGTTATTGTTGAATGATTTTTCAATATATCTATGTTATTGTTGTTAGTTAAATCATTTGGGACTAGTGATTAGGAAAGTTGGTGGATTCTCATTCTTAGGGGCATAAGCCTTTGGTAGAATGTGCACTAGGATTAAGAAGATGCCTATGACAACATATGAGTTGTTGTTCATTGTAATACACTACAAGAAAATTGCATTTTAGCATTTACAAAAAGTTGACGCTATAAGATAAAAATTGGACCGCAATTAAAAGACTGAAGGCACTGTAATATTATTGCTGATGAAACCGTTTACAAAAATATTCCATTAAAACCCTAGTTTACTATAAACCATGAGGGTGTAATGTGTAGGTTACATTGAGAGGAGTTTCATTGCGGAATATCCTACAAATGAAAGAATTAACGCATGCCTGCATTCTTCCATGAAATCTTTCTGTAATGTCTCTGAAAATGAAGACTTAGCATTTGAGTGCTCATGACGAAAAGAATGAGGGAGATTGTTAAAACTATTTTCATATGGTCGTGTGTAGTGATTGGTGAAGATGATGAAGCCGTCATTGCGAAGGTTTTGGTTTTTCGAAGAAAAAGTTGATATAAGACAAAACGAAAGATCTGGTGAATTTAATGGCAGTGGTTACATGATTTAGGGTGGGAAAGGCTTGACCAACTTGAAATGTTTAAAACACAAGTGACCAACTTAAAACGTTTAAAAAATAAGGTACCAACTTGAAACTTAAAATAAACATATGGACCAAATGTGTAATTAAGCCAAAAAATTGTGAAGGAAGAGAAAATCAAGGAAATTTTACAATTCATGGAATTCAAATGCTACATTTCAATATCTTTCATTTTCAAAAGGATCGGAATTCAAATGTCTCAAGGTGTAGTATTTAAAAGGATCGGTTTTGTCATTAAAAAAAGATTGGCGGCGCAGCTTGTTTCTCGTTTATCTTTTATTAAAGTGTAATTATCTTACATATATATAATATTTAAAAGTTAAACAAAAATAATAATTGTTTGGATCAATTGGTTGAATTCCTTTCTTTTATAAAATTTATTGTTTGAGCAAAGTTATTAAATTTCATTCATTTATCATGATTTATTTTAATTTTTAAAATTAATTAATTTAATTTTTTTATAATTTATTGATTTACTTCTCTTCTTAATGTAATTTTTTTAGCAACCCTTTTTAATATAATTAATATTTGAAAAACAAAAACAAAATAAAAATTATTACCAACCAAAAAATGGAAAATTATGAAGATCCAAAAATTTGAAAAACAAAAAATCTAAAAATTTTTATTTAATTTATAAAACTATATTTATTTCAATTGATGAATAAATTTTAAATAAACTACCTTTTAAATATTCACCTTTAATGTTTTTTTTAAAATATAAAAAAAAGACACTTAAAAAAAGCAGAAAACGAAAATCAGTTGTTTTCTTTGGATTATATTATATTATTAATTTATTATAGAATATTTAGATAATATAATATATTTAAATAATTTAATAGTAAATATCAACTTTAATAAATATAATCCAGTGCACTGTAGCAGTCAACGCCGGCGGTGACTGTCTTTTACTCTTTTTCCTTTATTTATTTTTTAATTAAATAACTAGTTTTGAGACCCGTGCATTCGCACGGGTCTATCCATTTTTTTTTATAAAATATTGTTAAAATATAAGTGACGTAGTGTATAAAAAAATAAAAATAATAAGTGATGCCATTCTGCTATTTTTTTTTGTAAAACTTATTAAATTAAATAATTTTTTTTATTAAAGCAATTGTCCCGTCTATAATTTTGTGTAATAAATTATAATTAATAATAACAAATATTTATTATTCAATTCTTTTTTTTTTATTAAATCAATTGTCCCGTGTATGATTAGAAATTTTTATTAAAACCATTGTCCCGTGTATTATTATAATATATATTCATCAATAATATATTCATCAACAATTGTTCCGTGTATTATTATAATATATTATTCAAGTCATTTTTTTATTTATTTATTGGTACAAATTCCTTTTTTTATTAAAGCAATTGTTCCGTGTATGATTAATTTTTTTTATTAAAACAATTGTTCCATGTGTTATTATAATATATATTTACCCAGTAATCATTAGTATAATATATATATATATTCACCAATAATATATTTCTCCTGTATTTTTTATATAAGAGTAAACAAAAATATAGTTGATTTTTTTATAATAAATATAGAGTACAATTTAACTATTATATATAATAATAGTAAATTGGAAAATATAATTTATTTTTTTACGAAATAGAAGATTTGAAATATTTTTAAGAATTGATGAGGACAAATTAAGATTTGGCACGTATCTTTTATAGTGATTTTTTATTTTTTTATGCATAAATTTATATTAATTTTTCTTTTGTTCCTATTTTTGAAGTTAAAATAGATTAGATTATTTTTATTTTTTTTAGAAGTAGTTTCCGTTGCTAATTTTTTGGAAATATTTCTGTTATGCTTATCTTTTCTCTTTTTTGTTTGTTTAGAGATGTGATTTTTAATGTTATTTTTATGGGAATATTTTATTTTATGCTTATCTTTCTTTCTTATTCTTTTATTAGTTTAGAGTTAAAATTACATTTAATGGCACAAAACTCGAAACACCATTAAAAGTGATAAGGACAAATTTGGATTTTTAATAGTAGTTTCTTTTAATATATTGTAACTAGTTTTGAGACACGTGCATTCGCACGGGTCTATCGATTTTATTTTTATAAAATATTGTTAAAATATAAGTGATGTAGTGTATAAAAAAATAAAAATAATAATTAACGTTGTTCTGCTATTTTTTTGTAAAACTTATTGAATTAAGTAAAAAATATTTATTAAAGCAATTGTCCCGTGTATGATTTTTGTGTAATAAATTATAATTAATAATAATAAAAATTTATTATTCAATTCTTTTTTTATTAAATCAATTGTCCCGTACTCTTAGGGAGAGTTTGCCACCCATCTGGGTCCCACAAAGGCTCGAGGGATTAGTCTCTACAGTTGCGCGTAGATGATACCCGGTTTACACCAACAAAAAAAAAATCAATTGTCCCGTGTATGATTAAATTTTTTTATTAAAACAATTGTCCCGTGTATTATTATAATATATATTTATCAATAATATATTCATCAACAACTGTTCCGTTTATTATTATAATATATTCAATTCATTTTTTTTTGGTACAAATTCCTTTTTTTTAATAAAGAAATTGTCCCATGGATGATTAATTTTTTTTATTAAAACAATTGTCCCGTGTGTTATTATAATACATATTTACCCTGTAATTATTAGTATAATATATATTCATCAATAATATGCTTCTCCTGTATTTTTTATATAGAAGTAAACAAAAATAGAGTTAATTTTTTTATAATAAATATAGAGTACAATTTAACTATTATATATAAAAATAGTAAATTGGAAGATATAAATAATTTTTTTACGAAATAGAAGATTTGAAATATTTTTAAAAATTGATGAGGACAAATTAAAATTCTTAGTAGTAATTCCTTTAATATATTGGACCCGTTTGAATTTGACTTATTTTTAAGCTTATGAAAATACTTTATGATTATAATTTATAAATAAACTTTTATGTTATTTTACTGCCAAAAATAATATCATTGTGCTGATAAGCTGGCCAACTTGGCCTATCTTTACCTACTTTTACTTGATGGGATAATAGTCCTCCTGTGTTGTTAGATGATTTTGGTAGAAATCGTTTGAGGATGCCATATTTTAGGTTTTGTTAAGTTTTTTCTCTTTTTGAGGGTCAGGTTGTTTGCCCCCCTCTCTCTGTTTTTTTTTTCTTTTCTATCAATATATTTTGAGGACTTGCTTTCCAAGCAATTTGTTTAAAAAAAAAAAAGTTAAAATGGATTGGATTATTTTTATTATTTTTTTAGAAGTGGTTTCCGTTGCTATTTTTATGAAAAATTTCTTTTATGCTTTTTTTTTTTTTTTGCTTTTTTTTTGTTTGTTTAGAGATGTAGTTTTTAATGCTATTTTAGTGGAAAGAATTATTTTAGGCTTATCTTTCTTATTACTTCCCTCGTTCCTTTTTATTATTCTTTTTAGGGGTAAAGTTATTATGCCTAAAGATTTTACTTATGCATGGTGCATAAACAAATCTCCACCATTTGTACTCCAAAGTGGTTTTGACATTATTAAGTACTTTGAAGTACAAATGGTGGAGATTTGTTTATGCACCATGCATAAGGAAAATCCTTATGCATAATAACTTTACCCTCTTTTTAGAATAGTAACATCAAATTAAGGAAGTATATTTTTGCACATTATCTTCCTATTATACCCTCATTTTAATTTAGAAAATAATTCCTTCTTTTTTTTAAAAAAAAGAAACGGTCGTAGTAATAAATTATAATTATCGGTGATAAATATTTATCCAAAAAAAATTTTATGTATGAGTGAAAAATATTTGTCAATGATTTTTTATATTGATCGATAAGAACTACTTGTTTTATTTAAAAAAAACTATTAGTTAATTTTTATGCTTATCTTTAGAAGTGGTTTCTATTGCTATTTTTATGAGTAAGTTTGTTTTATTCTCTTTCTTAATTTTTATATATATTTTTATGAGCAGATTTGTTTTATCTTTATTTTTTTTTGTTCTTTTTTTTTTTATTTTTTTTTATGGATAGATTTGTTTTATGTTTATCTTCTCTTTTTTTGTTTGTTATTCTTGTTTTGTATCTTTTTTTTTTTGGTTTAGAGTTAAAATTACTTTTGAGGGTATAAACGGTGAAATACTATTAAACGTGCTAAGGACAAAAGATTTTTTTGGTAGTTGTTTCTTTTAATATATTGTAAATAGAATAGATTTAATATCCTAAAAAAAATTTAAATAATTTAAAAATCAGTAATTTTCTCAAACTAGACGCTTAACCGCGCAACGGACGAGTATTCAATATCCATAAAATTATTTTTATAAATAGTAAATTAATAATTAAAATGATATAATATTATCAAAATAATAATAACAGTAAAATTTATCTAAATATAATATTGATATCAAATATGTTTTTATACAAAACTTATAAAAAGTATAATCAATAAATAACTCAAGGAGCAGCAAAAAAAAAAACTTTAAAACATGAAATGAAAAAACCCAAAACATATATAGTTCATCAAGTTCTTTCAACCTTGCAACCAAAAGGCAAACAAACAAATCAAAAAGAATTGTTTCAAAAAGAAATAAATCAAAAAGAATAAACATTACCGATTACCTGATGAGCTTCTAATCTATTATAAATATTTGGTACATCAAACATAATTATAATATAAATGGTACACAAACATAAATACTAAGGGTCCGTTTGATTTGCAAATCAGTAAGTACTGTACATAACAGTACAGAACAGAACAAGACAATACAGGACAGAACAAGAGAATACAGGACAGGACAAAATTGTACTATAGAGAGATAGATAAATAATATTTTTTATATTCGAAAATAAAATGGATATTTTCGTATTTTTTATAGTTGTACTATGGACAAAAAGTTGTCCTTTGGTTTAGTGGGGGACAAAAAATCTTGTTTTTGTCATGTCCCTTGCTGCCTCTTTTGTCCAGTCCCTTAACCAGTTTCTGAATCAAACAGAGTATAATAAAAGTTGTCATGTCCAGTCTTCTGTTTTTAGCAGATCAAACGCACCCTAAAGACTAAATTAAGACCAAAATCTATATGATCGAATAAAATAAAATAAAATATAGAAGGGAGAACTTATTATTAAAATCAAATTGATATATTAATATAAGAGAGAACTTAATTATACTTTAAAGCCAAAACTCTTTTATTGTTTTTTTTCTCCGCTATCTACTTATATTGTTTGGTGTGCATAAAATTTTCTCTAAGAAATATTTAAAATACACAAAATTCATATGTACATGTTAAATTTATGTTGATATCGAGTACCCTTGCAAATTTACCTGAAATATTAAATGGTTGAACAGTCAAAAATATCCTTGTTTCGAAACTAATTATTTGTATGAATTTCAAACCAAATAAACTATTCTCGTGAGCAATTTTCATAGCATATAAAAGTGTTGCATAAATGAGGCATATGAAAAGCATGGAAATAAAAAGATTTAAGTAGAAAGATGGCATGATAAAGTGAATGTAAGTGGATGATATGGTCAAATGAAATATTGTCATTGGTTAAATGGATTAGGGTTTAACATTCACTACAAGAAAACAAGTGTTTATTGGCCGCCAAATGGCAGCCAAAAAGTGGGAAAAACGGCCACAAAGTAAAAAAAATAGCAGATTTTGTGGCGGCCAGATCAGTCGGAAATAAGCCTGCCGCTAACACTTACCGGCGGCCAAAGCCGCCACAAAATAATGACATAACCTGACACATAATTTACCGGCGGCTTAGGCGGCCGCAAAATTATTTATTTATTTAAAAAAAAAATATTGATTTTAATTATTTTAATGATTTTATTCCTTCTTTCAAAAAAAGAAAAAAAAAAAAAAAAAAAAAAAAAGGAAAAAGCAGCTGCGCTGCCACCACTCTTCTTCGCCATCACCACTCCCTCTTTCACCTACACCAACATCATCACCTCTACCAAATCCTCTCAACTTCCATATTCAAAACAACCATCATCAACTTTCACCTTCTCCATTCAATCACCATTTAAATGTGCATTTCATTGGAGATTAACAAACTTACTTGTCATTCTCAAAAAAAAAAACTTGCTTGTCTTTGTAACCAGAGGGGGTTGTTGCCTGCATAGGCATGTATAAAGGTTTTGCCAATTTTAATGCCTTCAACTATTGCAACTCCATGTAACCTCCTTTTTCGTCTGTTGACATTGCACAACAATTTTTCAAAAACTCGCAGTCTACTTTAGTTGTTTCAGCTTTGTTCTGCAACTACGAAACAAAATCCTCACCGCTCTCGTCGATCTCCCATCACTGTACCACAAGATTGAAGGATTGGAAAAAGAACCTGCGTTTTGAAAATAGCTCTGTGGACTTTTTGAACTTTGTAGATCTGTGAGAAGAGAAAGCTCCATGATCTTTGTATTCAAGTAGTATGTTGGTTTATGTTAAAGAGAAAGTGAAGAAGGCAACGTGGGAGAGAGAATTTTTTTTTGGGAAAGTGGGGTTTTCTGGGAAAGTGAGGTTGTAATGAAAAATGAATTTATAAAATAAATAAATTAAAAAATGATGGTAGTAGTTTGTGGCGGTCTAGGCCGCCGGTAAATTTAAGGGCAATTTTGCAGCCGTCAAGGCTGCCGGTAAATGGCTACGCTTTTCAAAAATAATATTTTTAAATTTTATGGCCGTTTTTTTATACTTTGTGGCGGCCAGAGCGGCCAGTAAGTTACTGGCTGCCAAAACGGCCAGTAAATGAATATCAAATCCGCCAAAAAAATGGTGTTTTCTTGTAGTGATTGGTGGTAGTTTGACTATTTAGGATTTATATATTTAAATTTGAAATTTCTGGCACGCTGTATAAGATGTGAGATACAATGCTATAGCTTCTTAACCCTGAAACGTAATGTTGTATACAATGTTATAGCATCCTACTGCGTAAATCTCAAGATAAATAAAACAAATATCTGAAAGCAAGTAAAAGAACACGGGATATTTGTTAACCCAGTTCGGCCCTTAAACAAGCCCTAATCTGGGGGATACCAATCCAGGAAGGAATATCACTATAATAGTCCTAGTTGTAAGTCTTCAGCAAACACACGTTTACAACTTAAAACCTAGGCAACTACCAATGATTCTTCAACCTAGGAACTACTAAGTCTGAGATCCCATCTCACTCCCTTACAACCTTACAGACAGCAAGGATTTCAAATACACAAGAAAAAAGTATTTTGGAGACACACTCCTAAAAACTAACACTCGTACCTAAAGGCTTAGAGTGCACAAACACACACACAATCCTAACTCCGTACTTCAAAGCTTAGGAGAGGATCACAGAAATACAACTCAATGAAACACGTCCTAAGCTTGTATCAAGGTGACACAAGAAAGGCTCACAATCAAAAACAAAACACACGCAAAAACCTAGGAGACTAGACAACACAATAACGGCGTGAACAACTACTGAATTAGGTTTTGCATAACCTTTAAGTACTTCAGCAAAGTCCTTGATCCTGAAATAATTATGAGCTTGATTTGTTTGACTCAAGCCATTGACCACATTAATTAAAAAGGATTCTTTCCAAAAATAAACTTCAACGAGATTCTTCATAGAAATATTCTTGTCAAGGATCTGAAGTAATAAATGATGATCCTCAATATAAGCAAGACACACAGGCGCCATGCAAGATTCATGAAAGAGAAAAACAGATCATTCCATAAATACAATACGCGCCCTCAAATTACCAAAAGCCGGATACGATGTTGTAGCATCTTATACCACATCCTGCTCACCAAAAATGCAGCCAATACAGAAGACTCAACAAACTCCCCCTTTGGCAAATTTTTGGCTAAAACAAATAATGACCATACAGATACTTAAACAGATACTTCAACTACATTTCTTTTTCTCAACACAAGCACACATGAATAAAGATTTGTAGAGACTATTCTTCAAAACAGATTCCATACTACTTCTTCATGGAGACCAGTAAACAAGAATATAAATGTATCTTTTAAGAAGATCAGAGAGGCATGCAACAGCGGAACACATAAAACAACTTAGCCTTAGATGGTCAGGATAATAAACATTGAAGGATGCTGTAGGTAATGCTACAACATTTCACAACACATCTCCCCCTGCACATATGCATGGGATGTTGGAGCATCATATCCAACATCTCCCCCTGCATAACACAAATCAGCTCCCCCTGAACACTTGCATATCTCAGCATATGCATACACCACCAAAGCACACATACCAGAACAGACACATTTCACAGTCACAACACGTACGAAGAGCACATACCAGAAACAAGAGCAGGTAACCAACCCAACAAATTAATCATAACATTTACTCCCCCTTTTGGCCACAAATTTGACAAAGATGCATATAAGAACAAGGAACCATAGCAGTGTAGCAGCAGAGTAGACCACATAGTACTTACTAATATTACAGACCATATGCACTGAAGAGTGCTCAAATATCCAGGGCAAGGCCCAGAATCAGAATAGTAACAACAAATCGGATGTCAGCCAAGGCAAGGCCACAGATGCTGAGACATCTGGCACAACATTCGACTCATGTAGAGTTTCCTTGAGCGAACCAATAAAAGTATCAACAACCTTGGTAGGTGACATATTGGCACATTCAACAGCAACATTCAAACTAGGTTGTCCTAGAGTTTCATCAGATTTAGGCTTTACTAGTGGCCTGGTTTCAGTACCAAAAGGGACATAAATCGAGGTAGAGGGAGACTCACTTACAGGCATAAATGTTCCTTTCTTCACAGTAGAAGTTTTATTCTTCTTTGCGGTAATCACTGGAACAGTAGTAATTGGAGTTGCCTTGGAGATTAAGGTAGAGGTGCCATCTTTGGGTTTCCATTCCTTCTTCACATTTATCACTTCAGGTGCAGGCTTTGCTTGCTGATACTGATTGGGATACGATGTTGTAGCATTTTATACCACATCATGCTCACCAAAAATGCAGCCAATACAGAAGACTCAACAAAATTTAAATAATTTTATATTAGATAACAACTTTAATAAATATAATCCAGTGCACTGTAGCAGTCAACGCCCGTGGTGACTGACTTTTTCCTTTTTTAAGTTTTTCTATTTTCTAATTAAATCATTTAATATTGTCAAAAAATATAGACTTTTTCCTTCTATAAACTTTTTTTTTTATTTTTTAAGGATTTCTGTTTTTCTGATTTTGGATTTTTCTAAAATTTTATACAATTGAGATCTTTATGGTATAAACTTTGAATCCAACGGTGAATTTTATAAAAATTATATTAATTAAAATATGTTGATAGGTATAACATTTAATGTCAAACTAATTAGTGTCATTTGATCTTTACTATATATATATATATATATATATATAAAGGGGTTCGGCCATGAGAGCCAAAAAGAAGATGATAATGTTCTTGGCTTGTCATGAGGCATGATTAAGTGAAGAAAGAGTGACTTTAATGCATGCAAGGCTTCAATTTATGAGAAGGAAAGCTTATGGACATGGTCATGGTTTGATGAGCGGCGCGAGAGAGGAAGTTTTGCGAATGAATTTGGCTTCCTGATCTACTATTTCATTAAGTGGAATAGTGAATGAATGGTCTAATTAGGAGTGTTCGCGGTGCGGTTTAATTTGGTTTTGATTCTAAAAGTCATTTAACCGCGAGATAAAATTACATGCGGTTTGGTTTGGTTGATTTTTAAAAAAGTCATCCAAACCAATGCGGTTAGGATTGGTTTGGTAGTTGCGGTTTACACCATAATTAAAATGTACTGAAATTAAACTAAACACAAGGAGTGACTGCGGTATACATGCATGCTTTTTTTTTGGAACAGCAAAAAGATTCATTAAAATCGGGAAACACCCAAACCCACACACACTTAATCAACTTGGGTTTTTCCCGTCAAAACGGGTACAATTTAGACGGGTTCTCATGAGTGTGAGTTTTATTGTAGTGTGATGACATATCATCATTACCTAATTTCTTTGCCAAAATAAATCCTAAAGAACTCAATTTAAATGGAATTAGCTCTATTTTGAAGAGTAAATGGTACTTAATTCAAGTTAGCTAAATACATGAGTTAATGTAGAGCTGTCAAAATGGGCCGAGCCGAATGGGCCGGGCCGAATAGTCCGAAATTTTCCCGAGCTCGGGCCGTAAAATTGTTGCATAAAATTTATCTGGGCCTTTTTTAGCCCGGCCCGAATGGGCCGCGGGCCGCCCGAAAAGCCCAATGAAATTATAATAAAAAATTAAAAATAAATATAAGTATTTTTTTTTTTGGATGATTTGAACTTAATTTGTATTATAAGAGGATTTTATCCATCTACGAGTTTCTCAAATATAATTAAATTTATGATTTTTACTACTTAAGTAGCGGATGATTAAAAATAGGGCGTGCGAGAAACTCGTAGGTAGCGGATGAGTAAAAATAGGGCGCGCGAGAAACTCATAGGTAACGGATGAGTAAAATTACTGCGTGCGAAAAACTTCTTAGTAGCGAATGAGTAAAACTAGGGCGCGCGAGAAACTCGTAGGTAGAGGATGAGTAGAATTAGGGCACACGAGAAACTTCTAAGTAGCGAATGAGTAAAAATAGGGCGCGCGAAAAACTCATAGGTAGCTGATGAGTAAAAACAGGGGGAGCGAGAAACTTCTAAGTAGCGAATAAGTAAAAATAGGGCGCGCGAGACTATTGTGAGAGTAACGGTCATGAAGCCCCGATACTTCAAAAATGGCGAAGTATCGTGTCCGATACGTGTCCGATACCGATACTTGCCTGATACTCTCCGATACTCGTATCGGAGAGTATCAGACAATTAAAATTATTTTTTAAAAACAGTAATTACCGATACGTGTCGGATACTTCTCCGATACACGTATCAGAGAAGTATCGGAAAAATAATATTTTTTTATGATAGAAATGGAGGAAATGAGGCTGATACAATTTGTGTTTCCTTTTAAATAGTGAATGTTAGAGTATGATGTTCTTTATGGATTGACAATCATGTGTTTTTTTTATCGTACCAATTGCAATGATGTTTTGTTTTTTGGATAGTAATAATTATTCTTTTTGGGTAGACTTAATTAACTTGAGATATGTAATTGTAATACCCCACATTATTATCTAGAATATAATGCAGAATATTATAAATAGTACTGAGTTCATTACAATTACATTATTCAAATATGCATGCGCAGGTGCAGAAATACAAACGAGTTCAAATAACATAGCGGAAACGAAAAACAACACGATTAGATAATGAGAAAAGCATAGAAAGACTAAATGCGATCCTCCAACAACAGCAGCGACTCCAACACCAAAGCTTACCTATTCGACCTGTTTTCCTGTTTCAAATAGGGAGTGGGGTGAGACAGTCACTTCGTCCCAGTGAATTCTACTACCCTCCTAGGCTATAAAGCCGGGGCTCCTAATCAGTCATATCATAATTGTTATCCATAGCATAATTATCATAAGCAATAATATAAAGGTGTGACACATCTAAGGTGAGCACGTCTCAGGGGTTCGCCTTATCCGCGGGCAGAAAGCGCTCCGACATAAAGCTCACATAAATTTTCTAATGGAACATCTAAAACGAAGTCCACACTGATAACATAAACATGTTTTTATTTGACTGATCACTAGGTTCATAACATACTACCAATAATTCCCAAAACCGGGGAGCATACAACTTAATTCTAAGTTATCCCTAATTTCAGAATTGTGCCTGACTTCCCGTACAATATTAAATACATTATACAACTGCAATTTATCTTTCTCAGGTAATAATATAAAACGAGTGATCATTCATTTTAAAAGCAGAAAAAGTGAGGCAATTCTGGTTTAGCTCGCTACAGCGAGTTAACAAGCTCGCCATGGCGAACTTACAGGTACTGACCTAAACAACTCGCTAGGCGAGCTAGAGCTCGCCATGGCGAAGTTCTTCAGCCCAGAACCTTGAGCTCGCCATGAGTGCTCGCTAGCAACTCGCTATGGCGAGTTAATGCAGTAAAGCCCCTGTTTTACGAATTTCAACATTTTTCAAAGGTATCACCTACAATCAAACTCTGAGAAAGTGCAGATATATATATTGTAATCAATATTTAACAGAATAGAAGAGAATTTGGGAGCTAATTCTCCTCACACAATTTAATTCCTAATTTCTTAAGTTAACATGCAAATTCATAAATTAAGGGAATTCTAGCTACACTAGCCTAAGAACCCACCTGTAGTTTGAAGCTTTACTTGCTCCTGGGCTCTTCTAAGACAGCTACTGCAACCCTAGCCAACTCCCACGAATACAGAACCAGAACTTGGAATTTGAGGAAATAAGGACTCTTAGCTTGCTCTACAATTGAGGCTTGATTGTTGGATGATTTGTTTAGCTGAGTAGAGGTGCTATTTATAGTTGAATTCCTGAGGTAGGGATAGTGTAGTTTCTGTTCTCAGGTTCCTTGCATGTAACTTCCATTGGTTGGTAAAAGGATGGAGGTGATGTTATTGTTGTTTAGCTTCATGTGAAGCTCTTGGGAAGGTGATGAATCATCACTCATAGCTGAGATTGTGCAGGAGCAGGAATCTCTGGTATGGAATAGTGCTAGCATCTCTACATATGATGAAAGGGACAATAATCTTGTGAAGAGCAAAAATGGGAATTTTGGAAGTTTGCTCATGTTGTTGTTGTTTTGCGTGGGAGAGGAAGAGAGTGATGGAGAGCTCTAGCTTCAGTTTTGCTGAGATTGAAAGTGAATTGAGAAGTTTGGTTGGCATGTAGCTAAGGCAATCAAGTGTGAGTGGAATTATGACTAGCCACAAGAACATGAGGTGTTGGTGTATAAGAGTGTAGCAAAGCCTAGTGGAGCAATGAGTCACTAAGGGAGGAATTTGAATTCTATTAGTGTTAATTAGTTTAAACTCATGTGATTAGTATTTTAAGTGTACAACTTAGGTCTAGCTAAATTAATACACATAATACACTAAATTCCTACGAGTTAATTTTAATTAATCACCTCTAATTAATTTTAATTTTTGATAAATAATCTCTAATTAAATTAATTAGGCAAATTTAGAAATTGGGGATGTTACAGTAATTATCATTTGTTTGCTCAGTTTGAGTAATTTGAATATTAATTTATTATTTTTCTCGATTTTTGTTATATTTATATATTGTATATTTATATATTTAATTTTAAATTTATTTTTAAACAACGTATCGCGACCGTATCGTATCGGGAATTTTAAAAAAATTCCCGTATCGCCGTATCCGTATCGTATCGTATCGGTATCGTGTCACGTATCGGGGCTTCATAGGTAACGGATGATTAAAATTAGGGCACCCAAGAATTATTAATCCTATATATTTATGTATAATATAAATATGTATAATATAAATATATGTTTTTTTGCCAAATTTTTGCTAGAAAACAATTTATTTTAAAAAAAATAATTAAAAACCGGGCCGGCCTGAAAGCCCGACGGCCCGTACCGGGCCGGGCTCGGGCTCTATTTTATGGCCCATTTTTCATCCGAGTTTTTTTTGCCCGGCCCGATGCCCGACCGGCCCGGCCCGTTTAGAATCAGGCCGCCGGTTTTGACAGCCCTAAGTTAATGGAGAGAATGATTGATATTTGTTGCTAGTTCTACAATGAGAAGCAATATTGCCACATGTAGTGAAAATACAAGTGGAAATATAAGCTTTGAAATTATATCAAGCCTGCACCAATATATTGCCACGTGAGGCTTCAAATACAAGTCTTGCTGCATGATTGATATAAGCCATGCACTATGGTTGATCACATGATGAAGCAAGTGCAAGCCACGTATTAAAGCTATACATATTATCACGTGCTGTATTCAATTAAGTAAGTGCTAGCTAGGGGTGGACATCGGGCGGGTATGGGCGGGTTCGGGCTCAAAATGTTTATCCATCTCAAACGGTGGGTGATATGTAGAGACCCGTCTTTGTCCATTTTCATCCTTCGGTTTGGACGGGTTAGGGTTGTGCGGTTTGCGGGTTCGTGGGCGGATTATTTCGGTTTCAATAAAAAAAATTATAAATAAATAGAGCAAGATCAAAAAAATAAACTTAGATTCATAACACGAAAATTAAAATATCAATATCATCATTTGCATATCTGATATATATATTATCACCAAACCAACAAAAGAAAAATAAAACATAAAATAAAGAATAACAAAACATGAAGAAAAAATTGATATTTACAAAAACAAAAAATATTATAATGACGAAGAAGAGAAAAGCGGGAGAGGAAGAAATGATTCATCTACTTAATCAGTTTCATAACTTTCATTGTGCTTGGTTGTCTCATTACAATACTAGATGAAATACAAAGATTAAAAGCAATTTTTTTATTCTCAAAAAAGGAGAGAGTTACCGTAAAAAAAAAAAGGAGAGAGTTTGTGTTCGAATATGCAGAGGTACTATTTTATTGTGATAGTAAAAAATTGTATTGTAAATTGAAATGCATTGATTACTTCTATTTGAAAAAGAATAATACCAGTATAATTACTAGATATTTGTGCATTTTTTAAAAGAAAAAAAATGACATATATGCATTCCACTAACGTCGACATTATTAGTGTAGTAGACTAATTTTTATTTTTTTTACTATGCGGGCGGGTTTCGGGTTCCGTCGGTCCAATTCTCTCCACCCGGACCCGCCCACGTCAACTCTGTTCAAACCGAATTTCCAAACCCGCAAACCCGTGGCCCAATCCAAACCGCCCATTTTTCGGTTTTATTTATCGGTTTTTTCGGGTTAGGTCGGGTCGCGGGTTTTCTGTCCACCCCTAGTGCTAGCCATGATGAATCTTTGTGCCCGCCGTAACATGCAATACCGCCCGCTATACCTTGAAATTGGAAATCTGGGCAGGTTGATATAAAGCGTGGCACGCGCCCCTGTGCAGTCTTGGACATGTTTTTGAAGTGTTTTTGACATTTTTCTTACACTATATAAAAAGGAGACTTGATCCAAATGCAAAGGATTACAAAATTTGATTAAAGAAGTGTATTGGAAGTCATTATTAGAGCTTGGAAACAAGGGAAAGAATATGGAAAGTCAAGATTTAAAGCCTTGGAAATAAGATTAAATTTTACAAACCTAAGTTAAATCTATTACAATATATTAAAAGAAACTACTACTAAAAAATCTTTTTTGTCCTTAGCACGTTTAATAATATTTCATCATTTATGCCCTTAAATGTAATTTTAACTCTAAACTAAAAAAAATACAAAACAAAAGTAACAAAAAATAAAAAAAGAAGATAAAAATAAAACGAATATACTAATGAAAAAAAGATACAAAAAATAAATAAAATAAAAGGATAAGCATAAAACAAATCTACTCATAAAAAAAAACTTCTAAAGATAGATTTTAAAAAAAGAGAATAAAACAAAGACAAATGCTAAAGAGTGCACCCCCTTAAATAGTAAATTTGTATAGAATTTTTATAAAAATATATAAAGTCAACGCATTGAAAATTGTGTTGTTTAATTTTTTGATTAAAAAATTTCTTTAAATAGTATTCTTAAAGAGTGCACCGGGTGTACTTGTTACAAAGACCCTAAAACAAATTTATACATAAAAATAGTAATAGAGACCACTTCTAAAGATAAACATAAAAATTAACTAAATGTTTTTTAAAACAAGACAATTAGTTCTTATCGATAAATATAAAAAATCATGGACAAATAATTTTCACTCATGTATAAAAAATTTGGATAAATATTTTTCACCGATAATTATCAACTATCTACTTACAATATATTAAAAGAAACTACCATTAAAAATCTAAATTTGTCCTTATCACTTTTAACGGTGTTTCAAGTTTTGCGCCCTTAAATGTAATTTCATCTCTAAACTAATAAAAAACACAAAAAAAATAAATAAAGAACTAGTTTTGAGACCCGTGCATAATATAAGTGACGTCGTATACCAAAAAAATAAAAATAATAAGTGACGTTATTCTGTTATTTTTTTATAAAATTTATTAAATTAAATAATTTTTTTTCATTAAAGCAATTGTCTCGTGTATGATTTTTGTGTAATAAACTATAAGTAATAATAACAAATATTTATTATTCAATTCCTTTTTTTTACTAAAGCAATTGTCCCGTGTATTATTATTATTATAATATATATTCATCAATAATATTTTCATCAACATTGTTCCGTGTATTATTATAATATATTATTTAATTCCTATTTTTATTAAAGCAATTGTCCCGTGTAAGATTAATTTTTTTTATTAAAACAATTGTCCCGTGTGGTACTATAATATATATTTACCCCATAATTATTTATTATAATATATATTCATCGATAATACACTTCTCGTGCTATTTTTATGAGTATATTTGTTTTATTCTCTTTTTAATTTTTTTTTATGAGTAAATTTGTTTTATGCTTATCTTTGGATTTTTTTTTGTTATTTTTGTTTTGTATCTTTTTTTTCATGAGTATATTTGTTTTATGCTTATCTTTTTTTTTTTTGTTATTTTTGTTTTGTACATATCTTTTTTTCAATTTAGAGTTAAAATGACATTTAAGGGCATAAACGGTGAAATATTATTAAACGTACTAAGGACAAAATAGATTTTTTAGTAGTTGTTTCTTTTAATTAATTGTAAATAGAAGATATGCCAAAAATAAATCTTTCCATAAAAATAGCATTAAAAATCACAATCTCTAAACAAAAATAAATAAATCTTCCCATAAAAATAACAACGCACCTCTAAAAATAAGATCATAATTCAATCTATTTTAACTTCAAAAATAGGAACAAAAAAATTAATTAAAATAAATTTACGCATAAAAATAAAAACAAAAATCACGATAAAAGATACGCGCCAAAAATAGTAACCCAATCTAACATATAAAAACTTATATATAAAAAATAAAAATAGAAGAACCTAATAAAAAAATATACTTATTTATGAGCTTAGAAATAAAAGAACATTAAAAAAAAACACAATGAGCCCGTTTGGATTGACTTATTTATGATCTTACGCGAAATAACTTATGCAAATATAGAAACTTTTATGTATTATTATAAGTTTTTTAATGTTGTTTATGAAAACAACTTATAAAGATATAATTTTTGTCAGTTAAAATTTATAAATTAACATGCGTAAAAAAACCTAATGAAATAACATAAAAGTTTATTTATCAATTAATAACCATAAAGTATAAGCTTAAAAATAAGCCAAATTCAAACGGCTCCAATATATTAAAGTTATTACTACTAAAAATCTTAATTTGGCCTCATCAATTCTTAAAAATATTTCAAATCTTCTATTTCGTAAAAAAATAAAATATATTTTTCAATTTACTATTTTTCTATAAAATACATAGTTAAAATGTACTCTATATTTATTATGAAAAAAATCTACTATATTTTGTTTACTCTTATATAAAAAATACAGGAGATGCGTATTATTGATGAATATATATTATAATAATTAAGGGGTAAATATATTGTAATACCCCACATTATTATCTAGAATATAATGCAGAATATTATAAATAGTACTGAGTTCATTACAATTATATTATTCAAATATGCACGCGCAGGTGCAGAAATACAAACGAGTTCAAATAACATAGCGGAAACGAAAGACAACACAATTAGATAATGAGAAAAGCATAGAAAGACTAAATGCGATCCTCCAACAGCAGCAGCGACTCCAACACCAAAGCTTACCTATTCCACCTGTTTGCCTGTTTCAAATAGGGAGTGGGGTGAGACAGTCACTTCGTCCCAGTGAATTCTACTACCCTCCTAGGCTATAAAGCAGGGGCTCCTAATCAGTCATATCATAATCTATATCCATAGCATAATTATCATAAACAAAAATGTAAAGGTGTAACACAAAGTTTATCTTGTTCATTTTAATCCGCAAACCCTCTAAGGTGAGCACGTCTCAGGGGTTCGCCTTATCCGCGAGCAGAAAGCGCTCCGGCATAAAGCTCACATAAATTTTCTAATGGAACATCTAAAACGAAGTCCATACTGATAACATAAACATGTTTTTATTTGACTGATCACTAGATTGATAACATACTACCAATAATTCCCAAAACCGGGGAGCATACAACTTAATTCTAAGTTATCCCTAATTTCAGAATTGTGTCTGACTTCCCGTACAATATTAAATACATTATACAACTGCAATTCATCTTTCTCAGGTAATAATATAAAACGAGTGATCATTCATTTTAAAAGCAGAAAAAGTGAGGCAATTATAGGTTAGCTCGCTACAGCGAGTTAACAAGCTTGCCAAGGCGAACTTACAGGTATTGACCTAAACAACTCGCTAGGCGAGCTAGAGCTCGCCATGAGTGCTCGCTAGCAACTCGCTATGGCGAGTTAATGCAGTAAGGCCCCTGTTTTACGAATTTCAACATTTTTTAAAGGTATCACCTACAATCAAACTCTGAGAAAGTGCAGATATATATTGTAATCAATATTTAACAGAATAGAAGAGAATTTGGGAGCTAATTCCCCTCACACAATTTAATTCCTACTTTCTTAAGTTAACATGCAAATTCATAAATTAAGGGAATTCTAACTAAACTAGCCTAAGAACCCACCTGTTAATTGAAGCTTTAACCCTTGTTCTAAGCTCTACAACAGCTACTGCAACTCCTAGCAAGACCCATGAACAGAGAACCAGAATTTGAGTTCCTAGACACTTGAAAAAAAAACCCTTAAGTTTGAACTACGAATTTGAGTTGCTTTGATGGTTTCACTCACTGGTGCTAGATGGTATTTATAGGGAGGTTGTCTGAGTATGAACAGTATGGAATTCGTCCAGGTCTTGGGTTGCATGTAATATTATTGGTTGGTGAAGTGGTGAAGTGAAATTGGTTTGTAATCTGCTCATGTGATCCCTTGGAATTGGTAGTGATGTTTGTTTATCAGGAGGGAATCTCTGAGACTATGAAGCAGCTGAAGAATCTCTGTGGCAATGGAAAAATGACAAGCTCATGTGATGGGGTAAATTGAGGGATTTGGATGTATGTGTGTTGTTGTTTGGCGTGAGGGAAAGGAAGAGAGTAAGAGAGATGTGCTCAGCTTCCTTGCTGATTTGAGAAAGCATTAAGGAATGAGAGGTTTGCATGTGATGAGAGGAATTGGTGTAGTGGTTTGGTGACTCAAAGCTCCTTAATGAGGTGTTGAGGTGTGAGGTGAACCAAGTGGAAGGTTGAGTCATCAAGGAGGGAAGTTTGAATTCTAATGGTGTTAATTAAATCTAATCCATGAGATTAGTGTTTAGGTGTATAACTTAGGTATAAATAATTTCCCAATTTAACCCATAAAACACTCCATCACTTGTTTAATTAAATTAACCAACTCTAATTAATTCTAATTTAGATTGATTTATTCTAATTAAAATTAATTAGGCAAATTTAGAATTTAGGGATGTTACATATATATTCTAATAACACACGGGACAATTGTTTTAATAAAAAAATTAATCATACACGGGACAATTGCATTAATAAAAAAAAAGAATTGAATAACATATTATAATAATACACGGAATAATTGTTGATGAATATATGTTATAATAATACACGGGACAATTGTCTTAATAAAAAAATTTAATCATACACAGGACAACTGATTTAATAAAAAAAAGAAATTGAATAATAAATATTTCTTATTATTAATTATAATTTATTTCATAAAAATCATACACGGGACAATTACTTTAATAAAAAAAAGACTTAATTTAATAAGTTTTACAAAAATATCACAAAATAACCTCATTTATGATTATTATTTTTTTTATACACGACATCATTTTTATTTTAACAATATTTTATAAATAAAAATCAATAGACCCGTGCGAAACTAATTGTTTATAAAAATTAAACTTCTACTAGTTAATAATTAGATGTGGCTAAACTCTGAAAGGAAAAAACAAAACAAAGATGTGGGCTAACCTCCGAGAGTAAAAAGATAATTCACCAAAAAGCAATATCAAATAAAAAAAAATAATAACAAAAGATAATGTGAGTTGGTTTTTATATTTTTGACGAAACAAAAGATGTTAGTTACGACTATTTATTTATGTGCGATGTTAATTTAATGAATAATCAACAAACTTTTCTTCCTTTGTCAAAAAGAAACAAACTTTTCCTCCAATTACGATCAAGTGAAAACTATATATTGAAGGAATATTCAACAAACTTTTCCTCCAATTAATATAAAGTGAAAACTATATATATATTCACCGAAACAACAAGAAAATCTCTCTACACTCTACTGCTGCCAAAGCATGGAAGATCATCAAGTGAATGTGATTGTTGTGAAGGAAGAATCGAAATCATCTGATACAACTACAACTAATCCGATGTATGTATTCAATCCTTTTCATTTAATTTACCACCTTCATACTGATTTATAATAATTTTTGCTTGTTATTTCGTTGGTTCAATTAAAACTTAAAACTCAACATATATTTATATAATCTCATAATTATCATATGTTAATATATGTAGGTACCTATGTAGTGACGAAGAGAGGTTTAAGCACGTACTTGTTGCCTCGCTGGTATTGTGCTTGCTATTGTCTATCTTTCCGATATTGAATATACCAACATTTCATATTAAATTCATGGCGCAATATGGCAAAGCTATGATGGACTTTCTCACTGCTCCTGTTTTATTATTTCAATTAGCCGTGTGTGGTTATATAATTAAACACCCAGTTAACAACACCATCTCTTCAATCCTATACATATTGCTGTTGTCAAGTGTAATATCAGTTGTAGAAGTGAGTTTTGTTTCGTGGAATGCTGCTATCATCATTTTGATTTTTTGGATTGTTACAATCGTAACTATTGTCGATGTTAATAAGGAAGAGATCTATAATGTAGATATCGCAGTTTCAAATAGAATTGGTACATTGATAGCAATTACTTTTAGCCTTAACCTAGCCTACACTCTTTTATGCATAATCTATAGTTTTGTTACTTTGCAGTATTTATAATTTTATTTTGAATTCTTATGTATGGTTAAAGACCAACGTTGGATTATTTTTATTAACAATATATAGTGATTAATCTTGTTTATTTATATTCATTTGTTTGAGTATTAAGGTCCTTTATTTATATATTAGCCTATGTGTGATGCATGTATACAATGTAGAATATTATGTAAATAATTTAATTTTTTATAATAAAAAATTGTAAATAAAAAATTTAATAAAATACTCCATCCGTTCCTTTTTATTTGTCGTTTCAGAAAGAAAAAATAGTTTCGAATTATTTTTCCTTTTTTAATTTAAGGTTATAATTTGAGTATTAAGCTCCTTTATTTATATATTAGACTATGTGCGATGCATGAATTATGTAGAATATTATGTGTATAATTTAATTTCTTATACTCTATCCGTTCCTTTTTACTTGTCTTTTTAGAATAGTAACATCAAATTAAGGAAGTATATTTTTGCACTTTATCTTCCTATTATACACTCGTTTTAATCTACCAATGAATTCCTATTTTTTGCACTCACTTTTTTTTCTTCAATAAATTAAATATATTATGTATCAAAAAAAAACAAAATTTAATATGTTATGTACCAAAAAAAAATTAAAAAAAGATTTAGTTTTTCAAATATATAGCATTAATTAGTTTTATTGAAAAAGAGTAAAAGCAATTGACAAATGATATAATTAACAAATCATACCCGTAAAATACTAAAAGGAAAATTAAATATGAACACTAAATTAAAGACTAAAAGACAAGTAAAAAGGAACGGAGGGAGTAATGAAAAATTGTAAATAAAAAATTCAAGAAAATACTCCCTCCGTTTCTTTTTATTTGTCATTTCAGAAAGAAAAAATAGTTTCGAAATATTTGTCATTTTTTAATTTAAGATTATATTTTGTCTATTATACCCTCCTACCTATTTTTTAATTGACTAAATTTTACATAATTTTTTTATTGTATCTTTTTTTTTACTAAATATTTTCATATAATCTTTTTACTTTATCTATTTTTTTACTAAATTTCTTCATATAATATTTTTATTGATTTTGTTTAGTTTTTTTTTGAAAAAAAAAAGGCAAAAAAAAAGTTGTTTTATTACTATCGGCCTTTAATTTTTGTGGTGGTTATAATTTTTTGGAAAGGAAAAGGGTTTGAAAAAATAGGAATTTTTTCATGGATTAAAATTAGGGTGTAATATATTCCAAAAAATAAGGTACAATAGTATAATAAGGTGCAAATATATACTTCCTTAATTTGCCCTTTTTATTTCAAACGACAAATAAAAATAAACGGAGGGAGTATAAAATTAGAAATTCTACAAAAAAAATAAAAAAATATTAGAGTTTTCTAAAAAAATATACTCCCTCCGTTCCTTTTTACTTATCTTTTTAGAAAAGTAACACCAAATTAAGGAAGTGTATTTTTGCACTTTATCTTCATATTATACCCTCGTTTTAATCCACCAATAAATACCTATTTTTTTGCACAAACTTTCTTTTTCCAATAAATTGAATATATTATGTACCAAAAAAAAACAAAATTTAATATGTTATGTACAAAAAAAAAATTAAAAAAAAATAGTTTTCCAAATATATAGCATTAATTATTTTTATTGAAAAAAAGTAGGAGCAATTAACAAACGATATAATTGACAAATCGTACCCCCCATAAAATACAAAAAATACAATTAAATAGAAACGCTAAATATGACGTTAAAAGACAAAGTAAAAAGAAACGGAGAGAGTAGTTTTATCATAGAAACTCTAAGACTCCCTCAGTTCCTTTTTAATTGTTTTAAGTATTAGATTTAATGTTCCTCTTTAATTGCCTTTTTTGTATTTTACGGGTATGATTTGTCAATAATATCTTTTGTCAATTGCTTTTACTCTTTTTCAATAAAACTAATTAATGCTATATATTTGGAAAACTAAATATTTTTTTAACTTTTTGGTAGATAACATATTAAATTATTTTTTTTATAATATATTAAATTTGTTGTTCGTGTAATTTGGATGTCTATAGTTATAATCAAAGGTACTATATCAATTGTTTAATCCAAAAGAAGGTAGAAAATATTTTACCACATAGGGAGAAAGGAATAATAAAAAGGACTTGGAGTTAAACAAATTGATGGCTTATGCGCTATGAAGCCCCGATAATCAAAACATGGCAACGTATCGGACTTGTATTGGTAAAGTATTGGTTAAATCATTATTTTTAAATAAAAAAATAATATTTGATACTTTTCCAATACGTCTCGATACTCGTATCGGAAAAGTATCGGTTAAATTATTATTTTTAAATAAAAAAGTAATACCTGATACATGTCTGATACGTCCCAATACCCGATGTTTGTTTGTATCTTTAGCACTTCTTGAGGTTTTCCTTTGTAAATATAAGCTAATATATCAACCAACCGCTATTTTTGTCAAAAAGAGTCTATATTTATATTCTGATTAATACACAAGCCTATTTTTCTTTTAATAATTTTACAAAAACTAATATTTTTATTTATAATTGTTTATTTTTGTAACTGAACTAATTTCACAATCACACTATATAATATTTATGCTATAATTTAAAAATCGTGCCTATAATATTTATGCTACTTTAAGTTAGAATTACTTACCAGTAAAGTGACTAGAAGAGTTCTACTCTGCGTATTCAAGTATCAATTAAAAAAATTGAAATTTTGGAGTACATAAATTTCAAATTTTAAAAAAATATTATAATCAGTAAAAATATTTCAATAATAGTTTGTAAATATATTAGTACACATCACTTTTGTTGCGATAATTTAGTACATAATGTTTTTTCAATAAAAAATATTTCAATAATAGTTTGCCAATACATATGTTGATTACAGAAATTATGAATATTTAATGAATTTGTGTGCAATCCTTTTGCGTTTTGTAATTAAGTAATTAACTTTGTTTAGTTCACCAGATTACAAATAATTTTGCTTTCTTCAACTCATTCTCATAAAAATGTGTTAACTTAAGAGTTCCACGTTAAATGGTAATGGTAAATAGGGATGGCAATTTCACCCAAACCCGATAGACCCACCCGAACCCAAATCCAAGTCAACGGGTGAAACCCGAGTTGACTGGGTTTGGGTGTGGGTTTGGGTGGCACCTGAAATTATGGGTGTGGGTTTGGATAGTACAAAACCCACACCCGAAACCCATATACCCGTCCGTTTATATGTTAAATTACCAAAATATTCTCTCTCTGTATATATATATATATGACGTGGAACTTTTTTATATTGTGTTGTTATGTATTGTGGTTGTGAACTAAGTGTGTTAAACTACTTATTGCATTGGAAAAAAAGTGTGTTAAATTGTGATATTGTATTGCAAATTATGTTTTTCTTTTTTTAATGCAATTTGCATTTTATCAAATTTGAATGTGAGTTTGGGTTTGAATGAAAAAACTCGGAAATTTTAATTCTGCATGATCAAGCTGTGGGTTTGGGTGAAAAAACCCAAAACCAATGGGTGTGGGCGTGGATTTTGTTTTACCACCCAAACAGTCTTTGGGTTTGGGTGCACCCGAAATTATGGGTGTGGGTTTGGGGAGTATCAAACCCGCACCCGTGGGCACCCATTGCCATGCCTTGGTAAATAATTTATTTTGCATATCTTGGCATATGGTCTAATCGTCCAAAGAATCCGCCTCGAACCTATGATAGTAAAAGGTCAGATTGATCCTTCAGTCATAACACTATATCTATACTATTAATAAAGGGAAAACACAACTTTGGTGTAGCTTTTTTTTAAAGTACCATAATTGCCCCTAACAGTTTTTTTCTTTTAAATTTTTTTACTCTCTTTTTATTTAACTTCTATAACTTCTATACTTTTAAAAAAAATTTCCTTGATTAAAAAAAATATAAATGTATATAAAAAATCTACAATATAATTTTTTACACAATTTAATAAAATAAAAAAAAGGGATCACACAGACGGGCACGGAACGTGCGCGTCTGGCAACTAGTGTAAATAAGTAAAAATATTTGGGATGTAATAAATTTTATTTGTGGTACTTTGTTTGAATATATATTTTATCATAATCAAACTTACATACTCTGCATTACAGAGCAAAATATTTAAATTATTAATTCCCCCAACAGAAAAAAGAAGAGGGTAAGAAAGATTAACTGTAAAAGCATAGGTTATTCATCTACTGCATTTTCTGAGCAGTTCACAGCCTAGATTTGATGTCTGAATTTTCGGAACTAGCATTCCTGGTTAGACCTTCTTGAATTAATGTTACAAGAAGCTGCAAGTTCAACAGAATAGCACTTTGTAAGATAGTTAAACAAGGAAGGTATCTAGTTGAATTAATGTAATTTACTAATCCTATACCTGTCCCTTCTGATTGAACATTCGACCTATGACAAAACCACATGCTTCATAGGCAGTGGGAGTGACGATCTGTAGAATGATCAGAATTTCAATCAATATAGCAGAAAAATAATAGAAAAGAAGTCCTTGGTGGAAATTTTTTTGACAATGAACTAATTGGTTCCTAGATCATAAACTGAAAATTTTTCATTGAAGAACTTCTTTGCTTTAATTTCGCAAAATTTATATACAACAATGCACAAATTGTTATAGAAAGAGTTTGATTTGCATACTCAAACAGTGTAATAAAACAGAATATTAGTAGAAATAAAACTAAAAGGATATGTGCCTTGTTAATATTATAAAAAACTAAAAGGATATAGTGGAACACTTCAATCATAGGATCCTAAGCAAAGAAGATGAAATGGATGGATACTTTAGGTGTGATTTGAGATAGTAAAGCACTCTCAAAGCTCAAAGGGAAACTTTACAATAATGTTGTCTGTGATTGAACGTCGGGTGGTAAAGGACCAACAAAAAAGCAAAGTCAATGTCACAAGATGAGAATATTACGCCGGATGACGGAGAGTGGATAAACAAAACAAGATACGGTTAAAAATACAGTCATTCGAGATAAAATCAGGGCAGCTATGATTGTAGAAAAAGCTAGCAAAGTTTCATCTCAGGTAAATTAGGGATCAGTGGAGAGGACACACAAAAGAAACACAACAAATACCATAACCAAATGGAGGAAAGTCAAACAGTTAGAGATAGATGGAGAATAGGAAAATCAATAAAATACAAATGATTAACCGTTGGATTTAATACCAAGACAATACATAGTGACTTCATGCAGACTTGGTTTGAAAAGACTTTCAATGCTGTTCTATACATAAAAAACCAGGAAACACACCTCAAATAGCACCCACTCATCAGCTTTTAAGGGTCGGTGAAACCACATCCTGAAATGAAAACAAAAAAAAGCACTCAACAAAAAGCAAGAAAGCAAATTCATACCTTGAAAATTTGTTTTGCATATCTTGCACATTATGAATTATAATGTCAAATAAATTACTTGTCATGCAACTAGTAGGACTCAAATACTTACACATGGTCCAGACTAACACCACGTGCCCTGAAACCTTACCCACGATGTGGATTCAAACTTACTTGGAAGAAATATTAGATCTGAAGCATATGCCACAACACACCTGCAAAATAAATTACACGATACAAATGATATTTGAGAAATCAGATGGCTCTTCAATCATTTGGAAAAATTTGTTGGAAAATATTAAGTTTCCTAATTTGTTGCAATATTTATTTTTATTTCTCTTTTCAATTATTTCCTCCTTTGTTGCAATTATTTCTTGCACCCAAGAGGGGAAAATAGGGGAAACCAAAAAAATATACTTTGCAAGTGGGTAATCGTCAAGAAATTTTTAACAGGGGATAACGCAAAAACACGCAAACTTAGCAGGTGTAACAACCTATTAAACTTTGTTTAATTAGTCTACTTGAATTGGTATGGTGGTATTAACTTTAAATCTATAAATGTATTTGTTTTAAAGTCTCATTCTCACCGATGCTAATTTAGGTGGGGTAATTTAACTTTTTAATTTTATTTTATTTTTGAGTTTTTCAATTAGTTAAATGCAATAATATATACATTATTAAAAAATAAATTTAAATTTATTTTTTATTTTAAGTGTCAATATCTTTCATATTTTACAAAATAGTAAAATAAATAATTCTGTAAAAAAAAATTAAATAAATAATATTTTCCCAGCGAGTTTTCATTCCTTTCCTCAACGGAAACACAAAATCGCAGCCCAAAAGCAGTGAGCCACCACCACAATCGTTTCAGCCCCGAATCGAAGAATTTCCCAACAAAGCAAAACCGTTTCAGTCTAGGAGGAACAAGAAGCAAGAATTTAATTAAGAGCTCATTTCACTTTTTCCATCTCTGTTATTTCAGGTGACCATTTTCACTCTTTTTTTAGTTCTAAATATTGCACGTAAACTGTTTGACAAAATGTTCTTCATGGTTGTTTCTCCAAAAATGAAAATATATACTGTTATGGGTTAGTTACATATTCTAGATCTTTATGTAATTATTTAAATAAGACTATTGGGTGTGAAAAGCTTTTTATTGTTCTGCTTTTATGTGTTCAAGATTTCTTTTTTCAAGTCTTATGAGTTTCACCAAGGCTATGTTTGGCAAATAATAGCCGATAATTGATAAAATAGCTCGTAGCAGTTAAATTTATAGCAAATAATTTATAAGTTAGCTTATAGCTTATATTGGATAAACTAGCGGATTGAATTTGTAATGTTTGGTAAAATTAGCGGTTGAACAAGCTTATAAATATGTAATGACATAAAAAAATATATGTTTAATTAATATTTAATTTTTTCAAGTCAGACGACGGGTAAAATTGAGAGGAAAAGTCACAAGCTAAAAGCTATAAGCCATAAGCTAATTGAATTAGCTTATCAAATAAGCTATATGTCATAAGAAAAAAATGTTTTCAAACGAGTATTTTTTTATCATGAGTTATAAGCTATATGTCATAAGCTCAAAATATGGGGCATTGCTAAACATAGCCCAAGTGAAAAATTATTATGAGCAGTCTAAATGATGTTAGGAATATGCCTCTATTTTTTGTATGATGTTCATGCTCAACATTTTTCGAAAAGTCCCTTGTTTCAAATTGTTGGAAAATATTAAGTTTCCTAATTTGTTGCAATATTTATTTTTATTTCTCTTTGCAATTATTTCCTCCTTAATTCAAGGAGATACTATTTTGTATTTTTTCTATTTAAACCAGCCTTGAGCTGAGGAATAATATAACACAATATTCATCCTATTTTTTCTACATGGTATCAGAGCTCCCGATTGGGGGTCTCGCTTCCGCATAAACCCTAAACCGCCGCCAAAAATATTGTTCATCCGCGGCTACTATTCGGCAAAAAAAAAAATAAATAAAAAACTTGCCGATTTAAATTTTACAAAAAAAGGATGAATCGATCGAAGTTCAATAGAGAGAAGGCACAACAAGGAATCATGGTTGGTCGTACATTCCAAGCGAGTAATTCTAATCAAGAGAAACAATCGTCTTCAATTCAACTTTCATTCACGAAGGAACAACTAGACAGACTGTATAAAATTCTTGAATCTAAAACTTTGTCTTGCCCTATTGTCCCAAAAGGTAATTATGCCCTTCTTTGTGTCAGTCCCAGTCGTGCTTGGATAGTTGATTCAGGTGCTAGTGATCACATGACAGGTGATTCTACTCTATTTTCTTCTTATAGTCCATGTGCAGGTAACCATAAAATAAAAATTGCAGATGGATCTTTTTCAGCCATTGCGGGTAAAGGTTCAGTTGTGTTGTCCCCAAGTCTAACCCTCAAAGATGTCCTTCATGTCCCTAATTTATCTTGTAGTCTCATGTTTGTCAGTCAATTAGCTCAAGATAGAAATTGTCAAACTAATTTTTTCCGTACTCATTGTGTCTTTCAGAATTTGAACTCGGGGAAGATGATTGGTAGTGCTAAGGAGAGTGGAGGACTCTACTACTTTGACATTGAACCTCAATCGCAACTACCTTCCAAACCAATAAGTTCATGCTTTGAATCTTTTTTAGTTTTAAATAATAATGATGATGATGTTATGTTATGGCATTCACGATTAGGTCATCCTAGTTTTTCTTATTTAAAATACTTATTTCCAAAACTATTTCATAATAAGGATTTGTCTTTGTTTAAATGTGAAGCATGTGAATTTGCAAAACATCATCGTTCTCATTTTCCGTTACAGCCCTACAAACCATCAAAACCTTTTTCTGTTATTCACAGTGATGTTTGGGGCCCTAACCGAACAAGTACACTTTCTCATAAAAAATGGTTTATCACATTTATAGATGATCACTCAAGAGTATGTTGGGTGTACTTGTTAAAGGGGAAATCTGATGTTGGTCAGGCTGTAAAGGATTTTTTTAAAATGGTGCAAAATCAATTTCAAACAAATATTCAAGTATTTAGAAGTGATAACGGCAAGGAATATTTTAACACAATGTTGAGTGATTTTTTTCGTGAAAATGGAATTGTGCATCAAAGTTCATGTCCTAATACTCCCCAACAAAATGGAGTTGCTGAAAGAAAAAACAGACACTTGTTGGAGGTGGCTAGAGCTTTACTTTTCTCAAGTAAAGTACCAAATTATTTATGGGGTGAAGCAGTTTTAACTGCTGCATATTTAATTAATAGAGTGCCCTCCAAAGTTCTTAATTTTCAAACTCCAATTAATGTTTTTAAAGAATGTTTTCCTACTGATCATGTTTCAAACGATTTGACTTTAAAAATCTTTGGTTGCACGACATTTGTTCATGAACATAAGAATATTAGCAAACTTGAACCGCGAGCTATAAAATGTGTTTTTGTTGGGTACGCTCCAACCCAGAAGGGATATAAATGTTTTGATCCAAAAAATCAGAAAATGTTTGTCACCAAGGACGTTACATTCTTTGAAAACAAACCTTTTTTTTACGACACTCATCTTCAGGGGGGGAATTTAAAGGAAGATTCGTTTCAAACTGAAGACATTAGCCTTTTTAACTCGTTTCAAACTGGGGACATGAGTTTCTTTAATAATATGCCTTTGCATGTATCACAAAGTTCTAAAACTAATAGTTCTGCACCAACAGAAAATGGCCATGATTCTTTATCTGATCCTACTCCTGTTATGAGTAAGGAACTTGGTAAATCCGAGCCTACATTTTCTCATGAAAAAAACAATGAGAATCTTGATAATGATGAATCCGAGCCTACATTTTCTCATGAAGAAAACAATGAAAATCTTGATAATGATGGTCTTATTCAAATGCCACAAAATAATGAGTCATATAACGATAATAGGTTTGAAGCAGGAAACAAGACTTGGAAAGGAAAGGTTTTTGTGAGAAAAAACCACAAAGAAAGTTATGAGTCCACATCTCAACACTATCATGAATCTAAACCGGGGAATGATCAACCTCCTAAAAAAGGAAAAGGTAAGTCTATCTCTGTTTCTGAGAGTCGTATTTTGTATCCTGATATAGATGATCCTATAGCTGTTAGAAAACCAGTTAGATCTTGCACTAAACACCCTATTTCCAATTTTATATCATATTCAAATCTATCTTCATCTTTTTCTGCCTTCACCTCAAAATTGTCTAGTGTGGAGATTCCAAAAAATGTACAGGTTGCTCTAGAAGTTCCAAAGTGGAGGGAAGTTGTACTTGAGGAGATGAAAGCTCTTGAAAAGAACAAAACTTGGAGTGTTATGACACTACCGGAAGACAAGAAAACGGTTGGATGCAAATGGGTGTTTACTGTAAAGTATAATTCAGATGGGTCAATTGAAAGGTACAAGGCTCGATTAGTGGCTAAGGGTTTTACTCAGACCTATGGCATAGACTACTCAGAAACATTTGCTCCTGTTGCAAAATTGAACACTGTTAGAATTCTCTTATCGCTTGCTGCTAACTTGGATTGGCCGTTACATCAGTTGGATGTTAAGAATGCCTTTCTCAATGGTGATTTAGAAGAAGAAGTATATATGGACATTCCTCCTGGCTTTGAAGAGAAGTTTGGATCAAAGGTATGCAAACTAAACAAGTCTTTGTATGGCCTAAAGCAGTCTCCTAGAGCTTGGTTTGAAAAATTCACTCAATCTATGAAGAAACAAGGGTACATTCAAGGACAAGCTGACCACACATTATTCTTAAAGTTCTCCCCACAAGGAAAAATTGCTATCCTGATTGTTTATGTTGATGATATTGTCATTACTGGAGACGATATAGTTGAAATGGCAAAAGTAAAAGAAAAATTAGCAGCAGACTTTGAAATCAAGGACTTGGGATCCATGAGATACTTTCTTGGTATGGAGGTTGCCCGATCAAAGGACGGTATTGTAGTTTCCCAACAGAAATACATTCTAGATTTATTGAAAGAAACAGGAATGAGTGGATGTCGACCAGCAGATACTCCCATGGATCCCAATGCAAAACTTTGGGAAAAAGGTAGTGTTCCTGTTGATACTGAAAGATACCAGAGATTGGTTGGAAAACTAATTTATTTGTCACACACCAGACCTGACATTGCATTCTCGGTTAGTGTAGTAAGTCAGTTTATGCATTCTCCTTTTGAAGAGCATCTTGAGGCTATCTATAGGATACTGAGATATTTGAAGGCAAAACCCGGAAAAGGGTTATTTTTTAAGAAGACTAATGAAAGAAATGTGTCTATTTTTACCGATGCTGATTGGACAGGATCAATCATTGATAGAAGATCAACCTCTGGATATTGTACCTATGTTTGGGGTAATCTTGTGACATGGAGGAGCAAGAAACAAGGAGTTGTAGCAAGAAGTAGTGCAGAAGCTGAGTTTAGAGCTATGGCTCAAGGTATTTGTGAAGGATTATGGATCCGAAGAGTCTTAGAAGAACTCAAGATGAAAATTGAGCTTCCATTGAAATTATACTCTGATAGTAAAGCTGCTATTAGCATAGCTCATAATCCCGTTCAACATGACAGAACTAAACATATTGAGATTGATCGACATTTCATAAAAGAGAAGTTAGATGCTGGGATCATATGTCTACCTTTTGTAACTTCAAGTCAACAAACTGCAGATATCTTAACCAAAAGCTTGGCAAGACCCACCTTTGAACATTTGATAGGCAAGTTGGGCATGATAGACATCTATGCACCAACTTGAGGGGGGTGTTGGAAAATATTAAGTTTCCTAATTTGTTGCAATATTTATTTTTATTTCTCTTTGCAATTATTTCCTCCTTAATTCAAGGAGATACTATTTTGTATTTTTTCTATTTAAACCAGCCTTGAGCTGAGGAATAATATAACACAATATTCATCCTATTTTTTCTACAAAATTAATTCACACAATGTTTGAATATGACCCCAAGGAACCATCCGATTGTTACTAAAAGGAAATCTATTTAATATCTAAATATTCAGGTTCAACATAAATCCATTTAGTACAACCAGAATTTATTTTCAGCAATCTCAAATTACTACAAACTCTCCCAATTAGTTATTTTTAAGGAGAAAAACTTTCCATACACGAGACACAAATTTCAACATATATCAACACTATTTCAGTAATGCATTCAGTCACAGGATTCCAAGGGATATAATTTACAAATATTGACTTTGGCATATCAGTAAAAGTTCTCCTTACTAATTATGCTAACACACAATGAACCAAAGTTACCAGAAAATTCTATAGTAGAAAGATTGCTAAAATACCTTTTTTCCCCTTATCTTACTTTTTAGTTTCAATGTGATCTTTTTTGTTTGATTTGTGTTTGAAAATAACCACATTGGTATAACTTTTGGAACACAAGGAATTATTTCGAAACAATAAATGGGCCATATTGACCATCTCGGAACAAAGAATAGAAGATACGGGACTTAATTGAAACTTAGTTAAGGGACCAAATTGAAACTAAAAATAAAACAACGGACCAAAAATGAACTTTAACCCAGAAAGATATTACCTATGCAAGGCCTGATCATCTGAAAGTTTTCCCTTGATACGAAACCAGTATCTCAAACTGCATATAGTGTGTTAACAAGTTCAGGTAATACAGAGTTAAAAACAGCTTAAATTTGATTGGAAACGTTAAGTATCATTAAGTTCCTTTCCAAATTTTTCTCACCAAAGCATTGCACGAATGCTCAGCGTAAAAGTAAGCAAAAAAATGCATTAGAGCTCAAGCTAACCTGGGAGGAAATTTTGTCATATTTGTTGCAATTCTAGGTTCACAGAACCGTATCTCTATTGGCCAGGGAACGAACTCAGTTGTAGCCACTTTATTCCGATAAATTCTGAAGTAACAAATTTTGTCATTATGGTACAGAAAATCATCATGCAGATATGTGAGATTTTTGGACAACAATGTTAGAGCAGGTCACTAGAGAAAACCAGGACTCTTATCTTAGGTTTTTAAACACTGATACAGAAAATCATTTGCCAGTTTAGTTTTTCCCCAATCAAACAGTTCAAAACCAAAATTTACATGAAAAATGTTGAGTTTCCATCAATTTTATTTTTATAATATGTAAATTCATAAAGAAAACCCATTTCAATTTTATTTTTACAATATGTAAATTCATTCATAAAGAAAACCCATTTTAATAACTTCTGTATCTTGCTTAGTCTTTCATAATATACTAAAGCCAGATTTGTTTTTCCCACCAATACTTAAAAAGTAAAAATTTACACGATTTTTTGCTGGAGAGATGTTTCCTATATTTTTATTAGAGACTTGAAAACAATTTTGCAGTCTACTCTCTTATTAAGCCTAGAAAACTCTTTTCAGAACTAGAGGAAATCTATTCTTCAAAAGTAAACAGATCCTAATCTCAATGATGCAAGAACTCTGGAATCAGATCCAAATTTCAATTTAATTATTGCTTACTAGCACCTTAAAGAAAATGTTAGACTACCAATACCAAAAGGTAGACTATCTGTTCTTAGAGCATGTTTCCATTGCCCACAAAATCCATAACCAAACAATGTTCTTACACCCTTGAATTTATTATCCTTAAATGCCCTTGTCTATATGAACCTAAAAATCAGGAAAACAAAAAAAAAATGCCGAACCTCATGGCTCAAAGAACAAGTCTCAAGCTTAGCAGATGGAAGCTTATGCTATTAAACCAACCAAAAACTTCGAAAAATCTCAAATATGAACATTTCAATTTGGATATTATTTTGGGTATTAGGAAAAAATAATAAAATAGGAATTGAAAATCCTTTAACTAGACCCAGGCAGTTATGGCAACCTAAAAAATAGAAAGAAAATATGGAAATGCAGTACAATTAATTGATTTACAAGAAAATAGAAAATGAAACAGTAGTAGTCCAGAAATTGTAGTTGAAGCTGTTAGAATGTTATTTACTAGGGATGTCTTTGCCTTCCATTATCATATATCGTTTTATCAATCATCATTAATTGAAACTTAATAAAATTGTGCAGTTATTTGCAGGCAAATAAGGGAGCCAGCAAAATTCTTAGACACTTAATGCTTATAAAATTAACTCTCCACAGATTGAAGTTCTTAATTATGGTTTTCCCCAAGGAGACATCGTGATGGTTGAGCACCACCTACTTCGACTTGGAGGTCCCAGGTTCAAACTTTTATTAATGAAAAGGATGGATTGATGAAAAGGATGCGAGTTTCCTCTTTCATGTAAACCCAAATTCTTAATGAACAGAACACTGTAATTTTATGAGAAGACCTTGTACTGACCAGAAAGATGCATTTTGATATAAATTGGAGATTTCCAGACGGTTTAATAGCATACACACACAACTATATAAAAACAAAGATGAAAACAGATATACAGTTAAATTGCAACTATGCATCAATAAAAAATTCCTGACAAGAAATCTTACATTGGCAGGCGAGGGTCGGTTAGACGTCTCTCCCGTAGCTCTTCTAATGGCAGAAGCTATAAGTAGCAAATCAATAAAAGATATTAATAATCTGACAGCCACAACAGCAAAAATTTGTAAAGAATATAAGCTTGTATCTTGCCATTTCTGGTGCAGCGAAAGATGGCATGGCTACTTCCTGGTGGTCAAACGCTGATTCTTCTCTTTGGATTAGAGAAACAACAATGATAAACGTGCTCTTGAATTTAGAACATAATTCCTCAACTAGAGCAAAAGCTCATGTGTTAAAGTAACATTTGTTAGTCACACTGACAACAGCCAAATTATAGTTTGCAGTCATGAAAAAATCTAAAGATAGATAAACAGAAACCCTTCATGGAAGGATAAAATATACAACTTTTAATGGATTTGAACCAAAATTTTCACATTATTTATCTTGAATCCTAGCAGAATTTCTAAATTAGCATTCAAATCAGTTATGAGTGTTATATATCTTTATGAGAAAATGACTTTGTTAGCCTTTTTGTCCTACTCCAGGCCTCCTGCCATTCTATCGGAAAAGACACGCGGACAAAGAGATTCCTCTTTCCATTAGGTATACTATCTTAGAAGACAAGTCCTGTTTAGAACATTGTACAGCCTCTCCTTGTCCACTCTGTATAGTACAATATCAATTAATAACAAGTATATCGAAAATGAAAAGCGGCACAAGGGCTAGTCATAAAACCTTATATACAATCATCAATTCAGTTTTAAAAAAATGACAAGAACACTGATGCCCCATTTTAGTAGCATAAATGTACCTCCGAGTGCATAATTAGCATAATCAATTGCCATTTCTTGTTGTAAAGAATTGTGTTTAGGGTTAAATTTGGGAATTTGATTTTGCAAAGAGAAGAAAGTGAAATGGAATTGGTTTTTTGGATTTCACGTTGCGTTTCTAATTATAGTTGTTTTTTTTATTCTTTTTTCGCTAGCAATACAGTATATTATTTTATTTTTTGACACAATAAGGATTTAATTTGTAAAAGTGTAAACTTTTTTACACACATATCCAATATATTACATCACGTAGATATTTATGAAAATGTTAAATGTTTTAAAAACTAATGTATAAAATGACACTATAATGTAATATATTTGTAAAACAATGTTGGTAAATAGCAATAAAATATTAAAAATATATTGATCATTATTATAATGAACTCAAATATAAAAAATTATCATATTCTGTAGCATGCAAATTTTAACTAATTTTACTCTTCTTTAATTTAATGATATTATTCTAAAAATATCCTTAATTATTCAAGTTCTCATGCAAAGTTTAAAGAAAATACAATTATTTTTTATTATATTATTAAAATAATAAATAAGATTAATTATTTTTATTAATTTAATAAAGTTATTTTTGTTTATAATTGAATTTAAAAGGAAAATTTATTTATCATTTACTATTATAAAATAAAAATAAATAAAAATCAAGCACGTTGAAATGTTTTTTCTTTTTTTTCTCCCCCCTTCTCCCAAAAATTGTTGACGTTTTGCAACATAATAAACTATAGTTAGAAACACTAGCCACTTTTAGGGGAAAAATTTAAAACCAGTATATACATCTAAATTCATGCTACCCTGTTAGCCATGTTAGAGAAGTGTGGTGGGAAGTCTTCACAGTTGGAGGGAAGTGCGAGTGTGGCGCAGAAGGGTATGCTGGAGAAGACGGAGTCGAAGGGTGAAGGCTCAACCGGGCACGGTGGAGATTCGACAGCGGAGTTCCGTCATGCTGTGAGGAAGGTGAATTGCCTATGTTCAATGGCGAGGATCCGGCGGGGTGGATCTCGCACGCTGAAATTTACTTCCGCGTCCAAGAAACGACGCAGGAAGTGAAAGTGAAGCTGGCTCAGATCTGTATGGAAGGTCTCACGATTCATTTGTTTTAACTATTTAGTTGGAGAAAATGAAGGGTTGACATGGGAGAATCTGAAGGAAGCATTGTTTGGGAGATATGGAGGACATGGAGAAGGTGATGTGTATGAGCAATTGACACAGTTGAAACAAGGATGAATGATGGAGGAGTACATTACAGAGTTTGAGTATCTTATTGCTCAGATATCCAGGCTCCCAGATCAGCAATTTCTGGGTTATTTCTTGCATGGTCTCAAATAGGAGATCAAGGGGAAGGTGAGGAGTCTAGCATCACTAGGGGAGATGAGTATGATGAAGCTCTTTCATGTTACGAGAGCGGTGGAGGAGACCAAGGGTTATTTCAGTTAAGAAGCTGTGACATATGTCAAAGGCAGAAGTATATGGCAACTTCACCCAGAGAGCTACTACAACCTCTTCCCATTCCTGAGCAAATATGGGAAGATATCTCCATGTTCATTACAGGTTTGCCCAAGTCGAGGGGCTTTGAAACTATCTTGGTAGTGATTGACCAGCTACCCAAATACTCACACTTCATCCCTCTCAAACACCCTTATAGAGCAAGAAGTATAGTTTAAGTTTTCTGCAAGGAAGTGGTTAGATTACATGGGGTACCACTGACTACAGTAAGTGATCCAGACTCGGTGTTTATGAGTAGGTTTTGGAGGGAGTTGTTTAGTATGCAAGGAACACAGTTGAAGATGTCATCAGCGTATCATCCCGAATCGGACAGACAGAGGTTGTGAATCAGTGTTTAGAAACTTATTTGCGATGTTTAATAGCTGATCTTACCTTCAATTCAGTGTGCATCCAGAATGATTAGAAAGTACTACACTTCCTAAAAGGAGCTCTGCTCCGAGTCAGGAATCAAGGGATAGATTTATTCCTTTTTCTGTAACTGTCTCCATCATTATACTATCAATAAAGCCCTCTGTCTAGAAAAAATAGAAAAGGTTAAAAGATGGAAGAATTACCACATAAAAAAACCTTGCCTCAGTCTAGCCTTATCCAATTGTGTAACAATATCAAGTACATCATGGTCCTCAGCAGCCAGTTTTGGATCACCTGACTTGGATAAAATAATATCTGCATCACACAAAAGGTACATAAATAAACTTTTGAATCATTACTAAATGATTATTATACATTAGTAGGAATTAAATACTCAGATTTAAAAATTCAAAAAATAATTGTATATTATAAATAACAAAATATTCCAAGGTGCTATATAAACAAAAAATATTAAACATGTTGCAACCTGAGTTGGGAGCAGAGACAACTAGAGACCAAACTTCCTTTTGGAGCTTGACAAAATTTCTCTGAAGACCACCTCTATCACCTTCAATCTCATATGGTGATCCATTTAATGTTAAAAGCAATTCCCCACATTAATTTATTTGCAAGACCGGCTCTAACCAAAAGAACAACATAAAGAAACAACTTTAGCCAAAGGAACTTAACAATAAATTACTGATTATATTCTGAAACAGACCATATACACATAAATTAAAGATTACATTCTGTTGTGATAATTTTCAGTTGTGGCCAAGACATTTGATCGTTAAATACACAGTAATAAACTAATAATAATAATAATAATAATAATAATAATAATAATAATAATAATAATAAATAACCATATATAAAAGGTAATTATCAAAATGGAGACAAGGGTTACAAACAAAATTATCTATATAACTACCAGATTAATTATTGTTTTAAGTTGACAATAGGTATGCATCACAATTTCTATAAAATATCACCGTACCTTTTCCTCAATTTATAAACAACTTACAACACAATTTCTCTTATACTCACTATCCATCATCACCACTCACACCAGCATTGTCAACTCCAATTGCAGAACAGTCCTTTAATTAGTGGAATGTTCGTTTTCACACAATATTTAACAACCAATAAAACCACCACAATATAAACAAAACCTACATGCTTTCAAATTGCAAATGTACATAATCACTTCCCCCTGAACTAACCCAAACACAAATAAAGGGATTTTCATTTGAGGTTTGTTTGGATCGGCATATTTTAGTTTATCTCCTAGCATAGGCACTTGTGAGACTATTTGAGAAAGCTTACAAAAACCACTACATATGACATATCAATATGCTGTTTGCAACTTAATTTATATGACTAGTGTATAAAATAATAAAGTCTAGTAAGCTTCTGCTAAAGTCACTTGAACCAAAAGAGATGCAAACAACATACCGAAAATTCGTGATTCACATTGATTTTGAGGGAAGATGGACGTTTTCGTGAATCTGAGATGAAGATGAACGTGTTCGTGAATTTGAGATGAAGATGAACGTGTTCGTGAATTTGAGATGAAGATGAACGGAATCGGAATTGGAATTTCTACTTTCGAAATCGGAATCGGAATCGGAATCGGAATTGGAGTTTTTAATTTCGAAATCGGAATCGGACTATGAGATGAACAGAATCGGAATTAAGTGTTGAATAAATAAATTGATTTTGGGTTTGTTAGTTTTTGGACCTTAGGAATTAAAAGTCTAAATATGTGTTGTAATAAGTCCAACTTCTAGAATCATATTCTAGAAAAATTCATGGAGTTCTCTAGAAGATAAGCATTAATAAAGAGTTTGGTGGAATAGTTGAGAAAATTCTAGAGAGTAGTTTATAGCCATTAGATTAAGTTTGTGTTGGCAAAATCCTAGTCATTGATTTAGGAATGCCACTAGTATAAATAGATGTGATGTACTTGAGTTTGAATTAAGCAAAAAAAAATTATAAACACTTAGTAATACAAGTAGCCTTCCCTTTCAAAAGTTTTCTATCCTCTCCCAAATATTTAAACACTTTTCCACCTATTCAAAAGCTTCCTTCCAACAAAGTGGTATCAAGAGCTTGAAGATCCTCCTAAAGATGGCAAATAGTGGTGTTCTCTTCCAAGTTCCAATGCTCACAAAGAGCAACTATGATAATCGGAGTCTAAGAATGGTGGCTCTCCTTGGTGCACATGATGTGTGGGAAATAGATGAGAAAGGTTTTGTTGACACGGAGAATGAAGGTACTTCATCTCAAACTCAAAAGGATAGTTTGAGAGACTCAAGGAAGAGAGACAAGAAGGCTCTCTGTCTAATCTATCAAGGATTAGATGAAGACACGTTTGAGATGGTCTCGGGAGCAAAGACGGCCAAAGAAGCATGGGAGAAACTTCGAACTTCTTACAAGGGAGCCGATCAAGTGAAGAAGGTGCGTCTTCAAACACTAAGAGGAGAATTTGAAGCTTTGCGTATGAAAGAAGGTGAGCTTATCTCTGATTACTTCTCAAGAGTTTTGACGGTTACTAATAACCTAAAAAGAAACAGAGAGAAGTTTGATGATGTAAGAGTCATGGAGAAAATTCTTAGATCGGTAGATCCAAAGTTTGAGCATATTGTCACCGTCATCGAAAAGACAAAGGATTTGGAGGACATGACAATGGAGCAACTTCTTGGATCGTTGCAAGCTTATGAAGAAAAGAAAAAGAAGAAGGAAGATATCGAGGAGCAAGTACTCAAGACACGAGTTGTTTCACCTAAAGAAGAGCATGGTCGAAGCAACCAAAGACAAGGTGGCGATCGAGAACGTGGACGCGGTCGTGGATATGGATGCGGACGAGGTTGGAGGCCTAATGATGATAACAACCATAGAGGAGAAATTTCATCAAGAGGTCGTGGGAGAGGAGTTCCAAAACAAAGGTACGATAAGTCACGGGTCAAATGCTACAACTGTGAGAAATTTGGGCATTATGCTTATGAATGTAGAGCTCCTAACAATCGTAGAGTTGAAGAGAAAGCCAACTATGTTGAAGAAATAAGCCAAGAAGACGGGACACTATTGTTGGCGCACAAAGACAATGAAAAAGGTGGAGATAATCAATGGTACCTTGACAGTGGTGCAAGCAACCATATGTGTGGGCGAAGAAGCATGTTCGTAGAGCTAGATGAATCGGTGAACGGGAACGTGGCTTTTGGAGATGAATCAAAAGTGGCGGTGAAAGGTAAAGGAAAAATTCTCATCCGATTGAAGAATGGAGATCATCAATTCATTTCAAATGTTTACTATGTGCCAAACATGAAGAAGAGCAACATCTTAAGTCTAGGACAACTCTTAGAGAAAGGTTATGACATTCAATTGAAGGATGATAATCTTTCAATAAGAGATCATTCAAGCAAAGTCATTGCTAAGGTGCCCATGTCAAGAAATAGAATGTTTGTGCTCAACATTCAAAATGATGTCGCGCAATGTCTCAAGATGTGTTACAAAGAAGAGTCATGGCTTTGGCATCTTCGATTTGGACATCTCAATTTTGGAGGATTAGAGTTGCTCTCTAAGAAGGAAATGGTTAGGGGATTGCCTTACATCAACCATCCCAATCAAGTATGTGAAGGATGTCTACTTGGAAAGCAATTCAAAATGAGCTTTCCTAAGGAGTCAAGCTCAAGAGCACAAAAGCCGTTGGAGCTCATACACACGGATGTGTGCGGTCCGATCAAACCAAGATCACTTGGTAAAAGTAACTACTTCCTTCTCTTTATCGACGATTATTCCAGAAAAACATGGGTGTACTTTTTGAAGGAAAAATCAGAAGTGTTCGATAACTTCAAAAAGTTTAAAGCCCATGTTGAGAAGGAAAGTGGTCTTATGATCAAAGCCATGAGATCCGACCGAGGAGGAGAGTTCACTTCAAAGGAGTTCTTGAAGTATTGTGAAGACAACGGCATTCGGCGACAACTTACAGTGCCGAGATCTCCCCCAACAAAATGGAGTAGCAGAGAGAAAGAATAGAACAATCCTTGAGATGGCGAGAAGCATGCTAAAGAGCAAGAGGCTACCAAAGGAACTGTGGGCAGAAGCTGTTGCATGCGCAGTCTATCTATCAAACCAATCTCCAACAAGAAGTGTATTGGGAAAAACACCACAAGAAGCCTGGAGTGGAAGAAAGCATGGAATTTCCCATCTAAGAGTCTTTGGAAGCATTGCTCACGCTCATGTACCGGATGAGAAAAGAAGCAAACTTGATGACAAAAGCGAAAAGTACATCTTCATTGGTTATGACAGCAACTCCAAAGGTTACAAGCTCTATAGTCCTAATACGGGAAAGACTATCATCAGCCGAAATGTCGTTTTCAATGAAGAAGGAGAATGGGATTGGAAATCGAGTAACGAAGACTACAACTTCTTCCCACAATTTGAAGAAGATGTTGTAGAACCAGAGGAACCAAGAGAAGATCCTGCTACCCCGCCGAATTCACCGACCCCGAGTTCTGGAGAAGGAGAAAGTTCAAGTGAAAGAACTCCACACTTTAGAAGTTTGCAAGAGATTTACGAGGCAACCGAAAATCAAGACAATCTTACTCTATTTTGTCTATTTGCGGATTGTGAGCCCATGAACTTCCAAGAAGCATTTGAGAAGAAGTCTTGGAGAACTGCCATGGACGAAGAAATCAAGGCAATAAAGAAGAATGAAACATGGGAGTTAGCTTCACTTCCAAAAGGTCACAAAGCAATCGGTGTGAAGTGGGTGTATAAAGCAAAGAAGAACTCTAAAGGAGAAGTTGAAAGATACAAGGCAAGATTGGTGGCAAAAGGATATAGTCAAATAGTTGGAATCGACTATGACGAAGTATTCGCTCCAGTTGCTCGATTAGAGACTGTTAGACTAATCATTTCATTGGCAGCTTAAAACAAGTGGAAGATACATCAAATGGATGTCAAGTCAGCCTTCTTAAATGGGGTCCTTGAAGAAGAAGTCTACATTGAGCAACCACAAGGCTATGAAGTGAAGGGAGAAGAAGAAAAAGTCTTGAAGCTAAAGAAGGCACTCTACGGGCTGAAACAAGCCCCAAGAGCTTGGAATGCTCGAATTGACAAGTACTTATAAAGTTTTCATAACCACATTCATCAAGTGTCCATATGAGCATGCACTCTACATCAAAGCGCAAGGTGAAGATATTTTGATTGTGTGCTTGTATGTAGATGACTTGATCTTCACGGGGAACAATTCAACCATGTTTGCAGAGTTCAAGAAAGAAATGACAAAGGAGTTCTAGATTACCGACATTGGACTCATGTCTTACTACCTTGGCATTGAAGTGAAACAAGAAGATCATGGAATCCTAATCACTCAGGAAAGTTATGCTAAGGAGGTACTCAAGAAGTTCAAGATGGATGACGCAAACCCAGTTAGCACGCCAATGGAATGTGGAATCAAGCTGTCAAAGCATGATGAAGGAGAAAGTGTGGATCCATCACTCTTTAAGAGCTTGGTTGGAAGTTTACGATATTTAACATGCACGAGGCCTGACATCTTGTATGCAGTCGGAGTTGTCAGTCGATACATGGAGCATCCAACAACAACTCATCTGAAGGCGGCAAAGAGGATCCTTCGCTACATCAAAGGTACAACAAACTTAGGCTTGTACTACTCTGTTTCTGATGATTACAAACTCGTTGGATATAGTGATAGCGACTAGGGTGGAGATGTGGATGATCGAAAAAGCACAAGTGGCTTTGTTTTCTTTATTGGAAACACAGCTTTCACATGGATGTCAAAGAAACAGCCGATTGTCACTCTTTCCACATGTGAGGCGGAGTACGTGGAGGCCACATCATGTGTTTGTCATGCAATCTGGTTGCGAAATCTGTTAAAGGAGTTGAATCTGCCGCAAAAGGAGCCAACCAAGATATTCGTGGACAACAAGTCAGCAATAGCTTTGGCAAAGAATCCAGTCTTTCATGATCGGAGTAAGCACATTGACACACGTTATCACTATATTAGAGAATGTGTTTCCAACAACGATGTGAAGTTGGAGTACGTGAAGACGCATGACCAAGCAGCTGATATCTTCACCAAGCCTCTCAAGCGCGAAGACTTTGTCAAGTTAAGATATTTACTTGGTGTAGCAAAATCAAGTTTAAGGGGGGGTGTTGAATAAATAAATTGATTTTGGGTTTGTTAGTTTTTGGGCCTTAGGAATTAAAAGCCCAAATATGTGTTGTAATAAGTCCAACTTCTAGAATCATATTCTAGAGAAATCCATGGAGCTCTCTAGAAGATAAGCATTAATAAAGAGTTTGGTGGAGTAGTTGAGAAAATTCTAGAGAGTAGTTTATAGCCATTAGATTAAGTTTGTGTTGGCAAAATCCTAGTCATTGATTTAGGAATGTCACTAGTATAAATAGATGTGATGTACTTGAGTTTGAATTAAGCAAAAAAAATTATAAACACTTAGTAATACAAGTAGCATTCCCTTTCAAAAGTTTTCTATCCTCTCCCAAATATTTAAACACTTTTCCACCTATTCAAAAGCTTCCTTCCAACATTAAGACGAACGGAATCGGAATTGGAGTTTTTACGTTCGAAATCGGAATCGGACTCTGAGATGAACAATATCGGAATTAAGACGAACGGAATCGTGTTAGTGAGGCTGCGTATAATGTAACAGTGTGTTCAGATCTTTTTAGAAAAAATATATATATCAAAAATAGAATTTAAATAACTATAAAATAAAAATAGATCTGTTGTTTACTATTTTTGGTAAAAATTGAAAACTGTTGCGTAATCATTTATTATATATTATTTTTTTTTAACATAATTATATATTAATATTAGGATTAAATATATTATTGGTCCTGTAAATATTCAAAGTTTTGTTTTTAATCTGAAAAATTTTCTTCAACTTTTAGTCTTCAAAAGTTTTCAATTAACAATTTTAGTCCTTACTTTTAAATCAACTCATGTATAGACTTCATATTTTTTAATTAAATTTTTTATGAATGTTTAGAATATTATAACAATCACCCCAAAAATATTTAGAATTTTTTAAAAAAGCATAAATTAAATATAAATTTTTATGTTTTTGGAGTTTAAAAATTTATATTTAATTAAAAAAAATCTAATGTTTTAGGGAGTGATTGTTAAAATTTTCTAATTTTTCCTAAAAATTTCATTAAAAAAAAGAGTTAAATATATTTTTTTTCTACTTTTATGTGAGTTTCGACTTTTAGTCCCTATATTTTTTTTATTATATTTTTAGTCTCACAAGTTTTTTCTGTTTTCATTTTTAGTCTCTACCGTCAATTTTTTGTGACTTGGATAATGAAATCAACCACAGAAAATGACATATAGATATCACGTCATTCAATGCAAATGTTATCCTAGTCAATTTAAGTTATCCTATATGGTCAATTTTGCTATCCTAGTCATAAAAATTGACGAAAGGGACTAAAAATATAATAAAAATATATAGGATTAAAAATCGAAACGCACATAAAAGTACGGATTAAAAACATATTTAACCTTAAAAAATATGAAGTTCACACATTATAGTTGATTTAAAAGTAGGGACTAAAAGTGATAATTGTAAATTTTTAGTGCACTAATATTCGAACAAAATTTGTTGAGGACTAAAAACAAAACTTTGAATATTTATAGAAACCAAAAACATATTTATCTCTTAATATTATATTAGTATATTATATTTAAACAAAAAATACGTTGCAAATTAGCACAAAACTTTTCAACTTCCCCTTTGATTTTTATTAATTGAATTATTAAACTAAACGGATTATATATGTTGGCCAAATTCATTCTCTTTCATTTGTCACATCCGCTTGGCTGCTTTTTCTTGTTGTTACAAAGTTAAGTTGAAAGAGAAACAAATAAAAAAAAAAAACAGAGAAAAAGATAATTTCCTAAGAAAAAATTACAACCGCGTTATTTCTTAGAAGATTAAGAATGTCTTTCGGAAGAGATGTGTGAATAGACAACTCAGCATCTAAGGGGCTCCGAGTTTTGCGAATAAATTCGCGCATTGATTTTTCTCTCTAAGGATATGACAAAGAAAAACATTGTTGTAAGAAAACGACTCTTTTATATCTTGGATCAACACTGAGTGAATATGATACTTGACATTAGAACCTGTGATTAGGTTGGTACAGTGTAAGGAATTTGAGTAACAAACTAACTCTTCGATTTCCATATTTGTGGCCAAAGTATCATGGAACCATGTGGCTATTAGAACCCGTGGAACCCTGTTTAAGCCAATCATGCGCATCCATGGCAAGAAGAAATTTGTGTTGTCAAAGCCAATATGATGCCCAAGGTTAATAGAGAAATCGCAATCACGAACACAATGAACAAAAGTCTCGTCATGAAGCCAAAACGAGCATAACTAGCGGAAGAATTCATCTTGCGATGGTTGAGCAGAGAGAGTGGGGACGGAGTGGAAAGTCTAGATATTTGTCTAGAGAAGCAGTGCTTCTAGCGCCAAAAATAGAAGCTTGTTTATCTTGGCCTGCAGAATATCCGAAGAGTAAAAAGAACAAAACATCGGCAAGTTTATCTTCAAACTTGATGCATGGCTGAAACGATCAAAAGGTCATTAATAAATCGAAGCTGAGAGTTCTTGCCCTTGGTGAAGATAAGAACATCATCTGCTTGGCCGCTTCAGTTCCCTATCTTTTTTCAATTTCCATAATTAGAATTATGGGCCGTTTGTTTAAGCTTTGAAAAAAGTGATTTTATTTTGAAAAAATTTAGAGATTATTTGTTAGAGATTTTTAAAAATATATTAATCTATTTTCCATTTGTTTATAATAAATTTTTTAAAATAGGAAGTTCCTACACTAAGGAATCGATTGACCTGACTTTGTTAGATCTTAAAACCGCTTAAGTAATCGAAAGCATAATCATTTATTGCAACAATTGTATTTTTAGGAGCTAATATAGCATTAATTCGTTATTTTATAAAGAATTTTAAAAAATTCCATATAAAAACTGATTTAATTTTATAAGCAATGAAACAAATTGAATTTATAGTATAAAAAAAAAATCGAGGATATGATAAAAAAAATTGCAATGCCACAAAAAAATTTCAAAATAAGAAAGAAAAAAAGTATAATATCGTTTGTCACAACCAAAATATTTAAAAAATTTAGTTCAGGTACATCAAACAAAAATAATTAGATTAAAAAAAAGATTGAAAGTGCGATAAAAAATCAAAGGTAATTGATGCATTGAAAGTGATAGTTATTATGCGGTGATACCAACATATTTTAAAGGGTTAATAGGTCTTTACCCCCTGCTAAGTGGGCGTGTTTTGCGTTTCCCCCCTGCTAAAAATTTCTTGAACAATGCCCCCTTGCAAAGTTTTTTTTTTTGGTTTCCCCCCTTGAGTGCACTTTTTACATCGGTTATTTTGTTCAACCGATTTAAAAAGTTATGTTTTTTAAATCGGTTATTTTGTTCAACCGATTTAAAAAGTTCAAATTTCTTGCATCCAAGAGAGGAAAAGGGGGGAAACAAAAAAAAAAAAAACTTTGCAAGGGGGCATTCTTCAAGAAAATTTTAGCAGGGGGGTAACGCAAAACACGCCCACTTAACAGGGGGGGTAAAGACCTATTAACCCTATTTTAAATGAATTCAAGTGGTTTATTGGTTAAATAATAAAACTGTATCATGAGTTCAAATCCAGCCGAAACAATTTTTTTATATTATTTTAAAGTCTTGATTAAGTAATTTCTTCCAAAATAGCAAATGTGATTAAAGTTTAGTTAGTAGCATTTTATTCCTATTAGATATAAGTAAGATATTATTTTAAAGTTTTGATTAAGCAATTCCCTCCAAAGTGGCAAATGTGATTAAGATTTAGTTAGTAGCATTTTATTCTTATTAGATATAAGTAAGATAAGATTACATAAATGATTTTATTTTTTTTGGAAATGATATTCTGTTAAGTGTTAGTTTGCTAGGTTAATAAAGTTGGTTAGAGAGTTAGAAAGTTAATTAGTTCAATTGGTTCTATAAATAGGATCATACATCAATTACAATGACACTTTAAGAGTCTCATGCTCTCTATTTTTCATACGTTTATAATCTAGAAAATTTTCTCTCCCCTCCCCCCCCTAAAAAATTTCTCTTTCAAGTTCAGATTGTGTTTTTTGAACTTTTTTGCGCTAGAGGGGGTAAAAAGAGTCATTGGGAGATAAAAGATCATGATCTAGAACCGTGGAATCCTCTGATTACAAACAGTCAGAGGCGGCCCAAGCCCATGTGCAACATAGGCCGTGGCATAAGACCTTTTAAAATTGAGATCTAAAAAATTGGATAATAGTATTAGTAAATTAGAAGATGTAAAAATTAATCGTATTACAACATTGTAAAGGGATTTGCGTCAACAAAAAGAAAACAAAAAAAATAGAATAATAAGCTTCTGCGTACACTACACCACCATCACCTTTGACGACGGCCGGCCACCATCACCGGCGGCGCAACCCTACTCTTCCTCCTATTCTCAAAATTCAATCTCCATAACTCCACTAAAATTGAAACAAAGTTAAAAATCAAAATTTTACAAGATGGAGTTTCTAAATTTTGAAATAAAAAATCACAATTTGAAAATGATTTTGTGAAGAAAATGAGTTTGTTACTTACATTCTTTTACATATTTTATGAACCATTTTTAATAATATTTGTAAGCTGCAGTCTCCGCGTAATAATTTTCAAGCTTTTATTTTCATGAAAGCTTATAGAAAAAGTTTGTATAGTAAAAAGTGTGCAAACTCTTCAAATTTCTGCACCAGTAGAGACCAAAAAAAAAAAACTCCATACCTCGTGAGCAAATAAAGTACCAACTCGCAGCACCTTCAAGGAAACATCACAACCTATGAAGGCCGGATACTTCAAAAATGACAAAGTATCGTGTTCGATATACGTTCGATGTCGATACTCGTTCGATACTTTCCGATACTCGTATCAAAGAATATCAGACAAATAAAATTATTTTTTTAAAAAAATAATTACCGATACGTGTCGGATACTTCTCCGATACACGTATCAGAGAAATATCGGGAAAATAATGTTTTATTTTTATGATAGAAATGGAGGAGATGAGACTGATAAAATTTGTGTTTCCTCTTAAATAGTGAATGTTAGAGTATGATGTTTTTTATGGATTGACAAACATGTGTTTTTTGGATAGTACCGATGATGTTTTGTTTTTTGGATAGTAATAATTATCTTTTTTGGGTAGTACTTAATTAACTTGAGATATGTAATTGTCATTTGTTTGCTCAGTTTGAATAATTTGAATGTTAATTTATTATCTTTCTTGATTTTTGTTATGTTTATATATTGTGTATTTGTATATTTAATTTTAATTTTATTTTTAAACAACGTATCGCGACCGTATCGTATCGAGAATTTTTAAAAAAATTCCGTATCGTCGTATCGATATCGTGTCACGTATCCGGACTTCATAGATTACAACAGACAACAACGTGGATTTGTCCACTTACTTTAATTACTAATTATATAAAATAAGGGACCTTGCTACGGTACATGAGCCAAATAGGCCATGTACCGTACATGACATACTTTGTTTTTTTTTTTTTTGCTTTTTTTTTTCCAAGTTTTTTTTTGCAATTGTTTTTTATATAGTTATTATATTTTTATTTCTACAAAATGAAGACTTTTTAAGTTTTTTTTTTTTTTTTGAGCAAAGACTTTTTAAGTTTAGTCATTACTTATTTTAATAGTATTTTTAGTCCTATAAAATTATTCTGAATATATTATTTGAAGTTTAAACCCTGATAAAATAAAATTTGTTTATTAATCTTAAACTCTTGAATTTTTTAATAATTTTGTACACATATGTCTATCACTTTATAAAATGTTCATTTACCAAAATTTAAATTTTTTTAATGTGAGATGAGTTAAATATCAATTTTATATAGGCATACTAAGCTTCATATCGTACACGAGTGACTTTTTTTTTTTACTTTACATTTTATGGTTAAGATTAAACGGAGTACATCATATTATAGTGCACTGTCAGCATTAAATGGTTATAAACGTCTACGAGATTCTTATACGACTTGATCACTCTTATCCCACTTAAATATCAATTATAAACGTCTATGAGATTCTTAGATGACTGAATCTCTATTCTCAAACTTACATATCTCGCACATTAATATCTGCCACTTAAATATCAATTATAACGTCTATGAAATTCTTATACAACTCGATCACTCATATTCAACTTAAATGTCAATTATAAACGTGTATGAGATTCTTAGACAACTAAATCATTATTCTCGAATTTAAAGATCTCGCACATTAAAATTAGGGATGGCACTTTGACTCATAATGCAGGTTTACTGAATCTCTATTCTCAAACTTACATATCTCGCACATTAATATCTGCCACTTAAATATCAATTATAACGTCTATGAAATTCTTATACAACTCGATCACTCATATTCAACTTAAATGTCAATTATAAACGTGTATGAGATTCTTAGACAACTAAATCATTATTCTCGAATTTAAAGATCTCGCACATTAAAATTAGGGATGGCACTTTGACTCATAATGCAGGTTTTTCGCGGGTAACTACCCGTACCCAAAATGCATGTTTTTATCCTATCTGTTGTGGGTATTTTTTGCAGGTATCCACTGGGTATGAGTCAAATTGTCATCCCTAATATTAATGTGCGAGATATTTAAGCGCGAAAATAGTGATTTAGTCGTCTAAAAATCTCATAGACGTTTATAACTGATATTTAAGTGGGATAAGAGTGATACATTCGTATAAGAATCTCATAGACGTTTATAACTGATATTTAAGTGGGAGATATTAATGTGCAAAAATAATAATTCAGTCGTCTAAGAATCTCATGGACGTTTATAAACGATATTTAAGTTGGAGATATTAATATGCGAGATATGTAAGTTCGATAATAGTGATTCAGTCGTCTAAGAATCTCATAGACGTTTATAATTGATAATTAAGTTGGATAAGAGTGATCGAGTCGTATAAGAATCTCATAAACGTTATGACTGATATTTAAGTGTGGCAGATATTAATGTGCGAGATATGTAAGTTCGAGAATACTGATTCAGTCATATAAGAATCTAATAGACGTTTATAATTGATATTTAAGTGGGATAAGAGTGATCAAGTCGTATAAAAATCTCATAGACGTTTATAATAATTTAATACTGACAGTGCATTATAATATAATGTACTCCGTTTAATCTAACTCATAAAACATAAAGTAAAAAAAAAAAGTCACTCGTGTACGGTATGAGGCTTAGTATGCCTGCATAAAATTGATATTTAACTCATCTCACATTAAAAAAATATAAGTTTTGGTAAATGAACCTTTTATAAATTGATAAACATGTGTGTAAAAAATCATTAAAAAATTTAAGTATTTAAAATTAATAAACAAATTTTATTTTGTCTGGGTTTAAACTTCAACTAATGTATTCAAAATAATTTTATAGGACTAAAAATACTATTAAAATTAAATAAGGATGAAACATAAAAAATCTTCATTTTGTAGGAATCAAAAATATAATAACTATATAAAAAAACAATTGAAAAAAATAAAACTAACTTGCAAAAAAAAAAAAGCAAGAAAAAAAAGAAAGTATGTCATGTACGGTACATGGCCTATTTGGCTCATGTACCGTAGCAAGCCCCTAAAATAAGCAGCCTTCTTGTGAAATTTTGTCGCTAAAGCAGAGATTAACTGTTTAGTCGAAAGTTTCACCTAAAAAATAAACTGTTTAGTCGAAATTTTCAACAAATATGTGGATGCCCCACATGCCTAGATAGGCTAGATTCATCTTTAAGCATGGATCGAAATTTTTTGTAAGTTGGACATGTTTTGGCTTTGATTCTACCATCAGCATTAAATCAATAATCATATTTTAAAGAATTATCATTGAATTTTTCGGTTAGTCGTACCGTACATAATTATTATGACATAGAAAGTTCATCATCGATTAGTATATCGCATTCAACCATGCGACTAAACAGCACTAATGGGTGCTATATGGTTAGTTGACGATAAACTATGCGGTAATTTATACATGAAATGACAAAAATTAAACAAACTAACATTATTAAAAAGAAAAAACCAAAATAAGGGAAGGGAGAGGTGTGAGTGAACCTTCACTTTTCTGAATGTGCATATTTATAGGCATTTTGGCCGCTTAAGTGGCCAATTAAAATTGACCACTTGAAAGACTTTTGAGTGGTGCAGGAGACCTGATCATCGACCGATATGCTACTTAAGTTGCGGACGATAATGACAAATTTCTCAAAAAAATTTCATTTTTACAACTCTACTATTTACGTAGCAAAAAAGTAAAATAGAAAAAATGTAGGACATGTAAAAAATTGATAGGGTAATAAAGTAATCTCTGATTATCTCATAGAATAGATTTTTTTTTAGTCTCTTTTAAAATGGATATTATAGTAGCTAGAAAATGTTGTAGTAAAAAATAAAGACCCTTTGTTTAAAAAAAATAAGAAGATCAAAACTATAATTCAACAAAAATAATAAGAACAATTAATTGGGCGAACTCTACTATGATTTTGCAATGATATAAACTTTTTGTGCCACCAAGAAAATAATCGATGAAGATTGAAAACAAACAAAAAAAATAATGGTAATCCTAATCAATGCCATATATAAGAAAAGCCATTGGAATTATTTATGTAGAGCATTTGCTCCTCTGCTTTTGTGAGTAATGGAAGTACCACACTACTTTTACATCATAAACCCAGACACGTATTCACGTATTAACTTAAAACGCCAACCACACATTTTTTTCTCACTCTCTTCCAATTGAATGAAATTCAGATAAATCCCATTAAATTATGTGTTCCACATGATTAACTAAAGAGAATCATATGAATTTCAATTAATTGAAAATTTATTTTAATCATTAGAAAATTATGAAACTCAATTTAATTTGAAAAGAAAATAAAATAAAAATTCACATATTTCTCTCGTAAACTAAATTGAGTTTCGCAGTTTTTCTCGTAAACTTCACCATAAAGAGTATACTAGTAAATACGGCTCATTTTCTTTAATCTTATCTATATGCATAGCTAATCAAATTAGACATAGTTGCTTTCATGATTAAGCATTGTCTTTGCTTTTACACTCCCACAAACAATGTCAAGGTTGTAAAACACTAACAACATAGCCAATGAGCACAAGAAAACCAAGACAGGACCAAAGATCCAAAGCATAAGTGGAAGAGCAGAGTAGAAAATCCTATTTCCAACAGTGTTTAAAGTAGTTCCTCTCTCCAAAATCTCTCCCAAATAATCAGGGGTAACCAAGGAAAGAACATCTTGTGGGGTGCAAATTAGTAAGCTTAATTGGTTGAGAAACCTAATTGATAGAGTGTGGCAGAAAAATGAGAATAAGAATATGGTAAGGAGTGTCACATATTTAAGTGCTACCGAAAATTCGCTATGAGCGCCATAGATAACGTCGTCAAGAGGCTTTTTTATGCTATAAGTACTGCTTATTATAGCGGCTAAGCCAGCTGATAGAAGAATTGATGTGGTGGCCATAAGAGTTGATCCCATTATAAGATTTCGAAGACTTTGCGCTACTAGGATGTTCTTCTTTTCAATATCCTGAAATTAACATAATGTTTAATTTGAGCATAAGATTTTATAATCTTTTGAAATATGGGAGAAAATTAAGTCACTTAATTTTATCATTGTCATGTACATGCACATAAAAAAAGTAACAAAACTTTTGATTCATTTAGTTTGTATTAAGTAAGGAATTTTGATAAATAAAATGGTTGTAATTGTAATGAAATACCAACCACTTTATTGTAAATTAGTGTAAATTGTAACTAGATTGAGGGGAGTATAATTAGTGTAATTTATTATTTTCTTTTTCGTGACAAAGGTTATAATCAAAACAATAACACTAAAGAAGTAGAGTAGTCATATTCTACGACTCACCTTTTTCTTTTTATTTTAAAGTTTTTTTTTTTTTTTCTTAAAGTTACTAACCCACTTTTAATTAAAGTGGCAATATCATATTTTGCAAAAGGCCCTACATTATTTTGGTCAAAGGTACCAAAGCCTAGGGAATCCAATTATATTTAGATTCTCTGGTTCTGTCATATATTCAATATTATATAGGTTGTTAAACTCTAAACAAGATAAGTCATGCTTTTTAATAATTTAATGGATGATGTTTTAATGATATTAATTAAATTATTTATTTAATTATAAAAATTATAAAAATCATTAATTAGTCTTTAGATCTAAGAGATGATATTTTCGGGTTCTTTGGAATTTTCAGATCTGATTCTTTGTATCTGGTTGTCATTTATCGCAGAGGTGTTGACTGTTTGGCTTTTTTTGATACGGGCGTCTCTGACCGCTTTCAAATCTGTTGAAATTTGCAGGATTCTCTTTTGAGTCGCTGATGGTTTCCAAATCTGTTGAGATTTGCAAGTTGCTTTGTATCTGGATAACCTCTTTCACGTTGATGTTGACTATTCCTCGGGTTTGCTGAGACTTGTCCGTCTAGGTTCTCGTTCTACCTTTGTCTGGTTAGCTTTTCGCCCTAAGGAACTGGTTCTGGATTCTGATGGGCCGATCACTTTTGATTCGAGATCGGGAGTTAGTGTCTTGTTGTGGCAACTGTCTGGGCTGGGTGGGTGACTGCTTTGGTATTTGAGAATCTGATGGGTGTTTTTCTAAGTTTGGGAGTAGGAGATGGATCTTGTTTAGGTGGAATTTGTGTTGGTGTTTTGTTATGGTTTTTTTTTTTTTTTTATGTTCCGCATATATACGGCACCTATATGTAGTTCTTTTCTTACCGGTCTCTGCTCGTTTTGTGTGGAAATCTGGTTATTAATAATATATTTTGCCATTAAAAAAAATACTATTATTAGTGTTTTAAATATTTTTATGGACATAATCATATTATAATTTTCCTAGTAAGCGTTTGTAGTTTACTTTTTTTGACATAAGTAAGAGTTTGTAGTATGCTCTCTTCCCGCTTGGAATTTAATGAAATCTTCATCCACGAGTGAACAATTTAGGGTAGCTTGAGTTGTTAAAGCAAAAGTTAAGTGGTGATAAATATAAAATATAAAATGAGAAATATATGATTTTTTTGTCTTTTTATAAGAAAAAAATTACTTTTTAAATTCATTGAATAACCCATGTATTTAGTCTATGATATAGATAAAATATATTAATTTTTGAATAACTTTAAAAGGTCAATTGTTTCTTATAACCGATGTATTTGGTTTATTGGATATGGATACAGGGCACGTATGAGTCAACTTATTTTTGAATTTATGCGAAACAACTTATCTAAATAAATAAGTTTTTATGTATTATTATATGTTTTTCAATGTAGTTTATGAGAAAACAACTTATAAAAATTAAGTTATTTTCATAAGTTCAAAAAAAAAAATCAAATCCAAATGGGTCAATAGATTATATTAGAATATGTAATATTTGTTTACCCAAAAAAATGTAATATTTAATAATTGAGTATTAGATTGTTAGTAAAAACTTATGAATTAACTTAAAAGTTTATTTACTTAAATTATTTTCATAAACTCAAAAATAAATCAAATACAAACGAGCCAATAGATTATGATAGAATATGTAATATTTTTGTAAAAAAAAAGGAATATGTGATATTTAATAATTGAGTACTAGATTGTTTTAGGCATGATTTCACTGTGAGTAATAATTAACGAAGCAAATACAAATATTACAACATAATATAAATTAATAGATAGTATAATATACCTTCAACATGCTAGGCACCCAAAATCGTCTAGCATGAGCATTGATTCCAATTGTAGTGGAAAAAGGCTCTGATCGAGTCTTATGCCACAACCATACATGATAACCAATAGTCATAAAAAATCCTAATGGTACAAGCATCATATCCAAATAATATGTCTTCCATTCCATTATTAATTTCTTCTTTTCTTTGCTCTTTCCTTGCTCTTTGTTGTTGTTATATATCCTTATTATACGTTATTTCTTCTAGCAACGAAGTTCTATATATAGTGCAAAATCATGTACGTGGATTAGAGGGTAAAGCAAAAGATATGGGAAGTGGTTACCTAGGAAAACAAGTAACATAGTGTTAGCTACATTACAAAATTAAAAAGTATGATTTATAGTGTTAGTGATGTGAAATCAACTTTAATAAAGAATAATTTTGTGATATAAGTTCATTATTTTATCCAAAAAAGAGTGTGGTTTTGGATATTTTTTATTTGGATTCATCCCTATTTAATGTTTAAATAAGTGGTTTTGATATATACTCCCTCCATTCCTTTTTATAAAAAACAATTTGGAAAATAAATTTATTCCTTTTTATAAGAAACAATCATTAAATTTATGCTTTATTAATTAAGCAATTTCATTTTTACCCTTTATCTATTTCAATGTTATGCATTAATTTCATTTTTAGAATTTTTAATAAAAAAATAAGATTCATTGGTATGTGTGTTTTTTTTCAAATTGTTCCTTATAAAAAGGAACGGAGTGAGTATTACTTTTTTTTCTTTGTGTTATTCTATCATCTCAGTGCGATGTTGTTCGATTTCATGTCTTTGTGCGGTGTTTGTTTAATTTCTCGTATTGGTACTTTGTTTGTTTGTTTCCCCGTCTTGTTGCGGTGTTTGTTTGTTTTTTCGTCTTATTGTGGTGTTTGTTTCATTGGATTGACATATCAACTTCGATTAACTATTGATTCACAAATGACTAAGTTCGTTAACAATGCAGATTTAGAGACATAGATATTCTGATTACTTTAATTTTATAATATTATTCATTAACAATGACTAAGAGTGTTGAATTTAATACTTGAATCAAATATACTTCACAAATTTGAATGAAATAATATGTTTTTATTTTAGTAAAAAACTTTAGAGCGTGAATTTATCTTAATTGGTATTAGTAGGGCTAATGGGAACCAATATATGAGGAATATTTTAGCATATGAATCTGCTTCATTTCTTAAAAGAAAAAAGTAAGTGTTTTAGTAAATGTTAAAAGTAAGAAACCCAAATTAATTTCAATTAATAAAAAAGTAAGGGTTATAGTAAATGTTAAAAAAAAAGTTTCTAACACTCCTAAAAAGTACACATAATTGTTGATATATCAATATAAATTTTTTTTTTTTTTGGTACAATATCAATATAAATTCTAGTTGATAAGAAGAGTAGTCCAAAGTTATAAGGAAATCAAACACTTTTTTCTATTGCTAACTTTCCAAAAGGAGCATGGTCAAAAGATCTAAATTTAAAGTTTATAAAAATTATGTGTCTAAGTCTTATGTCGGTCTAAGTTAAGTTAAGAAAGGTCATTGAGCGTGCTTTAATTAATCTGTCTACTTTAAATTAAATTATTAAATTTAAATTTAAGTTGAGATTTACTTTTCGCATTCTTGCTACATTTTGTGACGTTTTTAATTTATTTTCTCGCTATTTAATATAAGTTTATAAAATTGCAAAAATTGAAACATCGTAGTTCGTATGCTATATAGTACTACTAGAAAAATTGCTTTTAGCAATCGATTGGGCAACTGAAATATTTTGGTTGCTTTGGCAATCGAATTAGAAACAGATTTTTCGAGCGTCAAAATTAAAAAAAAAAAATCAGTTGCTAAATCGGTTGCTATATAATTATAGAGACTGAATTAGAGATCGATAATTAGCAACCATAAAATCGGTCGCTATAGAGACTAAAATAGAAAGGAATATCACGCCAAACCCTTTCTCCTCCATATCCTCTCCTATCGTAACTAAATTCTCCACCAAACCCTTTTTGAGTTTTTGCTACAAACTTTGTAACGTCTGTCCTTCTATTTCAACAATTCCCTCAAATCCTATTCAGTTCATGTCCACATACCTTCGAGTTCAACAATTGCCCTAATCCCTTTGATTTTGACACTCAATCGCTGCTTCTAATCCATAATCTGACATTCTGCTTCTAATCGAGAGACCGCAACGAACCTTAATCTCATGATTCAACTTCCAATCGTAGCAATCACGAGACCATGATGAACCCAAATCTCACTTCTCTGTGTAAGGTTCGATTTTTTCCTCAATTCTTTTTTCCAATTTGAATATCTTATATATCTTTTCCTTTAATTTCAGGATTTCTGCAAAATCTCTTCAATTGCATCTCTGTAAGTCGAAGTTCGTCAATCGAAATGTTCTCGGCTGAAATTTGTTCCAAATCGCATGTTGCGAAGATTCAATAGATTCAATTTGAGGTATTGCTCTAAATCTAAAGCGATTCAATTTGTGTTTTGTTATCTAATGTTTTTTATTTGACATCTCATGAATGTGAAGGGGCACTATATGAGCTATTTTTACTTTTTCCTTCCCTAATCATAATTTCTTGTACTTATTTTACCTATTTGTACCGAGGTTTTTCATCATCAAATCGTCCAAACCCAAGGCTCGTTGATTCAACAAAAAGCTCATTTTTCTCATTTTAGTAATTTTTTGTTTCTCTTATTCATTTCTTAATTATTTTAGTAACTTATAATATTGTGTTAGAGAGGTTTGAGGTTTATTTGGAGTTTGTACGAGGTTTATTCTAAGCGTTTACACTTTGCTTGTGCATAAATTTTGATTTTTAATTAAGACCTACTTATTAGGAAGTTTGTTTTATCTCTTTTAGTTTGTGGTGTTGGAAAAAGACGCATACTTGAGGAGGTATGGAGATTAGAGAAAATAGGCAAAGGATGAGTCAGTTCACAATAATATATCTAGTGTTGACTGTGTCGTGTCCTGCATTAGTGTTTCATAACTGGTAAATGAAATGTTGGGTTTTTCTTCTTAGTATATTCCATCTTTCTTTTTTTGAAAAGGCAGTATATTCCATCATTAAATGTAGTTTTTGCTTTCCCGTTGTGCAGAGGTAATCTAGGTGGGAATTGTCTGCGTCTTGAATAGAATGCAAGGTACAAAACCTATTTGATATTGAGATGTTGATTTGGTTGTAGATTTCTTTGTTATTCTATTTGTGTTTTTGGATTGTTTTGGTGACTAATGACTGTGGTTTTTGGAGATGGATTATTAGACCAAGAAGATGAGAGGAGTAGAAGTTTAGAGCCTGAGACCTCTAAGAATGAGTGGCGCAAGTCCTGTGCTAGATCTCTTAAGAGGAGAGTGTTGGAACAAAAGTGGTTCTGACATACCCTAATTGAGTTTTGATGATAACAAAAGTATTAATATACAATAAGGTACACTAATAATTTACTCTAAGTATGGAGGAATACATGTTAAAATGTACATGCACTTAGAGTATGAGAAGCTCTGAAACGCATTCTAAAGATCTATCAGAAGATGACTACTAGCAAGTTCTGAAGTTAAGCATTAGAAGATATAAAGCTATCTGAAGCTATCAATCAGAAACTTCAAAGCGTATCAGAAGCTCAAGGCATCAGAACCAATGTTGGGAACACAGATTCCGATAAGTGCGGTATTAGTCAGTATTTGTCATAAGGCATATTCTCCGTTCCTTATGATTGTAAATCATCAGCAGACTGACAAATTCAAATTTATTGGAGAATAATCATAGTACAACAACCTTATCTTGAAGGACAGTGACGTTAGTACTATTGTACGACTCATTACTTGATTTGGGCGAATCTTTCTTTGCAAGGAAGAGATAGGATAAGCGTTACTTGATTTGGATAATATCCCATGTGACTGCATGTGAAGAAATTGTACGATTCCAGCTGACTAATCCACTGCAACGACATTCAATTCAAACGTCTATATTCATGCATATAAATAGAAGACTGGATTGAAGGTTTTTGTGAACAACAATATAGTATCGTTATGCTGCAAAGTTTTTGATACGTTCTATACTTAAAGCACAAAAACACATGACATTAAGTCCTTTAGTCTTGAAAACACAAGACCTTTAGTCTCAGATTCTGATCATTTCATTAGTTGAACCTTAGTATTCTTGTATTAGGATATTAAGTTAAGTCTTGTTGAGTTGTATTCAGTTCTTGAGAACACCTGAATTACCTCAGCATTGAGTTAAGGGAATCTGACACATGGTTCTGGTCGGATTTAGTGAGGGAAAATTCCGTCAGAAATTTTTCTGGAGGACTTATTCCGCCAATAAATTCACACTTTCTAGCGGAAATCAATACTTAGTGAGGGAATTTTGCTGCCACTAAAACATGTTTTCTTGTAGTGATATCAAGTGTTCAAACTTATTCTTTACTTTCTTTGTAAGTTTGTGAGAAGTCTAATGCTGGTGTGCTTGAGCATTTGAAAGTCTCTTGCTTGTGTGCTTGAACAAGCCAGTATAAATTTCTCTCTCTCTCTCTCTCTCTCTCTCTCTCTCTCTCTCTCTCTCTCTCTCTCTCTCTCTCTCTCTCTCTCTCTCTCTCTCTCTCCTAATTTTGTCACTTCAAATAAATGGAAATATCATTGGTTATACTGTTCGGATCTCGTAGATTCATATGCCAAAGGTTCAACTTTTATTTTATGTTAATCAAGGAAAATTAATCACACAACTTGAAACACATTAGAGCATCTCTTTTGCAACTCATACATATTTTGCTCCAATTGTGATACTACTTTGGATATCATACATTAATAAGAAAGTTATTCATTCTATTTAATTTGATACAAAAAAAAAAATGTAATATTAAATTGATGATACAGTACCTTAAATAAGGTACCGGTATCATCAATTTTGATACTTTTCATGTCATGTCATGGAACTCCAATAATAAAAACAGTTAAGATACGGATCATTAATCTATGAAACTCTATATGATACTCTTATTGGAGATGCTCTTAGAGACATTGTAGTTTCTTCCTCTCTTTAATACTACAACGGTTTTTCTTTCAATTTGGAGTACACTTCCTCTTTTATAGTAGTAATAAAGTTGGATCACAAGTTTAATTTAATGGATTAATTATCTAGATTGTCATCCTTTGATATTTTTAAACTTTTTCCAAAAACTTCTGTGAAGGAGAATTTATTTTTCTTTTTTGATAAAACAAGGAAAATTGATAAATATTATTTTTTCTATAATACAAAAATAAATGCTTTACACATGCACAATATGTTACAGGCTGCTGCTGTTTTGATGTTGTAGCTGTCAATAAAATATAGCTGTCAAAACCGGCGGCTCGATCCGAAACGGATCGGCTCAGATGGGCTTTGGGCTCCATCGAGTCGGGTTAAAAAAACTCGAATGAAATATCGGCTCCAAAAATAAAACCCTAGCCTGGCCCGGAACGAGCCTCCGGACTTTCGGGCCGGCCCTTTTATTTTAATTTTTTAACTTTTTTAGCTATTAGTGCTCAATTAAAATAGATATTACTACTATTATTTTTCTTTAATTCCACAAATTCAACATATTTAAGTTATAAAAACTAAACATAGAAAACTAAAAAAAATAAAATTACTCATATTTAAGTTCACATATAAATTTAATACAAGAGAATTTCGAAATGCTTTTTTTTTTAAGCAAAAGGAGAGCAGAGGAAGCTCTCTACCCTATCCCAAATATATTAAACATAAAATAAGAGATAATACAAAAATTGGGGGGACATCAACCTGACCCAGTTAATCTTTTTGCAGCAAATAAAGATAAAACATTAATTCCAACTACAATAGGTTTTAGATCCAACCTTAACAGGTAAAAACAAACCAAAATAAACACCGACACATCGAACACTATCCAGCGAACCCGCGTACGGGTGCGAAACCAAATAGAAAAAAAAAGTAATGTGTAGGAACTTGTTGAGGTATAGAACGGCGAATGAACCGACCACCAACACGGATAGATTCACGTACCACAGCCCCCTATGACAACACACAACAAGCATAAATGGCCCTTTCGAGCCAAAAGAATCAATGGCACCGAAGCAGCAACAACAACAACAAGAAAACTGCAGAACTCGACAGGTCTGAAAGAATCAGCGATCAAGGCAGTGCAACAGCAGTAGCCATTGGTGGCACCTCCGCAATCAATCGAATATGAAAAAACAGCATAAGACAACTTTGGAAGGGTCACAAAAAGCCTATGACATTGAAACAGTACCAACAATAGCAGTACCACTCCAAATGCCAAAAACTTCCTACAACACAGCAGCAGACGTGATTAAAACCACCGCAGTCGAAGAGAACAAGATCTGCAAGACTTCACAACGCGAAAAACTCCGCGGCAAGCACCGTGCGGGTTTTTAATCCAACAACTCGCACAAAACAATAGAGAAAAAAAAAAACAGAGCCAGTTGTTATAAGAACCTGCAGACAACCACCGCCGCCGAAGGCGGTGCCTGTAAACCACATCTGAACCAAGGAATACAAACTCAGACGAACCGAAACAGAGCCCGATGAGAAACTAGTTGTACTCCGCGTTACAGATCTGGAAGAGGGTGGTGCAGAGGGTCAACGCTGCTCCTAGCTTGCACCACCACGGGTGGAGGCTACATGATGAAGGATGGTGGTTGGATGTTCAGAATTTCGAAATACTAATTCACATACAAAAACAAATCAAAAACATATTAGATTTAAGTTCACATATTAGATTGCTTAAAAAAACATACTCCCTCCGTTCCTTTTTACTTGTCTTTTAGGGCTAAATTTAGCGTTTCTATTTAATTGTCCTTTTGGTATTTTACCAATATGATTTGTCAATTATACCATTTGTGAATTGCTCTTATCTTTTTCAATAAAACAAATTAATTCTATATATTTGGAAAACTAAATCTTATTTTTTTAACATAACATATTAAATTTTGTTTTTTATAACATAATATATTAAATTTATTGGAAAGAGAAAGTGTGTGAAAAAAATAGGAATTTATTGGTGGATTAAAATTTAAAACGAGGGTATAATAGGAAGATAAAGTGCAAATATACACTTCTTTAATTTGGTGTTACTATTATAAAAAGACAAGTAAAAAGGAACAGAGGGAGTATTAGTTGAGTTGACCCAAATAAAAATAAAAAACTAACACTTAAAATGTAACATAATGACTAATATTTATTTTATTATAATTTATGCGGGCTTTCAGACTAGCTGCGGCTCATTCGGGTTAGTCCATATTTTAAGCGGGCTCCAATTCGGACTAGCCCAAAAAAAATCAGACTCAAATTCTAAAACCGAAACTCGAAAAAAAAACCAATTTTTTAAACCGACCCATTCGAACTAGTCCATTTTAACAACTCTGAATAAAATAGTCCAGATGTGGCAGATATGCTTCAATGGAGAAAGGAGTATGGAGTCAATTCTTTTTTACAGGTAAAGTTTGGTAGTAGTTGGTTTTCCTTTTATTTAATAGGAAATCTAGTCTTTAGTAATTTGTGCACAAAGGTTAAAAGAGTTTATATGAGTTTTCAACTGAAAACAGCCATCCAACGCATCTAGTTGCAGTGAGGAAACATCCTGTGTAGTATTTCGATATAAGATTTTTCCAATATTATTTGTTAGATCAAGAAATATTTTTATCTGAAGGAACATTAAAACAATAAATAATGTGTAGGATTTCATATATAAGGAGTATGAAGACGTTCGTTCAGCGTTATTACCCTCATGGTATGAATGGTGTGGACAAAGGGGCGACCAGTTTATATTGGGAGACTTAGCCAAGTTGAACCAAACAAATTGATGCATATGCAAAGGTGAAATCACTTAAAATTGTCTATGTAAAGGTGAAATTCCACTTGATGCATTATAGTCAAATATTGGATTATCTCCTCACAAGGTAATTATTTACTATTGCTAGTTTGCTTTGTTTTCTTCCATTTGCATGTTGGATTTGATTATTATTTTTTTTTGCTAGAAAATGAGTCAAAGACAAAAGGACATGCAAAATAGTTTAGGACAATCACCACATGGACAAACTTTTTGCTATCTTAAACGAAGGTATGAGGGACTGTTTGATGCGCAGGATAGTGAGATAGGATATAATAAAATTATCATATCCTACTTCAATCCATTGTTTGGTGCACTAATAGGAAAAGATAAATTAAACCTACTCCTATCCTATTCTATTGCTGCTTTGTTAATTTAATCCTTAATTTTTGGTGGGTTAGCAACAGAATAGTGAGACACCTTCTTCGATTCCCACTGCCAACAAGTTTATACATTTATTTGTGAAATTTGTCTTTTATGATATACACATTATTTTCGTAACATTTTAAAACCCTTTTTTTTTAAAATATTCCTATAAGTTATTTTACACTTTTAAAACTTTTTTATGCTATACACATTATCGATGTAAGTTATTTTACACTTTTTATGTAATTTTTTTTGTTGATATTTTTTTTTTTTTCAAACTTCAACCTTCTGTATGTTATTTTACACTTTTTTTTTGGAAAAATAGTCTTTTTCCTAGTTTTATTTTTGTTGGAAATTGTTTAATACTTTCATTACATATTTTATTTAATACTAATTAAAAAAATTAAAACTATTTTTATCATAAAAAAATGCATTTATTTTACAAGAATAATTTTTATATTTAAATATAACATGTGTCTTAGACCATCTCCAATGATACTACTTATTCTTATAAGAATTGGTACCTATTAGGTACTTTCATTGGAGCAATACATAAATGAGTACCTAATAGGTACCAGTTCTACAATAAGCATTAGTACCTATTTCATTTTTGTGTGACACATTTATAATGATGTAGAGTTATTGATTAAATATGTTATTAATGGGATCAATTTAGAATTTTTTAAGAGATGTTGGGTTGGAGGAATTAAGTACTTATTTGGTAATATTATTAAAAAATAATAAAAGAATGATGTGTACATGTGGGATCCAATTAAGTACTAAAATATGAGGTGCTCCATTGTGGATGCTCTTATTATCATGTCAATATAAAATGTATTTATTTCTTCATGATAAATTAATGTTATCATGTGTCTCTTATCATATACGCACCAAACACATGACATGATATGTGTCTCATTATCCTGCTTTTTATCCTATCATACTCCTATCATATCTTGTGCATCAAACGGGCCCTGAAAGTGCTGGAGTCTCTAATAGAGTTAGAGTTTATAAGAATGAAAAAAAACTAAGCTTATATATATATATATATATATATATATATATATATATATATATATATATATATATATTGTTGGATTATGCCTTGAAATTGCATGAAGCAAGGTGCAAAATGGTGGAAAAAACTGTCTTGGGCCCAGGGGTGGCGCAGCCGCGCCCAGAGGAGGCTCATTTGGCCTGTGCTGTCTGCCAGTGGCGCAACTGCACGTGCGCGCCTGCGCTCATATATAAGGCCTGCTTCATTTTGCAGTCGTGTGAGAGGAAGAAAAAGAGGATTTTTAGGGATTGTTCATCCAATTGAAGCTAGGGTTCATAGAGGAAGCTCTTGGGAAGTTCTCTAGGGATTGGGTAGTGATTCTAACACCTTGTAAAAACTTGTCATTGAAATCTCTTGGTCACGGGAAGAGATTTGGGAAAAGGGTAGAAATTAGGGAAACACTAATTTCTTGCAACTCTTTGTAAATCTCTTTGTAATCAAGAAGGAAGAAGTTTGATAAGGAACGGAGAGCTCTCTCCCCCAGATTAGGTTCGTTAACACCGAACTGGGTAAACAAATTTCACTTGTGTTCTTTATTGCTTTTGGTAGTTTAGCTTTTGATTGATTATAATTGCTTGGACCATTGTTGCTGTTTGGTTGCTTAATTGTTTTGCCTTACACTAGTTTAAGTTTCATTGGTGTGGTTAATCGAATTCACAACATATATATGGTTATAATCAATTGTTCTCGTTTCTCATAATAACGAAGTGTTATATATATATATATATATATATATATATATATATATATATATATATATATATATATATATATATATATATTGGTGACTAAATCCGTTGCTATATATTGGTACAATTAGTGACTAAATCTGTTGCTACAATTAGTGACTAAATCAATCGCTAATAGCGTCGCACATTGCGTTGAAAAAATTGTCTCTAAACTGTTCACTGAATTCAGTCTCTAAATTCGGTCACTATTATCGGTTGCTATTTCAGTCTCTAAGGCTCTGTTTCGATTGATGAAATATAATGGAATGGAGCGGAACAGAATACAATATATTAATGGTCCATTGTTTGAATTTGAAAAATAATAATGGAATGGAGCGGAATGAAATAAGAATGAATGAATTTCATTTGATACCATCACTTACCATCAATTTTGTTACTCTTTTTTTAAAATATCCAAACAATGAAATGGAATATTTATTCCATTCCATTTCATTCTATTCCGCTCTATTCCATTATATTCCATAAATCCAAACGGAGCCTAAATTCGGTTGCTAATTCGGTCACTACAAAATCAGTCGCTAATTTGGTCGCAACAGATCAGCGACCAAGGCTTTTGCTACTAATTTTCACCAAAATCGGTCGCTAAATCTGTTGCTAAACGCGAGTTTGTTAGTAGTGAAGCAATGTTTGCATTTAACATAGTGAATTGATCGGCAGTGAAAAAACACAGCCTTTCATCTAGTCAAAATTAATTGTCACGTAGCCATATGGGAGGTAGTGATATGGCTCCGGCAATCATATTGCATGAAAAGTTCTATAAAATGGGGGACCATTATGTGAAAAAAATTCACTCCACTACTCTCATTCTCTTATCGCTTTTTTTTTGTTAGTTTTTATTGTTGTTATTAATTTAGTTAGTTTCGCGGCTTATTCATATTGATCTCACCAGTGTGGTTTTGTCATCATGGTTGGGATCGATATGGCAATCAACAAGGAACTTTTTGTGTCCTCATTAGGAACGATATGAGTAACCCAAAAATATTACCTTGCTTAACATTGGGTCTATGGATGGTGGACTTTCCCTCACACAAATGGGATTGTTCTATCTTGCAAAACTGAGCGGTCATAGCATATTTATATCTTTGTTCCCTGCCTCAGGCGGTGCTTCCCCTTTCGTCTTTATTTTAATTTTAATATAATTTTGTTGTCAAATAAAAATCATTCAGATGTAATTTCTTTGTCTAATAAAAATTATTTTGATATAATTTTTTGCCTAATGGTTTGCGTTGTAATCATCACTTTTTTGATGTGATAAAATTGTATGTCGTTAAAAGTGTGATCAGTGCATTTTAGCACATTAATAATCTTTCTACTATAATATTAAGTTTTTACTATGTTTCTAAGTTTTGGGTCACAATTCTTAATGAATTTATTTGATAAATTTTCGGATTTAATGATTAATTGACACCTTCTCATTGTGCAGATCATAACTAGAGTTAGGAATATCAGATTGAGGCGTGGGATAATGCGTTGAAAAGCTGAGACAAAGAGCTACAACTTTTATGTTGAGGCCAAAATCTAATTTGGAGCGAAAATGAGTCATTTACGCATGTTTATGTTCCAAACGTGATAAACTTAATTTATTTTCGGGACAACTTATGTTTTTTGGCCCAATTCTTTTAAGGCCCGTTTCCATGTAATATTTAAACTAAAAAAACGCAGCTTAGGTCATTCATTCAGTATTCACGAAATAAAAATACCTATTGCGGCTGCTGTGATCATGAAGAACTAAAACCTCTAGGGTTGATTCATTGGTGTAAGGAACTCATTCACGATTTCTTGAGGTTCGAATTTAATAGCAATTTCGTTATTCTATTTATGCCTTGTCGTATCAATTTTGTTTCTCTATATTCTATATGAATTCCGATTCAATGATGCTTAATTGTTATATCTCGAATTTATATAGTTGAGTTTTATTCTTATTAATTCATCGCTTGTTTAAATTAATCTGAATATAAACTGATACGAACTCTTGCGTTGAGCAATAGGGCTGATTGAATTTGTCGTGATATTAAATGTGTTTTATGTGACGCTCGTTCACCGTCCATGGTTAATTGAATACATGAGATGCTTAATCGAATGAATTCATATACAACCGATTGTCGCTTGTATAATTAGTTTTATAAATCAACCAGAGCATAAATAATTGAATGAATATCTTTGCGAACCTATGATAGAATCAAACAAGTTGCCTAAAACCATTAAATCAATCATATTTTATTAATTGAATTTTTCAATCATCTTGAACTGTTTTTCCAAAACCGAAACCCCCTTTATAATTGATTCTAATATTGGTAATTGATTGTGAGTCCTTGTGAAACGATACTCGAGTGTCGCTTTTCCTAAACTTCACTTTTAAACTCGTTTTTGACCCGTGCGCGACAGCGAATCAAAGTGCTACAATTTTCCTCTGCATAATCTTGAACTATTAGGTTTCGCATTCTGAAAAGCGAACACATACATAGTTCGCTTCCCAGAAAGTGAACGTTTCAGTATTTCACATCCTGAAATGCGAACGCCACTAAGGACTTTTAGATAACAACAACAACAACAACAAAAAGTACATTGGCATTATAATAGCATGAATAAATAAAAAATAGTAAATAAAACATTAACGACACTAAGGATCAGATAAATTAACTGCTTCAACCATGCAAGCCTTGATTTCGTCGAATGTCCTCGGACGGATCAAGTTTGTACATATAGATTCGGCGGATCTAACCAACTTAGTGTTCAACTCGATGGGTCCCTTTGTCATGCTGAGAGAAAATAGAGAACATTGTTCTCATGTCACCATCATTTTGAAGTGACATGTCGTTGAACAAGACGGTTCCGTCTGAACAAACCGAAGGACGGCGATGCTCCACATCGGTCACTCTTCTTTGATCAAGGAAGTGAAAACGACTGTTGAGTTGAGTTAGTTGGTGCTTCAGATCAGCTAGTGTAATATCAACGTGGATCCTAAATAGATTCGGTTTTCTGCCATTGTAGTAGACTGCAACTAGGTGAATGTTTTGTTGGAATTCTAATATCTCCATCTTGCTCAGTTGATTGTGTATAGAACCAAAGACAACTTTTTATACAAGTTTTGAGACATTTTGGACCATAAAAATGTCTGGTGCGTTTCTGACCACAAGTTGCACGTGTAATGTGTTGGTTCGCTATATAGGATGCAAACTAAGGTTGGTGTTCGCTTTCTATGAGGCGAATTAGGGTGGTGTTCACTTTCTCCGAGGCGAATTAGGGTGGTGTTCATTTTCCAGTAGGCGAAATAAGGCGGTGTTCGCTTTCTAGGATGCGAGCGATGCAAATGACAGAACAAAAGTGGTCATGTTCTGCAACTCAACCATTTTCATTTCTCCAATGTGATACTCAACCTGTTTTCGTTATAATCAACTATGGACCAAACAGCCAAACATGAAGACAAATTTTAAAAAATAACATACAAGCACATTTAAATTATAAATGCCAATGTCATAACAATTAACCATGTCCATAACATACAACCATGTACATAACGATTAACCAAATATATATATATATATATATATATATATATATATATAAACATAAACAATAACGGTGTCCTTCTAATTAATACAAATAAAAACATACTACTTAGCATAACCCATTCCACCCCTTTTCCGAACAAATGTCAAATTCTTTGTGAACTTCTCGTAAGACTCAAGTTCTTTGTACACACGGGAGTCGGTTGGGACCTCATCGCTTATCATGAGTCTCTTTAGTGTGTCCCAGATGCTAGTCAATCTACCAAACAATAGAGAGGTGGTTTGAGTTGGGGCATCTTCCTGCATAACAGAATCAGACTAAATCGGCCTAAAGGAGTATCTATCCGGGATACAGATGATGTAAGGATGTGATATTTTGAAATACCACTCCATGTAAACTGTAACAGCCCGTCGGGCCCTTTTTCTGTAACAGCCCGGACCCCGCCACCTTAGGTGATCCCGACACTGCCACCTCACAATCGTCTCCACCCCCTCATTAGTGGAGTTTTTGCTTTCCTTGGGAATCGAACCATGTACCCTGGGGTTCAAGTACATGTTCTACATATCCAGTAGCATCATCTATGAGTTAGCCTATACTGGACAGTGGGTAAGAATTGTTTGGGCATGTCGTGTTCAAATATGTGAAAGTTATACGCATTCTCCACTTCCCATTTGACATTTAACCATTGCCACATTCGTCAACCATGTTGGGAATTTGATTTCGTTGATGACGTTTACATCCTTTCAGTTTTTGTTCTTCTTCTAGTGTTCTTCTTATCTCCTTACCCATTCTCCTTTTCCTCTGGGCTACCAGGTTGACACATGGTAATAATTGGCAATTTGTGTGTTGTGATTTTTTCGTCAATACCCAACATATCTGAAGGTTGTCAGAAAAAAAAGATCAATATTTTCCATCAACAAATTGAATACTTTTTTTTTTCTTCTTATACTTCTAGACTTGTGTCAAGATTTATTATATGATGAGGGAAATTGCCAATTTGGACTTGTTTGAGCTCTTTTATGGGGACTTACCCTCTTGTCTACAAAGTTTTCCCTGGATCTAAATTTGTCACATTATGTGTGATGTTGACGTGATGTACCTCTAACTTATGACTCTACACTATTTTTAACTCGTCTTTGCTTTGTTTTAAGACTAGCTTGATAACACCTTCGAGTTTTCATTTGGTCTCCATGAACTAAACATATCTCCCCATTGTCTAATGGATACATCATTGTCAATTTACAATATTTATAATATCACCCTTACGCATTGAACGCAAGTCGCCCAATGATGATGTTATATGATGAGAATGAGGTTCATATCACGAGGTATTGTACCTTGATATTTTTTGCACGTCTTCCCTCACCAAAAGTTGTATCAAGGGTGATGTGGCCCATCATTTATACCTACTCACCAGAGAAATATACTAATGTTTGTTGGTAGAGATGGAGTTGTTCAACCGTTAGTTGCATCCCCGTGAAGGCATTCCAATACATAATATCAACTAAGCTTCCAAGGTCTATCAACACTATCTTCACATCCTAGTTAAAAACTTGGACTTGAATTACTAGAGGGTCATTATCATGTGGAGTTACACATTCTTCATCTTTTGTTTAGAAAGACGAGTCTAGGATCTTTAGGAGATGCTGCACATGTTCCATTTGTGAAGTTATATGATGTACTTATTTCAAGTAACACCTTCTAGCTGAGTTGGACTTGTCCCTCCAGAGGAACATTCTTGGTATCGTGTTTATGGTGTGTCTGACCACCGCCTTCCCTTTATCATTATTTCTTTGATCATTTCGGGGTGAACGGGGAGACCTGAGCTTGCTGGGATTTCCTTTCTTAGCATGTGGTGAACGGGGAATGATACATTCTCATTGCACATAAGTTTGTAGAGTTTCATTCTGGCAATGTAAAGCTGCGATAGAAGCTTGTATTGCCGAGATGGCTCCATTTTCTACTGCTAATGGGGATACAACCATCACTTCAAGTTTGATGTGGCGGGAAAATTGCGTTACCACGACTGTGGGGCGCCAAATATTTTTGTTAGAGTTATTTCTATCAATACCTAGCTGGTGAGGTATCAAACTCTAGTCTTAGATTTTTCTAATTGTTGGTAAAAAGGGGATAAAATAATTGACAATTTCTTATTTGTATATATCGAAATGTTATGAAAGGTAGCGGAGAAGGTAGTGGGCGAGCTCCAATCTCCCATAATCTCTTAGTGGATCAACTCTCATTCATTCCGAGACCATGTTAGTTTGTTGTGGATTTGGCCTAAACTACAAGATACATAAGTCTAGTCCCATCCACAACCCCCAAGCGTCCAGTCCGGCCAAGCACAAGACCCGAGCATGGGGTAAAGTGTTATAATAAAAGCGAGTCAATCACGGTACACAAACTACTAACATTTACTACTACTATTTATAAAAAAAACGACAAATAATAAATTAATGTAGTATCTATATTCTTAATGATTAAGTATTAAATTTATATTACATGATCTGATTTGATTGCTAAACGAACTCGAACGATTTCTTAAACAAGCGATGAATTTTCGCAACATTGATTCGAATATAAATACATTTCTTTTTTCGGAATACTTATTTTCCTAAAATAAATTCTATTTTTATCAAAAATTAAATCAAATTGTCAAAAAATTAAAAAAATGTACGAGATCCATCTTGCTTTGGTAGTATTTAATTTTTTATTGTTTGCTTCGGTCATTTACTTCCTTCTGTTTTTTCCATTTGACCAAAACGATGCGTAATTTCCAGGAGTCAGTTTGCTGAAATAATATACACACGACACGAGTGCTTCAACCACACTCACCAGTCACCACAACACTCTGCAACCACCTAACATTAACTGAAAATCTTTTGCTTCTAGAATCTTCCTCCAACCGCTTTTCCCTCAGTCAACGTTCTCCAACCTCTCTCGGTATCTCTCTCTTCGAATTTTTCTATTTTCGTACCCAAATTGTATGTTTTTCTTCTTATTCTTCTTCTTATTGTTGTCACTGTTAGTGTCCTTGATGATGATGAATTGACTATGATCTGTGTCCTTTATTTTTATTCATCCAATTTTTATTTTTATTTATTTTTCGTTTCGATTCTGATTTCTGAAATTATATTTGTTTAGGTTACACATGCAATTTTGAATGTATCTCCAGATTGTTTTTTACTGTTTTCTTCTGTCAATTTGTGCATTTTTGTTTTTTTATGTTTTACTATTAAATTAAATTCTCTGAATTTGTGTTTTGTTTTTATTTTTCTTTCTAATTCTGTTATGTTTTGTTTTTAATTTCTCTGAATATGTGTAATTTGTTTGGTACTTCTCAGTGCATTTTTATGCTGGGTTTTATTTTGGGGTTAGGGAGGAGAAGTGGGAAGAAAAGTAGGAGATTTTCCTACCTTTTTTTGGAGATTTTCCTACCTTTTTTTGGAGATTTTCCTACCTTTTTTGGAGATTATTTAGCATTTATAGTGTAGTTATGGCACTGCGGAAAATTTGAAAAAACAGCTATTGTTCTGCGATTGACAACATTTAATAGGGCGGAGAAGGCTTATGACTAATAAGTTTGTCCTCAATATTGGCCCTTTTTACTTTCAGTTCTCATTTTACAGCATTGAATAAGGGCCGATTGGCAACACTGATTATGGTATTTAAAATTGTGATGCTAATTGCTAAATTTGTAACAATGACTAAATTGATTGATGTTCTTTAGTTAAAGGACTAAATTGCCCAATCCTTACATTTCCATTGACCAGTATGTTGATTTACTCTATTTTCCTTTGTTTTAAGAGTATTATAATAAGAGCCCAATTCTTCTGCTTCCATTTTTATTTTTTTTTTGTATTTTGAATTAACTTTTTATGTATTTTCTTTTTATTTTGAATTTCGCATTAAATTTTTAATTCGTAGTACTTCTCGGTTCTATTCTGTTATAGAATTCAACTGCAGCACAAAATGCATTTCCAGGGTATTTTTTGTTTTCCTTTTTACCATTTTCTGCTGCTAATTGATGCCTTTCTTTTTAAAAATTAAATTTGACAAAGGTGAAAAGCACGGGGATTGATAGATTTGGTTGGTGGCAGAAGGCGGTATCAGAGGAGGAGACGGTCGAGTTTAGGATAATGATAGAAAGGGTAGATGATGGAGCACCATTTGGTAATTTCTGGATAGAGGAAATTAATGGGGAGGTTCAGACCTCTGTGAGAAAAAAAAGGAAATACAAACCAAAGAAAAAGGAATACAATGGATGGGGATCAACTTCCCTTATTCAGTTTCTTGAATCCATTGGTAGAGATACAACGAACAAGATAACTCAAAGTGATGTCACTCAAATTATAAGTGATTATGTTAAGCTGAATAACCTTCTTCATCCGACCAAAAAGAAAAGAATTGAGTGTGATGCAAGGCTTCATTTGTTGTTCGGAAGGAAGAGCATTAGCCGTTTGAAGATTAGTGACTTGCTTGAGTCACACTTTGTGGAGAACTGCGGGCAATCTGATGATGATTTTCTGGTTGACTCGGAAGATGATGAAAATGTGCCAGGGGCATGTGAAACCCCAAAACCAGCGTCTTTGGAGAAGAAGAGTAATCCAAAGAAACATGTTGTGGAGAAACCAAGGAGCTGTTTTGCCGCCGTCAATCCTTTCAACATCAAGCTTGTTTATTTAAAGAGAAGTCTAGTTGAGGAACTTTTGAAGGACCCTGAAACTTTCGAGACCAAAGTAGTTGGAAGCTTCATAAGAATCAAGTGTGACCCAAATGACTACCTTCAGAAAAACTCACACCAGCTTCTGCAAATCACAGGTAACTCCTTCCAGAATGATTTTTAGTGCTACAAGTACAACTTAGTTACTTGTGAATTTGGCATGTCAATTGATAGTTATATGCCCATTTCAAAAAAAAATTAATTGATAGTTATATGCGACAGATGTAGAAAAAATAGGTCACGGGATTTATCTTTTCTAATTAGCTGAAGTGTATTTATTTCTGAGGAGTGCTAAATGTTACGGGAGATTCCACACAAGAATTGCAAGAAAACAACATAACTTTTTTTTTTAAATAAAAAAAAACTATAACTCCCTATTTTATTGGAAATCACGGGTGGTGGTAGATGTAAACAAGGGTGTAGATGTATTCTTACTATTCTTCTCTTTCAATTTTCTTAACAAAAAGCATTTTCCTTTATTTCTTGGCTATATTCCAGGTATAAAGAAGAGCTCAGGAGTGAGTGGGGAAATTCGGTTGCAAGCTTCTGGTTTCATTAAAGACATCAGCGTTAACATGCTCTCCGATGACAATTTTTCTGAGGTACAGTTGAATTATCTTACTACTTTAGCTTTATTTAGTAGGAATTATGGTCTCTGCCAATGAGGATTAGCTCAACTAGTAGGATCGAATTGTATTAACTATCAACTAATAGGTCTTTGGTTCAATTCATGTTGATGATCCTTCATTTGCAAGTCAATTGTAACTTAAGTACCATTTTCAATGGCTTGTGCCATGCCCTGCACTTTTAAATGGTGGCAACGTTTCACCCTCTGAATTTTCATGTACTGCAAAATAGTTGTCAGCTCTGGTCTGAAGTGTTAAGTTAACCGTGTTATCATTTCTTTTAATCAATACCTAAAAATTAGTGTTCGATAACCTTATTGGCCTTTAATAAATAAGCCCTTGTTAACTGGAAGTTGATTTATTTGGTATTTCCGACTGCTGATTCTCTTCTTTCTTCAGTCCTATCATTATTACCCTATCTAAATTATATATTTGTTTACTAATGTGAGGCTTGTCATGGATGTGGTGAGTTATAATATCTTGCAAGTGGAAATATCTATGCTAGATAAAGTTGTACCAAATGCTAATAAAAACATGGGTGGTGGGGGAACGGCATTCACCATAAATTAATGGTTCATGTTGTCTTCTGGCTACATGAGATGAGATAAGGCCTGAAAATGAGTTTGTTAATCGGAGCCATCCCTTACCCTACGAGCTGGTATTGTATGAGTTGAGTCGGGTCCAACCCAAATTTTAAGATGATATCAAAGTCTATCCAAGATTCATCGGACCACTCGCTATTGGGCCATTTTGGTCACACTCCAGATGTTTAGTCTTGGGTGTGAGGGGTTTTTGTGTTAAAATAAAAGTCTCAGCGAATAAGATAAAGCCTGAAAATAAGCTTATAAGTGGGAGGCATTTCTCACCTTACAAATTGGTTTTGCAAAGGCTGAGTTAGGTCCATCCCAGATTTTAAGAATAATTATAGAAGAATACACGAAACCATCTTTTTATTAATCAAATTCTGGCAAATTTTGCCAGTCTGATAACTTTTCTATACAAATATAGAAGATCTAAAATGATAGGGTAGAGTGCTTCAAGGTTATATTCTAGTACCAATTAATGCAAGCCTAATATTTCAGAGAAGTAAAGTAGGGGCTGGGGCATGGAATATAATAAAAGAGAAAATCCACATGAAGTTTCCTCTTAAGTTTTTATTAAGCCGGTACCTTGTCCTAAACTTTGAGGATCTGGAGCTGTGTTTTTTATTTCCGTTAAAAAATCAAATCTTCATTCTGACCGCAATAGGGCTTATTATGTACCTTCCTTGTGTCATCTATCAATGAGGTTTATTATGTCTGAGAGCTTTCTGCATTATGTTATATTCATTTTATTGTGCTTTGAAATTTTGGGTTTTGGATCTATGACTTCGGTTTCAGGCAGAGTGTGAGGATTTGCATAGAAGAGTAAAAGAAGGCTTACTCAAGAGACCTATGATTGTAAGTTCTTTTCAGTACTTTGAGATTGAATTATTCTGATTAATTGAATTCCCGAAGAACTAGAATAATCAGTTTTGTTGCTGTAAATCTATGCCTGGTGCTTTTATTCTAAATATTATGACAATGCCTTTTTTATTTTTGTTTTATTCATCGTAGGTGGATTTGGAGGAAAAGGCTAGAGTATTGCACGAGGATATGACTAAGCATGTACGCTAGAACCCTTGCATTTTGATTTCTTCATTCATGTTTCATTTCAGTTATTTTCTCACAGTTTGTTTCCTTGCATTTCTTATAAGTGATATACACCGATTCTTTGGCACAGTAAATATAATGATATATAAGAATAAGGGAAATGATAAACAAACAAATGTTCAAGAAAGGACATCCATATTAGTCACACACATTTTCATGAGAATTGTACTTGGCTAAATATTGTGTGGATATCATTTCATGAACACACCAGTATTATTCTTATATTCTTATTAACTTGGCTGGATTAGCAATGAGACCAGACACGTAAGCAATGAAACAATGTGAAATGTGATATTTATCTGTATAAGTAATTTTTAGTTTGATAAAATATGTAGATGATAAACTGTTGTATCTTGTCTTGTGTGTCAAAAGATAGATCAAGTAATATAAACATCTGTCTACCGATTTATACTTTCAATATATACACTTGTCATGTTTCTGTGTGTGTAAATTGAAACTATTTGTGCTGCTCATCCCGTTTTAAATGATAATTTATGTTTATTCTTTTGATATTTGGGTTTGATTCTTTACCTAACTTTTCTGCTTTCTTGTTATGTGGTGAATCTGCCATAGTGGCTTGCAAAAGAAATTGCTCTGCTAGAAAATCTTATTGAGCGAGCAAATGAAAAGGGTTGGCGAAGAGAATATCCTTTTCTGATATTTATCTTATAATAATTTTGTCTATATCTTGGTAATGTGAATTTTTGCTTCAGAAGATTCATGTTAATTTTGTTGCTGAACATTGTTAATCCATCACACGTTACTTGTTACACAACTAACTAGATTTTCCATAGATTGTTAACTGGTAATAATTGCTGGCAATGAACTGATTAAACTCAAAATTAGTAGTAAATCTGATAACACATCACACTGATTACATTACAATCCCATCTAATGCTTTGAATTTTGTTCAACCCATACTCATTAATAATATTGCAGTCAATTGAAGTGATGAACATTTTGCATTAGGATTCTGTCTTTTCGTCATGAGTATTTTGCTATAACTTTGTTTCGAAATTCTTTATAGTAAAAAACTTATACAAGATAGATATTCCTTAATCTATTGGAAGCACGTTGGACGGGTACCTACAAAGAAGGGCCAAGCTAAAGAGTCCGGAGGAACAGGAGCGATTATTGCATGAGATTCCTCAAGTTATTGCAGAAGATCTAGAATCAGAATCTACGACACCAGATGTTCCAGATAAAATAGATGAAACCAATTTCCAAGAGTTGTCGCAGACTACCTGTACAAAAGCATTGTTGCCATCTGAGGTCCCAAAGGCAGTTACAGATGATTTTGACGATGATTTTGCAGATGAACAGGAATGGTTATTCCATGATATTCCTCAAGCTACTACAGGTTTTCCAGATTTTTCAGAATCCAAAACACCAGAAGTTCCAGATAAAAGGGCAGAAAATAATATGCAAGGGTTTTGGGAAGCTACTTGTAAAAAAGAATCTTTAGTGACCGAGGTCTCAAAAACGGTTGCTAATGGGTTTCTAGATTTTTCAGCATCCAAAACCCCAGAAGTTCCAGATAAAAAGGTAGAAAATAATATGCAAGGGTTTTGGGAAGCTACTTGTACAAAAGAATCTTTAGTGACCGAGGTCTCAAAAACGGTTGCTAATGGTTTTCTAGATTTTTCAAAATCCAAAACACCAGAAGTTCCAGATAAAAAGGCAGAAAATAATATGCAAGGGTTTTGGGAAGCTACTTGTACAAAAGAATCTTTAATGACCGAGGTCTCAAAACCGGTTGCTAATGGTTTTCTAGATTTTTCAAAATCCAAAACACCAGAAGTTCCAGATAAAAAGGCAGAAAATAATATGCACGGGTTTTGGGAAGCTACTTGTACAAAAGAATCTTTAGTGACTGAGGTCTCAAAACCGGTTGCTAATGGTTTTGCATGCAAGGCTACAAAACTGTACGCTGCCAATCGGACAAAACAAGAAAGTGAGTCACCAAAGTCGATCCTCAGTCTTAGTGGACCATCAGAAGTTCCTCTTTTCAATATGGCAATAAATAGCACTGCATTGAATTGCATTTCGCGTGATACAATCACTCCTGCAGGTTTGTTATAATCACCCCTCTTTTTCCATGATTCTCTATTTTAATGTAAGCATATTGTTTTTCTGGGATTGCATTGGATTACCTTTGTTCCTTGTTCTAAGCTCTCTTTACAATGTTCACATATATTAAGAAAAGTATGTAGTGTATTTAATGTGTTCATTTTGTTTTTATATGTTTCTAAAATACTCTTAAGTATAAGAATGTGTTCAACTTTGACTTGTCATCTTCCAAGATACTTAGTAGTATTAGGGACAAATTAGAATTGTGACTATTGACATTTGACGCGTGTTATTTAATGGGAAGCGTGCTAGATTTATTTATTATTCCTTAGAAGCACTTAGGATAAGCCATGTCCCTGTCATTCCATTCATTGATGTTCTGTGCATGTTTTGGCAGTGCACCAATGGTCTAGTGTGCCAGTACATCAGCAACCAGCTAAACAAACAGAATCTTCATATAAGAAGGATGGTATATCTATACCAGCCAAATCAAATGAAGTTACGATCAAAGCTAACGTTACTCGAACACTGTCGGACAAGCAGATCCAGGTTATAGAACTGAGCGATGATGATGAGGAGGAAATTGAAAAATCAAGCACCATAAAACCAAGCATGATAAAACCAGTTCCTGCTGAGCAGTTGCAATCCTCAATGTGGCATTACAGAGATCCTCAAGGACAGGTGCAAGGACCTTTCCCCATAATTTCTCTAAAATGTTGGAGTGATGCTCGCTACTTTTCTCCAGACTTCAAGGTTTGGAGGGCAGGCCAAAGCCAAGATCAAAGTGTACTATTGGTGGATATTCTACCTAAATTTTTTCCCCTTGGATCAAATTTCGTATGAGGTGTCAACATAGCCGGGATGTTAGTTATCAGAGTATGCTTTAGCATATCAATTTTGATTTTAAAAAAATGTGATGCTTTCCAATTCTGGACAATTAGTCGGTTTGATTCAACTCCAACCAACCACCTGCAACTTAAAATTGTAATTGTGCTGTTTCAATCTGCTACTTTGTGTTGTAACTAGGTACTCATACTCTATTTGATTGTTTTTTTTTTTGCCTCCTTGCTTGTCTCTGTTTTTATCTTACCAAAGGGAACTGTGTCATTCATGTATGAATGATGCATCATGCATCCTATTGGTTGTAGAATGTGGTGTTATGTTCCAATGTTCAGACAAAGGCTAAGGATGTCCAAGTTGGTGATTGTGGAGGCTGTCAAGAAAAGATATCAATTTGGCGAGGAGGTTGATGTAATAGATTTAGCTGAATGAGACTGGGAGAGCTTAGATTACAAATAAAATGGTTCAGTTTCAAATTGATCAAAAAATTGAAAATCAAACATAATTGTTTATTGTTTGTTTTATAAATTCTTAGATATGAGTTTGGTTGAGAATCATTATCTTATAACCAAAATTTATTCAAAGTTTGAATTTATTTTAAAATAAATCGATATAAAAATATGCCATAACATTGGATGATAGATACATATCCAATCAATTTTTGAAATATGGAAGTAGTCGGGCAAGCATCTCTCAAAGGCGGAAAGGAGAATTTTTTATATGATTTGTTTCTCAAGTCATCCCAACATATTGTTTGAATACCATTTTGTTACCATCTTTTCTAGGTGATGAAATGGAGAGTTAGGGGTGACAGATTGGAGAGGATGATGAATTTTTTTTAGTGGGGTTTGAAATTTGAATAGAGGTTAACGACGAGGAAGGAGTATAGAGCTATGAGATTCTGACACTTCTACGGGTTTATTCTTGCAATTTTAGGAAAAGAAGGTTTGAAATTAGCAACCAACCATAATATTATGTAGGGTTATTCACAGGTTGAGTTGGGGCCATTTTTAATCAAACTCGTTATTCAACCCGGTCAAAGTTAAATGAGCTGGGTGTAAAACTCGTATTTTTTATGTAAAGCATGAACCGACCCAATTCGAGATGAGCTGGTTGGGTTGAAATTGGGTTAATGGGTCATTGCATACAAATGTCATTAAAAAAAATTAAAAAAACTCAAAAAAAATAGATATAGTTAAATGATGTTCAATTGCATCAAAATTTTAAAATTTAGACTAAATTTACTGTTTAAAATTTAAACACTTGAGATTACATTTACACTTATTGATTATTGAATCAATCTAAAAAGTAAAGTGTCTCTTTTAAAAATGATCAGAGGGAGTATCAAAATTTAGGATTTTAACACATAAAATTCTTAAACCATATTATAAAAAAAAAATGTAACAATTTTTTTATTAAATAAGTTGGGTTCACAGGTTCATGGGTTTAGAATCATAAATTGTTACCCAAATCAAACCACTTCAAATTTGAACAGGTTTGTTCGATTAGACCCACACTTAAATAGGTTCAGATAAAATAGGATTTTGTTGGGACATCGAATTGAATGGGTCATTCATATCCGTAAATACTCCTAATGTTATGGTAACACAAATTGTAAATTATTCGTAAGTTCAGTTCAACTGACAAATACTTAAATTGTTTGGTCAGATATTTATGGAGTCACAAGTTTGAACCCGTAATATATTGTTTATGTTATGATTTTCTTGTGATATTTATCATTTTTTTTCTCCAAAGAAAAATATAAATATATAAATTCACAACAAACAATGATTTTAAAGAGAATATCGACAAAATTTATAAAAATTAAGTGTTAAAGAAATACAGAATTGCACATATTTAGAGTTGTACCCTCAACAAATTTTCTCAACTACGAATTTTCAATTTTCATTAGAGGTAAAACTGATTTACATTTGCCAAATTATTATGATCTTAGTTTATCTAATTTTTATATTTATTTTTTTTACATTTACTAGGCTTATTTTTTTTATAGAGTACTAGGCTTATTTTCTCTTTATAATTAGATCAAATTTGAATATTTCATGTTTTAGCAACTGAATCAAATAAAATATAAAATAAATAATTAACATTTTGTTATATATTCATCCATTATTTCCCAAAAAAATTGACACACCAATCCAAATAAAATAAGTGGTTTAATTTTTATTTTATTTTTTTGACTCAAATGGTTTAATTTCTATCAAAACTCAAAAACACAATAGTAGCTTATTTATTTACTAAAAAAAATTAAATAAAATAAAATTGTGGCAGTGTTCCAGGGTTTTCTAGTTCTACTATTAACATTTTGGCGGAAAATCTGAGTGAGAGAGCATAACCTTCTGTTTCTTCTTGCTACGCCTTCTACACACTGCACTCATTTCTCGATAACCGATCTGTTTTCTCTAATCTAACTCTCTTTCCGCCGCCTCCTCCTCCGTTAACCGCCGAACACTCTTTCGATTCTTCAGGTATCGATCGTTTATATTAGTCTTGTGTTGTTTAATGTATAAATAACAAAATTCGACTTGTTTGAAAATTGTTGCAATTTTATTAAAATTTATTAATTCAATGCCTTCGTTCCTATTCCAAGTGAATAACCTTATTCGAATATGAATGAATTGATTGTGGTTTTGAAAAATGTGTTTATCAATGTTTTGAATTTGAATATGAATGAATTGATTGTGGTTTTGAAAAATGTACAGCGAAGTTTAAATTTTCGGAAGTATCTTTGGAAGGAAAGAACTACGCTACTGGATTTGGTTTTTGTTTTGGAAAAATCTCAGGACTTTTTTTAACCTAGAAATCATGCACTCTTCAGTTGTAGTTCTCAGTAAGTTCTCTCTCTCTTCTCCCTTACACTTGAAATTTTGTTTAGTGTTTTAGTTTGCTATTGATGGATTTGAAGTGATTCCGTGTTGACAACTCTAGTTGTACTGTGTTTGATTTAAAACAGTTCATGTGACTGGACAAACTGGGGGCAAGCGACTGAACATAAACTGAAATTTTGGTCATCTCTAAACTGCAAGAAAACTTTTTATTAAGTACAAGTTGTTTAAAATATTAAAATAACATTTTGTTTACTAAACATTGTACAAGTCGACAAATTGTTCAATATTTAAAAGGCTGTGTTGTTCTGTCCAATATTTACCTTTTACTATATTTTGTTTGATTCTTAAGTGCTGTTTATTTTTGCTGTTTCTTGTTTCCATTTTCACATTAGAGAAAAGGCATTTTTGAAGTTTTTAAAACATTGCATTCTCTGTAGTTAGCTTTTATTTTCTCTCTGTCAAATTTAAAAAGGAAAATCTATAGCCAAACATTATTTAAGCTACCAACATATAAAGTTAAAATTGAAAATGGAAGTTGAAAAAAATACTGTTATCTTCTATTTCTGTTGTTCCAGCCACCCAAATGCCATTCAATCTTCCATTTTAATTCTGACATTTCTTAATATTTTATTTCTGTTTTTAGCATATTTATTTTAATGGATTGACTCATCAAATCTATGCTTTAAATGTGCAGAGGACTCTTTGAAACGCGAGTCAGGAGCAAAGGTTCATCATGCTAATATTCAGGCATCAAAGGTGAGCCTATTACTGATTAGCGACCAAAACTTAGTAGTGTTTGCTAATGTTTCTTAATATTGATTCGTTGTTGTTAATGAATGTAAGGCCGTTGCTGATATAATCCGTACAACCTTGGGACCTAGATCCATGCTAAAGATGCTTCTTGATGCTTCAGGAGGTTAGCATTTTGATTTCGTAAACAAACTTATAGGTTATTTGGACTATTGTGAATCTAACTGTTTACAGTAGTCATTCACTGTGGGAAACTATTATCTTATATGCATTGTTTATAAGAGATATACTTGGTATTATGCTGATTGCAAGTTGCAGTAATTCTCTTCACTTTTTGTAATAGTTTAGAACTATTCATGTTTTTTAACATGATATTTAGGTTTTGCGTATGAAATGTTGTTGTAATAGTGTATATCATAAAGGTTTAGTTTTACATCGTGTTTCAAACTACTTAGACACATATTTTTGTTTTCCCTATAAACTATAACAGGAATTGTGGTGACAAATGATGGAAATGCTATCTTGCGTGAGTTAGATATTGCCCATCCAGCTGCAAAGGTACTTGTATCTCACTATCTCATGCTTAATTTCATTGATATTACTCTGTGGTACATATATTGTCATAGTGTGTTCTTGATCATGTCTTGTGAAAGCACAATTTCTGGTTTTCATTGAATTTTCTAGGTTTTGTTTCTGTTTTCTTTTTTTCATACTTTCTGAAATTTTTGGCTTATTGGGTTGGCTACAGTCTATGATTGAATTAAGTCGGACTCAAGATGAAGAAGTAGGAGATGGAACCACATCTGTCATCATTCTCGGTATGCTATTTGCACATATATTAATGTTATTCACGTTTATGTCTGTGATATATATATTCAATATCTGATTATCATGTATTATATAGTTGGGCTATTCTAAAATTCCTCCTTTTACATTGATGAATCAGTGCTATTCAGTCCTGTCATGTATTAGGTCCAAAGAAGGCCATTTTCCTATAATTTTCTTAATGGTTGACGAGTTGTATGATTTCAAACTTTTGCTGCTTATACAATATAATTCATTTGTAACACTAAACTTGCATATTATATATACTGTGTTATTTCTACTTTTGCAAAAATCACGTGTCTCCAATATTTACAACATTTTGTCCATCTCTTCTCTTTCGTCTCTGCAACATTATTAATATATTAACTTTGTTAGGCCTATTGTTTTTCTTGCTCTCCCTCAACTTTAAGTAATGTCTATACTCCACTTGATCTTTGTAAAATGTTCTAGCTTCCATGATTGATTTTCCAGGCACAAAACTAAATCGTTTATTTGTGATGCCTTCTTATTCTCTATTCAATCACTCCTCTAAAGTGACATTTGCTCATGAGTTTAATCCCTCTATAATTTGCATATTTGGTAAAGTATTTGAGTTAATTAGCTAATCTCTTCAAATGTTTATTGTACATCAAATTATGAAATTCCAAAATAGCCTGAGTAATTTAGTTTGTCCCCTCTGGTGTTAAGTTGCTTTGAACATAGAGATTCTTCCACTTAGTATCTTCACTATTTTTGTGAACGATTTAATAACAAATTCTAGTGTTATCATATACTGAATGGTGGATTAGTTTTTCCTTGATTTATTGGGACTGCTTTTTTCCATTTTCAAGATCTTCTCATTTTTGTGCAGCTGGTGAGATGCTCCATGTCGCCGAAGCATTCATTGATAAAAACTACCACCCTACAGTTATTTGCCGAGGTAGTAAAAGTAGTATTAATCAGTGGTTCTTTCCTACAGTAGTAAGTTGTGTATAATGACACTACCGTTATGTAATTTGCAGCATATAACAAAGCTTTGGAGGATGCTATTGCTGCTATTGACAAAATTGCAATGCCTATTGATGCTCAGGATCGTAAGTTTTTTTTTTCAAGATTGGTACTTTTTCTTTGTTACAAAACCCTCCCAGTAACTTGCAAAAGTTCAGCGAGCTAGACTGTCATTTCCATTTTCCAATTTTTTGTGAATGAGGAACCTAGACAGATTGTCCAAATAGTTTGAGTTGGGAAGTAATTATTATACAGTGCAAAATTGCAATTCAGTTTGCTTCAAAATTTCCTAGTAGTCTTTAGTAATATGTAAGAACAATATATCACTGATCCATTGAGTTTCTTCTTGACATATAATGCCAATTCTATTGATAATTGAAATGCAGGAGGTCAAATGCTGGGCCTTGTTAAAAGCTGCATAGGTACCAAATTCACCAGTCAATTTGGGGATTTGATTGCTGTGAGTATTTTTCTCTTGGCTAGGTTTCCAAATAATATTCTTTGCTCTTTTATATTTTCAATTATTTGAGCTAGATGTGTAACATGGTAATGGGTATTCTTGAAATGCTCAGTGAAGAGCTTGAATTTAACCAAGGTAGAGGGTAGCTTTAGCAACACAGTAAATTCTAAAAGTTGTCATCTACATTATTCTTAAACCATATAATTGTACTTCTCTACAAAAGCACAAATTGATGTTGTCATTAATCCAATGTATTGATTATTATCATGTTATGTTTTTCGGCATCTAGGCAAGTGTGTTCAAGTTATCTTCATCTAGTTAGGCGGGCCTATCTAGTTAGGGAAGCAACACATTTATGCTTGCTCAGATAACGACATTTCTAGATCTATTGAATTATGTTTAAAGTGTTCTCTTGGTTATACTCCAGGATTTAGCTATTGATGCTACTACAACAGTGGGCGTTGATATTGGCCAAGGTTTAAGAGATGTAGATATTAAAAATTATATCAAGGTAGAGAAGGTCCCTGGCGCACAGCTTGAGGAGTCGAGAGTTCTTAAGGGAGTGATGTTTAACAAAGATGTGGTTGCCCCTGGCAAGATGAGGAGAAAAATTGTTAACCCACGTATCATTCTTCTTGATTGTCCTCTTGAGTATAAAAAGGGTGAAAACCAAACAAATGCTGAACTGCTCAGAGAAGAAGACTGGAGTCTCTTATTGAAGTTGGAGGAAGAATACATTGAGGAGCTCTGCATGCAGATATTGAAGTTTAAACCAGACTTGGTTGTTACAGAGAAGGGTCTTAGTGATTTGGCATGCCATTATCTGAGCAAGCATGGAGTTAGTGCAATCAGAAGACTGAGGAAAACCGATAACAATCGAATTGCCAGGGCATGTGGTGCTGTCATTGTGAACAGACCAGACGAGTTGCAGGAGTCTGATGTTGGTACTGGTGCAGGGTTATTTGAAGTTAAGAAAATTGGAGACGAGTACTTTGCTTTTATTGTTGATTGCAAAGAACCCAAAGCATGTACTGTATTATTACGGGGTGCTAGTAAGGATCTCTTGAATGAGGTCGAAAGAAACCTGCAGGTAAGTTATTGATATTTGTTTACTAAATCCTAAATCATATTTGATCGTACTACTTCATGAAACTCTTTTCCATGCCACAGGATGCCATGTCTGTTGCTAGGAACATAATAAAAAATCCAAAACTTGTTCCTGGAGGCGGTGCTACAGAGATGACTGTGTCAGCTGCTTTGAAACAGAAGAGTTCTTCTATTGAAGGCATAGAGAAGGTGAGTGTATTTCACTGTTGTTTCAGTGAACCAGTGGATACTTTTTTCATATTTGGTGGGTTCTAGTTCCTTTCGTGATGAGCAGCAGTTTACTCTGGTTCTCATTTTTTTATTTTTGTCAATCAACAGTGGCCATATGAAGCTGCTGCCATTGCTTTTGAATCTATTCCACGTACTTTGGCACAAAATTGTGGAGTAAATGTCATCCGTACAATGACTGCACTACAAGGAAAAGTAAGAATATATGCTAAGTATATATACATACATACAATGCTTTATCTGAAGTCTTGATTTGTTTTGACTTTTGTGTTTTTGAAAATCGTAGCATGCAAATGGAGAAAATGCATGGATTGGAATAGATGGAAATACCGGTGCCATCGCTGACATGAAAGAGCGCAAGGTACTTCGTTTTTATCTTATTCTTGGAAGTTTGCAACATATTCTAAATGAATACCCAAAACTATCCGTTGTTATTTTGCCAACTAAAGTTAGTCACATAAGAGACATTTCCCAAGTTGTGATAAATCTCGATTGAATACCATCGGATTTCCTTGCTCTAAATAAAAATCTTGATTGTCTTAATTGAATACCACCAAACATATTTATATTTTATAAAACTCTTGATTGAATACCACAAGATTTTTTTATCATGAAAAAGTGTTCTAAAATTCCATGAAATCCCATCCAATGCACCAACCCTTGGTCACATTAGAACTTAGAACCTACATTTTCCTTTTATTTGTAATAGGTGCGACACTGAAGAAATCATCAATATTATAATGGCAATACTTTTGCACCCTGCAATCTGTGGCTAGTGCTGTTTCATCCCCGCCCCCCATCTGTTTACACATTGTCTTATGTTGATTGACTGTTAGTGTATATGTCAGCAATTGACCTCAGACAATATTTGTATTATGTTGCTAGATCTGGGATGCCTATAATGTGAAAGCGCAAACGTTTAAGACTGCCATTGAAGCTGCTTGCATGCTTTTGAGGATTGATGATATAGTGAGTGGGATCAAGAAGAAGCAGGCCCCTGGAGCAGGCCCCTCAAAGCCTAAGATTGAGACAGAGAGAGATGCTGACGGCGAGCAAATCCTTCCTGACTAAAAACACATTTCCCCCAACGTTGTTTTTTGACATAGAGTTGAAAATTTGCTAGGTTTTCTGCTAGGTTCTTGTTTCTCTTTGAACTATATCATCATTCTTAAGAAGTTTTGGTTCCTTGATTGTGGTGTTGTGTTGTTTTGTACTTTGTAATGTTTGATACAAAAATTGTGAACTTTTTTACTGATGTTCCGAATGTCATCCTACTTATCTAGTATATTTGCAGTCGGCTGTTTTGAGATTATGCCAGGCTGAAAATTGTTTTCACCATTTTTAAGAGTTGCTTGTTTTCACCATTTTTAAACATGCTTCTGTCACTTGTCAGCAGTTTCCATGTAGAATTAGAATAGAAAACGAGATATTTAATGGAGAGTTGGTACTTGCAAATGGAATGACTATTGAAAGTTTGTTTAGCTTCATGTGCTAAATTAGTCCAGATCCTCTCCAGTTCTAGAGGAAATGGCAATCTCAATTTCCTTATCTAACAAAGTGACACATGGCAAATAATATATCAATGGTTCATATTGATTCAACTTAAATAAATTCATTTAAAATAAAAAAATTAAATTTTTTTTTAACCTATCATTCTCTTCCTTCTCATTCGTGATGCCCAGCACTCACCCAACAATAGTAAACTGAATTTGTTTTTGAGATCTATTGTTGGATGGCATTTTGGAGCCCAATTTCTTGGTTTGTTGATGCTACCGTGTTGCTAATTGCAACTGTGGTAATACAGGCACATGGGTCAATGAAGCTTGTAAAAAATTATGAGTGAAATCAATTTTCCCCTTTGTTGCTGTAATGCTGTTTGTTCCCCCTCTCTCAAATTTCTCTATTTTATCTGTTTGTTCCTTATGAAATTTGGTTCTGATAAAAAGATGCACTCTGTTTGCTCCTCCTGAGATTTTGTTCTTTTGATATGAAAACAAAGATTAACAGAATTATAGAAACATGGCAACTGACAACGGTGAAAAGCAGTGAACGACGAAGATCTCAACATTTTTTTGTTGATATTTAAAAATTAAATCTGATCCCTTCATATTCTTTTTGTCCACGTGTCAAGTTGTATAAGAAAATTGAGATTACCATTTCCTCTAGAAATGGAGAGGATCCAGACTCAAATTAACAAATTAAGAATTGTTGGTTGGCATTACGTGTTTGATTTAAGGTGACATTTAGCATGGGAAGTATTAAAGTTGTCCACCATGGTATCTTAACTAACAATTAAATTTTGTAGTTCTATTAAATCTGAGTTATGCTAATTACTAGTTAATATTGATCTGTTAGATTAAGTCAAATAAAGGGTGGAGATGTGGAATAATTCAAAAAAATTACTCTTAAAGTCAATATATCCTTCCTCGTTTTAAAATACTTTTATTATATTTAATTTTTTTAATTAGAGCTCTGGAGACATTATTTAGAATTTTTTTCATCTCTCACCATATAAATTTCACTCTCTCATCCTCCTTTCCCCAAACCTACCACCACCACCAACACACTTTTAATCTCAACATGAATGCAACTCAGAAATTTGAACCCTAACTCCTTTCCTTGTGTGTATTTGTTTTTAATGAATATTGTCATTTGTCTATCTACAGAAAGAAAAAAAAATAGTGTTGATAAGTTTTCTTATGTTGCATTCCACACAAAACAAATTATGGAGTGTAAGTTAACAAAGAAGCAAAACATGAAGAAAAAAAATTGACTACAATGTAATTGAGAACCATAAAGAGAAATTAGATTTATTTTTAGAAGTTTTATTTTTGAAAACTACATGTCAAAAAATATAATATATTAGATGATAATGCGAAATGGTTTTACGTTGTCATTATTTATAAATTAATATATAAAAAATTATGTTAGTTTAATTTCATATTTTAAAAAGATTTATAATTAAAAATATACAGAAATAAATATATTTATAATATGTGGGTGTGTAGTGTGGTGGGTACTAGTACATGCACCCACAGACACTTAACTTTCCGGGTAATTACTCATTTTCAACGTAAGGGTTTTTATCCTTCTGATCATGAAGGTCATTCATGTTTAGGGGGTATGATTATGTGATATTGTGATGTTTTGAGGTCTTTGATACTTGAATTGTTACTTGTCAATATTTTAATCACTTCATGTTTTGAGTCAAGCACACTCGTTGTTATGTATTTTAGATTTCACTTTATAAATATATGTAAATAATAAAGCTGTCATTTCAAGAAAATTATATTTAATTTGCTATAAAATTTTAATTAATATCCTCAGTTTTCTATGTATTTTGCGGGTAATTATTTATATTTAAAGTGTGGATTTTTATTCAACTAATCATGAGTATTTTCTTTTAAAAAAATGACTTTACAATTAATGTGTGCAAATTTTCAATGCACACTTCAAAACTTTGGGAAATGACTTTGCAATTAATGCGTGCATATTTTCGAAGCAGATTTTATGATTAAACTTTGAAAAATGATGTTAAGTATTTAACGAACAAAAGAATGGATTTGACAAATGGTGTTAAGAGTTTAATGCCAATGGGTGGAAATCAATGAGACTATGCATAGTGGAAAGATCAAAGGGATCATCCATTTTCAAAGCATTTCCCCATTTCCAAAGTCAGTCAACCAATGCAAAATGCGCCAAACTATTTACAATCCTTAATGACGATTTTCAATGACTAACACTTCATATTCTCGAAATGTTTTAGAAACATATGATCCCTTTGATGTTCCCACTATGCAGAGCCTCATAGGCTTCCACCCATTCATACTCATGGAATCAAATTCTTAATATCATTTGTCAAATCGACTTTTTTGTTCATTATTAAATACATAACACCATTTTTCAAAGTTTAATCATAAAGTGTGCATTGAAAATTTGCATGCAGCAATTGCAAATTTATTTCCCAAATCTTATTTGAAGTGTGCATTGGAAATTTGCACACATTAATTGTAAAGTCATTTTTAAAAAAGTAACCATGATGACTAGGATAAAAATCAACATGTTGGATATGGATAATTATATGCAATACACAGAAAAATAGGGATATTAATTTAAAGGGTTAATAGGTCTTTATCCCATACAAAGTAGACGAGTTTTGTTTAATCCCGATAAAAAATTTGTTTTTAGGTTACCCCTGTAATGTTTTTTTCGTAGTGTATTTTACCCTCTGTGTTGGAAAAAAAATCGGCAGGGGGTAAAATACACTACGAAAAAAAAACATATTACAGGGGTAATTTCAAAAAAAAAATATTACAGGGGTAAAACAAAACTCGCCTACTTTGCAGTGGGTAAAGTTTTATAACAAATTAAATATAATTTTCTCGTACTCCCAATTTTTTTATCTACATATATTTATAATGTGAAATCCAAAATACATTGCACCAAGTGTCACTACTAGAAATTTTCTGTTTTCCTGCGGATTCAGGCAAAAAAAAACGCAGGAAACGTGGAATTTCATGCGAATTTTGATTCCTAGCAAAAACCTTCGTAGGTAATTGTTTGCTGCAGTTTTTGGAATCCTCAGGAAACGTTCCTGCAGAATTTTCTGCTGAAAATGACAACGAATCCGCAGCAAAGTTTCCTGCAAACATTCCGTTTAAGTTTAAGTGACTATAGAAGAAAGTAAGCGGGTAATATTACTCAGACCCAGCATAATCCCTTCCACAATATTTAGCAGCTCCAAAGTTACAGAATGAATGTGCAGTTTAAGTGCTTAACCCTCCCAACAACCGGTTTGAATGTGAAATCTATACATTAAAAGAGTACCACTAATCATAATGAAACAGTCATAGACATTAAAAGAGTAATTTAATTTCATTCACATATCAAATTTTGAATCTAAACATTATTCATAAAAGCATATCAAATGCAGCATATTAACATCAAACAACTCCAGCTTGAAAAAGAGATAGTAACAGATATGAAGGTCATTGATCTCCTAAATATTTTATTTAAACCATCAAATGTTTATATGCTAACCATCAAATGTCCATAAGCTAGAAAAAGAAAGAACGAATCTCTTATTCATTCATCATAGAACAGTCACATAACAGTCACTTAAACATTTTTAGATTGCAAAAGACGATTAGTAAAATAAAAGATTGAACCAAGATCAATAAACTGTTGTTAATAAACTTTTACTAACCCATTTGCATTGATGAATAAACTACAGTCCTAGTGTATTCTACAGGAAAAATTAAGCAAATTAGTTCTTATGACATATATGCATGCATTTGAAGCAAATCAGTTCTTATTACATAAACTAGGAGATCATAAACAGTTAGTAATATCAATGCCTCTACACAGTAATATTAAGTAAAATTAAGAATCATATATGCATCCCTTAATTGAAGAAAAATTAAGCAAATCATACTATGATGTTAGTGATAACAATGCCTCTAAACAATTGTGAAAAAATAAGCAAATTACATACGAAAATTAAGTAATATCCATTAATTATTGTATGTTTTGTACAAACTAATAACCTAATTACCAATTTATGAAACCAAATGATGAGAAAAAAAAAACCAAATGCGAAATTGAACCTGGATATTGAAGATTGAATATGATTTTAAATGTCAAAGGAAGCTGAACGAAGTTTAATGGAGATTGAAGGTTCAACGAAGCTTGAGAGGTGGGTAGCTCAATTGGCACTTGCTGACTGAGCGGGTGTAGGCTGTTGGTCAGGGGTTCGATCCTTGACTGCAGCAAATGTAGTATTTTCTTTGTAAATAAGTTGGTGGTACTTATAAACCATCAACTTTTAAGTAAAAAAAAAAACGAAGCTTGAGAGGTTGAATAAAAAATTTGAACGAACCTCGAGATGAATCTAAAAGTAGCTTGAGAGATTTAGGGATTTTGTGGCTTTGCTGAGAAACAAATCGAAGCTGGAGATTCTGAATTGCTAAGAAAATGGATCGAAGCTTGAGAATCATTTTGTGGCTTTGCTGAGTAACGAATCATGCTTGAGAATGATTTAGGGTTGAATCGTGCTTGAGAAACGAACCGTGTTGTTCAGAGTTAAAAGATGAAAGAGTGATTTTAGGGTTTTTTGTTGGAGAGTGATTTGTCCGTGAGTTTTCTTATTTATTTTTATTTTAATTTCAATTTTAAACTTTTATTTTTATTAGATTTTTAGATTTTTTAATTTTAATCTTAAATTTTAAAAAAATAAAAAAAATCCGCAGAAATACCAGCGGATTTTTTTGAAAGTTTCAGATCTGCAGAAAATTCTTCTTGGTGATTAAAAACGCAGGAAAATCCTTAGGAATACCTGCTGATTTTTCTGCGAACTCCAAATCCGCAGGTAATTCTTTATAGTGACTAAATCCGCAGATAAATCCTTGGGAATACCTGCGGATTGTTTTCCGCAGGAAATAACCAAAATTCTAGTAGTGTGTGCTTGACTCAAAACATGAAGTGATTACCGTATTATAGCAGATAACAATCTAAGTATCAAAGACGTATAAACATCACATAATCAAACCCCAAACATGAATCATTACTTGTCCTCGGGCGATGCAGTAGAAAGCAAAAATTGTGTTAAGCTACAAATTTTATTGCTCTTCATTATATTCAAGTTTGGTTAGTTTATAGTCTAATGAGTGTGTACTTCAAAGACTTATGTAGAAACAATTAAGTCTGACAACATTCAACAATGAGCATTATGTTGCAAAAATTATCATATGAAGCATTCAAATAAAAAAAAAATTCAAATCTACAGCTACATTTACTTAAATTCATAAAAAAATATGTTATAATGTTAAGAGAATCCTTACCATAACCTTTTAATTGTGAGCTGACTCGATAATAGACAAATTGTCTCAATTTATTTGACTTTGCCTCTCCCCAAAGCTTAAACTAAACAATGTTCCCACCGCTGACAAAGGAAGAGACAATTGCCGACTCGACAACAATAAAACTACTATAAACTAGACTGCGGCAAGGTTAGGTTTAGAAGGGTGGTACCAATCTTAATCTTAATCTTAATAATATACAAATGCAAGCACATGTTAGGGAAAGAAAGCTTATTTGTCCACTTCTAACCACACTCTTGCCAAATCATCATTTTTAAATATTATTTTCATGCCATATTTAGCTTAGGTTGCCAAGTTGGAAAGATGACTTGGATAAATATTTAAACTTTTGAAGAGAAATTAAATAGTCACTTTTGTGTTTGGCAAAACAAAATTTGAATTTTTTTACCATTTTAAACTTATTGTGAGATTAAGCTTCTTGAGTTGGAAGTAAAATTCAAAAGTTTGAATTTCATTCTTATTTTGTTGTCCTTCATTCTTATTAAGGCTAACAAACAAGGACAACTCAGATTTGGCCCAATACAAAGGTCCATTTGTTTACAAACAAAAAACTGACTTATGAGAAAATAAAGGAAAGTAAAAAGATAAGGGAAGGATCTGAGCACACAGAAAACATAACAAAGCAAACAACAAACATCACGCGTTTAACCCAGCAAACGACCAAAGCATCACGTGAAACCCAAATCCGGCAACAAGTCTCTTCCTCCACGCTACCAATTCAAATTGATTCTTCCCAAATCATGCAAATACCAGAACCATCAAGAAGAGGGTTCTGCACCATTAACCAAAGCATGCAAACATGTCTCTTTCTCTTAACCCATCTCCCAAAAACATACCGAAATCTTGAAACTTTTAAAGGCTGGAATACAAGAGTTGTGGTATGTAGATTTGAATTTTGAATTTGAATTTCCCCCTTCAGTTATAGAGTTAATATTTAAATTTGATTTGAGTAGTATATAAGTGATGCTCTCTTCAATTTGTTTCATCTGTTTTCAGTTTTGATTTCTTTTTTTTTTCTCTCATGTTTAGCAATTTGTGGTTGTTGATTTATAAAACCCTAATCTCAGATTATTAGTTCCCTATCTTTGGTTTTAAGATGTTTATTCAACCCTTTATTGCAGAAAATCTAACTTTGGTTTTATTTGATTTTCAGGATCCATTGTGAGTGTATATCCAAGTTGAAGTGAAATTATGGTTGAATAAACATACAAGGTAATTGTTGAATTTTGGTTGGGATCAAATTTTTTTTTGTTGGTGTTATGAATTTAATCATCTTGAGCTTGAGATGTTTTATTTCAATGTCAAGATGGTTTTTTGTTATATTTCTAACTCATTTTAGTTGTGAATCTTTTTTAATCTTTAGTTTTAAAAATTCTGAATTTCATTATCTAAGTTTATGGACATACAACCTTTCTGACTCACAAACTATGATTTTTCTGGTAACATTTATTTGTTCCGAAATCTCTAATTTTCTAAAACCTAATCAAAGTTCACCCAGTGTTTTGGAATTAGAGTTTGATTCAAAAATGTAATTTAACATGTTTTAATAATGATTTTTTCAAATTGTTTTTATAAGCAACAAAAATAATAGTGTATTAGAAACAGAGCTGTTGCACAATAATCAAAAGGTTTTATTTCTTTCCCTTTTTTCACATGTGCATAGACATCAGCCATTAACTAGGAATAGTGACTGTTAGTTTGATTCAATCTATCAAGATATGCCTTATTAGTAAGAAATTTCGGTTAGTGTTTCATTTGAATGAACAAACCTTCTTGATATTTGTAAGCCATGGACACATAAGTTGATAATTTCAAAATTAGCCTTTGTTTATATATAGGACACATGATTTGTTTTCATAATATTTAATTATCCATTCAATTTTATCACAAATTTATATAGCATTTGTAAATTGTGAACGAAATTCCAAAAATACGGTTTTTCCCGTGCGTTGCAGATGTGGTTAAGTGGTTTCCAATTTTGAAACTAGAGGAATTCACTATATCATGAATTAGAATAGGACATTTGATAAAATTTGTTTATGATAAAATAAGTTTAGGCATATAAATGACACTTCATGCTGCCTTGCTTTTGGTTGTGATACAGGACATGCAAGTTATCTTCAGCCTTGCATATTAAATAGCTGTTAAAAGGCTTGCATTCATTATAATTTTAGTTTCTTCATGAATATGCAAATGAAAGAAGTACTTGGTCCTGTTAGGAGAAGAAACAAGGAATAAAAATTAGGAAGCATACTATAGATTTAGGAAAGAAGTTTTGATGCTATATGTAAGAACAATGGACACTATACTATATGATAAATATTAAGAATGGTGCTTATATCATTTTCAGTCCTCTAAAATGTTTAAACCTCAAATTGATCCCTGTAGACTGAGTAAAACTCCGAATACTTTGTTCATTTATCTTCTTAGAGTTTTTGAAGTAAATTCTTGAGAAAATATTAATGCACTATTTTGCATTTTGATCTCATTTTTTATTTCTTTCAGGTAACTCTAGATTTTTGGTTGTTGCTGTGAAGAAAAATGGTAAAAAGCTATATTTTCATAGCTATTTAGTATATTTCTTCAAAATAGTATGAATAATTAGCGAAAGAGTTATTAGAATACTATTCTTCTTATTTTAAAACATTCAATTTTTTATTTCATTATGACGATTCTTTTGATTAGTACCATTATCGAAAAATAAACACATATCATACTTAATTAGGACCCTTTTTAGGCCATGACCAAGCCTGAAGTGAAACCATTGGTTTTTTGGCTTAATGGAATTAAAGTCGGTATGCTTATTTCTTAAAAGAAATATGGGTTGGAAGTTCTTCACATTTTTTGGTTCCTCCTTTATAAAATCTAAATGTATTGATAATTTTTCTTTCATAAATCTGCCTTTTAATCTTGACAACTACCAAAGGCATGGGGATTAAGTCAAATTCAAGCATTCAAGTTAGTAAGTTGACTCAATTAATGAAATTTTAATTAAATCAATTTTTTTCAAAGGTGATTTAATTATCACTATCAAATTCACATTGCTTTGATTTTTTTATAGAATTGTCAATTACTCTTAGTGTGATCATTATTACCTATATAGAATGAACAAAATAAGGATTAGAATAAAAACAATGGATGCTTTATGCTCTTTTTTCATTACTTTCTGATTCATTGTTCACAGTGGATAACTTATGCTCATAGTGGTTGTGATCATGTTATAATAGTTGCTTTATGCTCTTTATTGATGTTGGTATTCTGTTTTCAGGTTAAAGTTTTAAATTGAAGATGAAGATGCAATGGGATGGAGTGTCGACTTCATGAGTTTAATCACCTAATGCTCTTCATCTTATTTTGTGTTGTATATGCATGTCAGTATATTGTTACTTCTCAATTTTGATTTGAAATATGCAATGAAATTCAAGCTATTGTTATTTGTTTATTGTGCAGGGAAGCGGCATGACCCCATTTGATATATCAAATATCTTGATGACGTTAACATTGAGACTTGCTGTTTGAGTTTTTGATGATAGGAGTATTGTGAACAAGGGTAGTGAGCACCTTGGACCAAAAATGATATGAACCTGAAAGTGAAGCCAGAGAATCTCCTAACTGGATTGTATCAGATGCAAAATGTAATCAAGGTATGTATCAACATTATTACTCTCAGATTTTGTTAATTTTGAAGTTATGTAAAGTTATGTTTTGAGTTGCATAATTTTGAGTCAAGCCATTACAATTTGGTTTATAATATATATTAGGAAGGTACTTACTTGAGCATGAACCTTAAGAGTCTCATTCTTGGATTATCTTATTCATCTAAAAAATTGTTCATATTTGCCTCTTTTCTTGAATGGTTTGCATGTCATTACATTTTGGATTTAATTTTTTAGTTGTGAAAGTGAGCACTCAAAGTAATTGAGGAAATGTCTCAATATGAGAAACTAATGGCTTTGTGGTCTTATTTTTGTCCTTTAATCTTAAATTTGATATTTGTACTTCTATATGAAATCATATTTGCAAATTTCATGAGATGTGTTAAGTAGAATTCTTCTGGCTTCTTACATTACCAATTTTGAATCCCATGATAAAATGTGTGGTTGCTATAAAAAAAAAAACGAAAGTAGTAGAGCAAGAAAATGCTTTTTTGTTGGGATTTTTGTTATGCTCATAGGTAAACTACTTTTCATACTTGGTTTGGTATGTTATCAAGTGCGCTTATATTTTTTTTTTAAAACAGCAAATAATTTATAAACAAGAGCTCTTTGGCACAAGAGAAACTCTCAAAAGATGGGAACAAACAAACCCATTACTTGGACAAAGACTACAACCAGCCAAATGCCACAAGAATAGGGAAAGCTAAACAGAGGCCGAAAGAGAAAACAAGGAAAAGGAGGATGCAACAAAAACCAGAGGCTTCAAAACAAACTGAAACTATCTCTTATTCAAACAAAACTCCGGTACCGAAATCCATTTGTAAAACAAGCACAGAGAAGAACTTCCTCTTCCTATCCACCATTTCCAAGAAGCTACTTTAATGTCTTCTAACAAAGCAGTACCATCCACTACCCCGATTTCGAAAAGTATATGCTTTTTATGCCGCCACACGGTCCAAATAACTGTCGCTACATAATTTAACAAGGACAGATTAAGGAGTTAGAACTGTTTGCACCTCAACTTCCTTTTTAATGATGTATTTGCAGATTGTGTGTTAAATAATGTTATGCATCCTTTTTTATACTTTTCATGGTCGGTAATTAGTAATATACATATATATTATTACAATTTGCAGATTGTTCTTTGTTGTTGTTGTTAACATTTGAATTTTTATTTTTATTAATAATTATATGTTACTTAATATTAACTAGATCGTATATCGGATATAATACAATCATTTTATTACATGAAATTTTTTAAAAAATACCAGAGAACCTATAAAAAATACTGCATATACATATTTATTGGGATAATTTTTGAATGTGCCTCTAACAACAAGGGGGGCTTACAGAAAAGTGTCGCATATAAATCTTTATTTATCCTTTTATTTAGATAATTTATAAATCTGTACCCAAAAACATTGGGGCTTACTGAAATTACATATAAATTTTTATTTATATATTTTATTAAAATAACTTTTGAATCTATCTCTAAAAATACGGGGGCTTAAAGAAAAGTATTGCACATGATTTGTTTTCATAATATTTAATTATCTATTCAATTTTATTACAAATTTATATAGTATTTGTAAATTGTAAATTGTGAACGAAATTACTAAAAGACGGTTTTCCCCGTGCGTTGCACGGGTACACCGACTAGTTAGGTTTAAGTCTAGAGCTTTTTCTTGTCTCAGGAGCCTAAGTCTTCTTTCTCTTGGTGCTAGCTTCCTTGGTCACTGCAGTGTGTTGATTATCATCATTCTCTTCTGCTGGCTTACTTTTCTCAAGAATAGCATCATGAGGCATGTCATCTTTTGTCTCTTGTAAAACTTTGTTCTGCTTGGTTCTCTTTTTTTTTTTTTGGTATCAGAGGGGTAATGGTGTGTGTGTGCAGACTCCCTTGTAACTGAAACCGTATTTGTAATAGCCTTGTTGTGCTGATTTTTTTACCTTTTATTTATTTAATTAAATAAGTGTATTTTCCATTAAGGCTAAAGTGCGGTTTTTATTCTTTCTGTCAAATGTAGAAAGCGTCCATTTTGAGATAGTGGGACAGGTAATATTTTGAACATTAAATTATTTATGTGATTGACTTAAGTTATACAAAATGACATCTTTGAGATAGTGTAGTTCATTTGTTTTGGTTTCCTAAGTTTGACATATTTTTCAATAAAACTTACATCATCAAAATGAGATTGTAATAGATTATGAAGTACAAACACATAAACCGACACGTCATAATAATTTGAAAAATGGCGTAATTCAATGTAATTATAAGTGTTGATGTCGTGCTAGTGTCCAATATCAGAACACGCCTAATTCGAGAAATGTCCGTACTTCGCAGGTAATAAATTTAGAAGAGCCTCGACATAAAAGGGAAAAAACCAAACCAAAAATAACAAAAGCAGGCGATTCAAACGTAATTCAAATTTGAAGTCATGGTTTATTACGAAGGGGATTCAGACCACAAACAAGTAGGAAAGAATAATGATTGAATATGTTGCAGTGAGGCATTCTACTCTAGCATTTTGGAACCAACCATCATTTACCAATGCGGGTCTAGCTTTCCTTCCATGCGACTATCTACTAAATTAGCATTTGATAGGTGTTTCGACAAGTTTCAAGAATCTCGCCGTCTACCGCCTTCGTGGAACCTATAGAATCCAATCAATCTCCACATACTACGTTTTTCTGACATATGATTCAAAGAAAAATCTGTTACTGTACTTTAGATATTAATATATTATTTGCGTAGCGGTACACCTTTAAAGAACTCGTATTCAGCCTCACAATTGTATATAACATATTGATATTTTATTTGTATCTAACTTTATTACAACTTAAAATGTAAATTAAGTATTTTTAATTAATATTAATGTTTTTCTGTAAAAAAAAAAAGATTAATATTAATATAAAAAATAAGAATTAGAAAGAAAAAAATTGAATGGAAAATCCAATTACTAATTATTTTATAAATAAACAAAAAGTAAAAGTTCATTTACTTCAAGTAGGAATTCATCATTTTTATGCAATTATAGTATAAGTTTTATTCAATTAGCAAAGGCAATTGCTTTGACGATCACATCTAGGGTTGAGAATATGCCAGACGACCTTCAAGGACTGTGGCATGGCATGACTTAGGTCTGGCCTGACGTGGTTTGTTTATTAAAAATGTTAAGCTTAGACTTTGAAAAAAGTCTATTTACATAAAGGCAACCTTCACGGACGTCCCTTCCTGAAAGCACCCGTCTTGCCATGTTGGCAGACTCCAACCAAAAACTAGAGAAAGAAATGGAATTTCAAGTGTGCCATGCTGGAGGTCTATGAATCATGATGAAATAACTCCCATTGGAGTTGCAAACAAAGTAAGTACTTAATGTTTGGAATTGTGCACCAAGACATGATAAGGTTACATCTTTTTATTTTTACTAATGGTTTACATTTTGTTCATTGTGTTCATTGCCATCTGCATATTCAAGAATTATATAAAACCCTAATTTTTCCGGTTAACATCATCATATCTTCATCTTACAATTTAGAATTAGATATTGTTTTTAAGTTTACAGTTTTTAATATATCTCTTGTACACGCACAACCAAAAAGATTATATATATATATATATATATATATATATATATATATATATATATATATATATTCAAAGCATTGAATGCACAATTTTCAAAAAAAAAATTTCATAAAAATTTGCTTAACTAGTGCACCGAGTGCACTGTTTAGCATTTTTCATATATCTATATGTATTACTCCCTCCGTTCCAAAATATATGTCGTTTTGGAGAAAAAATTTGTTCCAAAATATATGTCGCTTTATAATTTCAATGAAACATTTAATGCTATTTTTCCTATTATACCCTTAACTTTTTATTTCTCTCTCTTCTTTCAATTCTTTCATTTATCTTTCCCATACAATTAATGAAGGACAATTTTGTAAACTTACCCATAATTTCTCTTTTCTATACAACAATAATTACATTTCTTAATTTGTGTAATATGGTCAAAACGACTTATATTTTGGAACGGAGGGAGTATTATTTACCTTCCTCAAAGTAAAAAGTACACTTGGCATCCTCACGTTGCTTCTCAAGGAGCAAATTCATACGTGACATTTTTTTAATATTTTAATCCAACGTGGCGTCTATGTGTCATTTATGTACAACCTAAAGGAACACGGTTCGATTCTCAATTACAACAAAATCTTTTATTTTTTATTTTCAATTTAATTGTTTTTATCGTACAAAACAAATAACTAAAAAAAAAAAAAAAAAAAAAAAGAGCAGCATCAATAAAATAGAACAAACAATTTATTGTAAAAAAAAATAGAACAAACAATTTATAAATTTAAATTTAACCGTGTATCATATTGAAGCCTTGGATAGTTGGATTAGCTCTAGGAATAGAACAAGGATTAGCTCTAGGCATAGAAAAAAAAAACAATTTATATATTTGAATTTAATATATTTGAATTTAATTTTATCTTAAATTCAAAAAAGCATACATAAAAACGTGTAACATGTTACAAATAACAACCTATCTAACTTAAAAAAAATAAAAATACAATTCTAGCTTACGGAAAATAGGATTGGTATCATATACTTAATTGACATCACTCACATAAAAACAAACAATTTATAAATTTAAATTAAATTTATTTTAACTCCAAAACAAAAGAAGATTAGCATCACAAAAAGAAACAATCGTGCTTGAGGATTATCATAACTAATTTGTTACATATTTTAGATTTTTTGGGTATTTTTTCCTCTATATATAGATGTTGAGTCTAACATTTTTATTTGTCTATTTATCTCACACAAATTTGTTTCTTCCATACATCCATACAGAAAATATACAAATTTGTTTCTTCCAATTAAGAAATCACTATGGCACAAAAATACGATAATATTTCTGAAATCAATTCCGAGAAAGAGTCATGGACTATAGCTGCACGAATCATTCGTAGTTGGTTCGTTTGAGATGTGAACCATGTTAATCGCGGCGACACACAATCCTAATTCTCTCTTGACATGGTTTTAATATTTAATTTTCGTTATCTCTTTTTTATGTATGTTCTTAATTTATTTTTATTTTCATGGTAACAAAATTCATGCTACCATCCAAAGGACACTAATATACAAGCACTTGAAAGAGAATAAGGTATATTATTTCAGTAATTTTGGTGTTGTCGCAAATCTCGGATCTTATAGAAAAACACGTATATTTAAATCATATCAAATTTTATCAAAAAATAAAAATAAAATTCAATCATGTTCTAAAATAGGAGTGTTGATTAACATTAAAATCACAAATTAGTTACAAAAAGCCTAAAATCATGGGAATCCGGTTTGTTTACTTAAATCATATTTTTTTTCGTAGAATACTTTAATCTATTTTATATCTTTCTCAACGAAATTACACTGAAGCAAAACTTCTATAAATAGGCCTATATACTTAAATCCGATTAAATGTATTTAAATCATCTTTAAGTCTTTACATTGAGTTTAATCATCTTTAAGTCTTTACACTTTGCTTCTTTTACTAATGGCTCTTTCATACGACTCAATCTTTGATATTTCAAACCAAAAAGATGGTGTTAATTGACTCAAGGGTAATTTTTATTTTTAACAATTATAATATGAAATTATATTTTGTATGTTTGGTTTGTCTTTTTTTTTTCTTCTTTTTTTTAATATTCTATTTTATATTTTTTAGGGGAAGACTATCCATGTCACAGTCAATAGCTATTTAATCTCACAATTCAGTCATGAGATTAGCGAGGACAAGGTCTATGTACTAATGAATTTCAGTGTATCCCTGAATGAGGATGTATATAAAACATGTTCTTATAAGTTTAAATTGAATTTCATTCCTAATACTAAGACCAGACATGTTCATGAATTGGTTGTCTCTGATAATTCAAACAAAAAAAGGATTAACATCATTAAAATAAAACAAACAATTTATAAATTTGAATTTAATTTATTATCTTAACTGAAAAAACAAAAAAGGATTGGCACCATTTAAAAAAAAACGATCGGGTATAGCTTAAGTAACTCAAAACACAAACAATGTATTATAGCATCTGAATTTATTTTCTTAAAAAAAATATGATAGCATTTGTATTTTAATTTGACTTAATTTATATTTTCTGCTTCCCTTTTTTTTTACCAATTATTCAATGTATGTATTGTCAAACAAAAATAATAATTCAAAAAACAAAAAACAAATAATTAAGATTAAGATGATTTGTCAAAAACACAAAAAAAAAATTAAGCTGAGTTATTTATTACTGTCCTATAAAAAAAGGATGAGTTATTGATACATATTAGGATTAGGATAATAAAATAAATAATTCAAATTTGTTACATATATGAAGTATCATCTCAATTGGTTTACTTTTTACATTGATTTGATTTAGTTTTTTAAACCGTAAGAAATTACTTTATTCTGTTATATTCAATCTCTTTGATTATTTTTTTAACATTTTACAAAAACAAATTAAGATGTGAGGTCTAAAGTAATAGTCCAAATTTCTTTACTTTTAACACAGACTTTATTTATTTCTTCACAAGTAAGAAATTAAACTTTCATATTTTAGATCAAATTTATCTTGAAATTTTACTTGAACTTTTTACAAAAATAATTAAAACGCGAGACATGAGATTATTATCTCAATTGTTTTACTTTTTACATAGACTTGATTTAATTCTTCACCGCGTAAGAGATTATCATCTTCCATTAGAATAAATTTCTTTGGATATTTTAATTGAATGTTATTTTAATAAAATTTTAAGATGTGAGACCGAGAGATATAATCTCAATTAAATTTATCTAATTAAGATGTGTGACTTAAGGTTATGGTCCAAATTTCTTTACTTTTTATATGGGCTTGATTTAGTTAATTACTCTTTTCTATTAGACCACATCGCTCTTGAAATTTATAATTGAACTTTTTACAAAAAATAATGAAGACGTGATACATAAGATTATAATCTCAATTACTTTACCTCTTACATGGACTTGATTTAGTTCTTTACATCCTAAGAGATTACCATTATCCGTTAGACCAAATATTATAATATCAATTGCTTAACTTTTTATACGGGCTTGATTTAATTTTTCACGCCATACTATATTACCCTCTTCATTAGATCATATCTCCTTGGATATTTTAATTGAACATTTAAAAAATAAAATTAAGATGCGAGGCCTAAGGTTTTTGTCCAAAATAATTTACTTTTTACATGGGCTAGACTAGATTTAGTTCTTCATACAGTAAGAAATTATTAGATCAAATCCTTCTCGAAGTTTTAAGTGAACTTTTTACAAAAATAATTAAGACGTGGGGCCTAAGATTATACATGTTTGATTTTGTTTTTCACACGGTAAGAGACTACCCACTTCTGTTAGATCAAACATCTTTTGATATTTTTATTGAACTTTTTACAAAAATAATTAAGATTTGAGGTCTAAGGTTATGGTCTCAATCTATGAAGCATAGACTCTGACACGGACACTCCGACACCGCTAATGTAAAAAATATATGACAACGACACCGCTACATATTTATAAAAAAACTAAATTGATAATTAAAATACATACATATGCATTTAAGTTGAACATATTTTTCATTAAAAAAAGTTTTAAAGAAATATATAATAGTACATTTGACATTTATTCATCCATCTACTATCGAAAAACTAAAAATAATGTAGTAAAAATGTAATATCTTTAATCCCTCATTGATCAATATTATTGTTTCGACACATCTTTAATCGTTGTATATATATATATATCTAAGAAGAGTAGAAGCAAAAAAAAAAAATTAGGACATTTATCTGACACGTTTGTACAAATGTCTTATAGGTGTCGGATACCAATCTAAGGAGTGTCGGAGTAAAATAAAAAATAGTTTTTTTGGACACCTCTCGGATATGTGTCGTATGAGTGTCATACGGGCTTGATTTAATTTTTCACATTGTAAAAGATTACCCTCTTTCATTAGATCATATCTCTTTGAATATTCTCATTGAACTTTTTAAAAAAAATAATTAAGATGCAGGGTCTAAGATTGTGTCCTCAATTACTTTACTTTTTACACTGGCTTGATTGAGTTTTTTACACCGCAAGAGATTATCCTCTTCTGTTAGAACAAATTTCTCTAAATATTTTAATTGATTTACAAAAATAATTACGATGTGAGAACTAATATTATAATCGCAATTGTTGTACTCCTTACACGAGGTTTATTTAGTTCTTCAAGCCGTAAAGGATTACAATCTTCCGTTAGATTAGATCTCTATGGATATTTTAATTGAAATTGCAATAAAATAATTATGATGTGAAACTTTAGGTTATATGGTTCCAAATTACATTACTTTTTACACGGGTTTGATTTAGATTAAATCTCTGTTGAAATTTTAATTGAACTTTTTACAAAAATAATTAAGACGTGATGCCTATGATTATGGTCTCAATTGCTTTATTTAGTTTTTCACAAGTAAGATATTATGATCTTCCGTTAGAACAAATTTCTTTGAGTATTTTAATTGAATTTATTACAAATATAATTAAGTTGTGAGACTTAAGGTTATGATCTCAATTGCATTACTTTTTACACTGGTTTAATTTAATTCTTTATGCCGACATAGATTACCCTCTTCGGTTAGATCATATCTTTTAGGATATTTTAATTTAAAATTTTAGTAAAATAATTATGATGTCTTACTTAAGTTTTTTTTTTTTACAATGTCTAGCTTAAGGTTATGATTCAGATTGTTTTACTTTTTACATGAACTATATTTAGTTCTTCACGCCATAAGAAATAACTCTCTTCTGTTAGATTAAATTCCTCTTGAATTTTTAATTAAACTTTTTGCAAAAAATAATTAAGATGTTAGATTTAAAATTGTGATATTAGTTGCTTTACTTTTTACACAGTTTTGATTAGGTTCTTCACCCCATAAGAAATTACTCTCTTCCATTAGAACAAATCTCTCATGATAGTTTAAATGAATTTCTAATAAAAAAAATATTTTCATCATGTTTTAACAACAAAATAAAATAATTAGTAAGACAATAATAATATACATATATTTTCACATTAAATTCTAAAATTATTATTATTACATTTTTTTAAATGAAAACTAACTTATGCATGATGCTGGTTTGAACCCTAATTTTCCCTTTCAAAAGTATTTCTTAATTATATATATATTACAAGTTTCTATTAAATTTTATAAAAATTGAATTTCTAGCCCGTGCTTGGCACGGGTGTCCATACTAGTATAGCTTATTTCCATAAGCTCTCTATAATTGATTATGAAGATAGCTTATAAATAAATATACCAAAAAAGTGACTTTATTTAGTCTTGTTTCAAAGACATAACTTCTTCGCAAGCACTAATATAGTAAGCACTTATGCTATTAACTACAAAATAAGTTGTTTATCCAAACATGGCTTGTCATTTGTGCAATAACATCACACCGTGACTTGATCGATTTCCAAACACACGCCACAAGTTTAAGCATGACTTTTCCATTAATTCAAATTAAAACAAATATGCCTTGGATTTTTAGATCCCAACAATCATCAATAATTGATACAATAAAGAAGGAAAAGTACAAGCAACCTTTTTTAGAACATGTTCACATTACATGACAAAACTATAACCGAAATTTAAAACAGCTTACCAAAAGTCATTACTATTACCAATTTTCAGACTTAGCTATCAATGAGCGATTTTCTTCATCTCATCATTGCATTAGACAAAACTATATTAAAAATTCAACATCTTACCAAGTCATTACTATTAGCATCTTTCAGACATAGCTATCAATGAGAGATTTTCTCATCTCATCCACTATGACACTAGGTTGCGAGTCTCTCAGCTTGAAAACACTTTCAATTACAGAGAGCTCTGTTGCTGTGGTGTCTGAACCACAAAACGCTGTCCAATCATTAACTATCATTCCAGCAGCTATCACTTCGCTACCCCGGTTCACAGTTCCGGCAACCAAAGGAACCTGAAGAAGTGTAGAAAGTTCGTCCAAGTCTTCTATGGAAGTATGAGGATGGACCTGCATCGAGTGTATGACTATGATCAAAAGACAGTATAATTGGGAAAAAAAATGAATTTCGAGGAAGGTAAAGCATTTTTGTACTTACCAAACCACCTCTATTGGAGAGGGAACAGAAACTCCCAACAAGAATATTACCAGCAATTGTCTGCCTGAAAACTTCTACTCCAAGAACATCTGCAATTATCTCCTCGGTTTCCTGAACAAATTATTTCACAATGAATAAAAAGTGAACTAAGATTCATATATAAGATTCATAACAAATGGATATAACAATGATGGATACATGGGAGATGCTTTGAAGCTGAAAATTCTTTTAATCATATGAGCAGTGTGTTAATAATGACTACCACCCTTATATATGAGAGATCAGCTTCAGAGGTATCACAAATGACAATAAAAGAACAAATTTGAAGATAAACAAAACTGTGTTAATAAAAGATTCTTAACAGAGAATTGAAGTTTTATTGTTGAAATTATAAACAAGAACTTGTTTGATTGAGTTGTCAAAATTTATGGTGATCATGTTAGAAAGACTGGCAGTGTTTATGTGCCAATTTGTCCATTTCCTTATTCAACATCCATGCTTTCAAGTCTATTTTCAATCCTAAACATGAATAACTGATTAATAGAGGAAAACAGTCGATAATCTTCAATGAAGCAGTACCCTGTCAAGATCGGTATGAGTAAGGGCCACATGGTCATTACATGCTATACAATTTCCCAAAGCAGATAATTTTTCTTCTATCCTCTGAACAACAACTTGATCGGGTAGACTGTTTCTCAAATGTTGAAGTTCTGCATCAATAACCATGAAAATATGATCAATACCATAAGTTCATATTCGTATGGCATTATAGCCATTATATAACCACAAATGCCAAGTAACTGTTTAATATATGATCTTCAGAGGAAAAGGGCAGTTATAAAGGTGTTCAAATAGGTTATACATCATATTAAAATAGCATCATAAAGTACCAAAAATAAAATCAACATATAAAACAATAGAAATTACCTTGGTCTGTGGTGGTATGGGGCAAGAGAAGCCCATTCTTGTTTCCTACAAGTCAGTGGAAAGGTACGGTAGTTAGGTATGATAAAACGATTATGATTTAAGAAATGAAATTTGATGCAGTCATCTCTTTCTATGGTAACTAAAACAAGAAATATTATAAGACAGAAGGAAATCGATCAGAGTTATCTCAGGAAAGAGTACTCCTTCATAAACCAACAGTAAATGAGGTTGAGAAAAGCTTTTTACCAGCACAAAGACGGCCAACAATACGAGTGCCAGCAATGGATGTCTTCACCACAGGGATAACACCAGATAACTCGGATTCAAATACACTGTATCAAGTACCATATTATTCATTTAGAAAATCAAATCCTTGAAACTTGGATTATAAATTAAATTGTCCCAGGAACTTATTTTCATTAGTCTGAAAAGAATGAAAACCTGTAGAAGCTTTCAGAACCTCCAATGGCAACCATACAATAGGCATTGGTAAGTTTAGAAAACACTCCAATATCACAATTATTCTCAAACTGAAGTCCTGCAGAAAACCCATAATCATTCAATATCTTAATTTAAATATTAAATAGGATTCCCAAAAGAGAAGGCCATAAAGCATGTATATATGTATGTGTAAGTACATGTCGCACTTACTAGTTGCCATGGTTGAGATTGACAAAAATCTTTAACCAAAGTACTGAAATGGAAGATCAAAAGTATTAGAATTCTTATCAGAAAAACAAACTAAAGAATAATGTGTCAAATGGAAATAAATTCAAAGAAAGTTCAGGAGACCCTTGACTCTCAATGAGATGGATCACTCACACCCCTTTAGCCCTTTTCTAGAAATGAACCTTCACAGTTTGAGTAAAATCACCTAGCCTATCAACAATACTAGCACCTAATATATAATCACTTGCGAGTTGTAACCAACACATACTCGATATGTGGGCAACAGGACTTGCCTTATACTATACATAAACAATTTGGCATATACTTGTCGATATTAAGACAAAACAATCAAGACGAGTGTGAAATGTGTGCCTGTAATTATGCATAACAGCACCACTTGGCATGAAAGGATACGAGTTGTTTAAACCAACTCTCCCATGGACAGCCTTATATAACTAATAGATACTAACAGACAACATACTAAGTATACAGAACTGATTTTCAAAAAATTCGAATGAAAACTTAATAGAACAGATATTGTCTCATCTAGAAACTCAACCATTCAAAAATATCACATCTTTTCCTAACTTAAAAAAACAACTTCGAAAATTCTCTTTAGATTTTTTATTTTTCTTATGTTGAGATAAAAAAAGACAGTATTTGGCTTATCTATTACTCACTACAGTTCAAAACTCTATTGAGTTAGGTTTATGTACCCCAGTCTTTTGTATTTTTTCGCATCCGCGCCCTATTTGCTTAAAAAAAAAAAAAATCATACTCACTACATTTCTAAAGTGAATTGCTCACTTCAAAATAACCTAGTAAAAAAATTTAAAATAAAATAATAATTCCTGCAATTGAGATAACTTTCTGCAAAACATGCACATAGTTCATCATCAAATTTCTAGTGCTTAATTTAATCTCAACAAAACAGCTTAATAATAATACTAGCAACAATTTTAATAATAGAAAACCCTAAGGGGAAAAACTAGTAACATGATGATAAAGATAACAAAATTACAATAAAATTGGAACCTAAAATTAACAAACTAATTTGGGGGAAATGGTTTTGAAGTTGAGGAACAAAGAGAGCGTAGGGTTTGTAATCGTGAAAAGAAGAATACCTGAAGCGGCGTTGAAGAAGGGTACGGTGGAGAATACGACGGCGACCGAGAAGAGGTTGCCGTATTGTGGAAAAAGAACGCAGTTAGGGTTTGTCTTTTGTACTACTTTGTTCCGTGGGCTGCACACATTTTTTATTTTTTTTGGATATTTTCCCACTTTTTAAAAATAATGTTTTTGTCAAAACAATAAAAAAACTCTTCTCCATTGCATTTTCTCTTTCTTCACCTCTTCTCAATCCCACGCATGATTTTATTTAATTTTTGTAAATGAAGTGGTAATTATCATAAAACTAGTATTCGCACCCGTGCCAAGCACGGGCATAACGCATGTTTCGAATTATTTAAGTATTAATTTTATATTTTGGTTTAAAAGTAGTTTTAATTCTCATATTTTATAAAATGTGTAGTTTTTACCCAATTTTTGCCACATATTATACACAATTTAGACATTTAATCCTCCTTTTTATTTAACCTTTAATTTTGATATCTTGACATATTTTTTAAAGAGTTTAAAGGACATGCATTGTCAGTGTAAACTAACTTTGGACCGACAACAATTAAGAATGCTTTCACTTTCTCATATCATATCAAGAAAGTGAGGTCAAGTGAAGTTACATGGCGGAAAACATAGTTATAATTTGTTGACAGTGTAAAATTATTTTACGCTATCTGTGCATATACTTTTTTCTCTTTTTTAAATGAGACGACACATAATATGTGTTTATGGTCACTTCATATTTAAAATTTAATTTATTATTTTTAAAATAAAAAACATGATTTTGTCAAAAAAAAAAAAACTAAAAACATTATTATTACCAACAAAAATTATATCTTTTAAGAAACGTATCCTTTCCTAAGGTCTCGTCACAATTATTATCATTAAGGGTTAAATATATTTTTGATCCTTTTAAATACTCAATTTTTCAGGTTTATTCCTTATAAAATCTTACTTTAAATTTTGGTCTTTTAAATAACTATATCAATTTCTAATTTTAGTCGGTGTTTTTTTAATATAAAAGATCACGGTTCATTTTCGAAATGAATTTTTTAATAACATCTCATTAGTTTAATAATTAACCATTTTAAAACCTAATCTTCATAAATTTATCTATAACTTTAAATTAAAAAATTTATCGTTTAAACTGAAGATTAAATAATCAAGTTATTGAGTTTAAAATACAAGTTTGTATTTTTAAAAGAACTTGAAGTATAGAGAACAATTTAAAAGGGCTAAAAATGAATATTTTAGTTTTTTTTACAGCAAAATAAATATTTTATGGGTTAGTTTTTACCCATAAAAGTGTAAATATATTTTTTTGTTGAATAAAATATAAATATTTTAAATTAAGATGTGCAGTTTTTTGTTTTTGATAGAAATGTGATATATAGTTATATACTAATGTTATATGGCTATATTATATGAAAGCTCGTATTAGTTTTTAATATTAAATGACCATCCCCTTATATAAGTAAGATATATATTAAATATTTATTTCTTTATTTGTAAAATGTTCATCCCTTGTGTATTATTTATGTTAAAAATTCATTTCTCTAGCTACTTATAAAATGTTCATCCCCGTGTATAAGATTTTATTTTTTGAAAATGGTATAAGATTTTATGTTAATATTTACCTCTACTAAAATATTAATTCACAATAATTAAAATACTACATTCGTCGAAAAGTATTTAAGTATTTTGATAGAGTCAAGTCATTTATAACATACTCCCCCGGTGTTTTTTATAAGAAACAATCAATATTATAGGTTAATTGAAAACTAATATATATTTTGATAACTTTTTAGTTTTTCGAGATCAGTTGCAATTATACCTTGTCTCGACACCATCTACGGCCGACCTTAATATTTGGTTTTGAGCTTTCATCTTCTTCTACCCATAAGGGGGTGATTTTAAGTCATTTTTGGCCTAAAATCACCCTTCTGTTCCTTTTTTCTTCTTCTTGTTTTTAATCTAAATAAGTGATTATCATATATATTAGATCTTTCTTTTGTGTTTTTTTTTGGTGTGATTTCTTCATCTCAGTGCGACGATGTTTGATATCCCGTCTTGTTTGCGGTGTTTGCTTGTTGTCCCGTCTTGTTGCGGTGTTTTATTATTGTCCCGTCTTGTTGCGGTGTTCGTTTGATTGAATCGGCAGATCAACTTCGGTCAACTACTGATTCACACATTGATTAAGTTCGTCAAAGATACAGATCCGGAGGCATAGGTATTCCGGTTACTTTGATTTTATTACATTATTTGTAGGCATGAGTATGTCGTTTTATGCTATTAACTTTGATGTTGCGAGCTTGTTCGAAGATTCATCATTTTCATTTTTAGCAGTACTGAATTTGTACTTGAATCTGATGTACTCTACCGATTCGAATGAATGAATATCTTTTATTTTAGTAAAAAAAAAACTAATATATTTGGTTTATATTATAAACCAAATACATTAATTATTGAATGAACTTAAAAAATCAAAGTTTCTTATAAAAAATATCGGAGGGAGTAACAAATTCAACTTTGAATTTTGAGGTGAATTAATTTTTCAAATGTTATTTTTTTAGCATTCGTTCCAAAGTTCGAGCGTAGATAAGTAAAGTCTAGCCAAAGATTGTTTCCAACAGAAATTTACTTGATTCTAATGTCTTGGTTATTTTTTCAAATGTTTTTTTTATATAATACTTAAATAATAATGATATTTTTTTAAATAAATTAAAATTATGTTAATATATCATTTATATTAAACATTCATTATTACATGTAAAATCTTCATCATCGGGATCCCATAGTATAACTTAGTTGGTAGAAAAGACATTATAAGGGGGACAAACTTTGTCGAACTAAAATTCACTATTTATCCACATTTAAAAGTTTGTCGGTCTAGCTATTAATATAACTTTTTTTAGTGATGTCAATCTTCTGTCAAAGAACATGTTGATGATCGAACTTATTTGTTTTATTTTTTAATATAATTTATTTGTTTTATTTTTCAAGTATTGTATGTAATTTTTTTTTGTAATACCACGATGAAGTTTAAAATAATTTTTATTTTATATATATTTTTTAACTTGTATTTAGGAGGAAAAAATTAAATGAAATTTCTTTTAAATTTTTGCAAAAGAAACTTTTAAACAATTTTATTTTATTTATTTAGTTGTTTATTATTTATTACTAAAGAATTGAGAAAATATTATAAAAATATAAATTTCTTTATTTTTTCATATTTTTTGTTACGATACAACAATCTAATTAACAAAACTCATGCCATGTAATTTTGGACCTCACATCTTAATATTTTCTTTCCCTATATTTTTTTTTAAAAAAAAAAAAGCAATCTCGTATAAATGTGAATATTATTCTCTCTTCCACTTTTTAATATGATTATAAAATCATTTATTAATTTACAATTATAAAAATATAATTTTACTAAGAAAAATAATAACATACATATGAAAGTTAGCAATGAAAAAGTAAATCATAATAAAACAATAACATAATCATTCAACCTAAGCAACACCGTTGCTTATTAAAGCGTGAAATATGATTTACAATGTGCATTACAGTTATTCCCGAAAACAATACAATACATCTTCTAAATTAATTTACATTCATATGTGTGAGGAAGAATTACAATCACTTAAAACTTATATTATAATCAAATGTCTTTGGTCCAATTTCTTCGGAGTTAATAAATCATTTATATTCTTCTTTTGAGATCCACATCTGCAAAAATTGAAAAGAATGATGAATATAGAATAAGATGAATATAGATAAAATGAAAATAATATGAAGAAATACAAACAAAATAGCTAAAGAGAAAAAGTTGAAAAATATGTAATTTGAAGTGTTCAACCAAAAACCATTTATATAGGAAAAAAAATATGGGTATATAAGTATCTTTATTCATAATATCCAATTAAATCAATTAATAACAATATATATTGATTCCTTTTTTTTGTGAATGTCATGTTATGACTTTTTTTTTTACACTATCATTTTTGTAGAAAATCAATAGTTAACACAAACTTTTGAAAGAAGCAAACAATCTCATTAAAATTAAATGCTTATAATTTAATACTAAAATAAAATCCTAGGAGTTTATTATTTTATAAATAATCTTGAAATTATTACTACAATAAAAAAAATTAGAATTTATTAAGAATGTAAGAATTTTATAATTAAAAATAATTGTTCATAAATTCTAAATTTTGAATATAACAAAAAATATTACCTTTAATGTATAAAATAATATAGATTTATATTAGAATTATTGTTTAATAATATTGATAGTCATTAATGTCAATCTTTAATGCTAATGGTAAAAGTATCCTTAAAAAATTTCAAAAGGAATTCCTATATATAAAATATGGTCTTGCCAAACGGTGTCCCCGGAACACTCATTAAGAATTTTATTTAAGGAAATAATTTATTCAAACGGTTGAACATTTCAATTCCCAATGCTTTGACTTCACACATTTTCATATTATTTTTTTAATAAAATATGACCATTTAAAAGTTTAAAGAGTGCCACATGAACACTATTTAGCATTTGTCTATGAAATAATATAGATATAGACATCAAATTATTTATTTTATTAATTATAACTTTTTATTTAATATTATGTGGAAGTATTTCACTTGTCATTAAAATACTAAATTTTAATATTTTTCCTTTACACAAATGAATTACATGTCGAATGCATGCAAATAAGAATGCATGAGAGATCACCATTTTAGAGGATAGAGAAAGGTAAAGACTCTAAAATTTTTGTGCTTGACATAGACTCTGTATGATGGACCAATATTTTTTATCAATGGATACTTATTTCCTTTCATATGAATTTATATAAAAGACAATAATATATGTAAATTAACACATAATCTCATAAAGAATAATATTTAAAAACGCAAATTTATATTAAATTGAAACTCCAATAAAAAACACTAAGCAAAAGCTAAAAAAAACATACTCATGTTCAACAACTATTTCTCTATTTTAATAATTTTGTTTGCCCATTTAGACAAATTTAAATTGGATCTTACTCATGTCTCATATAATGAAAATATTATCTTATTAATAGAAACAACGAAGACACACCCTAAGTCAACAACCTTTCCCCCTTTCACAACTTTTGGAATGTTATTTTCTTCTTTACATCATATCATCAAAAACTTAGATTAACAATATGATTTTTTTTTTCTTTCGAGTTTGAAGTCTGAAATTTATAAATACAATTAACATAAAATATTATTATATAATAAAATTACAAACATCGATAAAACCAACATCTAATAAGGATTTCTTATAAACCATGTCCCTGAAAGTTGGTATTCGAACTTACAGATCAATGTTCTTCGCACTAAAACTCTAATTCGATCTCCCTACATAACAAAGAATAAATCATCATAATCTAAATTTTTAAACAAAAAAAAATAGAAGTTTTTATTTTTTTGCAATATTAAATCTCCCAAACATGCACAACTCTTAAAATCAATATCAATAATTGTTTCTTAGTGATATGCCACTGATAAAATCGTGCATAAGAGACATTGCTTTCGCAGAAAAATGAGAGAAACAACACAATACAAATTTTGAAATATGGATGAAAATGAAATGATTTTGTGGATTTTGTTGTAGTAAAATAATTTATATTTATAGTGAGTTATAGAAACACAAAGATAGTTTGTATTGTAAACAGGGGCAAATGTTTGATCAAGACTTTCAATCAAATATATATCAAAATGAACTTTTTTCGAGTTGCGAAGTTTAACCTTCGCGTGGAACTGAAACTTTAATTTATACTCGTGCTTAGTAGTACGGTATGATCCACCGTTTGCAACAACTCCAAAAATTGTAATCGAGTAAACGTTACCTTCCATAAAATATTTTTCAAACTTATAAATTAGAGTGTTGCACTGTGTATTTTGTTTTCCTGAACAATAAAACAATATATTAATATAATACATCAAAAAAATCAAGAAATAGTGTAATTGAAAATTTAATTTATAGAAAAGTTCTTACGGTTGAATCCAATCCATTAGTATCATATCCAAAGAAAATGGTCTATTGTTGCTTGACACATCACGAACCAATCACATCTGAATTACACGAACAACAATATTCAAACTCTCATTGGCTTGGTTGATTTCTGATCTTAGGTTAATTTTTGGAGCCATTTTTTAGTAACTTACAAAATGAATTTGTGAGTTGCTTTTGGCTAAAACTACAAATATTTAAAGTTAGCTTTAGAAATATAAAAATTAAATGCAATATTATGACAAAATATCGATTACAACTTTTGTTATGTAACTTTCAAATAAATATAAAAAAAAATATTTATTATAATAATTAAAAATTATATGTAACGGAAATATATTTATGATCATTAAAAATATATATATAAAAACGGTTAATATATTAATTCTATTTTGCATTAATAATATAAATGTCTTTAATTTTCATTATTATAAAAAATGTACCGTCATCAATTATTAAATAAAATTAAATGTAATAAATAATTATGTAAATTTTTTGCATTTTAGTATTTAATTAAAAATGTAACGTTATAAAATATTAAATAAAAATTAATGTAATAAAAAATTAAATGCATTAGGATCATGGATCAAATAAATTATCAGGGGACGGAGAATATTTTTTTCCAGCATCCTATAATCCATACTAATAAATCACAATGTTAAAATTGAAAATGAATACAAAAAGTTCACATAAATTGTAAAATACAACGTATAAATAAAGAAGCAAAATATACACAACAATTTTTATGCATACATTTTCTTCAAATCAATGACACTTATGAACTTGGAATTAAACAACAACTTAGTTGAATTAAAAGAATTTTGAATTATTGTAGTTCCTAGAAAAGAAACACATTTGTAAGAGTTTATAAGTTTATATTTGATATAAAAAATAAAAAAATAAAATAGATAACTTGATTTTTATTGTAATCAACAACATGAATATCTTGCCACATATTGATTTTAGCCATTAACACAATGTCTATTGTGTTTTCAGTTTTGCTAGCAGCAACAAATGCATTCAACTCAACAACATATGAACCAAAAAGAGTAACATTAACACATGACTATGTGTAAATAATATGATTCAAGAATTTAATAAAGCATTGTAATATTTTGTCATTGATTGAGCAAGATAAAAAGACATATGTGATACTAACCCATCATAGTTCAACTAAATTGCAACCATTTTGTTCTTCAAATCATTGCGTTCATACTCCTTTTGAGCTTCAATGCCGATTAACATTCTCATAATTTCTACAAAATATGATTATACACATGATTATTGATACCACATGTCTACAATGTTATAACGACAAAAACAACAAATAATACATAACATACTAATAATTCTTACCATAAAGATATTGTATCATAGTCAGGAGCAAATGCTGGAAAAAAACTTTAAATCAAATATATATATTGAAAGGAACTTTTTTCAAGTTGCAAAGTTTAATCTCGTGTGGAATTGAAAGGTTAATTTATACCCGTGCTTAGTAGTACGTTATGATCTACCGTTTGCAACAATTTCAAAATTCGTAATCAAGAAACAACACCTTCCTTAAGGTCTTTTTCAAACTTATAAATCAGAGTGTGACGCACTGTACTGTGTATTTTATTTCCATAAACAATAAGACAGTAAAATAATATATTACAACGAAAAATATACTACAACTCAGTGTAAATGAAAGTTAAACATATAGAACAGTTCTTACAGTTGAATCCATTAGTATCATATCCAAAGAAAATGGTGCATTGTTGCAGGACACATCGCGCACCAACCACATCCGAATTACACGAACTACAATATTCAAACTCTCATTAGTTTGGTTGATTTCGGAAATCAGGTTAATTTTATTCGTCATTGTTTAATAACTTAACAAATGAATTTCTGAGTTGGTTGTGGAAAATAGCAAATGAATTTGTGAGAAGGTTTTGGAGAAAAAGAAACAATATTTATAGTTAGGTTTAGAAATATAAAAATTAAGAGTAAATTTATGACAAAATATCGGTTACAATGTTGAATATGTAACGTTAAAATAAATATAAAAAATATTTATTATAATAATTAAAAATTATACATAACGGAAATATATTTATGATAATTAAAATATATATAAAAACGGTTAATTATAATAATTAAAAATTATACGTAACGGAAATATATTTATGATAATTAAAAAATATATAGACACGGTTAATGTATTAATTAAATTTTGTATAAATATAAATGTTTTTAATTTTCATTATTATTAAAAATTGTAACGTTTTCAATTATTAATTAAAATTGAATATAATAAATGATAATATAAATTTTTTGCATTTTCGTATTTAATTAAAAATGGAATGTTATAAAATATTAAATAAAATTCATGTCATAAATATTTTCATAAAAGTGACACTTGTCACTTTCTTGTCAACACCCTTTACTTTGTTTATAATATAGATATAAATTTTTTATTAATATAAGTGTTTTTAATTTTCATTATTATTAAAAATTGTAACATCTTCAATTATTAATTAAAATTGAATATAATAAATTATAACAAATTTTTTTTGCATTTTCATATTTAATTAAAAATGTAACGTTACAAAATATTAAATAAAATTCATGTCATAAATATTTTCATAAAAGTGACACGTGTCACTTTCTTGTCAACACCTTTTACTTTGTTTATAATATAGATTTGAATTGGAATAAAAATATTCGGCTTAAGAATAAAATATTTATTAGTTGAGATAGATTTTATGGATGATTTTTTTTAACAAGGCAAAATGAAATATAAAATAAAAACGATTTCCCTATCATAAGATGTGTCTAAATAGACTACCAACGTTTACAAAGTGTCACATAATGATACATAAAAGATAACCAAACAAAACATATCATATAAGGCCCAAACAGAACAAAGGACTAGACCACCATATATGGCAGTTGAAAGGTAAGGTAACACACGTCGCCCTCAACCACCTAAAAGAATGAACTTTGTCTTGTCCAACATCTGAGAAGTAGTGTTAGTTGAGCCTTGAAACAACCTATGATTTCTCTCCGTCCACACAACTCAGACGCACGCGAGTCAAATGAGCTGCAGAAAGGAGTGGTGTGACCGAGAACCACCTGCTGAATATGTAAATTGTACGAAGTGATCACGTAAGGTAGTGGACTCAACCATCGGAATGCCAATCCACGAGCGCATCAATGCCCAAAGAGAACCAAAAGTACCACACGAGATAAATAAATGATAAGCTGCCTTCGCCTGGCCACAACCCAAAACGCACATCTGAGCTGCAGTAGGTAAGATGCCTCGAGTGACCAGGTTGGTTTTTGTGGGCAACCTGTCACGCAAAAGACGCAAAGCGAAGATGGATACCTTCAACGGAATCTGCGGGTGCCAAATGAGATTTTCCACGTCATCAATGGAAGTTGAAGCCTGAGAAGTCAAAACATGGTATGCTCCCCGGGCAGTGTAGCCCCTATCAGGGTCAGCCTGCCACTACCACCTATTAGAAAACTAATCCTGCAATGAAATGGTAAGTAATAAAGACTGACACTCCCTCAGATCCTCCTCCTGCCACCCCCGCAGCTGCCTCCACCACACCCAAGCCTCCCCATCAGCACCCCACCATAATGAGAACATCTCCGCCACTTCTATTGCGACCATTTGACAATAACCGTCGCAATGTGAATTTTTTAAGACATTTGCAACGGTTTATACGACGGTTTCTGCAACCAACTGTCGCATAATTTTGCTCTAATATGAATTTTTGAAGACATCTGCGACGGGTTTATATGGTCGTTTCTATAAGGTGTGTTTGGTTGGAAGGTTTTGGAGGGGAGGGGAGGGGAGGGAATATTTTTAATTAGATGTGTTTGGTTCAATTTTCTTAGATGTTATTTTTGGTGGGAGTCAGAGCATTTGATCTTTGTCATTTTTGTTTATGACTTTGTTCTTGAATTACTTTGATGTTTACTTTGTTCTTCTTTCCAAAGTCTCACTATTGCAGTGATATATGAACCAACAAAGTTTTTTAATTGCATTTACATCTTTGATTAATAGGTGAAATCTTTGCATTGAAAACTTAATTTGTTTAGAGCTATAGGTAAAATTAATGAAGGGGTAAGCAACTATATTTTCTCATACTTACCTTAGGTACTTCATCAAGATCTCAAGCATTTTTTTGGGAGTGATTGCATCTATAGTTGATTTAAAGTAGCTTTTGAATTGATCTTTGTCAAATTTATCAAGTGTTACCTTTTGATTGCATCTTAGGTACTTATGTTTTTCAGGTAACTAAATAAGCAAGTCAAGAGATGGTAGGCGTTTTGAGTCAAGAGCTAACGCTAATTAAAGATCATGAAGAAACATCAGATATTATAGGGAATATTTAGATATTTTGTGAACTTGTTATTTTGATGTGATGCTTGTATATGTTTAGTCTCTAGTAATATTTTTGATTAAACTAGTTTTTCGCTTTTGGAGTTTTTTGATGTATGGATTGTCATTATTTGAATGAATTATATGATTGAGATTAAGTAATTTATATTTATATATTTTGTGCATTTTAATTTTCTTACTCTTGTATGAATATTGTAACACAATGCTTATTTCATAAACCATAATAGTAAATAAAACATATTTTAAATTAATATTAAAAAAAGGAAAATGTTTGCGACGGTTTTAAACTGTTGCAACCTCTGTTGTAAGTGTTTTGTAGGAAAAAATATAGTCACGGTTTGAAACTGTTGCAACTATAATTGCGATGGTTGTTGCAACGATTTTCAAAACTGTTGCAAAGTTCTCTTGAGACATATAAATTTGCCATGGTTTGCCAACCGTCGCAGATGTATAATTGCGACAGTTTTAACGAGCACATCAATGCCCAAAGATAACCAAAAGTACCACACGAGATAAATAAATGATAAGTTGTCTCCGCCTGACCACAACCCAAAGCGCACATGTGAGCTGCAGTAAGTAAGATGCCTCGAGTGACCAGGTTGGTTTTTGTGCGCAACCTGTCACGCAAAAGACACCAAGCGAAGATGGATACCTTCAACGGAACCTGTGGGTGCCAAATGAGATTTTCTACGTCATCTATGGAAGCTGAAGCCTGAGAAGTCAAAAGATGGTATGCTCCCCAGGAAGTGTAGCCCCTATCAGGGTCAGGCTGCCACTACCACCTATTAGAAAACTAATCCTGCAATGAAATTGTAAGTAATAAAGACTGGCACTCCATCAGATCCTCCTCCTCCCACCCCCGCAGCTGCCTCCACCACACCCAAGCCTCCCCATCAGCACCCCACCCTAATGAGAACATCTCTGCCACGGTACGTCGTTTGGTCTCTGCTAAATCAAACAGACGACCAAACCTTTCACTCAATGGAATCCCGTCCACCTAGGGATCGGTTCAAAAAAAAGTCTATGTCCCATCCCCCACCCTCCTCGAAACATGTTCCTCAAACCATCTGCCCCCTACCTCAACCCCCTCTCTAATACGCGTTATCTCCCTCCACCACAATGATCCTCGCCGCCCGCCATCCTGAAGTCGTCCTCCCTCCACCCCGTACCGAGCTACCAAAACTCTAAACCACAATCCCTCTCTGTCCACTAGCATCCTCCAACACCATTTACCTAAAAGAGACAGGTTACATTCCCTCAACCGCCTAACCCGCAATCCACTATACTTCTTTCGTAAACAAATAGATTTCCAGTTAACCCATGAGATTTTCCTAAAGTCCTCACATCCCCTCAAAAAAAATTAATTAAAAGAGATTCAATAGAAGAAATAATACCTGAGGGAGCTTTGAAGAAGGAAAGAGCATAGACATGAAGAGAGGTCAAGACAGATTTAAGCAAAACCAAGCGACCACCAAAAGAAAGGAAGCAACTCTTCCACCAAAACACGGATTTTAAGGATGATTAATTTTTATCAACCAAATAAAGATTATAGGACGACACAAAGTAGTTAATTTTGATTTTTTTTTATTGCAATCAAATTTGAATAATTGTAAATGATAAATTGGTTTAATCGGTTAAATATTTAGACCCTTTAAACAAATGCTTATGGATTCAATCAATATTTGAATCCAAGATATTTTTATGCTATTATACAAAGATAAAAATGGAGACTACAAAACTAATGTCATTTTAAGAGATCTTATAAATAAAAAAATAAAAAATGTCTTTACTACATGTTTTCATTTTTTTTTTTTCATTTAAAAACTCGTATTATTTCATTAAGCAATAAAGTTTCGAAATAAGTAGGTAACAATTTAAAAAGATACTAACGATTAAATTAAAAAAAATAAAAAAAAAAATATATATATATATATATATATATATATATATATAGTCATTTCCACCAAAAATAAATAAATACAGTCATTATAGCAAACATATAAGCAACCATAATTTTTTGCTTAGACATGTCACTATAGAGGAAATGTCCACAACTCTTAACTCTATGAAGCCTTATAAGGCCCCTGATCCAGATGGTTTTCAGTGCATCTTCTTCAAACAATATTGGCACATTGTGGGGGACGATATCTTCTACCTGGTCAAAACAGCCTTCCATAGAGGTTATTTTGACTCTGCCATTTCTGAAACTCTGATATATCTTATTCCTAAAATTGATCCACCAACTACATTTAAAGACTTTACACCTATCAATTTGTGCAATATTGTTTACAAGATTATTGCAAAAGTCTTGGTTCTCCGCCTCGGGCTCAATGGCGGAGCTATGCTAAAATGATAGGGTGGGCTCAATGTGTGTGTGTGTAATATATTACTTTGCTTAATAGTATCTTATTGAATACAAATTTTACAAAATTTGTATTATATAAATTATTCATGTAAAATTTTACACTAAGATTCACAACAAATTATATGTTGATTAATACCAAAAATTATATGTTGGTCTAATGGTCAAGCTTAGCAACCAAGTCTGTGCATGCTTTTAAGATATTTATTAAATATTAATATAGAAAAAATACAAAATAAATGTTAGAAGTGGGAATTGAACCCTTGACTTCCTTTGAAATAAGGCAACGCTACTATCAACTAGACTGTAGAAGACTTTTGTTACTTAACTGAACATAATAATATATATAAGATAACAGATGACAAAATTATTTACACATATATAACTATTATTATCGAAAATTTGGGGCGGGCCGCGGCACTCCCCGGTCCTAAGGCAGCTCCGCCCCCTGCTCGGGCTGATTCTTGATTCTATTATTGGACCATACCAAAGCAGTTTTCTACCAGGCAGAGGCACTTCGGACAATGCAATTATTTTGCAGGAAATCATCCACTTTATGAGAAAATCGAAAAAGAAAAAAGGCTACGTAGCTTTCAAACTCGGCCTGGAAAAAGCATTTGACAATGTCAACTGGGATTTTCTTAAATCATGCCTCCATGATTTTGGTTTCCCCGACGCGACAACTCGACTCATCATGCATTGTGTTGCCTCCTTCAATTTCTCATTGTTATGGAATGGCAACAAAATGCCCCCTTTCATGCCTTCTCATAGCCTCAAACAGTGAGACCCCTTATCTCCCTATTTATTCATTATTTATATGGAAAAGCCATCCATCGCCATCAACGATGCGGTCCACCATGGTACCTGGGCTCCCATCCAGATATCTGACAATGGACCCTGACTGTCTTATCTCTTTTTTTCAGATTATATCCTCCTCTTCATCACGGCCAAGAACTCTTAGCTACGCTTTATTACCGACCTATTTGACCGTTTCAGCCGTGCTTCAGGTTTGAAGATCAACTTGACAATGTCTAGAGCTTTCTACTCTATAGGTACACCCCAACCCAAGATCAACAAACTTACATCTATCACATGTATTATGAGCACTGATTCATTAGACAAGCATCTTGGCTTCCAAGTCCTCAAAGGGAGAGCCAAGAGAAGTGATTTCCATTTTATTATTGATAAAATGCAGCCGCGGCTTGCTTCTTGAAAAAACAAACTGCTAAATAAACCAGGTCGCTTGGCTCTACCTTCATCCGTCCTCACATCCATCACTTCCTACTACATGTAGATTGCTTGGCTCCCTCAAAGCATCTGTGATAACATTGATCAAATAACTCGAAATTTCATCTGGAGAGATTCCAACAACAAAGGTATCCACTTAGTGGGATTGAATAAAATTGCTCGTCCTAAGCAGTATGGCGATTTGAGTGTCCGACCGGCAAGGGAAGCTAATATCATTCTTTTGGGATATGGAAAAAAATTGATTTGGGTTGATCTTCTCTCTAGCAAATATATCGTTGGGCCAAATTTTCTCCTCTCCGGCAACCCTTCTAGTGGCTCTTCAACTTGGTCTTCTATTACTCAAGCTAAAGACATCCTTAAAGACGGTTACTCTTGGCGTGTAGGTTCAGGATCTTCTTCCTTTTGGTTCACCCCTTGGACCGCTCTTGGGCGCCTTGGATCACTCGTTCCCTATGTCGATATACATGATATGCAACTCTCAATCAAAGACGTGTTTTCCACGGGAAATCCCCTTACCCAGAGTCTCTATACTCAGCTCCCTTTGTTGGCCTCCGATCTCATTAACAACACTACTTTAAGGTTCAATGATTCTGTCGAAGACGCCTTTATTTGGTCCAACAACAAAAATGGCACTTACACTACTAAAAGTGACTATAACTGGTTACTCTCCCTGAGAGGCCAAATATTTACTCATAATCCTTTACACTCTTGGTCTTGGATATGGAAACTTCAACTTTCAGAAAAGATCAAATTCTTCTTTTGGTTGACTTGTCACAATTTTGTGCCCACCATCTCTCTACTCAATCACCGCAAATTGAGTCGTTTTGCCACTTGCACCTATTGTGGCATCCAAGTTGAATCATTCCTTCATTGCATTCGAGATTGCGAGTTCTCTCGTAGCCTTTGGAACCACATTGGTTTTAACAACTTAGATTTCTTCTCCAATCAAGATGTGTGCGATTGGCTCAAGTCGGCTCTTCTTCAATATCTGGGCTATGGTCGAAACCACCAGGAACTGCTTCTCTCCTGTTTCGAACGACAGGAAAACTGATAGATATATCAAGTGGAACTATAATAACCGTTTGGTTGGATTTTGCGGCATTCTGAGAAACACCTTCGGCCACTATCTTGTAGGCTTCTCAGGCTTAATTCAAGGATCATCTAACATTTTGCTCACTGAATTGTATGCTATCTACAAGGGCTTCTTGCTGGCCAAAGACATGAACATTGAAGAACTTGTCTGCTACTCTGATTCTCTACACTGTGTCAACCTCATCAAAAGTACCCAAGTTAGATACTACATTCATGTTGTATTGATCCAAGATATAAAGAAGTTGCTCTCTGAGGCAAATATCTCACTCTATCACACACTTATAGAAGGGAATCAATGTGCAGATTTCTTCGCTAAACTTGGAGCCTTATCAGATGTCGACTTCTTGACGTATGCTTCTCCTCTAGAAGGCGTTCGCGAGCTACTTAGGAGTGATGCAACGGGAACCTTCTTCCTTCGTGATTAGTTTTCTTTTTAGTTTTTTTTTTTCCTCTTTTTTCCTTATTTAGCTTCCTTTACCAAAAAAAATAATAATAAGGAGAGGGATGAAGAGATAGTAAAAAAATAATGTGAGTATGAGAGAGAGTTGTCTAAAAAGTTGTCCCAATTTAGGTGTTCAAATATCATTTCTCATATATTTTTTGAAGTGTAAGAAAATTGTCTTAATAACCTTACCCTTGTGCCAACATAAAAAAAAAGGGTAAATAAGTTTTTATCCCTCTGCAAAGTAGATGCGTTTTGTTTTACCCCCTATAATATTTTTTTTATTTGATTTACCCCCTAACGGAGTATCTTGACTTAATAATCCGTCATTTAACCCCCTATAATGTTAACGAATTTTGATTTACCCCCTGTAATGTTATCGAATTTTCTTTTACCCATCATCGACAAGGGGGTAATCCAAATAATATTTTTACAAGGGGTAGTAAAAAAATTGTAGGGGGGTAAATCAAATTAAAATAAAAAATTACAGTGGGTAAAATAAAATTCGTCTACTTTGCAGGGGATAAAACCTATTTACATAAACACTTTGATGTCAAAATGGTAAAGATTAAATATGTTTTGTTTCCCTATAAAATTAACGAACTTAGAATTTTTTTTCTTTATAAATCTCATTTCATTTGTTATTCAACTTAATCAAATTTATTTTAAGATGTTGGTTTGAATTTGGGGAGAATTAAACATTGAAGTTTAAATTAAATTATTGGGTTTGTTGAGTTTTTTTTTTTTTTTTCTTCTTTTCTTTTTTCTAGGTTTTGTGATGAAGATGATGAAAGAGTTGAAGAAACTGATATTTTTTGAATTTATGAGTTTAATATTGAAGGTGATGACGCTTTTGATGAAAATTAACGTTTTTTAATAAAAACTAACATAATGACTTATTTCGTGAACAAAATTAGGAAAAAAAGGTAAGGAACGAAAAATATAATTTAGTCAATATTTTTTTAAGAAAAATTTAAAATTAGTTAATTTTATAGGGACGAAAAACACATTTAATTAAAATAAAAATAAAAATAAAAAACTACAATAACGGACATATATTACTATGATAAAAAAAAAAAAAACTAATGCAGTTTTGCAAGAAAAAACCCATCAGAAATGCCAAGGATTGGGGGATGAAGGTCCCTCGCCATGTTCGCACATTGCAGCATACTTAAAATACAATCAACAACTTGCCATAGCCTCACGTGTTGGGTGCAGGTCCGGCCTCCACATAAGTGCAAAGTGTGCGATGATATCAGACTTCTAAATTTTCGGGACCTCTGTTTGAAATTTTGAGACCCTATAATAATAGTTATATATTTCTAATATTTATAAACTATCAGATGTGTATCAATAGATTAATTTTGAGATTCAATAATAATATTTATATATCGTCAATGTTCATAAAATATTAGATGTATATTAATAGTAAACCTCGATGTTTTTTTTGTAAAAGGTCATTGTTCAACAAATTTCTATATTAACATTTTTTCTTTTAGTTATAGTTATTTTAAAATTAAAATTTAAAACTGACAATTTTTTTTAATTTTCTATTTTTTTACATTTTTATTAGGGGTCCATTTTTAATATTTAACCGGGCCTCCAAATAGTCGGAGACGGTCCTAATTGGGCGTATATGTTCAAGTAAACCCAAAGAAAAATGGGGTAAACAATATAATTTGGACAACCTTCATTGTTCATATGTATCCAAAAAGTATTGGAAGTTGAGCAATTTATATCTTACAAACCGGTTAAGGTCCAATAATTTTTTAAAAAAAAACTATTAAATTCAATTAATATAAAAATTGCACAAATAAAAATTGCACGAGTCTAGCATGGTCCTCATAAAAAGGTGTTACAGTAGACTGTTGTTTAACAATAACAACACTACAACGTTCATGCTAAATAGTGCATCAAGGGACTCGTTAAAATATCAAATTAAAAAATAAAATAAATTTTGAGAAGATAACTTTTTTACATTATTAAGATATTAAATGTCATAGGGATTAAATGTCATAGGGACACAGTTTAACATTTTTCATAGAAAAATAAAGTCAAGTTATCAACCGTTATATGGTTCAGTGATGATTGACGTTGAACTTGGTAGGGGACCACGGTTCGATCATCCGCAACTGCGATCGGGAGGATGCTAGAACCAGTTGATGTCAGAACTAACCTCCAAACCAGATTAAACTGCCGGTGAAAGTAAAAAAAAAACAAAATAAATAAATAAAGTCAAGTTTATTTATGCTGCATAAGTGAGACAAGTCTTTCGCGCATACACAAACTTATTTTCACCATTGGATCAATAAGTTGCACCATTAAATTTATACGTCATATATCACACCTCATTTGATTCTATGGTGAAAATAAGTCAGGGACCAATTTTGGTGGAAACAATAAAAAAATTGGTCCCCACCGTTAATTTTTTGGTGGAAACAAAAATCTAAAATCAAATTATATGTGATATTTTCACCATTGGATCAATAAGTTCCCTTCCTTAATGAAAGAGTCCACACCGCCTGCTTTGTAGTCTCAAATATGGCGTGCATGCCTGCCTATTATTTTAGTATGCGATCCTTGCCTTCTTGAGCTCTCTCAATTTTAGTGTATCAAAATAGCTAGGATTCACTTCACTGCGCCACGATCGTGCCCATCATGGTACGATCATTTGGAATTTTCCCACTGTGGCACGACGACCCATGCCATCATGGCATGCTAGCTGTAGAATTGTTACAAATATTTGTTCCTATCATGGCATGATGCTGCCCATCATGGCGCGATGAATCATGTGTAGATTTTCTTCAACTTTTGCTCATTTTTGTAAAATTTATTCTAATTCTTGCTTCTTCTTCAAATAACTTGATTTCTTATGTATTTTTCGTGATTCGATGTCTAAAAACTATTAAAATTATATAAAATAAACCTAAAACTATCCTAAAAATGTCATAGAAATTTCTATCATCAATTGACATGCTTGTTCCACGATACTCTAAGTTGTGCAATTGTCGACTATGCAATTTTAATCAGATAATCCATATCATCCAAAGACTGACTATGGAATCTTAATCATACAACCCAAGGCTGAACCTTATGAACAAAGTTTAAATAGTCATGCATAATAGTGTTATGTCCCATATATCTATGGATGTAGTTTTTTGAAAAATTGATTTTTCTATAAAGAAATGTTTAGGAGCACAACTTGTTGTGCGCGCGGACACACACACAAATATATATACCACTAATAGAAATGGTCCATGATGGACCGGTACTAAAAAATATTTAAAATTTTATCGGCGACATACATTATTGTTTGAAAGTATAAGTTAATAATGACTATAATTTTTTCGATTGAAATAATGACTTAATTGATAAAATTGAATATCAAAAATTAAATTAATTATCGTTATCAAGAATAAAAATTACTCGTTTTAAAGAGCACCTATACAATTATTTTTTTCAAATATTCAAACTTAAACAATCATAATTTGCTGCTACCATTTTTAAGTGTGAGTCTACCATTGACTATTTATCAAAAACATGAAAAACCCTTTAGTAGAATAATAGGAGAACTACTTATTATAACATTAAAATCAATAAGTTTGAACATAAGATCTCATAAATACTATTTAAATCACTCACTATTATTAACAACAGAAATTTTATTTTGATATTCAATTAGTTGTCCAACACCGTATAAATATACTGTCCGACCACTTTTTGATTTTTTTATTATTATATTTTTCATCTCGATTTGCGTGCCCGGTTATAATTGTTCTTGATCACTACGGTGTATATACCGGACAACTATTTTGAGTTGTCCATATATCAGCCCTCTATTAAGAAGTATTATATCTATTTTTGAGATGATGTGAATATATATTTATAAAATGGGAATAATTTTTATTTAACAAATTTGTTTTGTAGGATTAAATTAGAGACAAATCTCAATTCTTAGATTGTATCAGTAGAGACTCCTTTAGATTTATATTTGTACACCAAGCTCAATAATATTGAGTACAATAAAATATATTAAAACGTATCATTTTATTTATAGTATTATTTTGATGTTACTTAACTACTCTTTATAAACTGTTGTAGGTCATTTTTGATACACCTTGTATAGAGACGGCTTCTTAATTTTCTAATACATTTCATTTTTCCCTTAAAAAAAAACTATAAAAATAAAATATAAAATAAACAATTTTACCGGAAAATCGATGGACATTATGTTATACTTTTTGGCATGAAAATGGAGATTGGTGGCACGATGTCACGTTTAGTATCCAACTAACAGTTGTACAAAGATAAGTTGTTCCCTACACGCAATACACTCACCGGGTTGTTGCTTTTTCTCATTTTTCTTGTGATATTTGATGCTGAAAGAGACTTTTGCTTAATTTCATTAATTCAGAATCCATATCATGAAATATTTATTTATGATCCTCATGGAAGGAACAAAGCATCTTCACAAGTCATCTTTAGTCCTTAAAATTATTAGAAATTTTAATGATTGTCGATAATATGATTTAAAAATAAAATATCAAGAGTTTTTTTTTTTTTTTTTATGGCTAAAAAATAATATGATTGATGTTAATTCAATATAAATTATATTTTTATTATCTATTATTTTAATAAAATCAGTATCAATTAAGTCATTATTTCAATCGAAAAAATTATAGTGATTATTAACTTATACTTTTAAACAATAATGTATGTCGCCGATAAAATTTTAAATATTTTTTAGTACCGGTCCATCATGGACCATTTCTATTAGTGGTATATATATTTGTGTGTGTATCCGCGCGCGCAAGAAGTTGTGCTCCTAAATATTTCTTTATAGAAAAATCAATTTTTCAAAAAACTACATCCATAGATATATGGAACATAAAATCAATTATTGCAAATTCGTTCATAAAATTGAATATCAAAAATTAAATTAATTTCTTCAAAAAATTCTCTTCAAATAATAAAAGTTAGTATGTTATTTAAACATCAAAATACTAATATCATATTATAAAAAAAAAATTATACCGACATTATATGTGATATTGTATGTTTATCTCTCTTATTTTTATTTTTTTAATACTATCTTGTTTTTAATTTTTTTATAGAGTTGTTTTTAATTTTCTATACTGTAAAGTATAAACATTTAAAAAAAAAATACATATAAAATTTATAAAAAAATAAAAGTTATGTGAATTTAGCTCAGTTGATACAGATATTGTATTATATATGCAGGGGCGGGATTTAAACCCTGGTCATCTCATTTATTGATTTTGTGGCTTTCAAAAATGGATTAAATGCTGTCATTTTTCTGTGTAGTCATTGTGTTTTCAGGATGAAATATCTAGCCACTAGACTATATGATAAAAAAAAATTATAAAAATTAAAAATAAAAAATTGAAATAACATCATTTTTTTTATTACTCATTAATTTTTTATTTTTTCTTACTAAACTTACTGGCTTTCATAAAAAAACTGTATACTCTATATTCCTTTCATTGGCTCTCATCTCATAATTATTATTAGGAACATTGCTATTTTGAACTTAGAACATGTTAAGACCCCTTTTCTTATACTCATTCAAATATAGGATAAGAACAACTTGAAAGTGAAATTCCAAATCTATCTTCAGGTATTCAATAATAGTTGTATCATTTTTCCATGTATTGTGGACATTTAAAACAATATATTCCATTTTCCAATAGAAAAAAATAAATATATATATTTGCTTTTCCTTAAATTAGTCAAATTTTGTGGTAGCTGTTCCATGTGAGACAGAGAGAGAAACGTTGTCTTATTGAACTCTTTAAGATTGTTGTATCAAACATGTTTCCATCAAACTAGTGAGTTTTTTTTTTTTTTTTTGACTTTGTGCAAAGTGATGATGATTGTGATATAACTTTAATCTTTTTGTGATCTTATGAATTGGAACACTTCAGAAGCATTATTATTGGTTATTGCAAAGTAAAGCTTTCAAGATTTTGAGTTCAAGTTCAAAAGCTGCAATTTTTAATGACTGTATGTATATCTTTTAATTTATCTATTTTATTTCAGTTTAATTTTTGTGTTTTGGTACATAAGGGATTTGTTGAACTAAATTCGGTTTATGAGGCCACTAATCTTTGTTATGAAATTTTGGTTTTTTATGATTTCTTTTGATGAAAATTTCAATTGCTTAAGTGATATAACAGTTTTAGTTTGGATTGAATTCACAAATGGGTTTGATTTTACACCAATTGGTTGATCATGCATGGCCCACCATGTTCTTCATTGATATGCTGCTGGAGTTGGCTAATCAAAGGTTTTAAATACTTTTAATGCAGCCACTATGATCTTGATATTGCGAAAAATTGTGGTTTAGTACCGATAGAATTTGGTTTGGGTCTAATTCAACCCTTGCAAAACCGGTTTGTAAGGTGAAGGATATCTCTCACTTATAGACATATTTTCAGGCCATACCTCAGCCGATGTGGGATTCTCCACAAGTACAATTCAGGATGATGCGGTTTTCGAAATATAAATAAGAAACCTCGAAATCACAGTCACTTTTACAGTTCCGAACCGTTTTTTGAAATCTTTTGTGCTAACTTCCATGGTTTGATGTGATTTTTCTAGTCCTATAGTGAGCTCATATTTTTCTCATGTTATATTATTAGCAGTAATCCATCTCAGAATTCATATGTAGTACTTAGTTCATTTTCAAATGATAAGCTGTTTCAAAAATTTCTAGAATAATAGTGGCTTGAAGTAGACTCCTTGATAACCTATGCAGCACCGACACTTCAGATTGAAGGCGTTTGTGGTGTCCGGCACATGTCAATATCAGACATGACTCCGTCACATGCACCACATTCAATAATTCAATTTTTGTCAAATTATTACTAGTGTCGGCGTGTCATGCTTTCAGTGTCCTGTCCGGTATCCGTATTTGTTTCAATGCTGCGTAGTTTATAGATGTTTAGGATGTGGTTCTGGTTACTGACTGTTTCTGATTGATACATTTGTTGTAAATTAGATTCTTGAGAAATCATCAAGTGAAGTTGCTGAGAAGATGGATAAAGAAGAAAATTTAAACAATGGTGAGGATGTGCCTGACATAGAAAACGATGGTAGCTTGAATGGCCATGATGAAGAAATTGGAAGGTATTGGGCGCAGTATTCTGAAAGGAACATGACATATGAAGAACCACTTCTTGTGAAGAGGCTTAACACTACCTCTCAGATTGCCATAGTTGGTTCCAACCTTTGTCCTATCGAAAGCCTTGACTATGAGTAAGCAACATGCAATTCCTTTGGCTTAATTTATCATCTTATTATTGCAAAATAGATGCTTGATAAATTCAATAATATTGTTGCAAAAAATTGTGTGAAGAGGATTTTGTTGTCATGTTATTTGCTTTTTGTTTCTATATTCAATTGATGGAAAGGGTTTGTGTTTTTGTTATTGTTTGGTATTTTTTAGAATAGCGAATCCAGCTAAAAATTAAACCGATAAATAAACACACAAGAACGCAACGATTGGTCATAAAGTTCGGCCAATTGTCCTTAAATCTCAGATCGCATAGTGGCTATTGTAGCTTTCTATTATGTAATGGTTAGAGTGACAAGTACCAAAACTTTGTTTGAATACTACGGTCGCTACCCTTGAGTGTCTGTCCACTTATCAGCAAATATGAGCCATACTCAATAATACCAACATTCAGGATTTTTGATGCAAGTATACTTATTCTGTAATTTTTCAGGATTTTTGATAATGAAATGTTTAACCAGGACTGGAGGTCCAGGAAGAAGGTTCAGATATTCCAATATGTGGTACTTAAATGGGTATTTGCTCTTCTTATCGGATTAGGAACCGGGCTTGTTGGTCTTTTCAATAATATTTCTGTTGAGAACATAGCCGGTTTCAAGCTGCTTCTCACAACCAGTCTCATGTCTAAACAACGGTGAGCTTGCTTTTAATGACATATTAAAGATGCATACTTTCGTCAATATAAAAAGAATATTTAGCTAAAAGTTGTAATGTTTTTTATTTGGAAAGATTTGTAAGACAGATATATCTATTAGAATAAATATCGATTAGATGAGATGGCACAAGTCTCTTCTACATTAACCAAGGTCTCGGGTTCGAACCCGAGCTTGGGCTTGCAGCGGCGTTAAAACTCTTAGGGAGAGTTTGCCGCTCATTTGGGCCCCACGAGGCTCTTAGTCTTCCCAATTCATTTAAGATCAGAAGTTTGGTATCCCTATAAAAAGTATTGATGCAAAATATATTCTGTAAAGTTAAAAAGTTAAGTTCTCTCTTAAATAAAAATGGCACCACAATGTTCCGATTACTGTTCATCTATTCTCATAGAATAGTAGTTTTAAGTGCAGATTTTTTGAGGCTTTTCTAGTATATGCTGGTCTGAATATGGTTTTAGGAGCAGCGGCTGCAGCACTCTGTGCTTTCATTGCTCCATCGGCAGCCGGCTCTGGCATTCCGGAGGTTAAAGCGTATCTCAACGGCATTGATGCTCACTCTATTCTGGCTCCAGCCACCCTTTTGGTCAAGGTGAATAATCCGTACTACAGTAGTAGAAGCAAGTTTTCGTCCTCTCATTCTATAGAGATGTTGAAAATGTTGTTAGGATTTCATTCAAATAATACAAGTAGTCACTTATGTTGATCAAATATCACATCGTATATATAGCTCATAAAAAATGTGACATTGTATATGTCAAAACGATTTATATTAAACCTATGATTTGAACCATGTCAGATTGTTGGTTCCATCCTTGGAGTGTCTGCTGGATTTGTAGTGGGAAAAGAAGGACCTATGGTTCATACAGGAGCATGCATAGCTTCATTTTTGGGACAGGGCGGATCTCGCAAGTATGGGTTAACTTTCAGTTGGCTTAGGCTTTTCAAAAATGATAGAGACCGGCGAGACATGATTACTTGTGGAGCAGCTGCTGGTGTTGCTGCCGCCTTTCGATCTCCAGTAGGTGGTGTCCTCTTTGCCCTTGAAGAGGCAGCTTCTTGGTATCTATTTATGCTAAAATTAATATCTATCTCTCTCTCTCTCTCTCTCTCTCTCTCTCTCTCTCTCTCTCTCTCAACTTTGTCTATAAATTATATTTTTCTACATTCTGGATTTAGTCTATGATTTTAACTGCATGACAAGATATAGTAAATTTTTGGTTCTAATAAGTATGAAGAAGCTGACTTTTGTTGTTGCCATTTTAGAAAGAGTTTAAGTTGGATACATTGTCTGTGTAAAAAGCTTTACACTATCAACAAATCACAATCAATCATATGTGTACTTTAGAAATCGTTATGATTAAAGTGAAATGTTTTTAATCATTTGACGATTTACAATTGACAAAAAATATTAGACATCTTTACATCGAAGTGTATATGAATGAAATCCTTTTAACTAAATAATTTATTTTTTTTACGGCGCATATATGTAGGTGGAGGAGTGCTCTTCTATGGAGGACATTTTTTACTACAGCAGTAGTTGCTATTGTTTTAAGAGCTGGAATTCAGTTTTGTTCAACGGGGAAATGTGGACTATTTGGTGAAGGTGGTCTTATATTGTATGATGTTGGTTCAGCCCAAGTAGCATATAGTGCTGGTGACATATTGGCGGTAATAATCTTGGGAACTGTAGCCGGTATTCTTGGAAGCATATATAATTTCCTTGTCGATAAGGTCGTTCGTACGTATAGCATCATAAATGAGTATGTCCTGGCATTTCAATTGAATATTTAATTTCCAATTTCCTTGCTTCTTTCGGATCACCATGTGGCCCTGTTTGGATAAACATCTTAATTAAGTGCTTATAACATAAAACTTTATTTATTTGCATAAGCTAAAAAATAAGCCAAATCCAAACAGGCCCCAACTCAGTCAATCTAAATAGGTTTGTAGTCTAATATATTGTATTTTCAAGATAACTAATAGTTCTTTCTTTTTATTCTTGTTGCAGAAAAGGTCCATTTTTCAAAATCTCTCTTGCTGTTGCAATTTCTCTTTTGACATCATGTTGTTATTATTTCTTACCATGGATTGCAACCTGTATCCCTTGTCCTACCGATTCGACGGTGACTTGTCCCTCTATTGACGAGTCTGGAGAATACAAAAGCTTTCAATGTCCACCAGGCTACTACAACGATCTCGCTTCACTCTTTCTAAACACTAACGACGATGCTATTCGTAATCTATTCAGTCCGAAGATAAACAAAGAGTTTCATATTTCTAGTTTGTTTATCTTCTTTGGTGCCGTTTACTTTCTTGGAATACTCACTTATGGTATTGCTGTTCCATCTGGACTTTTCATTCCTGTGATACTTGCCGGAGCTGCGTACGGTCGTGTTCTCAGTAGACTCTTTGAACCAATCACCCAACTCGACCGAGGACTCTTTTCTCTCCTAGGAGCTGCCTCTTTCCTTGGCGGCACCATGAGAATGACAGTCTCAATCTGTGTTATATTACTTGAACTCACTAATGATCTATATTTACTTCCACTTGTGATGTTGGTCTTATTAGTCTCAAAATCTGTGGCTGATATTTTCAACAAAGGTGTCTATGATCAAATATTGAAGATCAAAGGACTTCCTTATTTGGAAGCCCATGCCGAACCTTACATGAGGAACATAGCTACACGTGATGTTGTCTCGGGTCCATTAATGGCCTTTTCTGGCATTGAAAAGGTCGGGAATATCTTACATGTTTTGAATACTACAGGGCACAACGGGTTTCCGGTCATCGATGAACCGCCTTTCGTGGATGCACCAGAGTTGTGTGGACTCGTACTGAGGTCTTATTTACTAGTTTTACTAAAGGCGAAAAATTTTACAAGAGAGAAGGTTTATGCGGATCCGATTATCTTAGAAAATATTTCTGTGTTGGATTTTGGAAAGGCGGGATCCGGAAAGGGAGTTAAACTGGAAGATTTAGATATCCAAGATGAAGATTTGGATATGTATGTTGATCTACATCCGATAACTAATACATCGCCGTACACTGTGGTGGAAACAATGTCACTTGCTAAAGCTGCTATTCTTTTCCGCACACATGGACTCAGGCACATGTGTGTTGTTCCGAAGAGCCAAGGGGTACGATATTTCATGCACATACATAAGATTGGTCGATTTTACATGCACATGCATAACTATTTATAGGTTTATTTAAATATATACTTCATTAATCTTCTCATCGAGTATTCAAATTTCATATTTTCTTCTCCGAAGTTAGGTAACCAAATCTTTTTTTTGGATTTAGCCTTTTCAATTTAACATCTAACTTTCGAGAAAATTTGAGAAAAGTAAGGAATCTATATCACTGATGAGAAAATCAAGATATAATGTTTGATGCACGTGCATCACAAACTATATACTTCCTTGATTATCTCATGAATGATCGAAAATCTTTACTCGTCTCTAGACAGAATTACTCACTTTACAGGAGTAAACTAAAATCCGATCTGTCATGTAAGCACATCACACTTATATGTCTTTTCCTGCATTTAGTGCAATGCTTGCTGACAAATCTCTACACATTGCAGAGACCTCCAATTGTCGGGATTCTGACGCGCCACGATTTCATGCCAGAACATGTTTTGGGACTATACCCTGATATCAAGCATCACAAATGGCACTGAGAAAGGAATCTAAAAGAAAAAGTAATTCTTTCTTCTTGATTGGAGTGCTACATTCTATCCAGTGAGTTCAATAGTTCTTCATAGAACCCTTGAAGCAAAAAATTCTGCTAAAAGATGCAGCTGCTGCATATTTTTGATGAGGGAGGGGTGTATTTAGCAACCGTGTAATATTTTGTTCATATCTTATTTTCATAAAGTCAACACCAATCAGTGTTGCAGTACACTGGTAATAAAAATTTCTTGTTCATGCTGCTTGTTTGATATTTTTTGAATGATTTTGTGAAAACTTTATTATAAATAAGTTTTTTTTTTTGTATAATGTTAATTTAGGAAAATGTACTGCATTGTGATCTTTATAAGAATGTTAATAGAAATAATATGTTCCTCTGATTTTGAATATAAGAAGGAAAAAAATCATATCAATTATTCTTAAATTCTTAAATAAATATAAGTAAACTAGTGTGCAAGCTCGTGCAATGCCCAACAAATAAAATAACTATAAAATTTAATATAAAAAGTGTAAGGTCAATTCACATAAATTTGTAAATATTTACGATTTTTGACATATAAGTTAGCTTAAATTCAAAGTAAACCCTAAATACAAAAGTTAATAGTAATATTTAATATTTTAAAATTGGACCGGTCCACAGATTAAATGGATAATTGGTTTGGATAATTTCAAAAAAAATCGAAGGGAGTAAGTCATACATGTTTTAAATTTAAATATTATTTATTATAGTATGAAAAAAAATTGTTGAAAAGTCAGGTAATTTTATAAGTTTGGATGCTTAATGTAAGGACCCTAATACATAACATGAGAAATAACTAGCTAATGCTAAGACAAAACATATAAGTCTAAGTCATTCATCAGGCCTTTTGCTTATCTAAAAAAATGGATTGGGATAAGACAAAAGCTTCGATGAGTTCCACATACACCTAGGGTGTTTGGGCGGGGTTCTAAGTGTACCTGTCGAGGGAACGAATTTCCTGCTATTACAGCAGGTTCGGGAACGGATTTCCTGCTGTTACAGCAGGACGTTGTAACAGTTAAGGACCGTCCGATCACAATCGTATAATTAGAATTATTTTTTGTAATTTTGTAAATGAATTATTTTAATTCGTCTGATCTGATAATCAATCGCTGAGATGCAAAATAGTGTGAAACAGTGTAATTCTCTAGGCTTTGTTTGCGAGTTTGGAGGGGAGGGTTTTGGAGGGAGGGAAATAGAGAGAAAATTAGATAAATCTTTTACATTTTTTGAGAAAATATTTTTTTATAGAGAATGACAAATAAATACTTATGATTAATATATTATGAATTTAAGAATATTATAACAACATTAATTAAATTTGAGGAATTCATATAAACCCTTCAAACCCCCTCCAAACCCCATCCAATACAATTTTTGAGTTCCTCCAAATTGGAGGGTTTTTGTGTTATGAAGAAAAAATAACCTTCCAAACTCCTTCCCTCCCAAACTTCTCTACTTCTTTCACTTGTTTCTTCCTTTTTAGCCTTTCCTTCCTCTCCAAACTCGCAAACAAAGCCTATAGCAGGAAATCCGGATCCACCTATCAGTCGGTTGATCATTTTCATACATAACATAATCTTATCACATATGTATTCAAGAAGTCTGGCTACACAACCTCAAAAAAAAAAAAAAAAAAAGAAGTCTGGTTACACAACAAATTCCCATATTTCAGAGCTAATATCGTAACATATACTCGTTGTCGTCGTGTGTTATTCTATATGAGAACACCAACTAATAATTGAATTCCTATATGAGGTAATCCAACGGTACACAAGGTTCATTACTTAATTAAATTCATCATATATAATAATGATTGATCAAAGGTATAATCAACTGCTTAGTTAATATGCTAAGTTACTATCCAAAGGTTTGAGAACCTAGGGTCTTAACAACATGATTATAGGGTTTCTAAGGTGTTAGAATCATAAATATAAGTCATGCATCATCTCTAGGCTTAATGGTATTCGAATGGGGTTCAAAAACATACTCATTATTGATTTTTATTTTTTTTTTATAATGTCAAAGGGGGAGAAGTATAGCAATCACAAGACAAAGTACCTCAAGTTCGTCACAAAAAGTTTATCATTCCGGCATAAGTTCAGGGGGAGCAACGTGTACACGCTCTCTTAGTAATGAGTTTTAGGATTGCTAGGTTTTCTTGCTGTGTATGTAAATTTTTGCCATCATAAAAAATGGGGAGAATGTAAGTGCGCATGTTCTTTTTGGTTTGGATTGACGTCAAAAATAGGGCAAGTGATTATAATTGATGTAGGCTAAGTATAGACTAATTGTTTTTCTAAATATTTTTTGTAACACACACAAAACAAGTTCATTTTTACTAAAAACTGCTTTTGAACCGGTGCAAACAGGGTTCATGAAGTCTGAAAGTTATGAACTAGTTCATGGAGCCTATGAACCGGTGCAAAAGAAATTTGTGGAATTCAAAGAGCATTTTGTACCCGTACATAATCTTCTCTAACCGATGCAATATAATTTTGGAAATCTTGTACCAGTACATAATTGTTTTGTTCACTCTTTTGTTTTAATGAACCGATGCATACACTCTATATGAACCAGTTCATGTTTCTGTTTGATCAAAATTTTGCCTACGAGTCACTTCTTTGGCCTTTACCTATAAATAGCTTTTTGCAAATTCTTTAAATAAGATTTTTCGATCTGAGAGTTTCTTCGGTGAGAGAAATCAAGAGATATCAAAAATTGAAAATAAACACACATTACTTCATCATCTTCTTCAACTCCCAATTTCTCACTGTTGTCAAAAGTTTTGATCCGATACGAGTGATAGATTGAAGATAACGTCTGTGGTGGCTAATTGGAATTAGCAGGTTGAAGATTGTGTCTAAAAGTCTTGATGCAAAATTCGACATGGTTTTGGTCTTCAATTGAGATTGAAGATTGTTTTGTGCAACAATCACAAGTGTGTGGGCAACCAAAGCTTGAAGAGGTGTTAAGGAAAGGTTCTTGGTAGAGGAGAAGGATTTTATTCAACCTAGGAGCAACTAGAAGGCATAGCATTGTGATTGATTTGATGTTGTGATCTAAGTTTCAAGAGAATTAGGAACAACACATCAAGATTGAAGACAAGCCTCTTAGTACTTTGATTGTAACAATTCCTAACTCTTGTTGTATCATTTTAGGAAATGGGGGGAGACATACCGGACTAGCGAAGACGAGAAATCCGAGAATCCTGTAAACAAATTTTGTGTTTTTTATCACATTTATTATTTTCATGTTATTCGTGATTTAACGTTCATTTAGATTTTGTGTCGCATTTGTTCTTTATGCGTGCTTTCATTGTAGTGTGAAAATTTCACACCAGGTGCTTGATAAAAGCACAATATGTGAATTTCACTTGTTTTTGTGAAAACCTTAAGGTGTGCACACCAAGTATTTGACACAATTCCAATTGGACCTTTTCATATTACTTGTGCTTCAATTAGAACTAGTTTAACATACATAAATCGAAATTGTTTTGAAAAGTATCGATTTGTGATTTAATTGATTAAGCTTTCTCCACAAGTTTGACAATCAATATCTTTAGCGCTTTATTTCTTTGGAAAAAATGTGAATCCGTGTTAAGCATATCCAATCCTTTCGACAGCAGTTCGGGATAGGCGTGAGTTGATATGGGAAAGCTTTTGCCGTGCGAATAGAATTTTGGGTTAAATAAGTAAATAATCTATATAGTTTTTTAGCATTTCGTATTTAGTTCCTAAATATTTTTTTCGCACTTTTTGGTCCCTGAAAATTTTTCTATCAAAACTTTTGGTCCTTACTTTTAATCAAACTCTTATATACATGTTTATAATCAAACTCTTCTATCACAACTTTTTTGTATTCATGTTTAATATATTATAAGAACATCTCCAATAAAAATTTAGAATATTTTAACATAAGATGAATTATTTGTAAATATTAGTTTTAAATTTATTATTGATGATTGTAACTTGTAAATCATTTGATATACATACTAGTTTAAGTATTACTGCAAACATTAATTTGTAGAATATTAATGATTTCAAGTTATTCGGTATACGCAAATTATAATTTTAAGATATACAATTTAATTTTATAATAATCAACTTGGCTTTGTTTGGCAAAAAATATCAGATAATTGATTGAATTTGTAGTGCCAAATAAAATTAACAATGAACATAACCCACTTGGGTTGATCCGGTGGTATTGACTTGAAACCTGAGAGCGTGCTACTTCTTAAGGTCTGAGGTTCGATTCTCTAATTTGGATGAGCTAGTTTAACTTTTTTAAAAAAATGAACATATAAATATGAAATGATATTAAAAATCATTTATTTTTCTGACATAAAAAATTGGAAAAATTGTTTATTAATATTTCTAAATTTTCAAGTAAAAAATAGAGGAGAATATAATAAGTTATAAGTTAATCGAATTACTTTATCAAATGACAGTATAAATAAGCTATAAGCTCATAAAAAATATTATCAAATATTTTTTTTCCTTCAATTTAATCTTATAAGTTATGAAGCATAAGTTTAAAATTTGATATTGTCAAAAGTTTTTGTGCTTTTTACAACTTATATTTTTGTATGCAATATATTTTCGTACTAAATTTCTATATTTTAATTTTCTTAGTGTCCCACTCAAATAATTTTTTCTTCCTCCTCCGTCATTGACCATAGACATCTTTATCAAATAATGACACGTGGAAACCCACAAACATAAATGTTTTTGAATGCATTTAAATAGACACTTAAAAATGCATTTACAATTTTTTTTGATACAAATGCATTTACAATTTTATTACATTAAAAAATTACATGAACAATACCTTAGGAGAAAATTTCACTTTACGCATCCTGCAAATTGTTTGACGAAAATTAATCATTCGCATTGAGATTAAGATTTGCTGCAATTAAAAAGTATAAAATTCAACGCAGTATTTAATCTCGATCGTCAATTATCAATCAGACGGTTTAAATTAATAAAGTTAAAAAATAATTCAAAATAATTTAAACCACACATTTAAAATCAGAGAACTCTAATTTAAAATTGTGTGAAAATAGTGGTAACCTTCACATTTATTTATTCAAGAAATTGAATTAACAAATTGACAAATTAGCAAAGGTGCGTGTGTGTAAAATAAATGGGCGCGAAAAAACGCAATTCCCAAAATTTTGAGTGCCCGCCAAATCCTCATTTTGAAAGAACACTCTTTCCATCTATACCAAAACGCTTCTCAATTCCATACCAATTCATCCAAATTCAGCGTTTTGCGTAAAAGGAAAATAATTAACTCATGGGTTCCGCTTCTCTTCTCAACTCTTCCGATTCTTCTCAACAAGGTATTTATAAATACACCCTCTTTTCTAGGGTTTTTATTCATCATTTGCTTTCTTATTCTTGTTGTTCTTGTTGCTTAAGAGGTGAATTTTTTTGCTTTGTTTTTCTTCATCAGGTACATTAAACTTGTTTGAAGGTTTATTGTTGATTTTGTGTTATTTATTTGTTTGGATCTATTGATACTCTTTTTGTGTTAGATTTCAATATTTGGGATTTATGTGGTTTTTGCTTAGTGTTCCAACTGCGATATAAGTCGGAGGCACTGTTTTCGTGAAGTATTGTCCGAAATTTGCTTTGGGAAAACATGCCGCGGACATGAGGTCGAAACACTTAGGTTTTGAATCCGTAGTGGTAGCTTTGAACTTCGGTAGCCTTTAAGTTTTGATTTCTAAAAATTTTTCAATTCAAATTTTGCAGCTGTAATGGGTGCTCATAAATGCGATACTGATAGGGTTAATTTCAGGATGTTTGTATTGTAATGCATTGTGATCCATAGAAAATTAGCCATTAAATTTTACATTTCTATGTAGATTTTTTACTTTTTAATTTTTTAAAAGTATGAAGGAAGGAGAACAAAAACAGAATCGGTAACAAATAAAATCTTTCGGAGATCTATTTGATGTTTGAATTGAGTTACCATTGGTTTTAGCACCTCTTATCCTTTGAATTAATGACATATTTTTTTTGCTACTACTATTGGTTTTAGCACCTCTTATCCTTTGAATTAATGAAAAAAATCCGAGGAAAGATATTTGTATAGACGTTGATTCTGCTTTCAAAGTTAAAATCAAACATAAATTTCTCTGATGTATTTATGTTTAATTATTTGCTCCCATATCTTGTGAATTTTTTATTGTTTGTTTTATTGTATGTGAATGTTCTATCTCATGTTTATTTCTGTTTCTTTCTCTTATTGTTCAAAATAGGTGGGAAGGACAACAATAGTATAGACAAACCTGTTGTTTTGAACACTAAAGAGGAAGTTATGGCTGGTGGGAAACAAAAGAAGCGAGGTTTGTCAGAGAGTGGTGAGCAGCCTGCTCCTACTCGTAAAATGCCAAAACGGACAGTGAGTGCTGCACGCAAAAATTTGAAAGAGGAGTCTTTTTCCATATCCGACAAATCTTCTTTTATTGAAACAAAGCAGGATCAGATTGTAGAAGAAGAATTTCTAGCTGTCCGGATGACTGCTGGACAGGACGATGGCCGTCCAAATAGAAGACTTACTGACTTTATCCTTCACGATGAAACTGGTGCAGCACAACCACTTGAGATGCTTGAAATCAACGATTTATTCATCACTGGACTTATATTGCCACATGAAGGAAGTGCAGACAAGAAAAAAGAGCAAGGTGTTAGATGTGAAGGCTTTGGTCGAATTGAGTCGTGGAATATATCTGGCTATGAAGATGGCTCTCCAGTGATATGGATTTCTACAGATATTGCTGACTACGATTGCCAGAAACCTGCTGCAAGTTACAAAAAACATTATGATCATTTCTTTGAAAAGGCACATGCTTGCTTAGAAGTATACAAAAAACTAGCGAAGTCTTCTGGTGGAGACCCCGACATAAGTCTTGACGAGTTACTTGCCGGCATGGCACGGTCAATGAGTGGTAGCAAGTATTTTTCTGGAACTGCGTCTTTAAAAGAGTTCATTATTTCTCAGGGTGAGTTTATTTATAAGCAACTCACTGGTTTAGACATGGCCTTGAAGGCAAACGACAAGGGTTTTGAAGACATTCCTGCTCTGATTGCTCTTAGAGATGAGAGCAAAAAACAAGCAAAGTTTGCAGGCGCACAAGTGATGCCATCAAATGCGACTTTAAGGATTGGTTTGGGAACTGAAGATGAGGAGAAGAAGAGTCAGATGGATTCTGTAGATGAAGAAGATGAGGATGTGAAGTTAGCGCGACTATTGCAGGAAGCAGAGAATTGGAATTCTCTGAAGCAGAGGAAAAACCCTAGGTCATCCTCTTCATCTAACAAATTCTATATCAAAATTAATGAAGATGAGATCGCCAATGATTACCCTCTCCCTGCTTATTACAAAACTTCTCTTCAAGAAACAGACGAGTTTATTGTTTTTGATAATGACTATGACGTGTATGACATTGAAGATCTTCCTAGAAGCATGCTGCATAACTGGGCTTTATACAACTCTGATTCTAGATTGATTTCTTTGGAACTTCTTCCTATGAAACCTTGCTCAGAGATCGATGTTACAATCTTTGGATCAGGCCTAATGACTGCTGATGATGGAAGTGGGTTCCATCTCGATACAGAGGCAGGCCAATCTTCCAGTGCTTCTGGAGCACAGGACACCGATGGAATTCCAATTTATCTGAGTGCCATAAAGGAATGGATGATTGAATTTGGATCGTCTATGGTTTTCATATCCATCCGAACAGATATGGCCTGGTATGGTACCTCTTCTCTAAAATAAATGCTATTTATAATTTCTTTTCTGCATGTTAATGTATAAAATTTACAGCAATCTTATTTGAAATGAAATAAAATTTGACAATTCACTTGACTACTTGAGTAGTACTATCAAACTATCAGTAGAAACTAATTGTAGAGAAAGTTATTGCTAGAAAATTGTGTCAACTGTCGTGGATGAACCTGGTCATCTTGGTGAAATATCTGTGCATATTTACCTGTATCTTAGAAATTTTTATTCAAAATATCATATATTGTCAAACTTATCTATACTTGATTTCTTTCAGGTATAGACTTGGAAAACCATCAAAGCAGTACACTCCTTGGTACGACACCGTATTGAAAACTGCAAGGATTGCTATAAGCATTATCACATTGTTAAAGGAGCAAAGCCGTGTATCAAGACTTTCCTTTGCCGATGTCATAAAAAAAGTTTCTGCGTATAAGCAAGACCATAGTTCTTACATTTCTTCTGATCCAATGGCTGTTGAAAGATATGTTGTTGTCCATGGACAGATAATTCTGCAACTGTTTGCAGAATTTCCAGATGACAAGATCAGGAAGTCTGCTTTTGTGACTGGTCTTGCAAAAAAAATGGAAGAACGGCACCATACCAAATGGTTAGTGAAGAAGAAGAAAGTGATGCCAAGGAGTGAGCCAAATTTAAATCCTAGGGCAGCAATGGCTCCTGTTGTATCCAAAAGGAAAGCTATGCAAGCTACAACAACAAAGCTGATAAATAGAATATGGGGAGAGTATTACTCAAACCACTTACCAGAGGATTTGAAAGATGGAACTACTATTGAAGCAAAGGATGATGATGAAGGTGACGAACAAGATCAGGAAGAGAATGAAAATGAGGATGCAGAGGAGGAGACGGTAGTGTTGGAGGGAACACAGAAGCTGCGCTCAGTTTCCAAAGAAACAAAAGCATTTTCTGATGAAGGAGAAATTAGATGGGAAGGGGGTCCTGAGGGTAAGACCAGTTCTGGGGAAGTTGTTTATAAGCAGGCAATTATTCATGGGGAAATTGTTTCTGTTGGAATGTCTGTGTCAGTGGAAGTTGAGGAATCTGATGAACTTCCTGATATATATTACATTGAATATATGTTTGAAGCAAAGAATGGGAGAAAAATGTTTCATGGTAGGATGATGCAGCATGGTTGCCAGACTGTTCTTGGCAACGCTGCTAATGAGAGAGAGGTGTTTTTGATTAATGAGTGCATGGATTTGGGACTTCAGGAGGTTAAGCAGACAAATGTTGTAAGCATCCGAAAAATGCCTTGGGGGCATCAGTATCGAAAGGATAATATTGTTGCAGATAAACTTGATAGGGAGAGAGCAGAAGAAAGGAAAGAGAAAGGACTACCTACTGAATATTACTGTAAAAGCTTGTACTGGCCTGAAAGAGGTGCTTTCTTCAGCCTTCCATTTGATAAGCTGGGTCTAGGGTCTGGCTTCTGTCAATCTTGCAAGTTAGAGGAAGCCGAAAAGGAGAAACAGATTTTCAAAGTAAATTCATCAAAGTCTAGTTTTGTATTGGAGGGAACAGAATATTCTCTCAATGACTATGTTTATGTCAGTCCTTTTGAATTTGAGGACAGGATAGAGCTGGGGACTCATAAGAGTGGGAGGAATGTAGGGTTGAAAGCTTTTGTTGTGTGCCAAGTGCTCGAGATCATTGTCAAAAAGGAAACAAAACAAGCTGAAATAAAATCTACAGAGCTCAAAGTCAGAAGATTCTTCCGACCAGAAGATGTATCAAGTGAGAAGGCATATTGCTCTGATGTACAAGAGGTAAAAAGCTACGTAGACATAGCTATGTAAATGAATCAACATGCACACAAATACACACAGTAGACATAACATAAATAACAATCCTGATTTATGATTCTATTTTGTGTACAATTGCCGTGTAAATGTTTATATTGACTCGGATATTGTGGTTTGTGATTTTAGGTGTATTACAGTGATGAAACTTGTACAATCTCTGTACAATCCATAGAGGGTAGATGCGAAGTCAGGAAAAAGATTGATGTCCCTGAAGGATGTGCCCCTGGAGGAATCTTCCATAATGTCTTTTTCTGTGAGCACTTGTATGATCCTGCAACTGGATCCCTCAAGAAGGTAGTGTATTCTTGACCCTGTTAACTGTAATGTGCTTGCTTATCCTCAGACAAATCTACAAAACTAGTTATAACTATTATTTTTACGGATATCAAATCAATATTATGATGCAAGTATAAGGATGGCATATGATTTTTTTCGAATAACTAATTTATTTTTCATTTGCTTGACAGTTGCCAGCTCATATTAAGGTCAAATATTCTAGTGGACATACAGCTGATGCTGCAGCTAGAAAGAAAAAGGGAAAATGTAAAGAAGGAGATAGCATCGCAGAACCTGATCTTGAAAGAAAAACATCAAATGAAAAACGGTTAGCAACCTTGGACATATTTGCAGGATGTGGTGGCTTATCAGAGGGTCTGCATCAGTCAGGTAATCTTAACTGCATTTATTTTAGAAAGAAACACAATTGTCTATGCTATGGCGTTGTTTGCGTATACAACTTAATCGCTTCCATAGAAAAACTTAATTAATCACTTATTGCACAAATGCTTATATATTGGTATTTCCATAATAAAAGATAAAATAAAGTCAAACTATTTTCATAAGTTATACTGGAAAGCTGATGAAAATAACTTATAACATATCAGAAGTTGTTTCCATAAGCTCTTATAAACAATCTCACAAGATATTATTCTTCAGGTGTTTCATCGACTAAATGGGCTATTGAGTATGAAGAACCAGCTGGGAATGCGTTTAAAGCTAATCATCCTGAAGCGTTGGTGTTTATTGACAATTGCAATGTTATTCTTAGGTAAGTGACCCCAAAAAATATATTTTTTATTTCTAAAGGTTGAATTTAATGGAACACAATTAAGTGGCTCATAAGTGATTGTAACACAGGGCTATAATGGAGAAATGTGGGGACACAGAAGATTGTATCTCAACGACTGAGGCATCAGAATTGGCCTCTAAACTTGATGAGAAGGATTTGAGTAGTTTACCCTTGCCTGGGCAAGTGGATTTCATTAATGGCGGTCCTCCATGCCAGGTTTGTGCATCTCTTGCCTTTTTTGACTTGCTGATGATAATATTTGGGTTGTAAGCCGAGCCCACATAAAACTCATTTTCAAGCTATATGTCATCCTACGTGAAATTCTTGCCACACCCCAGTCATGCCTAGGTTTATAAATCTGATACTATATTAGAATTTGGGTCGAGCTTAACTCAATCTTACAAAATCAAGTTTCTAAGATGATGGATACTACCAGTTATAAAAACATTTTCAGTCCATATTTCATCCAATGTAGGACTGTTAACTAATACATTGGTCTATTGAATAATTTATTTTTGCAGGGTTTCTCAGGAATGAATCGATTTAACACAAGCACTTGGAGTAAAGTCCAGTGCGAGATGATATTAGCATTCTTATCCTTTGCTGATTATTTCCGGCCAAGGTATTTCCTGTTGGAGAATGTGAGGAATTTTGTGTCTTTTAATAAAGGACAGACGTTCCGTTTAACTTTGGCTTCGCTTCTTGAGATGGGTTATCAGGTAGGTTTTCATAACTTATTTCACTATGGAATTGAATAGATATTGAGGAGAACTAATGAATGCGGGTTTTCTTGTTCAAAAGGTGAGGTTCGGTATCCTTGAGGCTGGGGCTTTTGGGGTTTCACAGTCACGAAAAAGGGCATTCATATGGGCCGCCTCTCCAGAAGATGTGCTTCCTGAGTGGCCAGAACCTATGCATGTCTTTTCTGCCCCCGAATTGAAGATCAAATTGTCTGAGAATGTGCATTATGCTGCCGTTCGCAGTACAGCTAATGGTGCTCCTTTACGTGCAATAACGGTTAGAGATACCATCGGTGAACTCCCGGCTGTCGGTAATGGAGCCTCTAGGACAAACATGGAGGTATATGAAATAGGAAAGATAAATGTTATTTGTGTCAACCCTTGAGTTACATCCACTGACTTCTACTCACTTTTTTTATAAAAAAAGTTGGAGATTGGGGAAATTACTTTTAATTTTTTTTGACAAGAAATTATTCTTCATTAAAATGACATTAATGAGCATTTTTACAACTGTCTCAGAGAATTTGAATTTTTTCTTTTGAGTGCAAGGTCAAACTCTTACTCGTTGTCTTTATATGCTTGCAGTATCAAAGCGATCCTGTTTCCTGGTTTCAAAAGAAGATCCGAGGCAATATGGCAGTGCTGACCGATCACATATCAAAGGAAATGAATGAGCTGAACTTGATTCGTTGCCAGAAAATCCCAAAGAAACCAGGTTGTGATTGGCGTGATCTTCCAGATGAAAAGGTAACTTTAATTCTTTGTCAATTTTAGCATGATATTTTTCGTGTGGCTAATCTTACAAGTGTTACCTAATGTATAATGCAGATAAAATTGTCTAATGGACAGCTGGTTGATTTGATACCATGGTGCTTGCCAAACACTGCTAAAAGGCATAATCAATGGAAAGGTCTCTTTGGTAGGTTGGACTGGCAAGGGAATTTCCCAACTTCCATTACTGACCCTCAACCTATGGGGAAGGTTGGAATGTGCTTCCATCCAGACCAAGATCGGATTCTCACAGTTCGTGAATGTGCTCGATCTCAAGTAAGTCTATTACTTAAGTTACTTGTCACCCTAAATGCTATAATAAGAAATGAAACCTGAAACATTGGGAATTAACTATAGTTTTATTTAAAAGAAATTAATTTTGATGCACTATCAGTGTAAATTTTTTACACTTTCAAACGATAATAAATGATCCTTTATATGACTTTTGATGAAGATATATGCTTAAAGTTAAATATTTTTAATGATAACAATGTAAAAATCTTTACCCTATCAATGCATAACAATTAAATCCTAATTATTATAAATTTCCACGATTCTGTAAATAAATTTTGTACTAATGTTCAATCACATCTATCATATAGATATTTTGTAGGTAATTTAGAAAATCATATTACAACTTAATAGTTAGATATCTTTAGATGTATGTGTAATTTTGTTTTTTGCAGACTTGAGGATATGGCTATTGAACTCATTCTTTGTAGTGAATTGATTTTATTTTCAATTCATTATTAAGAATTCTAATCATGCTATATGTCGATATGAAAAATATTTTGATTTATGTTATTAGTTTTAAAATGGTGATAGATGAATATCATATGATTTGATATACTTTATAACCTATATCTATAAATGCAGGGCTTCCCTGATTGCTATCAATTTTCTGGGAACATCATACACAAGCATAGGCAGATTGGTAATGCTGTTCCTCCTCCTCTGGCATTTGCATTAGGGAGGAAACTCAAGGAAGCAGTAGAACAATTGTTGCTGTGATGGTGAAGATTTTGAACTCTGTTCGGAGGACTTCTTGTGAAGAGTGATAGGGGCGTCAATGAGCCTTGCGGAATGTTTCTGGAGAAGGCATGAGAGCCACCATATTCTAGTTCTGATGTTGCTCCACCTTGGCTAAATATTGGTGTTGTAAATAGTTAATTGCTGTAGTTATTTTTTATATTTGTAGGATGTAGGCCATTAAGTAAGCCCATTAGGTTTGGATGATTCTATGTTTAAACAACTCTTGTATTGTTTTTACATAATTGAAATAGATTAAACTTTTTATCAACATAACATAATCTTAAATTTCGCTAAGCCTTTTTTCAAGTGTATCCAGTGTCTGTTATTTTCTCTTTTGAGAAGCTTCATCATAATCATTCTAGTGAGAACAACCTATTGAATGTTACCCATTCAACTCTATCACTATGTCAAGTGTCAATTTTGAGCACTTGTCTCTACATGTAGAGGAGGAGGATGAGGGATTCAATTATGATTTTGAGGAGGTAGGGGAGGAGCAAGTATCTTCGTTGGTGCCTTGTAAGAAGATTCTTACGCGACTGACCTATCCATACAATTCCATGATGATTAGAATGGTGGATTTCTGGAGACCGGCGAAGGGTGTAACAAATAGCACTGCCCTTTATGAATACATACAACTATGCTCTCAACTTGCATTGCTAATTGGACTCTTTCTAGTGATTATCAATTGTCCACAGGCCACCCTCTAGCACTGTCTCCATGTCCAAAGTGGAACATGAACAGACCAAGCCTCGCTTCCTTGATTGTTACACCCTTCGCCGGTCTCCAGAAATCCACCATTCTAATCATCATGGAATTGTATGGATAGGCCAGTCGCGTAAGAATCTTCTTACAAGGCACCAACGAAGATACTTGCTCCTCCCCTACCTCCTCAAAAGGACAATCCTATTTGTTACGGATAGATTGGTACAAAAAATGCAAGAATTGCATTAAAATATAAAATAAAATAAAATATGAAAACATGAGATAATGGGATGTGGCAGCAATCATGGGAGAGTTGGAGATATAAGCAATGGCCATGATTTATTCTTACATTTCTTTAAACATTATTCGTAAAGAAAAGCATTACCCATTCATAAAACACAATCTAATAACAGGACGTGCAAGTCATGTATTCTTGCATTTCGTTTGTTGACCTCTTAGTACCAAATAGCAGTTCTGAAAAAAAAAAAAACCTCTTCTCTCTCTCTCTCTCTCTCTCTCTCGTGTGTGGCCGAGGAAAGGAAAAGGAGTTTATTTACAATTAAATCCTCATTACTTTTTTCTATCTAATCTCTCTGCATTCTATATATCTAATCTTCTAATACGTTCAAACGCGCAGCCGTCAACAACTCCAACGCCACCCCCGGAATATTCATCTCCATCATCACAATGCGGTGGCCGATTCTTCTTTCATCTTCAACAACTTGCCTCCGGCGATTTACCTTTCTACCCTTTCAAACCCATTCATCTTCTCACAACTATTTCTCCACACTAAACCCTAATCCCGTTTTGAACCCCACTACCGTTCGCGAAACCCTATCTTCCTTCAACAATGACTGGAAACGAGCACTCGAATTCTTCAATTGGGTAGAAACCGAATTCAAATTCCAACACTCCACTGAAACATATAACTCAATTCTCGACATTCTCGGAAAATTCTTTGAATTTCAACAATGTTGGAATTTGATTCATCGTATGCAGAATAATCCTCATTCTTTCCCCAATCACACCACATTTCGTGTAATGTTCAAACGCTACGTCTCGGCTCATTGTGTTGACGATGCCGTTGTCACGTTCCAACGGCTTAATGAGTTCAATTTGAAAGATGAAACTTCCTTCCTTAACCTCATTGATGCTCTATGTGAGTATAGACATGTCATTGAAGCTCAAGATTTGGTTTTTGGAACAAAAAAGACTTTGAATTTGTCTTGGAATGTTGATGGGTTTGTTGTGGGTGGTGGGGGTGTGAGTAGTAATAATACTAAAATATACAACATTGTTCTTCGTGGGTGGTACAGATTGGGATGGTGGAGTAAGTGTTGGGAATTTTGGGATGAAATGGATAAAAAAGGGATTCATAAAGATTTACATTCATATTCAATTTATATGGATATTTTGTCTAAAGGTGGAAAGCCTTGGAAAGCTGTGAAATTGTTTAAGGAGATGAAGAGAAAAGGTATTAAGTTAGATGTTGTTGTTTATAACATTGTTATTAGAGCTATTGGTGTTTCTCAAGGTGTTGATTTTTCGATTAGGTTGTTTCGTGAAATGAAGGACTTGGGTTTAAATCCTACTGTTGTTACTTATAATACAATTATTAGGCTTTTGTGTGATAGTTATAGGTATAAGGAAGCTCGTACGTTGCTTCATACAATGCATCGTAATGGTTGTTCTCCTAATGCTGCTTCTTATCAATGTTTTTTTGCTTCTATTAAGAAACCTAAACTTATAATTGAGTTGTTTGATGGTATGATTGAAAGTGGGGTTCGTCCTACTATGGACACATATGTTATGCTCCTCAAGAAGTTTGCAAGGTGGGGGTTTCTTCGATTGGTTTTTCTGGTTTGGAATAGAATGGAAGAACTTGGATGTAGTCCGGATGCGTCTGCTTATAATGCTTTGATTGATGCTCTTGTGGAGAAAGGGATGGTAGATATGGCTAGGAAGTATGATGAAGAGATGTTGGCCAAAGGACTCTCACCTAAGCCGAGGAAAGAGTTGGGGACAAAGGTTTTGGGAGGAGAACATGAGGAATAGTTCTTATATAAGCACACATTGAAAGGATGTTTAAGTTCAGTGGCTTTTAGTCATATACCAATGTGAGCAGTGTGTCAGAAATATTTACATCTACAGAACATTACTCATCAATATTAATCAATTTTGACATACTTTGGATCCTATATAATTTGCATGTTTTCATGTTTATAATTAATTCCATCTGGGATTTCTTGATTAGTTTGACAGTAGGTGTTGCTTTCGAATCCGTCTATCAGTAAATTAAGTATTCAATTATAGTCCCTTGCTTATATCTTCAGGTATGCCACTATTGCCAACAGCAAGCTGAAAATTCTATATGTTTCATTTGTCAAACCACGGAGAACCTTTGGATATGTGTTATATGTGGGTTTGTTGGCTGTGGAAGGTTAGTGATATTTGTCTCTCAACCCTTTCTTGTGTTGCATTTTGTCCCTTCCTTTTTCGTTTCAAATGAATTGGTCGCAACCATATATATATTTTCTGGAATTCTCAAGATCATCTTGATTCAGATATAAAGGAGGGCATGCCATAATACATTGGAAAGAAACGCAGCATTGCTATTCCTTAGAAGTGGAAACAAAGCGTGTTTGGGATTATGTCGGAGACAATTATGTTCATAGACTTATTCAGTCCAAAACTGATGGGAAGTTAGTTGAGCTGAACTCTCACTGTATGCATGCAGATGGTGGATGTGGCAGCTGCGGAGATAATGTCATGAGAGAAGCTATACTTAATAGTAAAGTCGAAGCTGTACTGTTGCTAGATTAATTAATTATTTATTTTCTCAAATCTTAGTTTGATTTATCTATATAATGAGTTTCAATTTCTATTAAATTATATTAATGTATTTATTCTCTTTTACAAATTGTCAGCGAGTACAATGAATTGCTTGCTACTCAACTTGAAAACAAAAAAATGGTGAGTGTATTTCATCTATCATTTGCAGCATATCTGCCAAGACTTCTTCCTGTCTTGTATAAACATTAACTTTTCAAACCTGTTTTAATTGTAGTATTTTGAATCCTTATTACAACAAGTAGAACAAGAAACTGAAGGAAAAATTTCTGCAGCTGTTCCGAAGGCTGTCAGTCTCAAACAACAGAAGATTCAGTCCAAGATCGATAGATGTAACAAAGAGAAGAAATTTCTGGATGAGGTAAGTTTTAAGTCATGCTTGGGAATCTCTTTTTCACAATAATATGATACCCAAGTTACAGTATAACCATAATTCTTTGTTAAAAAAAATATTATAACCATGTCCTAGGATTTTGTGTTGTCTCATTAATATGTCACGATGACATTGCAAATGTTTATATTGTGTTTATGTTGGCAGCTTAATGATAATCTTTTGAAAAACCAGGAGATTTGGAAAGCCAAGATACTCGAGATTGAAAAGAGGTATGGTTTTATTCATTCTCTCTTGCTCATTATCATCGGTGATATGTTTTCTTAAAATAATATTTTATTTAAGATGTCTCTTGTCTCATAAAACCAAATGTGAATTGTTGCTTCTTTAATTTGCATTGTGTTGGTCAATTTTAGGGATGTTCCTTTTCTCAACTTCGTAATTGTCATGCTATAAATTCCCTTGTATTGAACTCGAGTAATTGCAAATCAGGTCCAGATGTTTGTAAACTGATGCCATGATGTATGTACATTTTTCAGGGAGAAAAAAGCTCTAAAACTGACTGATGATAAGATAACCGGCCTAGAAAAGAAGGTAAAATATATTGTTTCACTTCTTTCTTTCTTATTTTTAAACGGGAGTTGGGAGTTTGATTTTGGCGGACAATAACTTTCATGCATCAAACTAATCAAACCACTGTTTGGTCTGTTCTCAAACTGTGCAGCTTAGTAACCTCATGATTTGTCTTGAGGGTGGGAATACGGTAGAACAGCTGCCATTGTCAAATGATACAAATGGTGGAACTGTCTCTGAGATTTCAAAAGGATCCTCGTCGACTTGAAGCTCTTAGCTGGGAAGAAAAGCATGGTAATTGAATCATTCAATTAGACATTGCTGGTAGTTGAAAGGAAGGAAACACACCCCTGCAAATTCGAGGGATATTGAAATATAAGGGGAAGGCTTTGGAAGATTTAAAAAAATATTCCAATCCCTTGTTTTTAAATGCTCCCAAACAAACAAGGAAAACGGTCTATCGGAATGCTTTCCGTTCTCTCTTTTCTGCTCCTAAACCCCCTCCTAAATAAGCATTGCTTAGGCTAACCTGTACCACTGTATATTCACAAGTTTATACAAACTGAACTCGGGGATGGAGGCACGAGTTGAGATGCTTCCACTCCACCCGAATTTTTTTCTGTTAAAACTTCACTATGTCATGTTTTATTGTTTGCACATAAATAATAGACAAATTTTTCAATAAAAGTATCTGGTTGTCACTAAAGATACAAGTTGGGAAATCCTATTCAGGCAATCCTCATACTAAAACTAATGCTGAAAATATCCAAGAAACTTTCTACTTGTTAGAATATAAAGATACTGTCACGACCCGAATCTGCATCGTGACCGGCGCACGAACTAACACACTAGTCCGGCAAGCCTTATGACCAAACCTATCAAAAAATATATAAAATATTTAAAAATAATGACTTTTACTTCTTAAAAATAATATTTACTGAATTTCGACAAAGTATCCTCTATATTTTCAACGTTTCCAAAATCAAAATAAATCCTGTTTAATATTTTTTATTGCATACATTATCAGTTAGTATTTCAAGGTTTAGATATTTAATATTCATACATTCCAAAATAAAATATTCCTAGACACAATATATAGCTACAGATACATCGACTCAACATAAACAATAGAGACTTCCACCAAAGGAAACCTACCAAATAGCTACGATCTGGAACTTGAATCTATTAGAAGCTTGCTACTTCTCCTGAATATGAAAAAACAGAATATGAAGGGGTAAGTCACGAGGACTTAGTGAGAGACAACAACCACCACCAACTAGAAGGGAAACACACAAGGGCACGAATGATAATTTTCTCAAATCTAGTTTCAATTTACAAAGGTAGTAATCATGCAAAAAAAATATAATTAATCCATAATCAAGTATAAACGTGAAAATTTACTAAACTTGTAAATTTATCCATAAAAGAAAACGATTCAAAAATCCAATATCATAAGGAGGTGAAAACCAACTAAACAACTTTATAGGAATATAGAAATCAGTGTAATTAAAAGAATCAAAATAATCAACCTTGTATATAAATCTCATACAATCGAATGAAATCAAAATAATCAACTTCAAAAGAAAATATAAAAATTCAGTAAAATGAAATTAAAAAAAATCGTTGCGAGAGAATCGAGAGATGACTCCATCTCGTTGATAGCCCTTTCCTCCTAAGAGCGGCCTCTCACTTAGTGGCGGCTCCATCTAACGGATAGCCCTTTTCTCATCGATTTGGAATAGACATCATCAAATTTAGTGATCATTAAATCACTAAAACCGAGAGCTAGCTCCATCTCGTTGATAGCTCTTTCCACCTAAGAGTGGCCTCTCTTAGTGGTATCTACATCTAACGGATAGCTCTTTTCTTTCGACTAAGAAAAACGTCAAGTATATCGATTAGGAATTCTACATCTCGTTGATAGCCCTCTCCACCTAATGGTGGCCTTTCCATAGGGGTGGCTCCATCTAACGGGTAATCCTCCCTAACCGAAATAATATCACTAGGTGCACCTAGGTCGCCGTCGTTATAACCGTGATTCGTACAATATATCTCTTAAAATCATGTTTTAACTACATTACCAAAACTTTTGTCAAAATACATACAATCCAAAAGGAATTTGAAGATGATCCACTTTATAAACCATAATTAAAATCAAATCCAAGTGGAGAATACCAACATTTTCCAAAAACATATATCTCAAAACTATATTTCTCCATTTATCAAACTTACGTCGAAGTACATAAATCAAATCTCAATTTCAAATCCACTATGTTAAATATCATGAGTAAATCCAAATAGAAACCGTATTAACATCGATAACTTTAAAAATTTAATAACAATGATGAGAAAAAATGTCAAAGATTGTGTTTCCTGATTTTCATAAATATTTTAGCATAGAAACTGAGTAACATAAAATTGATAATATAGTAGTTAAAACAAGTAGCAATGATCATCATCAACTCACTGTTATGACGAATCAACTAAGTTTGCTTTCCAACCACTCTTGAGAAGCATGTGAAGCTTTCAGCGTCATATCTGAGTATCAACAATATCATATTTTCTTTAGATTTACAAACTCATTATAGAACTTTAGTAACAATAGATAATCATGAAATTCTCTAATATATACTCTAATTTCTGGAATTAATTTCTAACCCACTAATCACGCTTAAATATGCACTAATTGAAATGTAAGTTGATAAATATACCTCAAAGAGTTTCAATGAGTAACTTTCATAAAATAGGTATTATTCCTCTTTTTCAAAGCACAAATCCTAGCCCCAAAATTCCACCAAACTTTACTTGTACTATGAAATAGCTTAGCTTAGATGTATAATTTTTCTTGTGGGTGTTTGATTTGTGGAAGAAAATTTGTGATTAGAAAGAAATAGAAAAATAAAATAAAAGAAAGGAATGGTGGAACAGAGGAGGACGAGAGAATGATTTAGTGAGAGGGTAAAGTAATGGGTGGGGTATCTTGGGTTCTACTTCTATCTTCCAGACCCTTCTTTTTTTATTTATTATTATTATTATTATTATTGTTTAATATTTCTTTTATTTATTTATTTTTATAATTGTTATATATATATATATATATATATTTTTTTTAAAAATGGTTGTTACATTCTTCCCTCCTTAAAAAAATTCGTCCTCGAATTTATACTACTAACCGATTTTCAAATAAGAGTGGATACTTTACTCGCACGATCTTTTCCGACTCTAAAGTCTTTTCTTCACCTGACGGTCTTTTTCAAAGAAACTTCATTAAAACAATATCCTTTGAACTTAATCTCCTAACTTCCTTATCTACTATTGCTACCAAGTGGTCGGTGTATAACAAATTCTCATATAATTGAACATCTTCATGGCTAAAAACAAAATATCCATTGAAATATGAAAGATCGGATGAACTCCAGACAAATTCGGTGGAAGTGCTAAGTGATAAACTACAGGTCCGACTCTCTCCAAAATCTGATACGGCCCAATGAACCTTGGGCTTAGCTTACCCTTCTTATCGAGCCACAAAACTCGTTTCATCAGTGAAACACGTAAAAATACTTGGTCTCCCACTGTGAATTCTAAGGGACGACACCTCTTGAGAGAATTTTCCTACTTCGAGTTGTCATTAACCACTCTTAGATGATCTTAACATTTTCAATGATATCTTGAGTTAACTCTAGGCCCACTAGGTTAGACTATCTAACTTCAACCCATCCTATCGAAGACATACATCGTCCATATACAATGCTTCAAAAGGCGCCACTTTAATACTAACAATTTATATGAAAATTCCATCATAAAAAAAAAACATTGGTCAACTTCCTCCAATATTAAGAACACAGACACAAACAATATCCTTATGTTTTGTATAGTTTTGACAGATTGACCCTCAGTCATAGAATAATGATTTACTAAGATTTAAACGGGTTGCCAATTCAGATAGATTTCCAAAACGGAGCATTAAACTAAGTCGTGCTGCCAGATAGTAGAGATTGACATACCATGTGATGAAACAATCTCGATTAAATAAATCTTAACATACTAATCTACGGGTGGTTTAAAACCCAATTCATCAAATCCATAAAGATGTTGCGTATTAGTAAACCCAAAAGACATAACTACAATTTCATAATGCTCGTAGCATATGCAGGGAGTTTTCATTAAAATAAGATCCCTCTTAACCTTCAACTGGTGATGGTTAGACCGCAAATCAGTCTAAGACAAAAATATTTCACTCCTTGAAGTTGATCAAACAACTCATCAATTCAAAGTAGACAATATTCTTTTGTTACTACCATCCTATTCGATTCTCTATACCACACATCATCGCATGTGTTCATCTCTTATCTTTTCAAACAATACCCGTAATTTCGAAGGAAAAGAATTTGGGTGAGTAAAGCTCTTGTTGAGAAAAACTTGAAGTTGCTTCCTTGACATCTAAAGTTCGGCTAGGCCATTCTATGGGGATACGAATGTAAGTTGAAGGTTAGGAACCAAGTCTATAGAGAATTCAATATTCCTAGGAAATTCTTCAAGAAAAACATTAAGAATCTCACGCTTTTAGAATTATTTATAGTTTTTATTCACTCATTTGCATATCCATAATCAAAACCAATTAGCCTTGACAACCTCTTGAAGTAAATTATTAGCTCCTAAACATGAGATTAATTTATATGGTACACAACTACATTTTCCTTGAAAGGCCAGAGAAAGTTACTACCCATTATCTAAAATCTCACTATCCTGCTATAATAGACTAGGGTGCCATGACGGAAGAGCAACCAATTCATACTCAACATCCTGTCATATTCTATACTAAAGCTACTAGTGTTAATTCATGACTAGATAATAGTTGTGTCCTAGCTACCAAGGATGATCTCTCTTATTTTGTCATACTCGACCACATTGAATCACATTTTACCATCTTTAAAAAAAAATTCATATTGAAATCAACCACAGTAGTGTCATACCCTAATTTTGCCCCATACATTTTTTATTTCCCATTTTACCCTTTTAGTTAATAAATTTAGGTTTATCTTATATTTTTGCATAAAAATTCATAAAAATCCATAAAAATGCATAATTGCTTCACAAAAATTCCTAAAAAAATATTTTCTTTAATTATTTTATTATCTTTCATAAATTATTTAATTATTCATGAAATTTCTTTTTACTTGCATTTTCTTTTTCATTTCTTTTTAGATTACTTCATGAACAAGTAACCTTTTTCTTCATAATTTCTCATTCTAATCAACATCATTCTCATATTAGATTTAAAATCAAAATAACCATTCATCATCATGCATATTTATCTTGTGTATTCAACATTTATTTTTATTATTTCATGTGTTATTTAACCCTTTCTTATTTGTCCAAAAATCATAGAAAATTCACAAAAAATATTCAATCACTAACACCTCACCATTCTTCTCATAAAAACACCTAGAATCTTCTCAAACTAACACATCATCAAATAGTACAACATTATCCTCAATTAAACATTTTTGAAAAATCAAGAAAAATCACATTTTTGTACCATTGTCCTATATACCCTTATTCCTCTATTTCTGACCTAATTGAAACCATATATAAACCCCAATCATTAGGATTTGCGCAGCCAAGGCCAGAGAGAATCAGAGAGAGTCAGAATTCATCACCAAAAACTCAAACATTTCTCATTTTTTTCATTTTTTCGAAAACACATTTTAACACCAAAAGCTCTCATTTTTTTCTTCATCAATCACTCTCTGAGGTTCTTAGAAGCATAACTGGTAACTCAAAGCAAAGGAAACACGAAGGATTGAAGGTCTAGAAGCTCAAAGTGGCCAAACGGAGTTTAAGAGTGAAGAGAACGAAATCAACCTCAAAACAGGTAGTTGATGACTCAAACCTTCTTATTTTTGCATGACTAAGTTTTCTGGGTTGTTTATATGCTTGATTATGTGCTAGTTTTTGAGTTTTCATTTTTGATCTTGAAACTTAATCCGTTCGTTTTGCATGATTTACGTGTTTTTAGTAAAAACTAATGTGATATTCTTGTTCTACATGAAAAAACGATGAGTTCTGGGTTTTTTTTTTATGAATTTTGATGAAGTTTTGGAGCTCCGGTGGTGCAACCATCGTGTCGGAACCGTTAGGTTCGCCGGAGCTCAACGGAGAAGATGATGTTCATCTTTCTTCTCCAGATTAGATCCCTGCCGTCCGATCACGCGCGCGCGAACCAATGGATGGGATCTCTCCGTTCAGGTTTAAAACGCATGCGTGTGATGGATCCTGTGGCTAGGATTTGATCTGAGACGCGTACGCCTTACACGCCTGTTGCACTGGATTTGTTGATTTGATTTTTTTATTATTTATTTTTATTCCAAAAAATCACGCGCGTGTGATTGATCCAAGAGATCTGGTTGGATCTGGGTTTTTGAACCAAGACCCTTTGATCAATCAAAGGGCTGTGATCACCAGATCCATATTATGGACCCTAGTCAACGCAGCACAGGATTATTTTTTGTTTGACTCTGATTTTTGGTGGGTTGGCGCGTTGGGCCTTGGGCTCAGACCTTGGGTTTTTATTTTCTGCACCCCCACTTTTTGCTATGCCTGAACAAAATACACCCCCCTGATTATGATTTTAAGTGATTTTAGCTTATTTGCAAAAACAATTATGTGACTTATTAGCTTATTTAAGCTTATTAGGTCACTGTTTATGCTTATATTATATTAATTTCATTTGTGAATTTTTTTTTAACTTATTTAAGTGATTATTTTTGATTAATTGGTTTTAAACCTAAAGTTAAATAAGTGCTTATTGATGATTCTAATTAGCTTTTTAGCTTATTTGATCTCAACACTTGCACAATATTGATTTAAATACAGTGTTTACTGTATACAAGTGATTTTCAAATTTTTAAAGCTTATTTTGATAAGTGATTATGCCATTAAGTTGTTTTAACAATAAGTGCTTATTTGTGATTTCAAAAAGCTCTATAGCTTATTTGATCCAAATTTTTGCACAAGATTGATTCAAATACAGTAGCTACTGTATACAACCAATTTCCAAATTTTTAAATTTATTTTTATAAGTGATTATTAATTAAGTTGTTTAACTTATAAGTGATTATTTGTACTTAGGGCTTTTTAGCTTAATTGTAAAGGTTCCTTTGCTTTAATAATTGTGTCTTAACACTAATTTACCATCTTAATTCATGTTTCATGTGACAAGTTGTCTTGATTAGCTCTCATTAGAGTTCATTTTAATTTATTTGACTGGTTTATAAATTGTTGCATGTTCATGCATTCATATTCTTCATGTAATTGCATGGTTATGCACTTATATGATTGCTTTTTGCTTATTAATGATGTTGATCACTTCTATCCTCTTTTCTTCTCATTATTCTTTATCTCTTTAGATTAAGTTTTCATAATAAAAAACAAAAATATCATTTTCATAAAAAATTAGTGAAAAAGGGTGGATGTGACGTATGACTATTCCAACCCCGAGTAATTCATGACACGTGACGTATGACCGTGGATTGAGTTATTCTCACTTTAAAGTGCTAAAATCAACACAACTCACTTAAATCTCTTTTTTTAAAAGAAAACCCGATATTGTTTTATCCGTTCCTCGGACATATACTTACACTTAAGTCTCCTATTGCGAGCATACAAGCACAGTTATATCGGCGGAATGCGACTTAAACGCTATTGGTTGATTAACCATTTTCTTAATACGAATGATGTTTTATCCATTCCTCCGACACGTACTTACGCTTAAGTCTCCTATTGCGAGCATACAAGCACAGTTATGTCGGCGGAATGCGACTTAAGCATTATTCGTTAAAAAACAACAAACACACAAGTCTTTTCTACCAGAACTACGTGAGTTTTGAGTTTCTCATTGCACATGGGAATACGTAGGAGCGGGCTCCTACAACCGTCAAACTCAATAAATAAAAACCTTTTTTTTTAATCAATAATCGGAGTAGAATTTAATAAGCAGTTAATTAATAATTGGGCAAATCTAATCAAACCTAAAAGCAATCAACATTAAAACCTCTAAATGGTTCCCATCGAGTACGATGGGTGCGAGGGGTGCTAATACCTTCCTCTCGCACAACCAACTCCCGAATCCGCCATGGTTCTTTAACCATGTTAATCAAAGGTTTTCGCGGTATTTTCCTTTCCCTCTTTGGGATAAATAAACGTCGATGGTGACTTCATTGTTCTACGAAAAAATCCTTGAAGAATTTTTCCAGCCGCTACAGCTTGGCGACTTCACTGGGGACTCTTGAGAGTTAAGCCTAGTTTAGGGGTCTTGTTTGCTTGATTGCTTTTGCCAGGTTTGTCGTATCTGCTCTATCTTTTATTTATTGCCTATTATCTGCTTGGTTGACTGTTCTTCTACTTCTACTTCTACTCCTTCTCTTTTTTTCTTTTTTGCCCTTGTGGCTGGATCTGATGGATTATGAGAGAAAAGCTCCAATACCCAGAGCTTGAGAGAAACTTGAGATAGTTGGTGGTTGCGTAGTGTGAGCCCATGTGCCGTATGACCATGGGTTCGTGCGAGAATCACCACTTAGAGGGGATCTTCTTAGGGGTATTGGCGAACGTGACGTATAACACCCCATAGATAAATCTAGAATAATCTTGGGATATTATTATTGGTAACGGAATTCATTATTATTACAACAAAGTTTATTGCACACGCAGGTGCCAACTACAACGAGAGTGCAGAAAAATCAACAGCGGAAACAAATACAACACGATAAGAAAGTGAGAAAGCATGGAAACTAAATGCAATCCTCCAAGTACAGCAGCGACTCCAAGACCAACGCTTACCTATTCAACCTGTTTTCCTGTTTCAAATAGGGAGTGGGGTGAGACAGTCACTTCGTCCCAGTGAATTCTACTACCCTCCTAGGCTATAAAGCCGGGGCTTCTAATCAGTCATATCATAATCTAAATACATAGCATAATTATCATAAGCAATAATGTAAAGGTGTAACACAAAGTTTATCTTGTTCATTTTAAACCGCAAACCCTCTTAGGTGAGCACGTCTCAGGGGTTCGCCTTATCCGCGAGCAGAAAGCGCTCCGGCATAAAGCTCACATAAATTTTTCTAATGGAACATCTAAAACGAAGTCCATACTAATAACATAATCATATTACTAATTCGACTGATCACTAAATTATTAACATGCTACCAATAATTCCCAAACCCGGGGGCACATGCCATATTCTAAATTTCCTTAAGTTATTTCCCTATGAATTCAACTGTAATGGACCTTCTGTTTGACATCAATCAATATACATTTCTGCAAATAACAATCTTTAACGAGGATATAAAACGAGTGTTGCATTTATCTTTGAAAACAAGAAATTAAGTCATTTATGGGTTAGCTCGCTACGGCGAGTCACCAAGCTCGCCATGGCGAACTAGCAGGTACTGGCCTAAACAACTCGCTAGGTGAGCAGATGCTCGCCATGGCGAAGTTCTTCAGCCCAGAACCTGGAGCTCGCCATGAAGGCTCGCTAGCAACTCGCTATGGCGAGTTCACACAGAAGTGCCTCTGTTTTGCGAAAATCTTTGAATTTTATAAATCACACCTACAATCCACATTCAAGACAGTGCAGAAACACATTTTAAATGATATAGAACAGAATAGCATGAATTTTGGGAGCTAAATTCATACACACAGTTATTTCCTATAAATTCCTATGTTTGCATGCATTTCATAATTTTGGGAAATTAACTACACTAGCCTAAAGAACCCACCTGTAAATTGAGCTTTAACCTTTCTCTAAGCTCTACAAACAGCTACTGAACCTCCTAGCAAGACCCACGAATTCAGACCAGAATTGGAACTTTGGACAACTTGAACCCTTAAGCTTGCTCTATGAATTTGAGTTTGGATTTGATGACTGAACCTCTGAATTGAAGGGCTATATATAGTGGTTTTTCTGAGGATAAAATAGAGAAAAGGTTGGTTTGATTCACAGCTTGCATGTAGGCTCATTGGTGAGGTAAGAGGTGAGGTGATGTGGTTTGGTGTTTGGTGTCATGTGATGATTCTTGGGAGTGATTTATACAGAGATTCTCTGAAATGATTCTCTGGCTCGGGAGCAGTAATTAGAGTCTCTGTTACTGAGAGAAATTGGTTGAATGCAAGGACAATTTCTTGAGTTTGGTTGAATGAGGAATTTGGAGTTATGTTTTGCATGTTGTTGTTGTTGTTGCGTGGAAGAGAAAGAGAAATGGGAGGGCCTGATCAGATTTCTGATGTTTTTACAATGAATAGAACACTCCCTTGCATGTGATCTTAGTGGCAATTGAGTGGTGAGTGGAATGGTGAGGTGTTGGGTCCAAAAGGGATGAGTCAAGTGAGAGGGAAAAGAGAACTCTTATGTTTTAAATTAATTCATCATGTAGTTAAAGTGTTAATATGTAGTTTAGTCTCATTAAAATCCTTACACTACACATAGTTCACTTATTTTTCACAATAGAATTAACTATACAACTCTAATTAACATTGAATAATTAGGCATAGCTCTAATTTATAATTAATTAGATAATTTAGAATTTTGGGGATGTTACATGACGTATGTCCGATTGTCAATATTTCTTTGATAGATCAATGCCTCTAGGGACCAGTCTAGAACCTTATACCATGTTATAAAGAACCTCTGTTTAGAACCTGTGTCGAGGTTACGCGATGTTGGCCCTCCCGGTCAACACGGTAATCTCACCCAGAGGAGGTTCGCTTTTTGGCAATATTTGTCGTGAGCTCTTGCAATAACGACGTTGTTTCCAAAGAGCGAGCCAAATCTATAAACCTAGAACAAACATGTGAGAGGGATGGGTTGCAGGTAACCTCGGACCTTTCGACCTCAATCATTATGTCTGAACCTTTGCTTCATGGTGACTTGATCTGCTACACAATTGCATCCGCATCCATGAAAAATAATTTTTGCATACGCATTTTGCATTTCACAATTAAAATAGTTTTTGCATTCGCATGCATACATGCACCCTCATGCATCTGCATATCATTAAAAAAAAAAAAACTTATTACCATTCATTTCAAACCCTTCAATTTCCCCGTCGCTCTTATTGGACTAGAAGCACTTCCAAAGTTGTTATGGAAAATTGGCAAGAACAGCACGACAATCTGAAAGAGGTGGTGACTCAGTTGGCCGGAAAGTTGGATCAAGTCTTGGAAAAACTGTCTAATCCTTTGCCCCCACCACCGCCTGCAGTTACTGAAGCTCCCGAAGCTGCCAATGCAGAATTGGTATGGCCAAGATGGGGTCTGCCCCCAGGTTTCACTCCACAAGGTTATGTGCCTCCCCCTCATGGAGCAATTGGTTCCCCATCTAATGCTGGTCCTCAAGTGAGTCAAGTGCCAGGTATTACTATTGAAAGCCCAGCTAGGGTCACTCCACAACAAGAGACTCAAGATGATCCTCGCTTCGTCTATCAAGGCCCTGAAATGCTTGCTGTTGAGACCAAGTTTGATTTTGCTATTCCTCAGTTAGAAGAAGCCAATCTGAAGTTAAAAGCTATTGAGGACCGTTTGAACACAATGGAAGGAGGCAGTGACCCTCTTGATTTCTCCAGCATGTATTTAGTGCCTGACTTGGTGCTGCCTCCCAAGTTCAAGGTTCCAGAGTTTGAGAAGTACAAAGGCTTAAGTTGCCCAAGGAACCACCTGATTATGTACAGCCGGAAGATGGCGTACTATGCAAATGATGACAAGCTTATGATACACTGCTTTCAGGATAGCCTGGTTGGAGCATCCTTGAACTGGTATATGCAGTTAGAGAACAGTCGCATCTGTTCTTGGAGAGACTTAGCAAATGCCTTCATTAAGCAATACCAATACAACTTGGACATGGCTCCCAGTCGTACTCAGTTGCAAAATATGTCACAAAAGCAAGGTGAATCTTTCAAAATGTATGCCCAAAGATGGAGGGAGCTAGCCTCTCAGTTGCGTCCTCCACTCTCAGATGCTGATTTAATTGAGACATTCACAAACACTCTTTAAGGTGTGTATTTTGAAAAGATGGTTGGAAGCGTCGTGTCAAATTTCGCTGATTTGGTCTTGATCGGAGAAAAGATCGAAAATGGAATCAAAAGTGGTAGAATTCCAGTGACTACTAGTGCTCAGAGTAATGCTAGAAAACCTGCCAATAACTTTGGCAAGAAACGGGAAGGAGAAACAAATGCTGTGGCTTCCCAAAACAGTCATGCTCGTCCAACCATGCCTTACTATCCATACATGGCTTCACCTCAACATCAGCCAAGACAAGGGTATCCTCTGCAAGTGCCTGTGGCTTCAGCACCTCAACAAGGCCAAAAAGCTCAACCATATCAGCAACAAGTGAGAAAGACTTTTGATCCCATTCCAGTACCATATGGTGAACTTTTGCCTTATCTGGTACATAGCAAGATGTTAACTCTCAGGGTTTTGAAACCTATGACTCCACCATTTCCAGTGTGGTATGATCCCAAAGCTAAGTGTGAGTTCCATTCCGGGGCTGAAGGACACACTATTGAAAACTGCAAAGCTCTCAAATACAAGGTTCAAGACCTTATTGATCAAAAGCTGTTATCCTTCAAGTCGGAAGGGCCTAATGTGAAAGATGATCCCTTGTCTGGTCATGCGGGGTCTAGTGTTAATCAAATTGAAGAAGCGGGAGAATTGATAAAGGACGTCTCTATGATCAAAACTCATTTGTCAGTTGTTAGAGAGACCTTGATCAGCTATAACCAGTTTGCAAACATGCATTTTGATTGCAAAGTTTGTGAAGAGGATCCAAATCATTGTGTCAAGATGAAGGATTGCCTGCAAGAACTGATGGATCAAGGGTTGGTGCAGATTGGGTATACCAAGAAAGAACCTCTGGTAGCTATGTTGGAACAACATGAGCATGAAAAAGGGGTGAAACCTATTGAAATCATATACCGGAAAGTGGATGCTAAATCTTCTGTGGGGAAGATAGAACCTCTTGTTGTGCAAGTACCTTCACCTTTTGCTTTCAAAGACAATAATGCGGTACCATGGAACTATGGTTCAACAGCTTATGTGCAAGGGAAACCCTTGGTGATTCTAGAACCACTAGTGATCAATATTGATGGTACGGGAAAGATGACTAGGAGTGGTAGGGTGTATGCTCCTGAATTGCTTCAGAAAAGTGTTAAACCTATTAGTCCTCCTAAGGTAACATATTTGCCAAAAGAAGATGCTGGGGTTGAGACTTCAAAAGGGAAAGCCAAACAAGATGAGTCAGATGAATTCCTAAAGATCATCAAGAAGAGTGACTACAAAGTGGTTGATCAGCTTAGTCAGACACCTTCAAAGATTTCAATCTTATCACTGTTGATGAATTCTGAAGCCCATAGGGTTGCTCTGTTGAAACTCTTGAATGCTGCCCATGTTAATCAAGATATCACAGTGGCTCAGTTTGATGGGGTGTGCAATAATATTACAGCCAGCCGTTGCTTGAGATTCATTGATGTGGAGTTACCATCTGAGGGGAGGGCACAAAACAAGGCTCTGCATATATCCATGAAATGTCAAGATAATACCATTGCAAGAGTGCTAGTGGATACAGGCTCCTCTTTGAACGTCATGCCAAAAGCAACTCTGAACAAACTCTCCTTAATGGGTCCAGTGTTGAAGCATAGTAACTTGGTTGTCAAAGCCTTTGATGGGTCACAACGAGAAGTGATTGGGGAAATTGAACTACCTATGATGATAGGTCCTCATGTGTTTAATATTTCATTTCAAGTCATGGACATCCATCCCTCCTATAGCTGTTTATTAGGAAGGCCTTGGATTCATGATGCCGGTGCTGTTACTTCCACTCTCCATCAAAAGCTGAAATTTCTTGTGGATGACAAACTGGTGATCGTGTCAGGTGAAGAGGATACTCTAGTCAATCATTTATCATCATTCCGGTACATTGAAGATGAGGAAGGTGCTCTTGAGACCCATTTCCAAGCATTAGAAATTGCAAATGCTACTTTGATGGAATTGGGAGGGACTCCTCGTATACCAAGAACTCCTGCCGTCTGTTGGAAAAGTTTGAAGAAGGCCATAGATGATGGTAAAGCTTCAGTAGGGTGGGGCCAATTGCTGACGATTCCTGAGAAGAAAGACCGTTTTGGCGTGGGCTATCGTCCACATGGAAGAATGGTAGCAAGGAAAGGTCAAGGGTTGATCCCGTATATTCAAGAGACTTTTCATAGCGCCGGGTTCAGGTCTACTGACCAGATTTCTGTTATAGAGGAAGGAGGGGCTGATAAAGAAGGCCATGATTGGGTGCATCAATGTTCATCAGGCACCGTCCTCTTCAATTGGAAAGCTGTTGAGATTCCGGAAGTTGCTCTAGTTTCAAAGTAATTTTTGCTTGTTTTCAAAAACTTCCCTTGCCACGCCCGGGGCAAGTGGATTAGCTTGTAAGGGCTGTTATGTTTTAAGGACTTAATTATCAATAAATAAAAGTATTTTATGTGCATGATTTTGTCTTCTTTCTTTCTTTATTTTTTTTTTTTATATTTTTTTTTTTTTTTTTTTTTTTTTTCAGTTTCAAAAAGATAAAAACAATAAAATGGCAATAACTTCTTGCATATCATAATCCTTTTGCATCCATCCTAAAATCAAAAATATATTTCATGCAGAAATGAATTCATGGATCATAACAGTGTGGTAACTCTTCCTGATTTCGAATTGCCAATTAATCTCGCCGAAGAAGATGAAGAGGAAAATTGTGAACTTCCAGAAGAGTTGGCAAGACTGTTGGATCAAGAACAAAGAATGATCCAACCTCATCAAGAACTAGTGGATGTGATCAATCTAGGGACTGATGAGGACAAGAAAGAAGTTAAGGTAGGGGCTTCCCTGCAATCTGATGTGAAAGAAGAGATGGTCAAGCTGCTTCAAGAGTATATGGATGTCTTTGCATGGTCTTATCAGGATATGCCCGGGTTGGACACCAACATAGTTGAACACAAGCTTCCACTCAAGCCCGAGTGCCCTCCAATCAAGCAAAAGTTGAGAAGAACTAGACCTGATATGGCACTCAAGATAAGAGAAGAGGTCAGGAAACAGTTTGATGCGGGTTTCCTTGCAGTGGCCAAGTACCCAGAATGGATAGCCAACATTGTACCAGTCCCAAAGAAAGATAGCAAGGTACGGATGTGTGTGGATTATAGGGATCTAAATAGAGCAAGCCCAAAGGATGACTTCCCACTACCTCACATTGATGTATTGGTAGATAACACAGCTAGATTCCCAGTTTTCTCCTTCATGGATTGCTTTTCTGGTTATAATCAAATCAAGATGGCGCCTGAAGACATGGAGAAAACTACTTTCATAACCCCTTGGGGTACCTTTTGCTACAAGGTAATGCCATTTGGTTTGAAAAATGCCGGGGCAACTTATCAGCGTGCCATGGTCACTCTCTTCCATGATATGATCCACAAGGAAATTGAGGTGTATGTTGTTGATACCATTCATGTCACAAATGGTGAGAAAATGTTTATCACTCAACTTAAATATAAATTTAAAAACTTACAGGAAGGGAACCATATTATTGGTTGTGTATATAAGTGATATTAATCAGTAAAATTCTTATGTGTTTTGTTTTGATTTTGATTCAGAAGCTACTCTCATGAAACCTAAACTCGGTGCGAAACGCGATAAATTGTCGATGCTAATGGTGGAGGAAGAGATTACAAATGATTGTTAATATGTAGATGAATAGCTGGCTGTCATGGTAAGGTTTTTTTATCTATACATTTGTTAGGAGTTTTTGTTAATATGTAGATGAATAGCTGGGTTATTTATATGTTTGGATTGATAATGGGTGCTCATTTCTGTACTAGTTAATATTAGTTTGAATGAATTTTGTGTGTATTGTTTTATTGAGATATTAGCTTGAGTGCAACTTAAGACTGAGTGTTGCCAGAGTTTTAGCATTTGGTGATGCTTATATTAATAGGAAAAACCATAGTTTATGGGGAATGTAATTGACTCTAGTTTCCACTTTCATCTCAAACATTTTGGGGAAATTGGTACACTATTGTAGTTTTTATGTGCACTAACAAAGTCTATATATCATAGTTTATTGCCAACTTTCTGCACTGAAACCAAAAGAATCAATTTAAGTTAGTACTTTGTATTAAGCAAGTTCATGTTGAAATTTCAGGTGCTTATGATAATGAAGAGACTACAGCACATGCTTATGATCTAACAATATTGAAATATTGGGGTCAAGTACCATTACTTATTTTCAGGTACTTGAAAGTTTTTTATTCGTAAGTTGCTTTATTTTTTCAATGTCCAGACTGTTATGTGCAAATGTGTTAGTTGCCCTTTATGTTTCAAAACAAAGAAACTCTGTTAATTCTGTTTTTGATTTTGACTACTACTACTATGTCATTTAGTTACCGAAGCAAATGTTGGTGATTTTAGTATCAACAATGTATTTTGGTAGTAATGTGATTTACTATAGGCCAATGCAATTATGCGTTAAGTTTTAAACGAGTCAGGATAGTGCGGAGTGCACACTCGTCGAGCCAAACGTGTAATTGAATACGAATAATTGAAACGGGGTTCCAAGGGGTTTTTCCGTAAAGGTGTGTCCGTTCGAATAGTTGTACCTTTTCCCAACAGACATGACATTTCGTTTGAATAGTTGTACCCTTTTCAACAGACATGACCGTTGGATTAGTTGTACCCTTTCCCAACAGACATGACCGTTTTTCGGAAAAGGTGTGTCCGTTCGTTTTCTGTTATTGGTCTCTTATATAAGGAGTCATTTGGCCTCGATTTTGATAGACAAAAAAAATACTTCCTCTCTATATTATGATTTGTTCTCTTTTGTCAGAAACAAATTGTTCTTCGAGAATTATCCCCGCAAAGATTTCGTGAACCCAGACAAGTATAGGGTCGAAATACTTTGTTCGGAAAGTGAACAAACACGATTCTTCGAAGATATCCAGGATTATCATACATAATTTCTAACAAACGAACAAAGTATTTTCTGATAATCATGGCTGGAGGAGGAAACACCGTCAAGGAGATGACTAAAAGTTTCGGAAAATTGGAAAAGTTTATTGGACAAGACTTCAGGCGTTGGCAGAAGAAGATGCACTTCATGTTGACGACATTGAAGGTGGCGTACGTTCTGTCTACACCGATTCCAGAAATTGGGGAGGATGAAACCGTCGAAAATCTGAGACGCCGATCAAAGTGGGAGAACGACGACTACATATGCAGAGAGCACATTCTTAACGAAATGTGGAGAACGTCAAAATTTGCCTTCAAAAAGATAAGTATCATTATCCTTTCTTAATTTATATGGTTGAACAATGAATTTAGGCATGTTTGAAAATTAAGTTAAATGCTCAGGGTTATTATTCATGCACAACGTGTATTAATCAATGCATAGAAATTTGAAATCAAATTGGTTTTAATATATGTTACAGACAATATATTTGATATTTAACGCAATTGAATATGTGTGCATATGAAAATTTTCTTAAGCCTTTAATCATGAATGTGGTAACACCTGTTTCTTTATTTGTTGAAACGATGTGTGGTTTGGCGAAGGATTACACCGGTGCATGATGATGGGTTACGATTAAATCCATCTTATAGAAAGTTTTAGTGTTGATTTTAACAAGTATCATTGAAGGAGAAATAAACAAACATTATAACTATAGTGAAAGGTATACGATATATATGCATGATAGCATGATATAGAAACTATTCAAGTATATGAATTTTACCAAGTATGATTGAATTTGATTATGAGACAAATTTTTATGTTATCTTATTCTAAAAAAAAAAAAAAAGGAGTTTTCATTTGTCTATATGTTGATGACATGCTGATTTTTGGCACCGACCAAAATCAAGTTGATAAAACAAAGAATTTTTTGTCATCAAAGTTCTCCATGAAAGATATGGGAGAAGCGGACGTTATTCTTGGTATTAAGATTAAACGGGAGAATAAGGGGAGTGTAATTACACAATCTCATTACATTGAGAAAATACTCAAGAAGTTCAATTATGAAAATTGTTCTCCGGTAAGTACTCCCATGGATCCGGGAGAAAAGCTTATGCCAAATATAGGTAAACCTGTGGATCAACTTGAATACTCAAGAGCTATTGGCTCCTTGATGTATGCTATGATTAGCACTAGACCGGATATTGCTTATGCGGTTGGAAAGTTGAGCAGATTTACTAGTAATCCTAGTAGACATCATTGGCATGCGATTACTAGGGTGTTTAAGTACTTGAAGGGTACTATGAATTATGGATTGTCATATATGGGATTTCCTTCGGTATTAGAGGGTTATTCAGATGCTAGTTGGATAAATAATGTTGAAGATTCATCCTCTACAAGTGGTTGGGTGTTCTTGCTTGGGGGAGGTGCCATCTCATGGGCTTCCAAGAAGCAAACTTGTATAACTAGTTCCACAATGGAATCTGAGTTTGTAGCATTAGCTGCTGCTGGTAAAGAAGCAGAATGGCTAAGAAATTTGGTATATGAGATTCCGATATGGCCTAAACCGATATCACCAATTTCTATCCGTTGTGATAGTAGTGCCACATTGACTAAAGCATATAGTCAAATATACAATGGAAAGTCTAGACATTTGGGTATTAGACATAGTATGATTAGGGAATTAATCATGAATGGGGTGATATCTATTGAGTTTGTTCGGTCACAACAAAACTTAGCTGACCACTTGACGAAGGGGTTAGCTAGAGACTTAGTGCAGAAGTCGGTAATTGGGATGGGATTAAAGTCCATTTAAATTTATTAACTACGGTATACCCAATTCCCTTCTAATACAACGTTAGAAGCAGAATTCAATGTGGAAAGATCGTAATTAAAGATTGGAGCAATTGTGTTTATCTTCCCAAGGTATGTGCTCAGACCTGCAAGTGATGGATAGTTTGAAGTATATCTTCTTAATGGTTCTTTTGAAAAATTGCAAATGCAGGTGCTAGATTAAAAGGATCAACTATGTAAGCATGAAGTTTTGCCGCTTCAAGAAGTTTGGACTTGGCTTCCTATATGCTTATTAATGGATAAGGACACATGGCTTGTAAAGTGTCAAGTATGAATAGTAGAGTATTGTAAGAAACATATGTGTACTATATCTTCAGATATTCAAATGGATTGACGGGTTCAATCAATGAGACACCCCGATTTTCGAATATTTGGAATGTGTATATGTACTAAGATGAAAATTCAATCGCAAAACATTTTCGTCTATGCATCTGTTTGATCGTTATACATGTAAGTAAATCAAGGATTATACTAAAATGGGGGGAGTTTGTTGGTGATTTTAGTATCAACAATGTATTTTGGTAGTAATGTGATTTACTATAGGCCAATGCAATTATGCGTTAAGTTTGAAACGAGTCAGGATAGTGCGGAGTGCACACTCGTCGAGCCAAACGTGTAATTGAATACGAATAATTGAAACGGGGTTCCAAGGGGTTTTTCCGTAAAGGTGTGTCCGTTCGAATAGTTGTACCTTTTCCCAATAGACATGACATTTCGTTTGAATAGTTGTACCATTTTCAACAGACATGACCGTTGGATTAGTTGTACCCTTTCCCAACAGACATGACCGTTTTTCGGAAAAGGTGTGTCCGTTCGTTTTCTGTTATTGGTCTCTTATATAAGGAGTCATTTGGCCTCGATTTTGATAGACGAAAAAAATACTTTCTCTCTATATTCTGATTTGTTCTCTTTTGTCAGAAACAAATTGTTCTTCGAGAATTATCCCCGCAAAGATTTCGTGAACCCAGACGAGTATAGGGTCGAAATACTTTGTTCGGAAAGTGAACAAACACGATTCTTCGAAGATATCCAGGATTATCATACATAATTTCTAACAGCAAAGGAAGAGTGAGAATAGAGTGGTGAGTCTGATTCAGGTTAAGAAACTATGTTTAGTTAAGAAAATATGGTCATGATAATCGGTTTTGTGTTAAAAAGGTTAAGAAACTGATTTTCTTTTATTAATTTACTCTAACAACGTATGTCCTCATGAGGGTATATAGATTATTCAAAAGCATTTAATTGAGTGTGCAAGGGTGAAATTGAAGTTATATTCCATGTGAGGATTTGATATGCATTCCTTCATGAAAGGGTAGTCATGATGAGTTATGCAAATTTGCTGTGTATGGTTGGGTTCTTAGACTTCTTTGACGTTGAGGTTGAGCTTATTTGTCACATTTAACTATTATCAAGGAATTAGTAGTACTATTCTGGCAAATGTCAATTAGATAACATTTCAATTTCATCATTGAACAAGAGGCTTGAAAGTTGCCATGAGTTGTACAGAGCTTTTCTCTGAAATATTTTTTTGGGGGTGCTTAGGGTGGTTAAAGATTGAGTTTTAATGCATTGATACTTTGGGTTTTAAATATTGATTATCTTATTATTATATGATATTTATTATTCCTGTGTGGGATGTGTGCCAACAATTTTTGATCCTTTTGCTGAGGCAAATGTTGTATATAGCAGTACAATGAAGAAAAAGCTTGTCAAAGTGCGACGTAATTTTGATGTCTCGGATATTGCAAGAATCATATTAACCAGGATTTATTTTATGGTTTGATTTTCAGATATTGTAATATTTTGCTCAGTCTTCATTTGAGGTGCATGCGGGAAAAATAGATGGAGTTGAAAGAACTACCAGCGGTACTGATGAGGAAATTCTCTCAACTGGAGGGTAAGACAGTTTTTTATTGTCTACTTTTTTCTTTTCATTCTATCTTCTGGAATCTAAACATTTTCTTGAAACACAAGTTTTAAGGTAAGCAATCTTAGGATCATTTTAATTGCTTTTTAACCATCTATTGTGGTGTTGGCAATGCATAGTCATGTCATATTACAACAAGTTGAGTTCTATATATAGTTCTTTTCTTTTTCCTTACTTATAGTTATAGGCAATAAGCATGCTTTGGCCTGGACCGAGGTTGCTGGTACAATTTCATTGCCCTCCAGCATGCATAAACTCATGTATGATTTAAATGTTTTGCATGTTGACAGTCCACACAGATTTTTGTTCTCCTACTTTAGTAGACAAACTGATAATCTCTTGGATTTTATTTGATTGATAAATTGAGTTGTACAATGAATTAGAGTTACCGTAATTTGGTTCATACCTGTGGATGCCCTGTGGTTCTTTAGTGATTCTTCATTTTGTTTTTCTTGAAGATAGTTACCTTAATTTCAAGTATATATTGACCTATCTAATGTCTGCAAACCATGTATGTAGTATCACACAAGTGAACTTGTAAACCACTGAAGATTCAAACTGTGACCTAAAAGTTATTTTATCGATGTAAACATGTTATGAAATATTACGGCTTTACATTTCTTATTGTCTATGTTGTTGAGAGCAGCAAACAACATTTCAATCCGAGTTACCAACTTCAAGGTTTATAATTTAGTGTACTTGGATTATGTGATTTTTAGTATTCATTTTGATATTCAAAAATTTAGGAGTTACGTTTACAGTTTGTAGCAGGATTCTTGAGGCTGCTACTTCTGTGGTGTGCACATTTGATATTCCTCTTGAAACCCTTTTGATTTTCATTTCAGCCTTGCCACGTGAATTCCGCAGTAGTATGATCATTCTATGACATGCAATTGATACTGCTCACTGCATTGTCATCCCTCTATCATTCTCTGGTGTGAACACTAACGGGAGAAATGGATATTTATTGTTGTCGTGGTTCATTCAAAAGATTGGCTCTAACATCTTCAAGCAAAACCATGATTCAACTTACATAGGAGTCAAATTATTGATTCTAGCCTCAAGCTTGGTTCTGGAGCTTTGCAGAACAAGGGAAAGAGTGATTGAATGTGGCAATAAAGGCAGAACAAATATAAGGAGTGCCTTTGTTGGTGTAGTTGATGAATGGAGTTTCATAGTTCATTCGAATGTAGTAATAACAAAATTATGTAATGGTTTACACTATTGCTATTTAAATAGTTTGTAGTTTTTGTGTATATTTTATGTTTGTGAACTATATGAACTTTGAATGGTTGTATTAAATAAAAATTACTTTGATGTATTCTAAATTTTAATTATTTCTCTATGAATATTTTAATAATGAAATAAAAAAATTATTTTTTTATGCAGTTTTACACATTTCTTGTGGATTTATCTGCGGAAATAAGTTTCCTCGGGAATTTCCTACGGTATTTTTACGGTGGAATTACCTGCGGATTGATTTTCAATTTTGGTAGGAAATTCCGCAGGAAAGTTTCCTGGGGATTTAAAAATCGCAGGAACTAATTATCTACGAAGGTTTTAGCTGGGAACTCAAATCCGCAGGAAACATTTTTTGTCCATATCTGCAGAAAAATCGGCAGGAAATTGATAGATTTCTAGCAGTGGTATATGTCGGTATTCGATACTCGTACACATGTTGAATATGTGTAATTTTTTTTTCTTTTATTCCGACGTTCTTTAGATTGGTGTCAGACACCTATATAAGACACTCGAACAAACATGTTATATAAATGTCCAATTTTTTTTCTTTATTTCTACTCTCCTTAGACATATTTACAAGGATTAAAGATGTGTCGAATATTTTTTCTTGATTCTCAATTTAAATTTTTATAAATATGTAACGATGTTGATGCCATATATTTTTTACATTAGCAATGATGGATGCCAATTTATATGTCGTGTCGCGATGTACGTATCAGAATTCCTCGTTGATAGTAAATAAATGTCACCATTTATGTTATTTAGACACATCACAATCATTTGTCCTTGATAGTAAATAAATCTCACCGTGGAGTGATCTAGAAGATGGATACGCATCGTTTTCTTCTTTTAGTTTTTAGTTACCAACCAAACAAATCATTTGTCCTTTTCTCTTCACTTTCACACTTTCTCATTTCTTTCTTTATTTTGATTCATTCATGTAATTACAGTACTGATACACCGGAAAATGCACTATTTATTTAGTTAAATTAATATAATATTTCAATTATTTTTTATTTCAATTTCGTAACTTTATATAATAAATCGTTATAAATTCCTGGTATTTTATTTTATCAGATAAAAATCATTCGAATTGAATAAAGGAGCTAAAATGGACCGAAAAGGAGCGAAACGGAACAAAAAGGACCACACAAGTGCAGCCCATGTGGACCACACCTGCGTGGCCCAACCAAACAAAGCCACATGATCAATATCATGATCCACTTGCAAACAAAACATGCATCTCTGCATGTGAAGAAGAAGAAGGAACCAATATCACGTCACCCTTACAAACAACAATACATGCTGCCCATTGCCCAGCAAGTCCCACATTGGAATATGATGCAAAATCACACGCTCAACACTTGTTATTTGCTAGTTTCAGTAATTATACAAGTCCCATATCGGCCAATTCTTAGTTTTTGTCTCCAATTTTTAGTATAAATAGAACTTAGTTTTGTCTCATTAGGTACACAACAACCAACTTGAAAAATAGTTGAAGAGAGAATTGAAAACTAGACATTTGTCTTAAAAAGTTTTCTTCTCTTAGTTTAAAATTTTATTCCGGTGTCCGTACTCTGGTCTTTTTAATTCAGGTTCTTATTTTATTGTCTTATTTATTTCTTGTCTTTATTTTTTATGCTTTTAATTTTTGCTTTTATTTTTATTATGTCTTTTTATTTATTTGCTTATTTTATTTTTATGTCTTTAGTTTTAGTTATGTCTAGCTAATTTAATATTGCTAGGATGTGTAGATAGAAGCTAATAGGGGTTCGGTAGATAATTCGTGCGATTGTTTTTAACGAGTTTTCAAAAAGCAGTTTTTAATTTAACGATTATAATTTGTCACGAGAGTGAAAATTAATTAAAGTAAAAATCAATAGAGCGAGAGCGTGAGACTTTTACTAGATAGTAAAAAGTGAACATTAATTTTAATCAGCAACGAGAGTTGAGTTTAGAGTTAATTAAATTATATTGTTTTTCAAAAAATATTTTATTAGCGGGTGTGAGGACGAGAGTTAAGCACCACCTTTATAATTTATAATACTAGTCAAGATTTGCGAGAGCTGAGATTAGTGTTTTTAAAACAATATAGTTTCGAAAACTAAATATTTTATCTAGCACGATTTAAATACTGAACCCTCTGAAGCAACTAAAAGCACATCCTAGTAGTACTTATTCCAATTTAATTTAAAAATCCTAAAAAAATATATTTTATAATTTAAATCCCTTTAATTAAAACATTAAGCCTTAGATTTACACAGTAGCATTAGATAACGGTAGATCGACTGTTGGTCCTTTGGGTTCGATATTTTTTTAAAACTACGCGACAAGACTGTATACTTACAGTCACGTTGTCGTCGCACCAAGTACTGCACTTCTATGTTTTTGTTACATTCTACTGTAGCTATAGAGTAGTATCTCTTCCCATTTACAGTCAAATTATTTACTATTTTTTGTAACAGAAATGTTATTCCTACAACATTATTTTACAATTATACTTACAACAATACAATATATTAGGAGTACTGTTACTTTATACACTATTTTTTAATTTTTTTTTTTCTCTTTCTTCACTTCAAGCAACCTTCTCTTTCATTTCCTTCTCAATCACCGACCACCACCTCCATCACCCGCCACCATACAACCGTCAGTCACCACATTCAGTCCAGTCTCACCACCACACAACTCACTCACTATCCAAAATAATGAAGGAAAATAACAAGAAAGAAAGAGGGAAAGTGGAAGAGAGCTGCGACGGAGATCTCAACGTCGGTGTGCTGCTATGAAGATCTCGACGCGGGTGTGTGTGCTCGCCGGCGAGATAGATCTCGGGGAGAAAGAGGGATCTGCAGAGGAAAAAATGAAAGAAAATGGAACAAAGAAGGTGGAGGAGGGTGGATGAACAGTAACCCGTAGGGAAGATGAACAGTAACTATTTTTTATTTAAATTCGAAATGACTTTATTGCCCTTTGTTGTAAGTAAAGTTGTAAAATAAAGTTTGTAAGGATAACATTTCTGTTTTGGTAATACATGATCGTTGTACTTTCATTTTCTTAATTCTTTATAAATGTTTTCAGACAAATACTACCTACCACTATTTATAAATCTCTTTTAGGAAATACATTTATCTTTTTATTTTCACCTTCACTCCCCCTATCCTTCTTCACACACACATAAAAATAGAGAAATAAATCTTATAATTCCCCCTTCTCCTTTCTTACCTATAGCTAACATGGAAGATTGGTGGGAGAATTTGTTCTTGTCACGAATACCGAGGTCTAACTCATCTTTACAAAACCGGCTTGTAAGGTGAGGATTGCATCCTATTTATAAACTCTTATCAAGAATTCTATCTATTCGATGTGGGACTAAATCCCACCGAGTGTTGGCTGCTAACATCCTCCCTCACGCTTCAGCCGGACGAATGGGCCTGAAGCGTAGCCGATGGAGGAAGCCCAACGATAGACTCAATAGGCTCTGATACCATGTCACGAATACCGAGGTCTAACTCATCCTTACAAAACCGGCTTGTAAGGTGAGGATTGCCTCCTCTTTATAAACTCTTATCAAGAATCCTATCTATCCAATGTGGGACTAAATCCCACCGAGTGTTGGCTGCTAACGGTTCTCAAATATGGTAATTCATTTAACTATTCATCAATTTATGAATTTCATAATTAAATATTAATTGTCAGACATTGTTCTTGCGTCTATAGGATATGGACATTGATAAATCATTCAATCAATGCCAAAGTAATTCTCCAAAGATAGGTCATTGTTCTTCTGATTCAGGGACTAATGCTGTTGTACAAGGAACAAAGAGAGTGAGAAGCTCATGGAAGATACAAGATCACATAATGTCAGAGAGAAAAAGGAGACATGAAATGGCAGAGAGATTCATACAACTTTCCTCTATTATATCTGGATTGAAGAAGGTTATAGTTTGTCACTGCTTCTTTTACAGTTTTTGTTTTACATGTATTCATGACTATTCTGCATTCTGCAGTTAACATTAAACAAACTTATACTTCACAAATCCTAAAGTACTTTTACTATAATTTCTTGGTTAACATTTTCCTAAATAGTTCCACTTTTTTTTTTTTTTTTAATAATAAAAAAAAAAAACTTACTTTTTAAAGTTAATTAATAATTTTTTTAATAGTTAGTTATTAGTATTATTAGGTTTTGCTGATGGTGAGAATCGAACCATTAACCTCCTCATCTCCACTCCCTAACACATTCACCCTCGGCTATCAAGTCATCCTTATAAGTGATAACTCTCTAGTTTCATTTTGATTTAATCTATAAAAAATAAATTGTATCTTATAAATTAACTGAAGGGATTCATATTGATAAAAGATAATTAAAAAAGTGTACAATTGATGCTCTTATTCTTATATAGAGCAATTTGAGACTTAACTAACTAACTATCTAATAATTAACTTAACAAACTAATTGAAGCTCTAACTAGCTAATGGAAGCTTTTAGCAAATTATCAATATTCTTAACCGTGTGTGTGACACTTGTATAGATAGACAAGGCTTCTATCCTTGGTGAAGCTATTAATCACGTGAAACAGCTTAAACAAAGAATATCAATGCTGGAGCAACAGAGTTATGAGAGAAGTGCAAAATCAATAATCTCTATTGGAAAATCACAATCTTATCCAAATGGAAGTAATTTGGATTGTAATATTCAAGAGCTCCTTGAAGTGGAGGCCATAGGCATAGAGTCAGAGAAAGAGCTACTTATTAGAATTCATTGTGAAAAACTTAAAGGCATTTTGCTAAAATTATTGGCCTTACTTAAAAGTATGGACCTATCTGTTTCCACTAGCAGCATGATTCCATTTGGAAATAATACCCTCCATATTACCATCATTGCTAATGTAAAAATAAATCATGTTTATGTGTTTTTCAATTGTGAATATTTGTTTGAAATTTTGAAGTAATAAAATGTTAATTGGATGGAATTTTATGTGACAGATGGGTAAGGAATACAAGATAAAAGAGGAAGAATTGGTGAGAAAGTTGAGACATGATCTTTTGAAGTTATTTGACAAGCAACATGTGATCCATGCTAGTGTATCAAAGGAATTAGCATGAGCACACAGTTTGCCGCAGTAACAGATCTCAGCCCTTAATTACAGACCAGACATTTAAATTAGATATAATAAAATTAAGCATAATGTAATTTCAACAGTCGAATGTTGATTGGATGGTTCCGATCTGTTACAACATTTGTAACATTGTAATAATTGGAAATTCAAACTGTCATACCCTAATTTTGCCCCACATAATAAAATAATATTTCTTTTCACATTTAATCAACATTTTGCATAAAAATTCAAAAAAAATTTCATTTCTCTAGTAAATTGCATTTTTCATATCATTTGCATTATTATGTTTATTTTTAATTTAAAATTCAAAAAATATTATATTTTTATTATTATTAAGGTTGATTTATTTTTTGTGAGCATTATCCATTAACCCAAAATAAAAAAAATTAAATCTTATCTCTACTCCTCTCCACCTCACCAAGTGATCTAGAATCTTCCATATTTCTCCACCTCATAAAATAAAACCAATAAAAAGAACAAAAATGATATTTGTGATTTCCCACTTTTATCCTTTTCTTAACCAACTCTCACACTCTCTCAAAACCTAATTCCCCCCTATATAAACATTCCATTTTGTTGCTCAGCAGCTTTGGACACTTAGAGAGAAGAGGCCACAAATCTGAATCACAAAAATTCACCATTCTCACAAAAAACTTAATCTCATTCAAAACACAATCAAATCTCGAATTTTTCTTTATTCAAAGCTTCATCATACACTTCCAGTAGCTGAACCAACATCATCAAAGCTCTACAAATCCAGTGGAAGAGGGAGATTGGAGCTCAAAGTGGTGAGGAGAAAGCTTGGATTTTCTAGGCTAAAATAAAGCTCCAAGTCAGTAAGTTTTCGTGGATTCTTACTATTTTACATGCTGTGATGCTTTTCCATGATTAAATTTGTTAAAATGTAGCTTAGCTTGAGTTTGTTAGTGTTGATCCCGAAAATTTATGATTTTTTAATATTTTTTATATGCATGATCTGGAAAATCTAAGCTCATATTCATGTTCTACGCATTTTTCTGAGCAAAATGATATATTTACTTGAATTTTTTGGTTAAGATTTGAAAATCATGTAGTGTTAAAATGAGGGTTTGATGTTGTTGTTAATATGTTATCTGCTTTTCTGAAGGTCAAATTTGAGGAAGAAAACTTTTGTCTCCTGCGGGCCCCACACGCAGCTTTTGTTAAATCCCATAAAACAAACATTCTTTCTTTGTTACCATTGATTTCCGTTTTCCATCACAATAATTGCAACTTTTAACAAACATCCCTTGTGCAGCACCGATCCCGAGGCGCTGACGGCGCAGTTTTTCTTCTTCTACAGTCGCGTGAGCCCCACGTGCGAGTGGGCTCCACGCGCCAAAATTCTTTTTTTATTTATTTATTTATTTATTTTCTGTTTTGTTTGTGAGTATGAATTGAGTCTTTGGGCCCATTACGGGTCAAACCTGTGGTGTCTATATGCACCCCCTATTTCGGTTCTGCACCCTCGCTGCAACTTAATTAATTTTTTTTTGCTTATTTAAGCTTATTGAGCCTAATTTTTTGCAATAATAAAATTCTTCTGATTAGAATACTTACTTTAATTTAATTACCATGTTTATAAACTCTTTGCTTTATTCATCATATCATGTTTGCTTGTTTATTTTGCTAGTTAATCTTTGTTTGCTACTTAAGTTTCTCCTTTTAATTATGCTTATGCATTTAATTGTCCACTTGCTTCATTCATGCCATATTTATTTGTTCATACACATTTATCTAATTGCATCGCATATATTATCATAATCTATCATCACTCATATTGTCATATTATTGTAATCTCTTTCTCTTATCTCCTCATTTATTTCTTTATTTGCTTATTGGTCTGTTTGGTCTTTTCATAATAAAAAACTAAAATAACATTTTCATATTAACAAGCGAAAAAGGGGGAGTACGACGTATGGCTTTCTCACCCCCGGACGATCTAGGCCCCTGACGTATGACTCGTGGCACTGGATTGTCCTCGCTCCAAAAACGCTAAAATCAATCCAACACACTTAAATCATCTTTTTCAAAATAAACCCGATGTTTGTTTTATCCATTCCCGTGATACATACAAGCTTAAGCCTCCAATCGCGAGCAAACAAGCGTCGTTGTATCAGTGGAATGCGACATAAACGCTGTCGATTGATTAACCCCTTTCTTAAAAAACGAGTAATGTTTTATCCATTCCTCCGACGCATACTTACGCTTAAGCCTCCCATTGCGAGCAGACAAGCACAGTTGTGTCGGCGGAATGCGACCTAAGTGTTATTCGATAAAAACAACAAACACACAAACTTTTTTTACCAGAACTACGTGAGTTTTGAGTTTCCCATTGCACCTGGGAATACGTAGGAGCGGACTCCTACAACCGTCAAACTCGTTAATAAAAAATTTATTTTAAAATTAGTAATTGGAGTAGAATTAAGCGGATAATCAAAAATTTAGAGCAGTTAAGGAAACCTAAAAGCAATCGAACCTTAAACCCTTGAATGGTTCCCGTTGAGTACAACGGGTGCGAGGGGTGCTAACACCTTCCTCTCGCACAACCAACTCCTGAACCCGCCATTGTTCTTCAACCATGCTAACCGAAGGTTTTCGCGGTATTTTCCTTTCCCTTTATTTGGATAAATAAACGTCGATGGCGACTTCATTGTTACATGAGAATTTTCCAGCCGCTACAGATGGCGACTTCACTAGGGACTCTTGAGAGTTAAGCCTAGTTTAGGGGTTTATTGGTTGCTTGCTTTTTCCAGGTTTGTCGTATCACAGGTTTGACCATTAATAACAATATAGACCATTAATAACAGGTCAAACGAGTAATGTTTTATCCATTCCTCCGACGCATACTTACGCTTAAGCCTCCCATTGCGAGCAGACAAGCACAGTTGTGTCGGCGGAATGGACCTAAGTGTTATTCGATAAAAACAACAAACACACAAACTTTTTTTACCAGAACTACGTGAGTTTTGAGTTTCGCATTGCACCTGGGAATACGTAGGAGCGGGCTCCTACAACCGTCAAACTCGTTAATAAAAAACTTTTTTGTTTTAATTAATAATTGGAGTAGAATTAAGCGGATAATCAATTAATTAAAGCAGTTAATGCAAACCTAAAAAGCAATCAAACCTTTAACCCTTGAATGATTCCCGTTGAGTACAACGGGTGCGAGGGGTGCTAACACATTCCTCTCGCACAACCAACTCCCGAACCCGCCATGGTTCTTTAACCATTCTAACCGAAGGTTTTCGCGGTATTTTCCTTTCCCTTTATTGGGATAAATAAACGTCGATGGCGACTTCATCGTTACATGAGAATTTTTCAGCCGTTACAGATGGCGACTTCACTAGGGACTCTTGAGAGTTAAGCCTAGTTTAGGGGTTTATTGGTTGCTTGCTTTTTCCAGGTTTGTTGTATCAGCTCTATCTTTTATTATATTGTTATTATCTGCTTGGATTATCTGTTTCTTCTACTTCTACTCCTTCTTTTTTCTTTTTTGCCCATGTGGCTTGGTTACTCTGATGTGTGAAGCTCTGCACTCGAGCTTGAGAAAAACTTAAGTTAAGTTAAGGATTTTTGTGCTAGCCTCCCTGACGTATGACTCGTGAGAGTTGGCACAAAAATTCCGCCTAAAGGTAGATTCTCATGAGAACGTCGGCCTTCCTGACGTATGACTCGTAAGAGTCGATGTTCTCTTGTGGGGTCCGAGACCTTAGGAACCATTTTGACTGGTCTAGAACCTTGAACCTTGTTACTAGGGACCTCTGTTTAGAACTTGTGTCAAGGTCACGCGATGTTGGTGAAGGAAAATAGCGTAATTTTAAGCAGCGGAATTCAAAAAATTTTCCTTAGTTTGATCCTTACGAATGAGCATGATATGTGTTTTAGGGTTTTTACCTCTTGAAGGGAAGAACCTTTGAATCACGATCTCTTGTAGGGAAGAACCTTTGAATCACGAACAAGATGATCACGAGCGTTGATGAAGATCACCGACGCCTCTAACTAGTCCACACGAACAGTCGCCTTCAATAGAGTACTAGCCCATTATATTTGAAGACTATGCAAGAATATTGAGAGAGAGGATTATTTTAGCGTTTTCAACTCTAAAATATTCTTGTGCCTTTTTGGTGTGTATTGAGCAATGACAAGAGGTCTCTATTTATAGATATCTCTTGTCTTGTGCACCAAGACATCTCTTATTGGGCAAAGCCTAACAAGAAACAAAAGCTAAGGCGCGCGCCCCCCATGAGTGGTAGTACTCATGTGCGCGCCCTCCCACCATAACCTGTGGTGTTCTTGCTCGTTTAAATTTCCATGATACCCTTATCACATTGCACATACACCATACCTTACGGTGTTCCTTTAATTATCTCAATATCAGACTGTCTTTATGTGTGTGACCCTTGTAGGTTTCCACAACGTTGGCAATTATATTAAATCCTTTATTTAATATAATAAACAATGAGCGGTATCTAGCAACACATCATTGCTACCCAAGTTATGAGAAATTAACATGTGATCAAAACATAACCTTTAGTGATAATATATGCGTGTATAATTTCCCCTTTGCCCTTTATGTCTATATTGAACACAAAGCATACTTGGTGTCATCTTTGTCCAGTTCAATATTGGGCCCATGACATTTATCCTGTTATGCAGGATTGACAAATTCCATCTAGGTCACTACTGTCCCTCAGCATGCTTTGTGAAGTACCCATCAACTGCCTTTATGGTTATCCTGTTACGGACAACGTTAGATCAGCAACAAAGTACTTAACTCTGCATCTAGGGTACAAAGTGGTTTCAGGTCTAAGGGCAGTTTACACCATTATCACCATGAGAGTAACTTATGACACTTTGCATAACTTTGCATGTAGTACTCTCATAGCGGGTCAATCCGGTATAAATATTACTCCTAATATTTCTTATACCTATGTCAAGACTTGATAACTCCTTATCCCATGATCCATGAGATGCGATCACCAGTCTATCTTCATAATTGTCTTTATGCTTTAAGGTTATCCCTTTTTCACCTTAAAGCTTGACTATGGATACTTTAAGAATAGCGTCTTTATGTTTAATGTAATCTCATGATTAAGTCACACTTAATATTAAACGGACTTTCTATTCTAGGGACTTCATTATTTTGAACGTTACAAACATAATAAAGAAAGCGCCTTTGATTATTAATAAAAGAAACAATATATTATTAATAATTAATTCGATACAAGTACTAAAGTCATTGGCCTCTAGGGCTTACACCAACAATCTCCCACTAGCACTAGAGCCAATCTGGCATTACTTTAATACCCATAGACCTAGTATGCCCATCATGCTTCAACTGCGCAAGAGGCTTTGTTAGCGGGTCAGCAATATTGTCAAGTGTAGGTACTTTGCATATTTTCACATCTCCTCTATCTATTATCTCTCGAATAAGATGAAATCGCCTAAGTATGTGTTTGGATCGTTGGTGAGATCTAGGTTCCTTAGCTTGTGCAATTGCACCATTGTTGTCACAATACAGACTAATGGGATCAACAATGCTAGGGACCACTTCAAGCTCAGTTATGAACTTCTTGATCCAAACAGCTTCCTTTGCAGCACTTGAGGCAGCAATATACTCAGCTTCGGTTGTAGAATCAGCAACTGTCTCTTGCTTTGAACTCTTCCAGCTTACAGCGCTGCCATTTAGGCAAAACACAAAACCAGATTGCGATCTAAAATCATCCTTGTCGGTTTGGAAACTAGCATCGGTGTACCCTACAACCGCAAGTTCTTCCTCACCTCCATATACCAAGAATGTTTCCTTAGTTCTTCTCAAGTACTTAAGGATATTCTTGACAGCTATCCAATGAGCTTCACCGGGATCAGATTGGTACCTACTCGTTGTGCTTAAAGCATACGAGACATCTGGTCGAGTACATAACATGGCATACATAATAGATCCGATTGCTGATGCATACGGAATCTCATTCATGCGTTCCCTTTCTTCTTTAGATGAAGGGGATTGTGTCTTCGAAAGACATATTCCATGTTGCATTGGTATGAGTCCCTTCTTGGAATCATGCATGCTAAAGCGTCTTAACACTTTATCTATATATGTACTCTGACTTAGGCCAAGCAGTTTTCGTGATCTATCTCTATAGATTCTTATTCCTACTATATAGGATCTTTCATAGAAAAGCATTTCCTTAACCAAGCCTTTACTTGTTGTAAGGTAGGGACATCGTTTCCTATTAGTAATATGTCATCTACATATAACACTAGGAAAACGATCATGCTCCCACTAACCTTCTTGTAGACACAAGGTTCATCTTCATTTTTAACGAATCCATATTTTGTTACAGTTTCATCAAAACGAAGATTCCAACTTCTGGAAGCTTGCTTCAATCCATAGATTGATCGCTGTTACTTGCATATCTTATGAGCTTCATTTGGTATGTCAAATCCTTCAGGTTGTGTCATGTACACATCCTCAAGGAGATTTCCATTAAGGAAAGCAGTTTTGACATCCATTTGCCATATTTCATAATCGTGGTATGCAGCGATATCAAGTAAAATCCGAACAGATTTAAGCATTGCAACTGGTGAAAAGGTTTCATCATAGTCAACGCCATGAATTTGTTTATATCCTTTAGCAACCAGTCTTGCTTTGTAGGTATGTACTTTACCATCCATGTCAGTCTTCTTTTTGAAGACCCACTTGCATCCTATAGGACGAATTCCTACAAGAGGCTCTACCAAGTTCCAAACTTGGTTTGTGTACATGGAATCCATTTCAGATTTCATGGCTTCTAGCCACTTCTCAGATTCAGGACCAGTTATGGCCTCTTGGTAGGTTACAGGCTCATCTTGATCCATGAGTAATATGTCACCTTGTTCAGTTATGAGATACCCATATCTTTCAGGTTCGTGACGTATCCTGGTTGTCCTACGCTGGACTTGTTCTACTTGAGCGGGTTGTTCTTCCACAACATCTTGTGGTTGCTGCTCATGTTCCTCCATGGTTTGCCCAATATTTGGTGGTTCTTGAGTTTCTTCAAGTTCCACATTTCTCCCACTGATTCCTTTTGAAATAAATTCTTTTTCCAAGAAGACTCAAGTTCGAGCGACAAACACTTTGCCCTCGGAGGGATTATAAAAATAGTATCCTCTTGTTTCTTTAGGATATCCTACAAATAGGCATTTGTCAGATTTGGGTTCAAGTTTAGTTGTAATTTGTCGCTTTACATAGACTTCACAACCCCAAACCTTCATGAAAGACAGATGTGGTTTCTTTCCACTCCATATCTCATATGGTGTCTTTTCAACCTTTTTGGATGGAACGTGGTTAAGTGTATAAGCTGCTGTTAATAGGGCATGTCCCCAAAAGGAGTTTGGAAGATCCGCATGACTCATCATGGATCGCACCATGTCTAACAAGGTTCGATTTCTTCTCTCAGATACACCATTCCATTGTGGTGTTCCGGGAGGAGTTAGTTGTGATACTATACCACATTCTTTAAGATGGTCATTAAATTCTAGGCTTAAATATTCACCGCCTCGATCTGATCGAAGAGTTTTAATATTCTTACCTAATTGGTTTTGCACTTCATTCTTAAATTCTTTGAACTTTTCAAAGGATTCGGATTTGTGTTTCATTAGATACACATATCCATATCTACTAAAATCATCTGTAAATGTTATGAAGTATGAAAAACCACCTCTAGCAGGTATGTTCAATGGTCCACACACATCAGTATGTATGAGTGCCAAAAGATCATTAGCCCTTTCACCTTTTCCTGTGAATGGGGTTTTCGTCATCTTTCCAATTAAACAAGATCTACATGTATCATATGATTCATAATCAAAAGAATCCAAAAGTCCATCTTTGTGGAGTTTGGAGATGCGTCTCTCATTTATATGGCCTAAACGACAATGCCAAAGGTAACTTGGATTCAACTCATTAGGTTTCATCCTTTTAGTATTAATGTTATAGACTGGTGTTTCAAGATCAAGGACATATAGTCCATTATACATTTGAGCACTAGCATAGAATATATCATTTAAATAAATAGAGCAACAATTGTTCTTTATTATAAATGAAAAACCAAACTTGTCCAAACAAGAAACGGAAATAATATTCCTGCTAATGGCAGGTACATAATAGCAGTTCTTTAACTGAATTATTAAACCACTAGGTAAAGCTAAATTATAAGTCTCTACAGCTAAAGCAGCAACTCTTTCTCCATTGCCAACTCGTAGGTCCACTTCACCTTTTGCCAATTCTCTACTCTCCTTTAGATCCTGCACATTGGTACAAATGTGAGAACCACATCCAGTATCTAATACCCATGATGTGAAAGTAGATAAATTAATTTCTATAACAAAAATACCTGAAGTTGTAGGAGCTACTCCTTTCTTCTTATCTTCCAGGTACTTTGGGCAATTCCTCTTCCAATGTCCGGTCTTACCGCAATAGAAACAATTGCCTTCTTTTGCTATGCCTCCATTAGGTTTTAAAGCAGAGGCAGTTTGTTTTGGTTTGGCAACTCCCTTGCCTTTCCACTTACCACCTTGCTTATTGGGCTTCTTGTGATGCTTATTTCCATTACTAACCATTAGAATGGATTTCCCTTCAGTCTTCAGATTTTGCTCGGCAGTTCTCAACATGCTTAGCAATTCAGTAAGAGTCTTATCCAAATCATTCATATTGAAGTTTAGGATAAACTGACTGAAACTATCCGGCAACGATTGCAGAATGAGATTAGTTGCAAGTTCTTTCTCAAGAGGGAATCCTAGCCTTTCAAGGTTTCCCACATACCCAATCATCTTGAGCACATGAGGACCTACCGGAGATCCCTCACTTAACTTGCATTGAAAAAGGGATTTTGAAACTTCGAACCTCTCATGACGGGCTTGCTCCGCATATAAAGTTTTCAAGTGTTCGATCATTTCAACAGCATTCATGTTTTCATGTTGCTTTTGTAGCTCAGAATTCATGGTAGCCAACATGAGGCAAGCAGCCTCATTAGCATCTTCAACATGCTTCTTGTAAGCATCCTTTTCAGCCCTATGAGCATTATTAGCAGGCTCCTCCTCAGGAACAGGTTCCTCTAAGGCATACAGCTTATTATCATGCTTGAGGACAATCCTCAGATTACGGTGCCAATCAAGAAAATTTGAACCATTCAATTTCTCTTTGTCAAGGATTGATCGCAAAATGTTGTTTGATGTGTTTGATGACATGGTTATCTACATAAAGAAGTGAAAATATAAGTATCATTTTATTTAATTAGGTCTTTAATTAAATATGCTCCCACTATTTTACTCAAAACAAATGACCCTCATCATTTGATTCGGAAAATCCCGTTGGAAGATTTTCTAGTGGTTTCAAGATCCATATTTCACTTTGTCTTAAGTCCGCGGTGAGCGGATTACACAAGACTTAGTTATTTAGGTAGGAACTCCTTCCAATTGTATCTCATACAATTCTTGAATATATCAATTGGGTGAATAACTCCTTATTCTAATTCATCTTATGAATTATTCCCAACCATTGCTTCTTAAACTCACATAATCTCATTATATTTGTTAAGTTAAGTTTGACCCTTACTTTAGAAGTTGGATATTACAATTATCCCATCGCACCTTACCAATATAGAATATGCACTTCGCGGTGGGCGAACCTACATAGTTCGATACTAGTCTTGATGAGTTCTAAAGCTTGGAAAGCGTAAACTTAATATTCACATATTTTATTATTAAAGAGAATGCACTCCGCGGTGGGCGAACCTACATTTTCTTTATTAATCTCTTTATGTGTCTCTTGAGGGATATTTAATTAGTTTGATCTCACCGGCTTGTTTAACATATTAAACGCTCTCACATGCATCAACATACATACATACAATAATATATAATGATATGATTATGGCCTCCTAACGCAAGTGTTCTCTCAAGCCAATGAGAGAACCCTAAACTAGCCTAACGATGATCTACTTCTCCAAGCATCATCTTCATGGCTGTCCTCCTTTGTTTCTCTTGTAATTCTATTATAATGTTATATCAAAGAATACTCGTTTTACATACGAGGGAGTAAGATGAGAAGAGAATTTTACATCAAGAGATTAAGAGATAAGGCACAACACGCAGGCCGTATTTAAATCCCAAAATAAAACAAAAGTAAACTAAGGCCATAACCGATCATCACAAGAGCATAATAATAAACACAAATTTTATTATTATAATCAGTTTAAGTCCTGTAGATAAATTAAAATTAAAATTTTAGCGAACGATCAAGATTCAGCGGTTTTCTGTTTTAATTGAGCCCAGCGCAGCATGCCCCGCGCCCAGCGCAGGACTTACAGTGTTGAATCCTGTTCTGACTCGGCTATTGCGCCCAGCGCAGGTACGCAGCAAGTCCTTGTTTTTCGCTTTTGACGGCACAACCCTTGTGTTGTTGTGAACCCTAATGCAATAATTTCATGCCGTCAAAACTTATCATGACCGAAATTCAATATGATTGATAAACATGTCATTGCTTCACCATACTAACGTCGGATTCCAAAGCAAGTGAACATGAATCACATCAACATCGAATAACTTTCATAATATGTTTTAATGAACGAAATTATGAACGATGTATCACATACACCGCTTTGCATTGCGATCACTTATATCACATATAAGCATTGATCATTCTTATTTGTGTAAACTTAGGACAATTAACATATCGCTTGCTTCACCATACAAAAGTCGGATTCCGAAGCCGTTTCAATGTTAATCATCCAAATCATACACAAAAGGATACCAAATTTTAATTACTCGATTTTAATCTTTCTTTAGTGTTTTAATCGAATTAAAACAAAGAACAGGAAATAAACAAACATCAAATCATGGTTTCGTAAGTGGCTCTGATACCACTGAAGGAAAATAGCGTTATTTTAAGTAGCGAAATTCAAAAAAAATTCCTTAGTTTGATCCTTACGAATAAGCATGATATGTGTTTTAGGGTTTTTACCTCTTGAAGGGAAGAACCTTTGAATCACGATCTCTTGTAGGGAAGAACCTTTGAATCACGAACAAGATGATCACGAGCGTTGATGAAGATCACCGACGCCTCTAACTAGTCCACACGAACAGTCGCCTTCAATAGAGTGCTAGCCCTTTATATTTGAAGACTATGCAAGAATATTGAGAGAGATGATTATTTTAGCGTTTTCAACTCTAAAATATTCTTGTGCCTTTTTGGTGTGTATTGAGCAATGACAAGAGGTCTCTATTTATAGATATCTCTTGTCTTGTGCATCAAGACAACTCTTGTCTTGTGCACCAAGACATCTCTTATTGGGCAAAGCCCAACAAGAAACAAAAGCTAGGGCGCGCGCCCCCCGTGAGTGGTAGTACTCATGTGCGCGTCCTCCCACCATAACCTGTGGTGTTCTTGCTCGTTTAAATTTCCGTGATACCCTTATCACATTGCACATACACCGTACCTTACGGTGTTCCTTTAATTATCTCAATATCAGACTGTCCTTATGTGTGTGACCCTTGTAGGTTTCCATAACGTTGGCAATTATATTAAATCCTTTATTTAATATAATAAACAATGAGCGGTATCTAGCAACACATCATTGCTACCCAAGTTATGAGAAATTAACATGTGATCAAAACATAACCTTTAGTGATAATATATGCGTGTATAATTTCCCCTTTGCCCTTTATGTCTATATTGAACACAAAGCATACTTGGTGTCTATATCCTGTTATGCAGGATTGGCAAATTCCATCTAGGTCACTACTGTCCCTCAGCATGCTTTGTGAAATACCCATCAACTGCCTTTATGGTTATCCTGTTACGGACAACGTTAGATCAGCAACAAAGTACTTGACTCTGCATCTAGGGTACAAAGTGGTTTTAGGTCTAAGGGCGGTTTACACCATTATCACCATGAGAGTAACTTATGACACTTTGCATAACTTTGCATGTAGTACTCTCATAGCGGGTCAATCCGGTATAAATATTACTCCTAATATTTCTTATACCTATGTCAAGACTTGATAACTCCTTATCCCATGATCCATGAGATGTGATCATCAATCTATCTTCATAATAGTCTTTATGCTTTAAGGTTATCCCTTTTTCACCTTAAAGCTTGACTATGGATACTTTAAGAATAGCGTCTTTATGTTTAATATAATCTCATGATTAAGTCACACTTAATATTAAACGGACTTTCTATTCTAGGGACTTCATTATTTTGAACGTTACAAACATAATAAAGAAAGCGCCTTTGATTATTAATAAAAGAAACAATATATTATTAATAATTAATTTGATACAAGTACTAAAGTCATTGGCCTCTAGGGCTTACACCAACAGTTGGCTCTCCCGGCTAGCACAGTGATCTCACCTAGAGGAGGTTTGCTTTTTGGCGATATTTGTCGTGAGCTCTTGCAACAACGACGTTGTTTCCAAAGAGAAAACCGAGTCTAACAAACCTAGAACAACATGTGAGAGGGATGGGTTGCAGGTAACTTTGAGCCTTTCGACCTCAGAACGCGTGTTTAAATCACTGCTTCATTGTGACGTGATCTGCTTCATAATTGCATCCGCATATGGAAAATAATTTTTGCATACACATATTACTTTGCACAATTAAAATAGTTTTGCATCCGCACGCATACATGCATCCCCATGCATTTGCATATCATTCAAAAATATGCTCACTATCATTCATCTTAAACCCTTCAGCTTTATTCCCGACACTGATACCGGACTCGAAACATCTCAAAGAAAGTCATGGAAATCTGGCAAGAGCAGCATGATCTCCTAAAGGGCGAGGTAACCCAGCTGTCTGGCAAAGTGGATCAAGTCCTGGAAATGTTAACTAGCTTTAATCGGCCAACACAGCCGATCACAACGGAAGTGCCAGTACCTGTGGTTGTGGTTCCACCAAGAGAGTCCTCAACATCAAACATTGTGCGACTACCCCACGGTTTACCTGTTGGATATGCTCCACTAGAGGTCATGTCTCTACCAACCAAAGGTCCAGCTACTGCTCGGGTCGTTGAAGTGCTAGTGGGAAATAATGCTAAGACCCCTCGCACCTGTTGTACTCAACGGGAACCATTCAAGGGTTTAAGGTTCGATTGCTTTTAGGTTTCCTTAACTGCTCTAAATTACTGATTATCTGCTTAATTCTACTCCAATTATTAATTTAAAAAAAAAAGTTTTTTATTAACGAGTTTGACGGTTGTAGGAGTCCGCTCCTACGTATTCCCAGGTGCAATGGGAAACTCAAGTAGTTCTGGTAAAAAAAGTTTGTGTGTTTGTTGTTTTTATCGAATAACACTTAGGTCGCATTCCGCCGACACAACTATGCTTGTCTTCCCGCAATGGGAGGCTTAAGCGTAAGTATGCGTCGAAGGAATGGATAAAACATTACTCGTTTTTTAAGAAAGGGGTTAATCAATCGACAGCGTTTATGTCGCATTCCACTGATACAACGACGCTTGTTTGCTCGCGATTGGAGGCTTAAGCTTGTATGTATCAGGGGAATGGATAAAACAAACATCGGGTTTATTTTGAAAAAGATGATTTAAGTGTGTTGGATTGATTTTAGCATTTTTGGAGCGAGGACAATCCAGTGCCACGAGTCATACGTCAGGGGCCTAGATCGTCCGGCGGTGAGAAAGCCATACGTCAGACTCCCCCTTTTTCGCTTGTTATTATGAAAATGTTATTTTAGTTTTTTATTATGAAAAGACCAAACAGACCAATAAGCAAATAAAGAAATAAATGAGGAGATAAGAGAAGAGATCACAATAATATGACAATATGAGTGATGATAGATTATGATAATATATGCAATGCAATTAGATAAATGTGTATGAACAAAGAAATATGGCATGAATGAAGCAAGTGGACAATTAAATGCATAAGCATAATTAAAAGGAGAAACTTAAGTAGCAAACAAAGATTAACTAGCAAAATAAACAAGCAAACATGATATGAAGAATAAAGCAAAGAGTTTATAAACACGGTAATTAAATTAAAGTAAGTATTCTAATCGGAAGAATTTTATTATTGCAAAAAATTAGGCTCAATAAGCTTAAATAAGGAAAAAAAATTGATTAAGTTGCAGCGAGGGTGAAGAACCGAAATAGGGGGTGCATATAGCCACCACAGGTTTGACCCGTAATGGGCCCAAAGGCCCAATTCATACTCACAAACAAAACAGAAAATAAATATATAAAAAAAAGAAGAATTCTGGCGCGTGGAGCCCACTCGCGCGTGGGGCTCACGCGCTTGCAGAAGAAGAAAAACCGCGCCGTCAGCGTCTCAGGATCGGTGCTGTGCAGGGGATATTTGTTAAAAGTTGCAATTATTGTGATGGAAAACGGAAATCAATGGTAACAAAGAAAGAATGTTTGTTTTATGAGATTTAACAAAAGCTGCGTGTGGGGTCTGCAGGAGACAAAAGTCTTCTTTCTCAAATTTGACCTTTAGAAACGCAGATAACATATTAACAACAACACCAAACCCTCATTTTAACACTACATGATTTTCAAATCTTAACCAAAAAATTCAAGTAAATATATTATTTTGCTCAGAAAAATGCGTAGAACATGAATTTGAGCTTAGATTTTCCAAATCATGCATATAAAAAAATATTAAAAAACCATAAATTTTCGGGATCAACACTAACAAACTCAAACTAAGCTACATTTGAACAAATTTAATCATGGGAAAGCATCACAACATGTAAAATAGTAAGAATCCACGAAAACTTACTGACTTGGAGCTTTATTTTAGCCTAGAAAATCCAAGCTTTCTCCTCACCACTTTGAAATCCAATCTCCCTCTTCCACTGGATTTGTAGAGCTTTGATGATGTTGGTTCAACTACTGGAAGTGTATGATAAAGCTTTGAAGAAAGAAATTCGAGATTTGATTGTGTTTTGAGTGAGATTGAGTTTTTTGTGAGAATGGTGAATTTTGAGAGAGTTTTTGTGATTCAGATTTGTGGCATCTTCTCTCTAAGTGTCCAAAGCTGCTGAGCAGCAAAATGGAATGTTTATATAGGGGGAATTAGGTGTTGAGGGAGTGTGAGTGTTGGTTAAGAAAAGGGTAAAAGTGGAAAATCACAAATATCATTTTTGTTCTTTTTATTGGTTTTATTTTATGAGGTGGAGAAATATGGAAGATTCTAGATCACTTGGTGAGGTGGAGAGGAGTAGAGACAAGATTGAATTTTTTTTTGATTTTGGGTTAATGGATATTGCTCACAAAAAATAAATAAACATTAATAATAATAAAAATATAATATTTTTTGAATTTTGAATTAAAAATAAACATAATAATGCAAATGATATGAAAAATGCAATTTATTAGAGAAATGAAATTTTTTTTGAATTTTTATGCAAAATGTTGATTAAATGTGAAAAGAAATACTATTTTATTATGTGGGGTAAAATTAGGGTATGACAGCTGCCCCTATTTAATTATCTTAGACCTCATGAGCGTGAAGGACCTCAGTCTTCGTGCTCTTGTGGTAAAAGGTAATTAAATACACATGCCCTAATTTTGCTCCGAAATGGATGCTCAGGAGATATAAGGATCGAGTATACCTGTTTGCCATTCCTTCCGGAGGAACTGGGCAAAATAAGAAGAGAGAATTAAATATACTGGTTGTCATTCCTATTTGAGGAACCGGATAACCTGAATGTACTAGACGTTATTCCTGTTGGAGAACCGAACGAACTGTTGTCATTCCTGTTGAGGGAACCGGACAAGCTTGGGTAGATCTGCCATCACTCCTTTTGGGGAGCCGGATGGGCCTTTGTCATTCCTATTGAGGGAACCGGACAAGCTTGAGTAGATTTGCCTTCACTCCTTTGGGGGAGCCGGACGGGCCGTTGTCATTCCTAATGAGGGAACCAGACAAACTTGAATAGATCTGTCGTCATTCCTTTTGGGGAGCCGGACGGGCCGTTGTCATTCCTATTGAGGGAACCGGACAAACTTGAATAGATCTGTCGTCACTCCGCTTAGGGAATCAGATTAGAAGGATTCTTCTAAGAAGCTTCCTGGAGAAACAACCGGACAACTTGTGATAATCCTGTCGAGGAGACGTTCTTGCCAACCGACTTGCTGGGAGAATATTGTACTTCTTTTGTGAGGTTAGAAGCTGTACTCTGTGAGGATAAGCCTTTGAACTTGTTTTCTGTTCATGAATGCATGCTTGGGATGATGCAATGATTTTTTATTCACGTTTAATGTCTAAAAATGCAAGGTTATTGCAGATTTAGATGTATGAATTTGATATATGAATGCATGTAATGGAATGCATGGTTAATGCATGTGCGGGACATGACTGTATGTTTCATTGGATTTTGATTGGGGGCCCATAAACGTTGGACTTTGAATGAGTGTTTATCCTTTGTTGTTTGGTTATGAGACCATTGAAATTGTGGTATGGGGCATACCAGATGAATGAAATGACATGATTAATGCATGACAATTATTTATGCGATGATTTGCATATTGCACTAAATGCCCCTATGGTGGGTATATTTCGTGGAAATGTGATTTGATGTTGATCCCCGACACTTGTTCAGGACTTAACAGTTGACGATGCTTGTCAGACTTTGCTTGAGTAGGTTGAAAGTGTAGGGAGGACCTGCCCCAGTGTATCCTGTCTTGCCCCGTTCTATCAGGTCTTTGGTGCCTTTTGAGCTGGCTTGAAGGTAATGTCGAGTACTTGCCCCATTGTATCTATGGTTTGCCCCCAATTAACTGGAGTTTTAGAGGCATGACCCAAATTGATCAATTCTTGAAATGCTTTGGCCGGACCAACATGATTTTCAGATGATATGCCCTTAGTCATGAGGGTATGGTCTTGATTAGCATAATCCCAATGTGACTTGCCCCTAGTTAGGAGCGTCTTGAGATGGTTGCATGATTTTGACGCTTCTTTCCATGATCTCATCTTGGGATGCTTTGCCCATACTGAATGACCTTTCTGAGGGACGTGCCCCTAGTTGAATGAATTTTGAGATAGTTGCCCCAGATTGGACCAAGCTTCTTGCTGATTGCTCGGTATTTGTTCACAACTGAAGTTTCCCTACTGCCAAGCATTGACTTTGCAGATAAACCTTTTCATTTGAAATAGTAATTCTAATGAAATGTTCATGCAAGTTTTGAAAATTGGGATGAAATTTTTGTATAGTGGATGAAATATTGTTGACGATATGTGAGAATGTAGTATCAACAGTGATGATTAACAAAAGATTTTGGGAGTCAGGTTAACACAACCTTGTCACTGTATGCTTTCCAAATAAACCTCACTTCAATTAGGTCTTTTGAGGGTTGTAACGTGGCCTGGCTCACGGTTTATGAACAAAAGGATATAAACCTCAAAATTTAATTTTAGCCCAACCCATTCTTCTTGATGATCTCCATTCCTACGTTCAATCAACTCAACTCAAGTATTCGAGTTTCAAGAAATTCTTTGAATTGTGATGATAACTCCGAGGTCAATGATGTTTTCCTCTTTTGGTGTGGCAGTCACTTTTTCCTTTTTGTTTTGGTCACATGATTTTGTTTTGTAAGAAATATTGATGACGTTTGCTTTTCATATTTTTTTTCGTCTCAATCCCTAACTTTTGCATGGACTGCGCTTTTTTAGTTTTCAGCCCACCGGGATGCCCTTATTTTTGCCTAAGTCATTTTTTGAGTTTGGACTTAGCCAGTTTTTTTTTTAATTGACGAATTGTGACTGCCTTTTGGATGGTTGGTGAGGAATAAACATCTTTCTCTTTAATTTTTTGAATTCTTCTTTTGGATTTCTATAATTTCCTTGACACCGCGTGATGCGTGCAAAGTGGAAGATGTGATTGATCCTCGGATGAGATGCTTTTTCTTGGAACTCGAACGCTTGGTCGAATTAACTGAACACTACCCTGCCCCGGGTTAATATTGCGGGTTTTTTCGTATAGAAAGAAACACCAACTTCTAGGCTCAAAGGGGTTGATTACGGATTATCTCCCTTATTTCTCCGGTGTTTGGGAATTGAAACAATGTCTTACATCGTCAGCAAAGTCTTATTTGAAAGCATACCATAGCAACTTCGGTTATTTCATTTTCATTATCCTCGCTCCAATCTTTGTTCAAACAGATTTGATAATGAAAGAAATGAAATGAGTATATTTTTTTGTTTTTGCAAAGTAGAGAAAAAGTGAATGGACATGAAAAGATTAATTCAAAACATACATTATTATTTCATTATGATTACCATTTCAAACAAACAAAATTTAGTTGCAAGTAAATACTTAGCAAACAAGGAAATTACAAAATGAGAAACTGCTTGCATGATACTTTTATGACTTGATTCGATCCTTGAGTTCTTCAACTGGCATCCATAGATGAGCTAGCATGTCCGGACAGTGGATCATCTTGCATATTCGGGTTCACCTTCCTTGAAGGTTAGCAATTTCTTGTCAATGAGCTCTTGAACCTCTTGCTTGAAGGCTCTGCAAGTATCAATATTGTGTCCTTCAGCCTCAGAATGAAATTCACATTTAGCTTCAGGCTCATACCAAGTCGGGAATGGTGCAGTCCTTGGTAATGAAGCTATTGGGATCACCATCTCATTGTACACCAAATAGGGAAAAAGCTCACCATATGACATCGGAATCGGGTCATAAACCTTTCTCATGGGTGGCTGAGGCTTTTGTGCTCTTTGGGCCTGCTGAGGAGTTGGTGGCACAGGCACCTGAAAGGGATACCCTTGAGATTGCGGATGCTTGGAGTATGGGATGCGATCAGGCCTTGTTGAGTGAGAATGATGTGGGAAAACATTGTTGGGCAAGAATGATTCCACTATCCTTAGCTTGTTCTCTATCGCCTTGAGCCTTTGACGAGTCTTCTCACTCGGGGATACTACAAAATTTTCTTTAGAGACATCCACCTGGTGAATATTATTGGGATCCTCTAGACTCCGAGGCATAGCAAACCTGGGTTGGATCTGATGAGTTCTTGGCTGTCCGACTAGAAATTTAGTGTTGGTACCCATCGGCTCTTGAGTGACTGCAGACCTTCAGCAAGCGTGGGTCTGTTCTTTGGGGAAGCATGTCTAGTTGGTGAATCAAATGAAGGCCACACTACTTTTGACGACGAGGGACCCATTGGAGGATTTGCCCCTACTACTACAGTATCCATTCTCATTGTTTGATGCAATGGCAGACTAAGACTAGCTAGGATTTCCAAAACACGATCCAACTTATCGGTCACTTGGTCCACGTCACCTCTTAAGGCATCGATCTGTTTCTGCCAGTTTTCCATGACTTTCTTGAGATGCTGCGAGTTCGGTATCAGTGTCGGGAATGAAGTTGAAGGGTTTGAAATGAATGGTAATGAGCTTACTTTTTGAATGATATGCAAATGCATGGGGATGCATGCAGATGCAAAACTATTTTATTTTTTAAAAGTAAAATGCGTATGCAAAATTATTTTTCATGGATGCGGATGCAATTATTCAGCAGATCGAGTAACAGTGAACCAGCGGTTTAAGCACACATTTTGAGGTCAAAAAGGCTCAAAGTTACCTGATGACACTCTATTATTTGTTAATTTTTATTATCATTTTATAGTTTTTAATTAATTTTTAAGAATATTACATGGTCAAAGAGATGAAAATTGGAAGAAATTGATATAGCAATAAGTTGAAGACTAAAAAGTGAAAGTAGGAAAAACACCTTGAAAAAGGGTTTGAAGTTTTTGAGCTGAAATTTTGCCTGCACTTGCTGTTTTTGTCGCGGCCCTATTCTCACTCCATAGCAACACGATTTAAAGGCTACACCAAGATGCAACACGATGACATCAGCAAGAAGGATAAGACCAAGTTTGTTACATCACGTGATCTTAAAATCCACACCAAGTGCAACACGTGATTCTTTTTGTGAGGAGTCAACAAGGCTTCCCCTTTCATATAGGAGGCAATTTGTTTACTTGGGGGCGCGATTGGTATTGATTCTTTGTCTATAAATATCGCTTTTTACCATAAACGGTGGTAACTACTTTTAGAGAGAAAAATAGCCGATGCAGATATTGATCTAAGGAGCAGTTTTTGAAGGTTTCTTCATCTGTTATTTATGTATAATTTTCTTAACTCTTTTGTTATGTCAATTATTATTATGAGTAACCAAACTCATATGATTAGGAATTATAGATGAATCTTTTTGGAACTATTTGAACCATTTAACTACGTGTTCTAGTTTATTCAATAAAAACTTATAATTATTCAGTTAATTTTGTGTTTAATGTTTTTCGTTAATTGATCACTTCCGAATTGATTTTAAGGGATAAATCACTACTGACCCTAGGTTTTATAACTGGAACTAGATTAACTGTTTGCCAATCGTAATTACTTTAGGAATAAAGAATTAGTTGGTATGATTAAGAATTTAACGTTTATTCAAGCTTTTGATAATATTAGTTTCACCTAAGGAATTAGGGTGTTGTATTATATAAACGAGATCGATGAGCCAAGGAATTGGACTCGGTCTATTTTGTTAAATTATCGTAATTATAAGAGTTTTATTGTTGAGGGCTAGAACCTAGAGTACCAGATAGGAACAAAGAGAGGATTCGAAATAATTTCTGATCGCCTTTCTCTATTAAAAAGTTTCCATTTTATTTTCTTGAATTGTTAAAAATTGTTACTATATATCTTAAAACTCCCCCATTTGCATTTACATCCTAAATACGATACAATTGTTTTGTCGAAATTGAAATATCCCTGCGGATACGAACTTTATAAATTTATTACTTAACGATATGATTAGTACACTTGCTAATTTTGTCATCATTACCTGCAACCCATCCCTCTCACATGTTGTTCTAAGGTTGTTAGACTCAGTTTGCTCTTTGGAAACAACATCGTTGTTGCAAGAATTCACGACAAATATCGCCAAAAAGCAAACCTCATCTATGTGAGATCACCGTGTTAACCGGGAGGGCCAACATCGCGTGACCTTGACACAGGTTCTAAACAGAGGTCCCTAGTAACATGGTTCAAGGTTCTAGACTGGTCAAAACGGTTCCTAAGGTAGCGGACCCCACAAGAGAACATCGACTCTTACAAGTCATACGTCAGGAAGGCTGACGTTCTCAAGAGAATCTACCTTTAGGCGGAATTTTTGTGCCAACTCTCACGAGTCATACGTCAGGGAGGCTAGCACAAAAACCCTAACTTAACTGAAGTTTTTCTCAAGCTCGGGTGCGGAGCTTCACACAGTATCAAAGTAACCAAGCCACATGGGCAAAAAAAGAAAAAAGAAGGAGTAGAAGTAGAAGAAACAAATAATCCAATCAGATAATAACAATATAATAAAAGATAGAGCAGATACAACAAACCTGGAAAAGCAAACAAGCAATAAACCACTAAACTAGGCTTAACTCTCAAGAGTCCCCAGTGAAGTCGCCAGCTGTAGCGGCTGGAAAATTCTCATGTAACAATGAAGTCGCCATCGACGTTTATTTATCCCAAAAAAGGGAAAGGAAAATACAGCAAAAACCTTCGGTTAGCATGGTTGAAGAACCATGGCGGGTTCGAGAGTTGGTTGTGCGAGAGGAAGGTGTTAGCACCCCTCGCACCCGTTGTACTCAACGGGAACCATTCAAGGGTTTAAGGTTCGATTGCTTTTAGGTTTCCTTAACTGCTCTAAATTACTGATTATCTGCTTAATTCTACTCCAATTATTAATTTTAAAAAAAAGTTTTTTATTAACGAGTTTGACGGTTGTAGGAGTCCGCTCCTACGTATTCCCAGGTGCAATGGGAAACTCAAAACTCACGTAGTTTTGGTAAAAAAAGTTTGTGTGTTTGTTGTTTTTATCGAATAACACTTAGGTCGCATTCCGCCGACACAACAGTGCTTGTCTGCTCGCAATGGGAGGCTTAAGCGTAAGTATGCGTCGGAGGAATGGATAAAACATTACTCGTTTTTTAAGAAAGGGGTTAATCAATCGACAACGTTTATGTCGCATTCCACTAATACAACGACGCTTGTTTACTTGCGATTGGAGGCTTAAGCTTGTATGTATCAAGGGAATGGATAAAACAAACATCGGGTTTATTTTGAAAAAGATGATTTAAGTGCGTTGGATTGATTTTAGCGTTTTTGGAGCGAGGACAATCCAGTGCCACGAGTCATACGTCAGGGGCCTAGATCGTCCAGGGGTGAGAAAGCCATACGTCAGACTCCCCCTTTTTCGCTTGTTATTATGAAAATGTTATTTTAGTTTTTTATTATGAAAAGACCAAACAGACCAATAAGCAAATAAAGAAATAAATGAGGAGATAAGAGAAGAGATCACAATAATATGACAATATGAGTGATGATAGATTATGATAATATATGCAATGCAATTAGATAAATGTGTATGAACAAATAAATATGGCATGAATGAAGCAAGTGGACAGTTAAATGCATAAGCATAATTAAAAGGAGAAACTTAAGTAGCAAACAAAGATTAACTAGCAAACTAAACAAGCAAACATGATATGATGAATAAAGCAAAGAGTTTATAAACATGGTAATTAAATTAAAGTTAAGTATTCTAATCAGAAGAATTTTATTATTTCAAAAAATTAGGCTCAATAAGCTTAAATAAGCAAAAAAAAATTAATTAAGTTGCAGCGAGGGTGCAGAACCGAAATAGGGGGCGCAGATAGCCACCACAGGTTTGACCCGTAATGGACCCAAAGGCCGAATTCATACTCACAAACAAAACAAAAAATAAATAAAAAAAGAAGAAGAATTCTGGCGCGTGGAGCCCACTCAGGCGTGGGGCTCACGCGCCTGCAGAAGAAGAAAAACCGCGCCGTCAGCGCCTCGGGATCGGTGCTGCGCACGGGATGTTTGTTAAAAGTGGCAATTATTGTGATGGAAAACGGAAATCAATGGTAACAAAGAAAGAATGTTTGTTTTATGGGATTTAACAAAAGCTGTGTGTGGGGCCCGCAGGAGACAAAAGTCTTCTTCTTCCTCAAATTAGACCTTCAGAAACGCAGATAACATATTAACAACAACATCAATTCCTCATTTTTAACACTACATGATTTTCAAATCTTAACCAAAAAATTCAAGTAAATATATCATTTTGCTCAGAAAAATGTGTAGAACATGAATATGAGCTTAGATTTTCCAGATCATGCATATAAAAAATATTAAAAAATCATAAAGTTTCGAGATCAACACTAACAAACTTTAACTAAGCTACATTTGAACAAATTTAATCATGGAAAAGCATCACAACATGTAAAATAGTAAGAATCCACGAAAACGTACTGACTTGGAGCTGTATTTTAGCCTACAAAATCCAAGCTTTCTCCTCACCACTTTGAGCTCCAATCTCCCTCTTCCATTGGATTTGTAGAGCTTTGATGATGTTGGTTCAGCTATTGGAAGTGTATAATGAAGCTTTGAAGAAAGAAATTCGAGATTTGATTGTGTTTTGAGTGAGATTGAGTTTTTTGTGAGAATGGTGAATTTTGAGAGAGTTTTTGTGATTCAGATTTGTGGCCTCTTCTCTCTAAGTGTCCAAAGCTGCTGAGCAGCAAAATGGAATGTTTATATAGGGGGAATTAGGTTTTGAGGGAGTGTGAGTGTTGGTTAAGAAAAGGGTAAAAGTGGGAAATCACAAATATCATTTTTGTTCTTTTTATTGGTTTTATTTTATGAGGTGGAGAAATATGGAAGATTCTAGATCACTTGGTGAGGTGGAGAGGAGTAGAGATAAGATTGATTTTTTTTTTGATTTTGGGTTAATGGATAATGCTCACAAAAAATAAATAAACATTAATAATAATAAAAATATAATATTTTTTGAATTAAAAATAAACATAATAATGCAAATGATATGAAAAATGCAATTTATTAGAGAAATGAAATTTTTTTGAATTTTTATGCAACATGTTGATTAAATGTGAAAAGAAATACTATTTTATTATGTGGGGCAAAATTAGGATATGACACAAACCTTGAATAAGGAAGTAATAATAGTTCTTATAATTGGTAATGGATGAATGTATGAAACAAAGATTATTCTTCCATGATATGCTCTCTCTAATTGTTATTGATCTCTTATGAATCTGTTACATCGAGTTGATCATGTTGGAATTAATTTACTAATTAATTATATAACACATGCTCAGTAATAAAGATTAGAACTTTAACCTTACTTTAGTGCGGAAGTCAAATAAACAATAGAGCATGTATATAATTATTGGATCTACGACATGTTTGATTTATCAAGATAGATTAATAATTAAGTATTAAGAATACCTGCACAAAGTTTTGATTTGATGACAACCCTCCTCTACAACAGCGATAAAGGGAGAAGGTGATCTGAAACAAACATCAACATCTACGTGGTTAGCGACGGCTGATTTGGTTATTCCTCAACTGGTACTTTTATGCCTTTAGTTCTCTTCAGACTTCAGATGGGGAGAAGAGATAGTTTTGCCATGTATGGTGTATTGGGGATCATAGCCTCTTTTATATTGGATGGCCATTAGGGTTTCCCATTATTCCGTTAATGGGCCATCCAAACATCTGGACATCCACTCATATTGAGTCCATACAACTAATTAATCATAATTAATTATCAAAATAGAAATCTATATTAGTCTTTCACTTAATTTGATCATTAATCAACTAAGACTCTTAATTGATAAATAGCTAATATAATTAACAAAGATATTTGCCCTCATAATATTATTGGAATATATAAAATATTCCAACAATTTCCCATTTGGGCTATATATCGTAATAATTATATCATTATTCTTTAGGCGCGCATCCAAATGATATTTATCTTTAGATTTCAACTTTACAATCTGGTCCACCTCATAGATCAATAATGGGACCACCGTGGCTGTCGTCACTAACATTTAACATGACGGAACCCCGACGACCACCAAATCAATGTACTTGATGACATAGATCGATATGGGTGAGTGGCATGGAAATTTCATGAAATGTGATCTCTAAATCATGCCTATTTCCAACTGATTCAACTGAAGTCTTTAGTGAGATCAGACTGAAATTGAAAATTCAATATTTGCACAAATGATACAAAATATGATTATAATAATAACCTCATGAACTTTATTTCTGCATAAACCCTTAAGAAAATTTGTATCTTTATCAAAAAACCAAATTAGAACATAAACAAAGACAAGCTCCCACTAATCTAGGACATCCTTAGTGACAACAACCTTATAAAAGACCTTATGTGTCATGTCTTTGATTAGTGGATCGGCTAGCATAAAGTTTGTCTGTACTTGTTCTATCATTCAACAACAATAATCCATAAAGCAATAAACTTAAAGTTGTTGAATAACTATATGACTAAATTATGTCACTATATATCTTGAGTGGTCTTTCAATACCTTTTACTATATGCAACCATATGACATAAATACTTACAGTCATTTCTTGAGTTAGGATGTCTATTATACACAAACATCCAAAAGTGGGAGCCTAACACATTAATGATATCTAAATTGTCAGATCTCTGATGTGGGCATACGTTCTCTTGTTCTCTTTAAACAATCTTTATGGTTGCTTTATTTAAGCAATTCAAAATTTGAATTACTTAAGTACCTGCGGAAAGATCTTATTATATACGCTATTTTTCCGGATGTGTATAAATAGGATCATACATAATTTTTCCAAAGCTGAAACATATATGAAAATATTTGATTTTCTAAATTTCCAGATTTTTCCTATTGGACAATAATTTACACTAAATAGTCTCCCTTTATTATTAGGGCAATCCTTTACCTTATTGACTTTCATGTCGAATTTACTTTCAACTTTATTGATATACCTCTTTTGTTATAACCGAAGGATACATTGAGAATAATCTTTAAGTATCAAAATACCTAATACAAAAGAGGTGTGCCTGAGATCTTTCATCTCTAAACTTCTATTAGAGATTTCTTGATTTCGCACAACAATCATATATCACTGTTGACTAAATAAAATAAAATTGACACATTAAACTAAGAATATAAACATACTCCCACTGAACCTGTATAACCCACAATTCTCCATAATATATATCTCAAAATCAAATAAGGCAATTACCTTCGTAGAGTTTTGTAGTATCATTAATGAGACAATTTCTGCAACTCAAATTAATTTTATCTATTTGCAAATCATCTACTTTGTATATACCGACACAAAGTTTCATCTCATTGCACCATATTGTATTTCTTAATGTCGCCATTAAGAAACACTAACTTGATATCTATATTATAAAGCTCCAAAATTATCATAAGCATTAAGTGTCATGACCGTCTTAATAGAGTATTTACATCAAACCAAATATAATTTCTCATTTTCATTCAATGTAATACCCCAAAATTTAGTAAATGAGAAGTACTCATTTATTAGTATAACTTTATAGTAGATTAGGAATTTAACCAAGGATAGATTAGTAAATCCATAAATTTAGTAAGGTCAAATTAGAAATTTCTAGAAGGGTTAACATATTACCAATTAAGTAGAAGCTCAAGAGTGAGATATATTTAGTGAGATAAGTGTATAAGAATTATTTTACAAATTTTAGAAAAGGATATAAATAAATAAACACAAAAGCTTCCTCTAGAAGCATCCAAGTGAGACTTTAAGAAGATAGCAAAAAGAAAAATCAAAATTTCTCTCCTCCCCTTTAGAAATTTCAGTTCACATCACCACCACTCTAACCCCTCAATTCTTCACCAAAATAATCATGGAATCACTATAATCAAGCTATCAATGAGTTTCTTAGAGTGGGCTAAGCAAGAACCAAGCTCAAAAATTCATTCTCTCCCCAATTTATGTCAAAACCGTCCCTCCCCTTCATCCTCTATAATCTTCATTTTTCATCCAAATTTCATGGGAATCAACTTGTGAGCTTGCTTTTAGAGTACCCAAGAGTGGAATAACAATAGAAGAAGCTTTTAATGGAAGAGAAGAAGATAGGGTTTCATCGATCAAGAAGAGGAAAAGTTCAAGGCAAAGAGTTTCAAAATTTCTACTCTAGAAAATGTTAAGGTGACTTTGACAGCCTCTAAAACCTCTTTATTTATTTAAATTGTTTGTTTGATTGTTGATTTTAGGGATTTAGGGACCTTCTCATGAAGTTTCTTGGATATGGGTCATTTCATTTTAGATGAAAGAAATATTAAACTGTAGTTTTGATGCATGTAAGAAATGGTGAAGTCTTGTGAGTGGAAAATAAGTTATATTTGATTAAGTGACCTTTGTGTTTGATAAGATATTATAGTCTATGTGACTATCATGTTGGTTTATAATTGATTTTGTGTGTAAATACTACTTATGTTGTTAGTTTTCTACTATTGAATTAAAATTGTGAAATATTTGAGAGGAAATACAATTGTTGTTGTGAGCAGATTATTTACCTTGTGACAAGTTTTATCATTTTAATTTTATGGGAGAAGTCAATTTCATTCAAAATTTAAGGTGCATGAATTGGTTTTAGTTATGAAAATTGTTTTAAAGTTTTATTTTGAAGTTTTATTTGGAATACGAAGTATACCGTTCGCCGCAACGAAGAGATAATGCGGTATCCGTTCACCACAACGAAGAGATAATGTGGTATCCGTTCGCCACAACGAAGAGAGAATGTGGTAGATACCGTTCGCCACAACGAAGAGATAATGTGGTATCCGTTCGCCACAACGAAGAGAGAATGTGGTAGATACCGTTCGCCGCAACGAAGAGATAATGCGGTATCCGTTCACCACAACGAAGAGATAATGTGGTATCCGTTCGCCACAACGAAGAGAGAATGTGGTAGATATCCGTTCGCCACAATCCGTTCGCCACAACGAAGAGAGAATGTGGTAGATATCCGTTTGCCATAACGAAGAGAGAATGTGGTATCCGTTCGCCACAACGAAGAGATAATGTGGTAGATATCCGTTCGCCACAACGAAGAGAGAATGTGGTATCCGTTCGCCACAACGAAGAGATAATGTGGTTTATGTGCGAGAAAGAAAAACAATTTGATTTGACAATGCTTTTAAGTTGCCTATGAGTTTAAAAAATGAGAATATAGTTTTAAATAGTTTTGATAATTAATTTCTTTTCAGTTTGAAACACTTATGAATTTTAATTGCTCTATATTTTGAAAATGTGTATAGGTTATAGTGTATTAGGCTTGCCAGGCTGAATATAAAGAGTTAGTGTTAGCCTGTGCGTCGGTCATGGCCATAAGGCGGGGTCGTGACACAATCTTTATTACACTCGACACCCCAGTTCTTGAAGGTATTGAGTTTGATATTTATGAATTAATTTCTTAACTTAATTGAGAGGAAGAACACTAATGTCCTTATGAGTATCCAAATTTACTATATAAATAGCAACTTTATGAATTTGTTTAGAACCAATTCTTCCTCGCTCAATTTTGTTCTTTTACCATATCTCTCCCCCAAACTCAATATCTTCAAGAGACTTTGAAGTTTCTATCTCAAAATGTTCATTAACATGTGACCAAAGTTTATATTTTTAAAAAATCAACAATTTTAGATTGTCACAAGTAATAACTGGAATGACTATAATAATATTTATATTTAAAAGACATATTGAATCCCTCCTTTTAAAATAATAATAAAGAATAAAATAAAATTAAATTCAAATAATGATCCACAAATTGTCTTTTAAATACAAATATAAGTTAGTAACAACAATCTAACAAATAGTTGAAATACCATCAATCTTCACCGACTTATTTCCCCTCTAGATTGATGTGTCTTTCAACATCATTGGAGATTTATCAGTTTAGATCATATTTTCTTATTATTCTTTATTTGCCCTTATCTTTTGAGGTATTTACATAATGAGCACTATTTTATTTTCTCTTGCTTCAATATTTTCTCTATTGCACACTTTATGAAATGGTCATTTTAAAGAATCATTTCTAACTATAATAACGATAAAACTAATTGTGTAAAGAGAACACTAAAGACTATATTTTCAACAAGATCACTTGATTGTCGAAACCATAAAGCTTTAGCAAGATTAAATAGTTACAAGATGTGCTCATAATATTTTCTTTGCTCAACAATCTTAATGAAATTTCATCTCTCCAACGAGAGTTTGCCTTTCTCCTTATTGCTTTAGAAGCACTTTAATTTAAGCAAAGAAAAACATGACAAAATTATATCATCTTAAATAGCACCTCAAATAATGTTTCTATAAATAAAACTTTATGATCACATGACATTCGTGATTAGGAGTATACTCACTTTCTAAACTTGATTCTCACTTTAAAATTACCGAATAGTGAGAGAATTTGAGTTTCTCCATCTTTATCCAAGGTCTAGATCCAATAACATAATGTTCTTCTTTTATTTCAAAGAGTTAGAATTTTAAGAATTTAAACTCCAACGCGATTTTGCAGATACATAAACTATATTAGTTTATAGAGAACAAAAATTACCCACCAAAATACCTAGTGCATCATCGATGTCAAGTCCTTAAAATAACATCAATTGCTAGTGGTATTTTGTTACAATGATCGAACATTGACAATTTAATAGTGATAAACAATTTTCTTCATAATTGTCATATGTTTATCATTATAGGTGCGAGTGTAAAAAAATTATTTGTAAATTTAAAGACTCAAAACAAGATACCAAGCGCACCATCAATCCCCAATCTTCTGATTGTAAGAATTAACTGCAAGCGATACTCTCGATGCAATGATCAAACATTGGTGATAAGTCCTGTCAAATAATAGTCACCTTCGGGCATCCTGTTTATCCACATGGTAAATAACTTTATAATCACCACACATTTACCATCACAAGTATGCAATTATTCGGTCAAGTTGTGCCTTGCTTCGGGCCGACGACAACTCACATCAATAATTTCACACTACATCATTTGTAAGTTCAATTGAATTAAATCTACGCAACAGAGGTTACTTCGGTAACATGTTGCTTCAACCAACTCAAATGTCATTACTAGACAATTTAATAATTATCATCACAAGTATGCGATTATTCGGCCAAATTGTGCCTTCCTTCGGGCTGACTACAACTCGCATGAATAACCACATATTATATTATGTTTAATTTATTAAATTAAATAGGAAAAAATATTAAATTTACAAGGCACTACTCACAAAATGTAGGCCGTATTCCTTTGTGATGTCAATTCATTCATAATCATAAGATTAAATGACATCCCTTAATGTTAGAACAAATTCTCACCATCAAACTAAAATTGGCATGAAATATAACCGAAGAGCATGACAAAAGAAATTATTGTAGAAACTTAATAACAATAAATTCAAACATCATCATGCTATAAACCAAATATTTAATTTCAAATGAAATTAAATCTTTATATATATACCAAAGTATATTTTACAACAATTAATTCACAAATACTCAATGATTCTTTAAATAAATAATAGAATTCTATGATTATATTTTCCAAAATAGAAAGAAACCAAAAACTTACACTAATAAATCAAGATCTTTATTTTTAACAACAAACTTTGTAAACAAGGTCAAACCAAAAAATTGATTTGAGGAAATGAAGTGCCAAAATCCAAATGAAATCCTTACTATATGACAACAAACTGAATTTGCCATATACAAACTTACGAGATGATTTCACTATATATGATCATCATGTCCATAATTTTGGAAAGAATTATTGAAAACATAGACTGCTATTATACTCCAAAATAGAAACCGATAAGGGAATTTGTCATTAAGTTGATTTTAACAATAAACCCGAATAGCAGAGGCAATATCACGTTCCAATAAAAACCGAATGAACGTTACCCCAGCCTTAATTAAATTAAGGAAAATGCTATTTAGTAAGAAAATTTATGGAGAAAAATTGCAAGAATAAATCTTCACCATTGTTTACATCAACTACCCCCATGATTTCCATTAAAAGAGGAGATTAAAATTACATCATCCTATAAAATAATGCCATGTGTTATTCTTGCATTTCTTCTTTAAAATAATTCTTACTAAATAGCAATGCTCTTAAATTAAATATTGAACTTGTTCCAAAAGAAAGTTATATAACTTATATACTGAGCAAAATTCATTCGTTATATGATAATGTTAGAAATTATGTATGATAATCCTGGATATCTTCGAAGAATCGTGTTTGTTCACTTTCCGAACAAAGTATTTCGACCCTATACTTGTCTGGGTTCACGAAATCTTTGCGGGGATAATTCTCGAAGAACAATTTGTTTCTGACAAAAGAGAACAAATCAGAATATAGAGAGGAAGTATTTTTTTGTATGTCAAATAGAGGCCAACTGATTCCTTATATATAAGATCAATAACAGAAAACGAACTGATGCCAAATAACACCTTTTCAGAAAAACAAACGGTTATATCTGTTGGGAAGGGGTACGACTATTCAAACGAAATAACACCTTTTCAGAAAAACCAGCCAGGGGCGCTGCCCCTTGGACCCCGGCATCCCGTTTCAATTATTCGTATTCAATTATACGTTTGGTTTGACGAGCGTGCACTCCGCACTACCCTGACTCGTTTCAAACTTAACACATAATTGCATTGGCCTAAAGTAAATCACATTATATCAAAATAAATTGTTGATACTAAAATTACCAACAAACTCCCCCCATTTTAGTATAATCCTTGATTTACTTAAAGATATAACGATCAAACAAATGCCTAAATGAAAATGTCTTGCGATTGAATTTTCATCTTAGTACAAATACACGTTCCAAATACTCGAAAATCGGGGTGTCACAATGATTGAACCCGTCAATCCATTTGAATATCTGAAGATATAGTACACATATGTTTATTACAATACTCTACTATTCATACTTGACACTTTACAAGCCATGTGTCCTTATCCATTAATAAGCATATAGGAAGCCAAGTCCAAACTTCTTGAAGCGGCAAAACTTCATGCTTACATAGTTGATCCTTTTAATCTTGCACCTGCATTTGCAATTTTTCAAAAGAACCATTAAGAAGATATACTTCAAACTATCCATCACTTGCAGGTCTGAGCACATACCTTGGGAATATAAACACAATTGCTCCAATCTTTAATTACGATCTTTCCACATTGAATTCTGCTTCTAACGTTGTATTAGAAGGGAATTGGGTATACCGTAGTTAATAGATTTAAATGGACTTTAATCCCATCCCAATTACCGACTTCTGCACTAAGTCTCTAGCTAACCCCTTCGTCAAGTGGTCAGCTAAGTTTTGTTGTGACCGAACAAACTCAATAGATATCACCCCATTCATGATTAATTCCCTAATCATACTATGTCTAATACCCAAATGTCTAGACTTTCCATTGTATATTTGACTATATGCTTTAGCCAATGTGGCACTACTATCACAACGGATAGAAATTGGTGATATCGGTTTAGGCCATATCGGAATCTCATATACCAAATTTCTTAGCCATTCTGCTTCTTTACCAGCAGCAGCTAATGCTACAAACTCAGATTCCATTGTGGAACTAGTTATACAAGTTTGCTTCTTGGAAGCCCATGAGATGGCACCTCCCCCAAGCAAGAACACCCAACCACTTGTAGAGGATGAATCTTCAACATTATTTATCCAACTAGCATCTGAATAACCCTCTAACACCGAAGGAAATCCCATATATGATAATCCATAATTCAAAGTACCCTTCAAGTATTTAAATACCCTAGTTATTGCATGCCAATGATGTCTACTAGGATTACTAGTATATCTGCTCAACTTTCCAACCGCATATGCAATATCTGGTCTAGTGCTAATCATAGCATACATCAAGGAGCCAATAGCTCTTGAGTATTCAAGTTGATCCACAGGTTTACCTATATTTGGCATAAGCTTTTCTCCCGGATCCATGGGAGTACTTACCGGAGAACAATTTTCATAATTGAACTTCTTGAGTATTTTCTCAATGTAATGAGATTGTGTAATTACAATCCCCTTATTCTCCCGTTTAATCTTAATACCAAGAATAACGTCCGCTTCTCCCATATCTTTCATGGAGAACTTTGATGACAAAAAATTCTTTGTTTTATCAACTTGATTTTGGTCGGTGCCAAAAATCAGCATGTCATCAACATATAGACAAATGAAAACTCCTTTACCGGATGTATCAAATTTGCTATATACACATTTGTCAGCTTGGTTTAGAATGAAACCATTAGACAAAACAACCTCATCAAACTTTTGATGCCATTGCTTTGGAGCTTGTTTCAGCCCATACAACGACTTAACTAGCTTACACACTTTATGCTCATTTCCAGGCATCACAAATCCTTCAGGTTGCTTCATATACACTTCTTCTTCCAAATCACCATTCAGAAATGCTGTTTTGACATCCATTTGATGAATTACTAGATTATGAATGGCTGCCAAGGCAATCAACAATCTAATAGTAGTGATACGAGCAACTGGAGCATAGGTATCGAAGTAATCAATCCCTTCTTTTTGTCTAAAGCCTTGGATAACCAATCTAGCTTTAAACTTGTCAATTGTACCATCGACTTTCATCTTCCTTTTGAAGATCCATTTGCAACCCAATGGTTTGCAACCAGGTGGTAAATCAGATAATACCCAAGTATTATTTTCCATGATAGAACCAATCTCTTCATTAATAGCTTCTTTCCAAAACATAGAGTCTCGAGATTTCACAGCTTCATCATACGTTCTTGGATCCTCTTCTATATTATAACAATAATAGAATTGTGTATCAATCTGGTCCTTTGATCCCTCAACTAAATATAGTTGGAAATCAGACCCATAAGATTTAGCTTTTCTAGCTCTCTTGCTTTTACGAGGTTCGAATGTCTCATTTGCTACTTCATTTGAATGATCATCCTTTAGGGATTCATCCAATTTTGGCATAAGGTCCTTTGGTCTAGGTGTAGAAGAGAAACAATTCTCATCAAATATTGCATCTCTCGATTCTATAATTGTGTTAATAGAGATCGAGTCATTAGGTTCTATAACATAAAACCTATAAGCCTTGGAATGCTCAGCATATCCAACAAAGATGCAACCTACACCCTTTTCACCCAAAGTTTTCCTTTTAGGGTCCGGAAGTCTAACCACGGCCCTACAACCCCAAACACGTAGAAAGTGTAAGTTCGGTCGTTTCTTATACCAAAGTTCATATGGGGTAGTCTTATTCCTCTTATTAGGAACCCTATTTAACAAATAGCAAGCCGTTAACATGGCTTCTCCCCAAAACCCTTCACTTAAACCAGAGTAAGATAACATGGCATTCACCGTTTCTTTAAGAGCTCTATTTTTCCTTTCAGCCACACCATTTTGTTGAGGTGTATAAGGTGCCGTAGTCTCATGAATGATTCCTACGGATTGGAAAAATATAGGATCATAGTATTCACCACCTCTATCCGTACGTAATGTTTTAATCATCACATTCTGTTGCAATTCAACTTCAGTTTTATATATTCTAAATTTATCTAAAGCTTCATCCTTAGTATGCAATAAATAAACATAGCAGAATCTAGATGCATCATCTATGAAAGTGATAAGATACTTTTTATGCCCTAGTGATGGAGTAGCATGCAAATCACATAAATCACTATGTATTAATTCAAGTATAACAGATTTTCTTGTTATATTTTTAAAAGGTTGCCTAGTGATCTTTGTTAACATGCAAGTTTTACACTTTTCATTATTTTCATTAAAAACAGGAATTAAATCGTCTTTAGACATTTCATGCATTTGTTTATAATGTACGTGTCCTAAACGAGCATGCTGTTGAAGTACAAAAGTAAGTATTATAATATCGTCTCCACAGGGACTTGTGCAATATTGATGCCGTTCAATAATTAATATAATTTTAAGTAAAGTGATTAAAGATGTTTGTTTATGTAAAAGTAAGAAAATATAGTGATGTATAGAAATGGTTTAGAATTCACAGAGAAAAGGTTGTCGGGATTAGACTTTACTCATTTACTCGTATCTACGTTTCTAAATCAGTTAGATATATTTTAACCATTCATCAATATTATCACGTATTGCTCACGTATATTTCTGTGTCCAGATAACGACGAGAATCACGTTATATTTATTAACCCTCGATGTCTCAACAATTAATCAATATAACGACTAATTACATTATTCAAACTCCGATGTCTCGGATAATTCAAACAACACAAAAGCATTAAATCCCAATACAAAAAGTGAATATCAATCCTAAATCTATGTCTAGAAATTAGGGTTTAATAGGTGATTATCTTTAAATTCTTGATTCAAACATTATATGTCTATAAATTTAAATCAAAAGCTAAACATGAAGATCAAAGATAAAACCAATAATGATGAATGAATTAGAACATATCATAACATGATTAAGAGTTGTAAATATTCATAAACAAGCTACATCTAATCCTAACAACAATAGATTTAGTTACACATGGTGAGCTAACAAAGATGAGGAAAATAGAAGTGAATGAACATCACCCTTGATGTCTCAAAGATGTGTGAATCCACCTTCAATCTCCTAGGCAATGCACCTCAAGGCTCTCAGATTTCTCTAAGTTTTTCTCTCCGAAGTTCTCTCAAATGGTCTCCTCTTGAAGGCTATTTATAGGCGTGAAAAGCAGCTGGTCGCTCAGCTACCATCTGGTCGCTCAGCTACCAGCTTGTCTTGGTGAAGGGTTTATCTGACACGTGTAAAAATTCATGCTTGATGCCCAAGACTTTTCTTCAATTTTTAGCACAAAAACCTGTCAAAAGGGTTAGGATTAAGATATACTAAACAAAATAAAATAAAAACAACTATTTACATGATTTTGGGGTTTTTCAAAAGGATATCTTACAAAACAAGTTAATAAGTGCCTTAATTCACTATATGATTTTACTACTTTTTTGCACTTATCAAACTCTCCCCAACTTAAAACTTTGTTTGCCCTCAAACAAAAGTCCAAAATAAACTCTCCAAACATGGCTCAAATATCGTTAGTGCATAATTCATTTAAGCTTTGCAATCAATCAAAAACTTTGAATGTAAATCATTTTAAGCTTTGCATGATTTAATGTATTGCAAGTTTAAACCAATCATTCATAATCATCAAAGAATCAAAGCATGAATGTGAAATAGTTTCTAAATTCAAGCAAGATTTCAAGCTTTCCAAATCAACATGATAATCAACTAGAATCACAATTCTCACAAGTGTTTCAACTCAAAGGTGTAGTGTTTCTCTCAATCCAAACAATGTGTTCACAACAAATCAATTCAAACATACATCTCAACATAATTACAAAACATGCTATCAATCATGGATCACTAAGGACTTTCTTAAGCTTGTAATGGGGCTAGGCTACAAGAAATCATTGTTTTTCTTTGGATTCAAAGAGCCTTAAGGATAAGAGAGCATTTTTCTTGAGTACTTTCATCTCATAAGTTGTTCACCCTCTTTCACTTTCCCCTTTTTTCACATTTGGTGATTCTTTATGCCACAATCTTTTCTTTCTTTTTCTTTGCAATTTCATTGATTACTTTTGTTGATGACATTCTTTTTCTTTCTCAAAATCACCATTTTCAACTACTTTTTTTTTTTTTCTTTTCAAATTGATCAAATAACCTCCTTCTCCCCAACTTGTTTTCAACCCTACATAAACTCAATGCTCAATCATCCTAAGACAAGGGTCAAGTCATTGTTTTTCTTTATTGTGGTTCAAGGGTTCATCACAAACAAAATTTTCAAATTTTGGCTCAAGTGGGGTAACAAAGGATCACACAACTCACAAGGTAGGTTATATTTGGCCAAAGTAGTTGCACTCATATAGAAACATGGCCTTGATCATTTCCATGATTTCAAACACATCAAGTAATAGCAAGATTCAGTTAAAATCAACAGAGTTAAACACAATTGCCGGCTCTCAAATATATAAACAATGGAAGGTTCACACCATCTCACCCGGCTAGGTCTACGTGATTCATAATCAATTAATCATGTTAAGAAGGAATGAATGAAGTCAAATTGAATGAAGCTACTTAGTTCAAATTCATCCTATCATTCAAAGATAATCACAAACTTTTGACCTCAACTTAAGCAATTGAAATTATTTTGATCATGCATTTGCTTTTGATTAATCACAAATCTAGACATATTAATTCATATGCACATTTAGCAATCACAAAGATTTAAACCATGTTTGTTCAGTCAACATTTGCAATGAAATATAAAACATGAATTTAAATGACTAAAACAATAAAATGTCACTGTGTATGGTGTGCTTTAACACTCTGCTTCTGCTACTCCCTCCTCTTCAAGAAGTGTGGACTGTCCTCAGGCCAAGAAAATGAAGCTATGCCTGCATTCACAAGGTAATAATACAGCCCTATGCTTTTGTCAGAAATTTAGAGGTAATGATATGCTTAATGACAATAGCAGAAACAAAATTTCAAATGGAATTCACACCAATTCAAGGACTTTGTTTTCATAAGAGGATGAACATGTTCAAAAACTTATTATAACATATGCGAAATTAAAAATGCGTAAATAAAAGCAAAGGAAAGAAAATTGGGTTGCCTCCCAACAAGCGCTTCTTTAACGTCATTAGCTTGACGCCTTTTTGGTTAGGGTGGCCAAAACGAGACGGAAAGCACATCATTCGTCTTTTTCCTTTGATTTGGGAGGAATTCCATGAACTTGAGAAATAAATGTTTCGGAGTCCATATCCTCCTCAATTCTTTTTTGTTGAACAAGGCACAAATTTCGTCAATGACCCGATCAATTTCCGCCTTGTTCTCCAACTCCTTCTTTTGTTCCACTAATTCTTCCTTGTCAAATAATCCTTCACTTTCCTCTACAACCATCATCACTTCTTCATTATCAACAATTTTGGCCTTTTCAATATATGAAAATTCTTGAGGAAGTTCTATTTTGTGTGGTGCTTCCATTTCATCCATTGTTTTCACTACACCACCTCTTTCAACTATTCTTTCTTCCTCATTTTTCTCAACATCTTCTTCCACACACTCTCCACATTCCTCATTCTTTGTGAGATTATTATCTTTCTCTTCATGCATGGTTTGAGTGTTGGTTTGAAATGTTCCTCCTTGGTTATTGTTATTGGCTAACATTTCATTAATCTGACCAAGTTGCTTTTCAAAATTCTTCAATCTAGCATGATATTTTTCTTGATATTCTAGATTTTCCTGCTGCATATGTTGCATCTGTTGCATTTGTTGCTGCTGCATTTCCATGAATTTAATCATGGTATCCACCAATCTAGCCTCTGAGTAAGCTTCTGACCCCATAGTTGATTGCTCATACGGTTCAGGAGGGTAATAATATGGAGTCTGCCCATAATTTTCAAAAGGATATTGTTGATATGAATCATACTCATTAGGAGAATAGAAGTTGTTATAACCACGATCAGTCATGGTTCTGTTTGTGATGGAGGATCTGAAAAAGGATTTAACAAACAAGAAAAAATTTCTTTGACTAGCAAAGAAGGATTAGTGCAAACTACAACTATACAATATAAACAAATATATACAATTACTTAAAAGAATACAAATTGTTGCAATGCTCCAATATCTAAACGCCAGTCCCCGGCAACGGCGCCATTTTGTTGAAGTACAAAAGTAAGTATTATAATATCGTCTCCACAGGGACTGGTGCAATATCGATGCCGTTCAATAATTAATATAATTTTAAGTAAAGTGATTAAAGATGTTTGTTTATGTAAAAGTAAGAAAATATAGTGATGTATAGAAATGGTTTAGAATTCACAGAGAAAAGGTTGTCGGGATTAGACTTTACTCATTTACTCGTATCTACGTTTCTAAATCAGTTAGATATATTTTAACCATTCATCAATATTATCACGTATTGCTCACGTATATTTCTGTGTCCAGATAACGACGAGAATCACGTTATATTTATTAACCCTCGATGTCTCAACAATTAATCAATATAACGACTAATTAAATTATTCAAACTCCGATGTCTCGGATAATTCAAACAACACAAAAGCATTAAATCCCAATACAAAAAGTGAATATCAATCCTAAATCTATGTCTAGAAATTAGGGTTTAATAGGTGATTATCTTTAAATTCTTGATTCAAACATTATATGTCTATAAATTTAAATCAAAAGCTAAACATGAAGATCAAAGATAAAACCAATAATGATGAATGAATTAGAACATATCATAACATGATTAAGAGTTGTAAATATTCATAAACAAGCTACATCTAATCCTAACAACAATAGATTTAGTTACACATGGTGAGCTAACAAAGATGAGGAAAATAGAAGTGAATGAACATCACCCTTGATGTCTCAAAGATGTGTGAATCCACCTTCAATCTCCTAGGCAATGCACCTCAAGGCTCTCAGATTTCTCTAAGTTTTTCTCTCCGAAGTTCTCTCAAATGGTCTCCTCTTGAAGGCTATTTATAGGCGTGAAAAGCAGCTGGTCGCTCAGCTACCATCTGGTCGCTCAGCTACCAGCTTGTCTTGGTGAAGGGTTTATCTGACACGTGTAAAAATTCATGCTTGATGCCCAAGACTTCCTTCAATTTGGTCGCTCAGCTACCATTTGGTCGCTCAGCTACCAGTTTGTCTTGGTGAAGGGGTTATTTGACACGTGTAGAATTCTTTGCTTGTTGTTCAAGGTTTTCCTTAATTTGGTCGCTCAGCTACCACTGGTCGCTCAGCTACCAGCCTCTGTTTGCAGATTTTGTTTCTTTTGCTTTTCTTCAATTTTTAGCACAAAAACCTGTCAAAAGGGTTAGGATTAAGATATACTAAACAAAATAAAATAAAAACAACTATTTACATGATTTTGGGGTTTTTCAAAAGGATATCTTACAAAACAAGTTAATAAGTGCCTTAATTCACTATATGATTTTACTAATTTTTTGCACTTATCACATGCCATAATGAAAAATTGATAACATTAGAAGAAGCCATAAATATAGAACCGGAATCTTTAGGAACTCCATTCAAATTCATCATAAACATACCATTATTATAATATACAAATCTTACAAACACACCAAACTTTGATAATACATATTTATCAGATTCACACACTTGCTTGTATCCAAGCTTATTTAATACAGGACCAGAAATTAAATTCTTACGTAACTTAGGAACATACAATACATTAAACAAAGTAATAGTTTTTCCAGAACTGAATTCTAGCACCACGTTTCCTTTGCCTTCAACGGGAGCAAAGTGATCATCTCCCATGTATAGGACAGAACCGTCTTCCACTGGAACGAAAGTCTTGAACCAGAAACGATCCTTGCAAACATGTGTTGTAGCGCCAGAATCAATCCACCACGCGATAGCATCATCCTGCACATAAAATGCCTCAGAAGTTATTGAAACTGAATGTTTAATTAAACTATTCAAATCACAAATTGATTTCTGACCTTGATTTTCGGATTGGTCCTTAGACCCCTTTCCTGAACCACTTGCATTCGCGTTGTCGTGCTTTTTGCCGAAACGGCAATCCTTCTTGAAGTGTCCTGTTTTGCCACACTTCCAGCATTCTAGTTTCGGTTTCTTGTGAACACCGAAATTGCCCTTTTTGTTATTGAAAGCACGTTTCTTTCCTTTGTTTTTGTTGTTATCATTTTTACCACCCTCTTCGATCATATTAACCGAGGGTCCAGCAATTTCTTTGCCTTTTCCTTTGTTATCCTCATGCGCTCTTAGAGATTCCTCTATGCGCAAGTGACTTCCAAGTTGGATCAAAGACAGTTCGTCCTTTCCATGTTTCAGATTGTGTTTGAAATCCTTCCATGAAGGAGGCAACTTATCTATGATACTTGAAACAGATATTGTTTCATCCATCTTCAATCCATGTTGTGTGAATTGTCCAAGGATTCGGAGGAGTTCATTGTATTGTTCCATGACAGACCTCGATTCAACCACTTTGTAATTGTTGAAATCGGTCACCAGGATCTTTTTACTGGATGAGTCCTCTGTCATGTACTTGGCTTCAAGACAATCCCACAATTCCTTTGCAGATTCTATGTTTTGGTAAATATCAAATAAGGGATCAGACATACCGTTAAGAATGTGTCCTCTGCATATGTAGTCGTCGTTCTCCCACTTTGATCGGCGTCTCAGATTTTCGACGGTTTCATCCTCCCCAATTTCTGGAATCGGTGTAGACAGAACATACACCACCTTCAATGTCGTCAACATGAAGTGCATCTTCTTCTGCCAACGCCTGAAGTCTTGTCCAATAAACTTTTCCAATTTTCCGAAACTTTTAGTCATCTCCTTGACGGTGTTTCCTCCTCCAGCCATGATTATCAGAAAATACTTTGTTCGTTTGTTAGAAATTATGTATGATAATCCTGGATATCTTCGAAGAATCGTGTTTGTTCACTTTCCGAACAAAGTATTTCGACCCTATACTTGTCTGGGTTCACGAAATCTTTGCGGGGATAATTCTCGAAGAACAATTTGTTTCTGACAAAAGAGAACAAATCAGAATATAGAGAGGAAGTATTTTTTCGTATGTCAAATAGAGGCCAACTGATTCCTTATATATAAGATCAATAACATAAAACTAACTGATGCCAAATAACACCTTTTCAGAAAAACAAACGGTTATATCTGTTGGGAAGGGGTACGACTATTCAAACGAAATAACACCTTTTCAGAAATAACACCTTTTCAGAAAAACCAGCCAGGGGCGCTGCCCCTTGGACCCCGGCATCCCGTTTCAATTATTCGTATTCAATTATACGTTTGGTTTGACGAGCGTGCACTCCGCACTACCCTGACTCGTTTCAAACTTAACACATAATTGCATTGGCCTAAAGTAAATCACATTATATCAAAATAAATTGTTGATACTAAAATTACCAACAGATAATAATGATATAACATAAAAAACTCTGAATGAAAATTTAAATGAACCCAAAAGAATGAAAAACTTCACCATATAATTTAATTCAAAATTAAAGCTTTATTCCAAACCAAAAAAAAACAGACTGCCCATAAACACTATACTTTCTCAAAAGATATTCCATTGTTATCCAAATCAATTTCCAGTTTCACACTAATAAGGCACAACAAAATAAAGAAATTGTCGATAAATAAAAAATTCCCCAAATTTCAAACGGTTCACACATAAGTTACATTGTTGGAATTAATTTACTAATTAATTATATAACACATGTTAGCAATAAAGATTAGAACTTTAACTTTATTTTAGTGCGGAAGTCAAATAAACCATAGAGCATGTATATAATTATTGGATTTAAGACATGTTTGATTTATTAAGATAGATTAATAATTAAGTATTAAGAATACCTGGACAAAGTTTTGATTTGATGACAACCCTCTCTGTTGGAACATGATGAACATCAAAGGCAAACTTGGTATGAATATAAACACAAGTTATGGAACAAGTGAAGTGTCAATTGAAAAAAGACTTTTTGAAGTCCCACATTGGAAAGAACACACCTCTTGATAGTGTTTATATATAGAAAAATGGCCTCTTGGGGTGTGCCCCAAGGGGTACCCTGTTTTGTAAACGGCACACCACGCACCCATTGTCCCGAATATCACACGCGCGCGCGCACCGCCGTCCGACCGGGCCTATTAATTTTTTAATGTAAAACGCGTGGCATTTAATTAATGCACATGTTAATTGTGCGAGAAACCAAGTCAGAAGGAATATCCGATAAGCAATTCGGTCAAAACTGAAATTCCTAAATTCCTGATCGTGTAACCGCTCCACTCGCACGTTCTGATCCCATTATTGTTATTTTATTTTTCACTCCCTGATTTCTGCATTCTGAAATCTCTCTGCTTTTCTCTCCTCTCTTTGTTTTCTTCGAAAAATATTAAACACTATCTGTTGTTTTTTTGACTGGTTTTATAAACCATCACAGAACTGATTATTGTTTATCAGTTATTGAATTGATTCATCGAATCAATATTGAAAGGTGTAATTCGGCCTGAATTCTAAAGTGCATAGGATTCGGTATTTAAATTGAGAAGGCTGTTTTATCCTGGGGACTTCGCGGTTGATAGTCTACCTTGCACAACTTTTTAGGTAGTGCCGCGAAACGTCTTAAAGAAAGCGTACCGTTCCGCGACTCAGCCAATAATTATTTTCGGTGGTATTTTTCAAACTGTTTTTTAAAACCGTGATCTAACAATTTTAAGACGTTTTCAAACTATCATGTCTACCGAAGAAGTTATTGGTACCAATTCTGCTGTCGGAACTGAAAAACCTTTTAAGTTTGAAGGATTCCACTTCAAACGATGGGAACAAAAGATGTATTTTTTTTCTGACTTTGAAAAAGGTTGTTCATGTTCTGATTGAAAACATGACCGAGGTTCCTGCCGCTTCTGCTTCGGGAACGATGGCTGTTACTATTAATGGAACCGCGACCGATAAATCGGCCGACGGTAAAGATAAGGATCAAAGTGATTACGCGGTCGCTGCTGAACAGTTGAAAGCTCAAGAGCTACAACTGAGAAAAGAGAAACAGCTATGGATGGATAATGATTACTTATGTAAGAATTATATCATTAATGGACTTGCTGATGATTTGTATGACTATTACCGGTCATACAAAACTGCTAAGGATGTTTGGGAGGCTTTGCGGAAAAAGTATGACACTGAGGAGGCTGGAGTGAAGAAGTATGCAGTCAGTCGGTATCTAAAGTGTCAGATGGTGGATGAGAGGTCGGTAGAGGCGCAGTAACATGAGCTCCAAAAGATTGCACATGAGATTATCTCCGAAGGTATGCCTCTCGATGAACAGCTTCAAATTGCTGTTATTATAGACAAACTGCCCCCTGCTTGGAAAGATTTTAAAAACCTTTTACGTCACAAAGCTAAAGAATTTTCTATCGAAAGTTTGATTACCCGCCTCCGAATAGAAGAGGAATCTCGGAGACAGGATATGAAAGAAGAAGAAAAAATTAATGTTGTCTCCAAAAAGAAGACCGAAGCGGTTCTGAAGCCTACGGGCAAACCATTTAAGAATCAGAACCGTAATGCATCAAATCGGTCTAAGAATGGGAATCCTTCAAGGACCCATAATGCTGTTCAGCATAATCCACCACCTCCTAAGAATAATGCCGGTGAATTTCTCTGTTACAATTGCTGGAAACCAGGTCATATGGCTAAAAAGTGTAGAAACAAAATGAGGCCAAAACCTGCTCATTTGAATGCACAAGTGAACGTGGCTGAAGCGCCGCTTGCTGCAATGATCACCGAAATCAACATGGTCGGTGTAACTGAAGGTTGGTGGATAGACACTGGCGCTACACGCCATGTCTGTTTAGACCGTGCTATGTTTAAAACATACACGATTGCTGAAAATAAGAAAGTTCAGATGGGGAATGCTCACACCTCTGAAGTTGCTGGAATTGGAGACATAGAGATAAAGTTCACCTCCGAGAAAACTTTGATTTTGAAGGATGTTATGCATGTCCCTGACATGAAGAAGAATCTTGTTTCTGGTTTTCTTTTAAATAAGGCTGAGTTTTAGTCAAACTATAGGGGCTGATTTGTACACCATCACTAAGAATGGAATGTTTGTTGGGAAAGGGTACGCCACTGATGGCATGTTTAAATTAAATGTTGATTTGAATTTGAATAAAATTTCTACTTCTGTTTACTCTGTGTGTGACTTTAATATGTGGCATTATAGACTTTGTCATGTTAATATGCGATCCATTCATAATTTAAGCAACTTAGGTTTAATTCCTAAATTAAATTTTAATGAAAAAGAAAAATGTGAATTTTGTAGTCAAGCTAAAATAACGAAGAGCTCACATAAATCAGTAACTAGGGAAACTGAACCCGTGGATTTAATACATTCCGATATATGTGAATTAGATGGAACTTTGACTAGAAACAACAAACGTTACTTTATCACTTTTATTGATGACTGTTCTGACTATACTTTCGTATATCTAATGAAGAATAAAAGTGATGCTTTTGATATGTTCAAGATGTTTGTAACTGAAATTGAAAATCAATTTAATATGAAAATAAAGCGGTTTCGAAGTGATAGGGGAACATAATATAATTCTAGTTTATTTAATGATTATTATAAACAACATGGACTTATACATGAAACGACTGCACCATACTCCCCTGAAATGAATGGTAAAGCTGAAAGAAAGAATAGAACTCTTACTGAACTAGTCGTTGCTATTATGCTAAACTCTGGTGCCGCTACACATTGGTGGGGGGAAATAATATTGACTGTTTGTTTTGTTTTGAATAGAGTTCCCAAATCTAAGAGAAATATCTCTGCTTATGAGATATTAAAGAAAAGACAATCAAACTTGTCTTATTTGAGAACTTGGGGATGTCTAGCATATGTCCGGAAACCGGATCCGAAGCGAGTTAAACTCGCTAGTAGAGCCTATGAATGCGTATTCATTGGGTATGCAACAAACAGTAAAGCATATAGGTTTTTCGACCTGAATGCAAAAGTGATCATAGAATCTAATGATGCAGAATTCTATGAAAATAAATTTCCTTTTAAATCGAAAAATAGTGGGGGCGCAGAACAGAGTCAAACTCCTGAATCGAGTCACATTCCTGTGATACGAGATGTTGATAACAATGACGAAGTAGAAACAGAACTTCGGAGAAGCAAACGAGTAAGAGTTGCTGAAGACTATGGTCCGGATTATGCAGTCCATATATTAGATGAAGATCCAGCAAATCTTCAAGAAGCTTTGTCATCGATGGATGCAGATTTGTGGCAAGAAGCTATTAATGATGAGATGGATTCTCTAGAATCTAATAGGACCTGGCACTTGGTGGATTTACCTCCTGGTTGTAAACCTATTGGTTGTAAATGGATTTTGAAAAAGAAACTAAAACCGGATGGTACTATTGATAAATACAAAGCTCGCCTTGTGGCCAAAGGATTTAGACAAAGAGAAAATATAGATTTCTTCGACACTTTTTCTCCCGTCACTCGAATAACATCCATAAGGGTACTTATTTCAATTGTCGTTATTTATAATTTACTAGTTCACCAAATGGATGTTAAAACTGCTTTTTTAAACGGTGACCTAGAAGAAGAAATCTATATGGAACAACCTGAAGGTTTTGTAATCCATGGACAAGAACAGAAAGTCTGCAAGTTAGATAAGTCTCTGTATGGTCTAAAACAAGCTCCTAAGCAATGGCATGAGAAGTTTGATAATTTGATAATATCAAATGGTTTCAAAGTAAATGAAAGTGACAAATGTATTTATTACAGATCTGAAAATGATATTTGCACCATCATATGTCTTTATGTAGATGATTTATTCATATTTGGATCAAACCTCTCTGTCATAAATAAAGTGAAATCATTATTGTGTAACAATTTTGATATGAAAGACCTCGGAGA